>OX381711.1:33380615-34128697 GCA_947462335.1 Harmothoe impar | reverse complement strand
TGGACTTTTACATGCTGTGAGTCGAAAATCGAAAAGATTTGAAAAGCGAACTAGAACATGTGTGCCTGATACACACTGATAATGTCATTCATTTTTTATCTCATCAGTTAACATAATGTATACCAAAATGCAACTTGCCCTCCGGCCGTTAAACTAACTAACAATCAAAGTATACCGCGATTCGAACGTGAATTATGTTAAATAAACGAGTTCGTTTAGAGCTCATTGAAACAATAGAAAAATGCTCTACTTTATCCCATGCCCCGGGTCCCATGCTATCTAAGAGAACTGAAAATGGCATCCCCATCATGATACTGCTGTGATAAGGATAACACAATACCAACATTGTTTAACCTACACTAGATTATACTATGAAATACATGTAACACCTTTCTGTTCTAGAATACGTTTGACGATTTGATCAAGCGGTGGGATTCGGTTCCCTTTATCTATAAAGGCAGTATTGATGCAAAGGATAAAGTCATCTTGGTGTACTGACATCGCCCTTAAAACTTACAATTATAGTTACGATTTAGTGGCGTCTAATTATCAGACACTAGTCGCCAGCTTAACAAGTAGGCCAATGTAGTCATATCGTAAATAGTGAAAGTAAAATAGACATGATAATTACCCGATTCACACATGAGGTCAACGGCTAGGGGAAATGTGGGGGGGGGGGTGTTGATGACAAAATGTTACCCGGGACAAATTAGGTAGTGGCACATTGGAGTTCTCGAAAAGAAATCCCAAAACGGCTTACAGTTAGTTACACCATTAGTGAACGTTGATCATAATATTCTAATTTGTCGTTAATTAGGTACTTACCATGCATATCCATGAGAATATTAAAGCTGCTTGTTTTATGATCCTAAAGTGGCTGTAGGCCATGGTGTGGTCTGTCTGTGCTGGTGTCAGGGGAGGTAGTAGTGGGGACCACACGTGTGTACCTCAGGGTGCTGGGTTTAGGTCTGATTCTCACCAAACACTAGCCCTGGTGGAGATTCACGCGGCCACTCTCCAAGCAGATACTTGGCATGTCACCTCCAGACTGAGGCACAGCGTTCTGTAAGATATAACAACACCTAGTTGGTCTAAAGCTATGACTTAATTACCTGATTTTGAGTTTGACTCGTGTTTCCGATCGGATCGAAGCTATTCTCAGCTAGCCCGCAGTGTAAAAAGTTGGTTGCCATTTTTGTAGGTGTACAATAGATTCTACTGTAGGTGTACAGTTTATTGTAGGTAAAGAGTAAAATCTACTGCGGATGAGTTAAACTAATTGAAAGGTTATCATTGTTAAGTAAATATAGGCAGATTAACGTTTCATATAAAACCCTTAGAGGCCCAGTGGCGTGAAAATGGCGTAAAATGGCGTATTTTGCACCTATCTAAAGTCCTACATGGTTCTATCACATAAATATTGAGTGTATACCACTGGGAGACATACCAATCTCTCCGAACTATGTAACTTATCTCAGTAGGTTCTTTATCCTTCCCATGTTGAGGATGTAAAACAAGAATTCCATTGTTACCATGGCAACATAATAGAAGGTTCTTCTTTGGCTCAAAGTACAGCCAATGTAAGGCAAAGTTTGATGTTTTAACAAATGGAACGTTTCTGGTTGCTATGGTTACCGGAATTATAATTGTTTTCATACAGAGGTCTAGCATGAGAAAGGTTATTGCAACAGCTTTCAGGAAATGTAATATGAACCCTATGTTCGATCAACAAGTTCCATGGTTGCATATTCACTTATGGTACACTAATCATGCTACAGATTTCTTAGTTTGGTCAAATAGTTTTGGGCCCCTAAGGGATAAGCTAGACAGATAATGAAAAATGGGGAAATAATAGTTTCACCGCTAGCCAACAGAACAATGTGGTATAGTCTGCAGTAGAAACTACTGGAAACCAGAAATACCTCATTGTATACCTTCCAGCTACACTACTTACTCCTAACAATGTAGACTCTCCCCCTTCACCCGAAGCAGAAATTGGCAGATACCAAGAGGTTAATGCAATAGAAGGCAGCCCCCAAGTAGGCAAGATAGGAGAGGAGACCTAAAGCTTATTTACAGGCTTCCTATTAGAGATAACAATGTGGATGAGCCTATAATTATTTCATTATATTTTAATGGAACATAACATTCTAATCATATATACCAAATTACACCGTGCAAACAAAATCTCAAGCAGAACTCTTGCCATTTTTGAGTCATCACTCATGGTCCCTATTAGGATTCACAAACATTTCTTTTTGGACATTTTCATGTGTCACATTCCGTGGAATTTCTTGTTTTTTGATTGAGTGAAACTTGAGAAATTAAGAATGTTTCTGCAATGTTTTCTGGACACTGAACGAGTGAATTCTACTTGTGGAATTTCTTGTTATTTGCACAAGTAAAACTTGGGAAACACTCATCAATATAGAACATGTCACTAGGAACATTCACTATTCTTGAGAATCTCCTGTGTATACAGCTTGTTCTTTTCCCGGGAAATACAAAAGATACTAACATTCTTGAGTTCTGTTTGGAGGCCAGATATATAAACAGTATTTTATTAAAGTATTTTATTAAAGTGGGCCGCTCAAGGTACAAGTGGGCCAGTTATGATACCAATCCAACGGCTACTTTATTCTAATCAACGTTTTCCCAATAATTAACAAAAATCTATATTCTTTACTAGTCTGTAGCATTCTAAAAAATGCTGCATACTTCATGAGGATTGGATCACTCTTTCTACAGGTAATCTATCACCAAAGTCAGTCTTCTAGGTTTCAGCTCCTCAACAGGGCCACTTATGAGCGGTTTACCCTATAGATTTCTTTGTATCAGATATTGTGAGAATGAGTCTCAGCTATTGTTAAGTACATGTACACCTTTGAGTCCCAGCTTATGTCACATTTACGCCTGCTATTGTTAATTCCCAATGTCACCGCTTTATCCCAATGTCATGTGAAGAGATGAATGAAGTATGTACATACAGACATGCAATTTGTCTGTCTACCAAGGTTGTGTTCACTATAATGTTACAATTCTGGGAGAGAGTACATTTGGACTAATTCCTAATAATACATTCAACAGAATTAGAATTTATTCACAGAAGCTTAACACTTAAGTACTTAAAGGTCAAAATAATCAGAATGATTGATTATATTTTAAGCATATCAAAACTATGACAGATCTATGTGACTGGTGTTTATGATATTCATTAATCTAACGAGATGATCCTTCCCTGGACATTTTGAAAGCACATAATTATCATTATCAATATTGTATTATGTATAGAATTAAGTACACGTACACCTTTTATGAAACAGTGTCAAAAATACTTCAAAACTGAATAGGAAATTTGCATGTTATTGATATAGAAAATGTATGTTGAACTATAGGGGACAATCTGAGCACAAAGACTGATGACGTAACAAATGACGTTTATATACAAGTTTCGTTTTTCAAGGAGCACTGAACCCATGACGTCATTTGGTTCTAGTGTATGGCTGAGTAACACGTCAACTAACTAGTTGATGGTATATTTCAGTCAGTTCTGAAGAACGGCACTGTTATCCCACTTCCAAAAAGTGGTACTCTGATGCAGGTGGCCAACAGGCGGCCTGTTAGTCAGTTAAGTCTTTTTTCTAAGATTATAGAAAAGGCTGTTCATGGTCAACATATGGCTTATTTGTTAGAGCATGAAATTAGCAGTAAAAAACTGTTTGGTTTTATGCCTGGGCGATGTACGGGCGATGCAGCATTTGGCCTAATCCAAGACTTGGTTAACTGTATGAACAGGGGGGAGGTGGCGGTCATGGTCTTCCTCGATCTGAGGAAGGCTTTTGACACGGTTGACCACCTCCTTCTCCTATCAAAATGAATTATGTAAGATAGGGTGCAGCGAGGAGAGTTTGACTTGGTTTAATAGTTACCTGAGTGGTAGAAGGCAACTCACCTTTATTGGTGGCTTGCTTTCTAGTACCAGAAGCATAAACTGTGGAGTCCCTCAGGGGTCTGTGCTAGGCCCCTTACTGTTTAATATTTACATAAATAGTGTAGTTGACTGTTTGCACAATGCGTCTTATTATATGTACGTGGATGACTTAGCGATTTCGGTGTGTAACAGTGATCCCACAATAGCACAAAAACTAGTCCAGGATGACCTGGACCATGTGAGTGCTTGGTGCAACAATTTCAAATTAACCGTGAACTCAGACAAGACTCATGTTCTATGGTGTCACTCCAAAAATGATGTAAGAGACTTTCGGGTTCTTGATATCTTTCTGTCCGGCAGGAAACTCCATGTGGTGGACTGTTTCAACTACCTGGGAGTATCTATTGACTTTGGTCTAACCTTTGCTAATCACTGTCTGAGAGTTGTTGCATTGGTTCTGGTAAAGCTAAGTTAACAAACCTGCATAGACTAAAGAAGTACATGAATTTTGAGCTTGCATTATTGTTATACAAGCAAATGATTCTGCCATGCCTAGAGTATTGCGATTTTATACTGGACAGTGGGCCTGTGGATCCGGTCAGGACCCTGCAGAACCACTGTCTACGGTGTTGTAAGGGTATTAGAGACCCAAGGTCTATAAGTACTGATGACCTGCATGAGGCTTGTATGTTGGATTGGCTAAGAGACAGGAGGATCACCAATATCCTGGGGTTGATGTATAAATACACCAGATGCTCAGACGTATTGGTGGTACCACTGAGAGTCCTATGTAGCAACAGCAAAATGTTAATCAAACTACAGAGACCCAAGGGGCAGCTGTATATGGACAGCCCAGTCTATTAGGCTCTAACACGATGCCCCAGTGGAGCCTCTGGATGGAGGCAGCCATCTTGTAGGACACCAAATCTCGCTCCTTTGGCAAGATTTCTCGCTCCTTTGGCGAGATTTCACAGCTTTCTTGGCATGGGGGAGGGCAGGGGTGTGTGTGTAGAGCACTCACACCTACCAGCAGTTGACCACTGTACACACCTCTGAGCCAAAGTGTTAATGGGGTGGCCATTGTTTTATGGGTCCTCGTGAGTGACCACACCTGATAAATGCACACCCTATCTGTAGTAACAGCACCCACTCAGTCTACTACCAACAATCAGCCTAGACTCACTCGCTCTATCATACCTGCATGGCTTCACTCTCCATACAGTTATTTGGTCACTCTCCAAGCAGGATTTAGTTTTTTAATTCTTATTTATTTCAGTTTTATGATAGGAAATTTTAAAAAATGACTTGGTAGATGAATACATGATGATATACAGTTTTCATGTATGCATAAACCATAAAATAATTAATAAGAAATACACAGTGAGACATGTCCAAAGTAGACTGTATAAAGAGGCTCAGTGAATTAGGGTGAGTCCACATCAGATCAACCACTAGCTCCCGGCTGACCACTTCAGAATTTGTTCTCAGCTGGTCATATGGTAGTCCAATGTGTATTTATTACCATCTGTAAATATGGCTGCCATAACCCAAGCAGTTTTCCCGTAGTGACACATTTTGTGCAGGGGTGGTGCACTCATCAAACAAAGGTGTTACAGCTGGCCAATTTTCAGAGGTCTACTGTGTAGAAACCATGGTAACTAGAAATGTAAAACTCAAGATATTTGTTCACCTATGTACTAGCATGAGATACAAACACCTATATAACGATTATCACTGAACTGTTAAGAACAAGTTAGCTGTAAGACTAATTTGAATGTTTCAGATAGGATCTCCAAGGACAAATTTTTTTCATGTTTGTTCTAGTGTGTCCACATGCCCAAAATGGATGCCAAAGTTGGCTTATTTTGGTAGAAAGGTCAGCTTTCAGCATCCACAGCGCCCCCTGTGGCATTGATATGAAGTATATTATCATTTGTACACAAGCTCTGTATATCCCTTCATCAGTTGTAGAGAAATGGGTGTGCTGGAGTAGAGCATCTAACTGTGTTGGCTTTTACAACATTAGACTTTTCTGGTCAGTATCTAATTTCCTCTCATGTTTGGTGCCCCCCTGATCTTAACAGTTCAGTGATAATCATTGCATATGTGTTTGTATCTCATGCTAGTACATAGGTGAACAAATATCTTAAGTTTTACATTTCTAGCTACCATGGTTTCTACACAGTAGACCTCTGAAAGTTGGCCAGCTGTAACACCTTCGTTCGATGAGCGCACCACCCCTGCACAAAATGTGTCACTACGGGAAAACCGCTTGGGTTATGGCAGCCATATTTACAGATGGTAATAAATACACATTGGACTACCATATGGCCAAAGGAGAGAAAAATCCAAGCCAGTCACCCGGGAAAATCCTCTAAATCTAGTTGATCTGATGTGGACTCACCCATTAGCCTTCTGTCAGCAGGGGGCTGCTGCCGATTTTCTAAATCACAACACTTCTAGTGCATACATGGCTCATCCAAATCCCACTGTAGCTGATTTAGGGAAGCAAGGTGTTGCCTATTGGACTGCACTGCTACGATTTACAAGGGGAGTTACTTCATAGTATGATTGTTACTGATTATTTCTTATAAACTTGCCTATAAATATCTGGGGTGCCCCCCCCCCCCCTGTATAAATCATACCTCTGCCAGACTGTAATAAGCTACATTTTTCAGTGTAATCAGGAGAAAATATCAAACTCTTTTGATCTTTGTGATTAGCCAATACAGAAGACATACAAGAGAGTTATATGTTGATTATTTCCAGCCTTAGCCAATATAAGGGCCAATATCCCCAACAGGGCCAAATCACAACATTTTCTGGCCCTCTCTCGCGTTGTGGGATTTGACCTATAGTAGCTGTGATCACTCGTGGTTTTTGAACCTATAATGACTTATACCTGAAATGTGGAAAGAAATGGAATATTTGTCTAACAAGTATTTAGCAACCCAGTTGCCAACACTAGACCTACTAGTTATAGTTTGCCCTAATGGAAACCATATTAGGTATGGCCTGATGACTGCTTGATTGATATATTCTGTGGCCAGCTCTCAGTGCTCAATGTAATCTACTTGTATTGCTTCCCACTATGTTTTGTGTAATAATTATTGTCTGTTTTTTCTGTGTATCGAATCTGCGAATTTTGTCGAATAAAAGCGATACCAAACTCAAACTCAACTCACAGGCCCTCAAGCTTCAGTAAGCAACTCCCGCCTTCGGTTACCCATGAGAGAGGTGTTTCCTCAGTGATGTGGTGATGCTTCTTCCTGTATCCTCTCTAATTCTGTGGGAGACCTGTGTCAGTCTTATAGTTTACAATCAAAATATTCCAGTATGCAAATTTTTGTAATGTTTGCCAAAATAACCCTTGATGTAATCCCCGTCTGTGTCAGAGAGTACCATCATGACTGTCAGTACAAGCAAATGCCTAGTATGGGTTTTTATGTCTGGGTGCACTTTGGTTCTGTCCTACCTCTACTCACAAACATGTTTTACATTAATCCTTTCTGCTACCTTTCTCGGGTTGCCTGCTCACTGACACGACACACGTTCAAACTAGATGAAGGGTACTAACAGGGATAATACCATGGCATAATTAAGGGTTAGGTCGAAAGATCAGGATCAGGTGAATTCTCAAATCAATTCACCCTCACTGCTGAATACAATAGGGGCAATGGTAGATTGGACAGGTATAAAAGGTGCGGTACATTCAACATGAGTGGGACACATCATTCGATTATAAGTTATTCTTTATCGGTTGGAATGACAAATTGATTTTTTATTCACAGATAGAGAGCTGAGCATGCTAGAATAATGCAAATTCAAGTGTAACTGTAAAACTCAAGGTATATGTTAACTCTTAACTCTTAGCGGCAGCCTGTTTATTCATTTCATAATGGAAAACAACTGTGTCAAGGGTGCATTTATGGAAAATAGGTGGATTATGTGGAATCTAATACACATGAATATACTGATGATGTGAAAATGTATTGTTGAAATGAAATAAACAAATCTTTAAAACTCAAAACTCAAACTCATGTCCACCTCATGGTAGATCTTCCTTTAAAGTAAATGAGTATGTCGGGAGAGTCCAAAAACCAGTACGCAAGGGTGTTCATAAGGACGAGAGTTGAGTCGCTACTAGATTTGCTCAAGTCATTGATTTTAAATAAAGAGCCAAAAAAGGGACCGTTGAATGTGGGGCTCAGAAACATGGGCCAGTCTAAGTCTCTACCTGATCCGTTTGATCTCATTCCCTTTTATAATGGTTGGAGAGGAAACACACACAAAACTAACCTGCGCTTATCAATTCTGATGATACCGCTTAGCCTACCCTACCCCTACTCAAGATACAAAATGGCCCAAATTTTTATTTCAATACTCTCATTTATTCTGCACTTCTTCAAGGCCTGGTCTTACTCAAGCCACTATACGCCAAGCCATAGAATATGGACACAGCCACGTTTATGCTGTAGATCTGTACCTTGATCTGTCATATACAAGTTCGAATCCGATCAACTGGGAAACTACTAAGATAACAATGACATGTAGCTTAAAGCTTGACTGTCATGGTTGAAGTGGAGCCAAAAGCACTTTTGGATATAGTTCAGTTTTCATTCACAAGAGGGGTCTTAAGGGCTGGGAGCTCAGCTCTTACAGGCACAAGATAATATTATGGTGAATATGTTGTAGCTGGACAATGCTCATGGTCCCCTTGTACAACCACTATCTGTGTCAATAACATATAAAGGTTGACCATCCAACCGCTATCTGTGTCAAAAAAACTGTAGTAACCATCCAACCGCTATCTGTAGTAATGACCGCTATCTGTGTCAACTTCTTCTACACTGTGTGTTATGGTCTATAGGCACATCCAACCTCTATCTGTGTCAATAGACGCTATCTGTGTCATATGAGCACTTTCTATCAAAGACTCATACTAAGCATGTACACACCAATTACCACGTGGGACACGGGGGGGGGGGGTGTCATTGTTTAACGGGGGAGGGGGGGGCAGCAAATTCGGACCCCTTGAGGGAGGGGGGGGGGTAGACAAAGAAAAAGTGATCACTATTAGGGTGTATTAGGCCAGACAATTTTGCCATGCCCACACTAAAATTCAAAGACCCCCATAATTTGATATGAGTATTGAGAAACACAAGCAGAAAGATAATATGGAGGTAAGAAATCTTTTCCAGCGAAAAAAAAAGACAATGGAATGGGGTTTCATCCGTGGTTAAGTATATAGGTTTTGAGTCGGCTATATGGACTCTACACTCCATTCACCAGGGGGTGCCATGAGATTTTAGGGAACATGATTTAATTCATGATTTTTTACCTTTTTCTCCTAAAATTGGTCATTTTGGGGGAAATTTACTTTTTAATTTTTTTTTGATTTTCCATTTTCTCGCAAATTTGGCCATCTTGAAGAAAGTTAACTTTTTCAAGATTTTTTTTACATTTTTCAAGTTTCTTTTAGATCTAGCCCTCCTAAGCTTCTGTCCCAAACTCCCTACAAGTGTTACACATCCACAAACCCAATGTGTTACAAAGACACTACCAAACCATTTTTGACACATTTAGTGTAAGGAGAAATACCATGCAGATATGCTTGACACAGATAACACCTTGTTGATACACTTAATTTGACACATATAGCATTTTTTGACACAGATAGCAGTTGGATGGTCGACCTCTATATGTTATTGACACAGATAGCGGTTATGACACGGATAGTGGTTGTACACCCCTGTCCAAACACTGCTGCCCTCTGGTGAAACTGTTATTTTAAGCCATGTATGGAAAATGCTGAACTTATTCCCTGACGGCCCAGCTTTAAAGCGGCATAATCACTGAGAGTGCCCCATTGAAAATTCTAGTACTGTTCTAGTCTACTATAAGCGCTAGGTGGCAGCAGGGGCGTCGGTGCAGTCCCACACAGTATAATATGGTGTGGTACAAACTTTGTTGGTCTAAATTCGACATTGTGTGTGTAAACAAGGCATCAAATTAATCCTTAGAGTGTATACTACTTGATTCTAGTAGTATTGTAGCGGAGCCGAGGATAGCTGGCTCCGCGCTCCTCCGCACGCCGTGCGGAGGAGGGGTTCCGGGCGGCGCCGAGAGGTGGCGCCACTGGCGCGCGGAGGCATATAAGGCGCCGTGCGGAGGAAGTCCGGCAGTTCTACTCTAGAGCTCATCGATAGCGGTCGCTCCTTGCAAACCTGATATATACACCTATGTAACTGTTGATGTTTGGTGACAATATATACTTACTTCTCATACTACTTCCTCTCATCGTGTTTCTTTCCTAGTTAAGCATTCGCCTTCTAGTTCTATTACAGTATTTAGGATAGGATTAGATGTTAGATAGGCCTACTAAGGCGAAATTGAATTATGGACATATCCCAAATCTGTCAAATCTGTCACTGCAAAACTATAGGGAATCTGCAGTTTAGAGGTGGTGCCCTCTTTTATCAAGTCGTAATAGGTTGGAGGGGGGTTGTTCCTGGAAGCCGATTATTTGGCCTAGGTATCTTAAGCTATGTTAAATCCATGCTGAGACCCATACTAAGTAGGTGGGCTTTTCTTGTATCATTTGCCAATATGAAATAATTGGGAAAGTCAGCCATGAGGCTTTGTCTGATATTTCTGTCATTTTTTGGCTTAGATCTCAATATTCCTCATAAAGACACTAAAACTTTGTTATGCATTTCTTGGGTTTCATGATAATAGTTCGATACCAACCTTTCTTGTAGTGAACGTCGGTAGTTATGTCCAGCAGCGGTGGGGAACTGAATAGATCTGTGCTTTGGTCGGCAGATCAGTGATGCCACACGTGGTCATAAAATTTAATGTCCTCTCGGGAGTCCATTTTCCATAAGCAAGAGCCTACCTCGTTAAACGGTCTTTGGCACTTGGTGAACAATAGTGACAGTCAGGTGGGCACTAGTAGTAAATCAGGTATGTCTTGTACCAGTTGGATCTCTGCACAGATGGTGTGGGTGTCTAATAAGACTGTAGAAAAGGGTGTGTTTGGAGCTAGGTCAGTGGAGTATATCACAACGTTAGGGTAGCTAACATGCAGGGTTCGCTATGGCCTCACGCCATTTGTGCAGTCACTATACTCGTAATGTATTAGTGATATAACAAGCTCCAGGCCGGAACCTACCCACTATATAAGCAGTACACTGGTGCTGCAGTAGAATGTATGTTCATACTCTCAGTGACTACATAATGCATATAGGCCTGGACTACCCACGGCTGAGACGTAATCATGGTCAATATTTATGATCGTCGATGTTGCTACCTACGGAATAACACAGCCAAAACAGTACGTGGTCTTCAGGCTACACTAGGTTCTAGGTAATGGTGGTTTGATACTGTCATTATGCTAAATTACAGTGAGAATTCGAAATGACAATAATATGATATTTGTATTATTGTTTCTGAACTATTCAACCTTTAAAGAAGGTGGGTATAGATGGAAATGTTACCCTAAAATGTGTCTTTAATATATCTTATGGGTCCTTGACATCCTGATACATGCCATGGAAACGTTATTTTCATTCCAAATGGAAGAAACAAAGAATCCAAAAAATGTATGATTCACATGTCTTCTTATTGCCAGAACAGAATATAATTACCATTTTCACATAAAAATATAATACCTTAACCATCAGTGAATATTATCACAATCAATGGTAATTGTCAAGATCTGCCGAATAATGCCAGGATCAGCCTGGTGGGAAGATGTACACTTGCGACACCCCCAGCGTCTACGGGAGAATATTAAACTATCCTGTCGCATTGGTTAGGCCAAAACGAAAAGGTTTGTTTCAGATGACGCGACCGACCCTATCAAAACAGGGCCGACCCTACGGTTGTTCTTATTAAATTTTGAAGAAATTTCCACCTTTTTACCCTTTTTTGGTCAACTTTACATTTTCTTTCCATGTTACCTGAAACGAACCTTCTTTTTCTTGGCCTTACCAGAGGGTAAGTACTACAAACACATCTGGTATTATTGCTCACCCAGGAGGACGATCATCATTAACTTTAGCTTCTAGATATATTACTTCCGTCCCTGTCTTGTCATTATGCTTATTAGATAGAGGTATCTTGGAAACTGTAGGATCTTCTAGTTTAAATATGGCACTGGAAAGCTTATGATATTAAATTTAAAATATAATCTTTCCTTGGTCTCTGGCTGAGTATAGACTGTCATGCCACCTAGTGTTTATTGTGCCTGCTACACAGAGCTTCTCAGAGGCCTGTCCATCTAACACTATATGCCTGTGTAGTGTCGGATGTTAAAGAACCATTGCCTCGGTAAAAGTGTAGGGGCGTGCTTTCTACCTTCACTCACTCCATAGATTCGATCACCATCACTCTTGGCACAGCCATCAACTACAGTGGCCCAGAAGGGCCAAATGGAATCAACTCAAAACGCAAAAGTTGAAACTCAAAACGCAAAAGTTGAAACTCAAAACGTAAAAAGTGAAACTCAAAACGTGAAAGTTGAAATCAAAACGTAAAAAGTGAAACTCAAAACGCGAAAGTTGAAACTCAAAACGTGAAAAGTGAAACTCAAAACGCGAAAGTTGCAACTCAAAACGTGAAAATTGAAAAACCAAAACAGCAAAAGTGCTTTCAGATTTCAGGTTTGACGTTTCAACTTTCAAAGTCAACCTGTCAATCTGTCAACAGCTTGTGACAGGTATCTTTTAGCATTGGGTATGGTTCATAAGCCAGAGAAAGCCAGTAGCAAGACAAAAATGTCAAATTTCACTAAGGGTCAGGTTTCCGAAAAAATGTCAAATTTCAAAAAAGGGTCAGATTTTCGGAAAATGTCCAATTTGGCAAGAAAATATCAAATTTCACAAAAGGGTCAGATTCTTGAAAAATGTCCAATTTAGTAAGAAAACATCAAATTTGGGTTAGATTTTTGAAAATTGTCCAATTTGGCGAGAAAAACGTTAAATTTCACAAAAGGGTCAGTCCTTCAAAAAATGCTAATTTGGCGAGAAAAATGTAAGAAATTAATGGGGGCGATTTTCTATTTTGTTTCTAATTGGACTTTTTCAAAAATTCCGACCCTTCAGTGAAATTTGACTTTTTTTAATTGGACATTTTCCGAAAATCTTACCCTTTTTTAAAATTCCGCCAGTTTGAGCATTTTCCAAAATTCGGACCCATTTTTGAAATTTGCCATTTTCGGAAACCTGACCCTTTTGTGAAATTTGACAGTTTGTCTCGATACTGGCTTTCTCTGGCTTGTGAACCATACCCAATGTTAAAAGATACCTGTCACAAGCTATTGACAGATTGACAGGTTGACTTTGAAAGTTGAAACGTCAAACCTGACTTTTCATGTTTTGAGTTTCTCTCTTTATGTTTTGAGTTTCAACTTTTGCATTTTAAGTTTCACTTTTAACGTTTTGATTTCAACTTTCGTGTTTTGAGTTTCACTTTTCACGTTTTGAGTTTCAACTTTTGCATTTTAAGTTTCACTTTTTACGTTTTGATTTCAACTTTTACGTTTCGAGTTTCACTTTTCGCGTTTTGGGTTTCACTTTTCACGTTTTGAGTTTCAATTTTCACGTTTTGAGTTTCAATTTTCACGTTTTGAGTTTCAACTTTCACGTTTTGAATTGATTCCATTTGGCCCTTCTGGGCCACTGTAATACACGGTGTTGTGTGCCTGTCCCTCCAGTAGGGGCTTCAAAATGTAAAAACAAAAAAAGCTTACCTAGTCGTCAGTTGTACCCACTATTTCTGATTATATTGTTAGTCCACATAATACTCGAATAATCAGAACAACACTTCAAAAATACAGACAGAAGAAATGGCGTTATGCAGCCATTATAATGTAGATTCATATATATGTGGTTAGTTAGGCTCTAAGTAGACTTTGGACTGTACACTCCATGGATCCATCAGGGGGCGTCATGTGCTATGGAATATACCTGTGGGTCGTATTAGTAGCGTTTGCTCTATGGTAGAAAGGCAGATTGATAATAAGATTTTGGGGGTAAATGGACCTTAGGTCCTAAAATATGTATATGTATGACATAACACATATACAAAAAAAAGGAATATTATCATGTAGATGATGATGCTTTTATAATAAATGAACCATAAGTTGTATACATAGCAGAGGTGATGAAAAATATCTTTCTTAAATAGTGCCTGTGAAGCCCTTATTCGTGTGCACAAAACAATTGAACAATTAGCTCTCTGGAGAAAAATCCCTGTTCACACCGTTAAAAGAAGAACAGTTAGATCAATAATTGTCATTCATTGTATACATGTGCGATTACTACCATCAGTGAAATTAATATAAACCACTTGCAATAAGAATTTCCAAAATTCCATCCACCACAATCTAATAAAACAGTCCAGCGACAAAGTGTGCAAGGACCGGCGACCCTCGGCCAGCGGCCACTGTTTTGATATTTAGATAAGGCCGGGTTGAGGCTCCCTCTGTCTACCCCTCACACATTATTCCCACTAATTCATCCTCTGACCCAGTTGTGTTCCACCTTCTGCCATATAAGTACCAGCTGTTATAACCAACTAGGTCCTGTCAACCCTCCCCCTAGTGTAGAGCCCCACACCACATGTCTGGGGATGAGATTACAACAGCGTCAGGATGACTCGGTTTGGTTAGCTTTGTCGCTGGACTGAAAACAATACCATGGAAAAGGTTGAAAAAGTTGAGATTGGAAACAATCAAAATAAAATGTGTCATATTTTGCATACATTACAATATGTATATATCGTTTTCACATATATTCTAATTCAGCATCCGCTACTTTTAACTCGGGCTCTTGGCTTCTTTTCTTCAAATTCCCAAACCTCAATAATAATAGCAAGGCAATATAGATAACAAGGACAGACCCTGCATACACAACCATCATGTACATCAAATACTGAGAGCCCTTATACTGGAACAAAAAGCCTGTCCCCCAAGAGAAAATAAATGCTCCAAAGGAAGCTGACAAAAATGCAAAAGCATTCATTGCAGCGTTCATCTCGATGTACATGTTGGCCCATACACAGGTGGCTGGGAATATTGGGGACACTGTGGCTCCAAATATAGCTGTAACTACGAAGAGAATCGTTTGATTACTTTGGGCCAGCAATGCCAACAGGGATGCAGAGATGATCTTAACTATGATTTCTCCTGCAAGTAGGACTGGCGGTGGCGTCCACTTTGAAGCAATGGTGGCAAGCCCTCGTCCTGCAGTGAAACTTGCCCAAAACACACTCTCCAGTATCGTACCTGTTGTCGGGTCCATTTGGGTGTCACCATCCACAGCATAAGCGAAGAGAAACTTGCCATAAGCCCGTTCAGCACCAGTGGGAAGACACCAAAATATGAACAGGAGGACCAAGAAGACTGCGATAGGCATTCTGACACCTTTACAAACAGATACCAGTTTCTTGCAGACTGAATCTCCAGGATCCGTCCTCTTCTTTACCGGTGACCAATTCTGATCCTCGTGATACTTTGATGTCAGTTGGAAATACAGGAAGATTAAACCAGTTAGAATTGTAATACCTCCCATAATTGCATAAACTATTTCAATCCTCTCCTCACTGTCAACATTATTGTTGAGGTCTGTGCCATTGACATTTAAATGAATTGTTCCATTTTGTGAGGAGTCATAAGTAAATGTTTGATTTCCTGTTAGGTCTTGTCCGCCATTTGCATGCCCCGAACGACTGGGTAGGAATGGTCGGGCAACCTGTGGAGCAATTAGGGCCCCTATACCAAAGGAGAAGTGCAGTGAGTGAGTTGGAACTGCAGCCCTTTCTTTCCATAACATCATAATTGATGTGCTTGCCACTGTAAATTAAGCAATTGACAACAGTTATTAGCTGTATTTCATAATACTGTAAATTGCTAAGATTATGAAAAGTCTTTGGAGAAAGTAATGACTATACTGACAATAATTGTTTTAATTATTTTTGTACGGGCAAGGGTTAGAGAGAGAGAGAGTCAGCAATAATATTCAAAAACTAAATACAAAATCCATACTATAATCAATAGTAGTATCTGAAAATTATGTTCATGAAAAGAATCGTTGTGTCGCTTTATTATCCAACTGAGCACCCAGATTGGGTGCTTCTACATATGAACTAACAATATTATCAGCATTGACTTACCAACACAGATGATGCCTTTACCAGCTCCATCTAAGCAGAACATGGCAGCTACCAAGTAGAGATTTGGACACCATGGTGCAGCAATGGTGGCACTGCCTGCCATGAAAAGCGCCAAAGCTAACCAGAAGTCATTGAGTCTTGGGAATTTGGAACCTACAATCCCCGAACCAACTGACCCAAGCAGGAAACCAACGCTGCGGGCAACCAGAGCACGAGAGATCTCTTCATAGTTACAGTTGATTCGCTTCTTGAGGTATGGCAATGTTGGGGAGGACACCTCTGAGAACAGGCCCTATCATAATAAAAGTTGTATTAAGATGTGGTAGGCTTTTATTCAGTCTTCCATGATAAATGTACTTGGCCACTTTAAGAAAATGGTTAGACATTGATAGAAAGACCATCAATACAGTACCATACTTTTAATGTAAAATGCAATAGTCTCTAAGGAAATTAAGTTTTTAAGTTTAAAGACCACATCCAGAGGTTTTGAAGAAAATGACATTACTAGAATTTATGATTGCAAACATATTGTTTTAAATAGTCATTTAATCGACATTGCATAAATGTACAGATACATTGTTTTTTTTCAACAAAAGTGAAGCTCCCCAAATGTTGAATTGAAAATGTGTACTTTCCCTACTACTCACAAGAGGGCCTTACAGTGAATGGTAATATACACTCAGCCATTATATGACGTTGCTAAGGAGAGGTAGTGTGCATGTATAGAGGTGGTAAAGGGGAGGGGGTTGGGGGGGGGGGGTAAATAGCACTGGGGCTCTTAGACATACGACAGGGCAAACGCCAGCGACCAGGCCCTTCACTCTATAGGGTGAGTTAGAGTTGTAGATTGCACCTGATAATAGAACAGGGAAGGGCAACAAATGCCACACTTTTGTTACTTTATAGGGTAAATGAACCATACCTCACCCAGTTAAATTGATACAGACATAGGAAGTACCATAAACATAGACATAAGGTATATTTTGCTATTGGTATAACTCAGAGTGCATATACCTTGAGTCATAGTCCAGTGGTTTGCTTGCCCAACACACCTCCCATATAAATATAAACAATCAAGTATAATTATGTAACCTTCCCTATACTCCAACTCCCTGCCCCAGTCACAGGTACTTTGGGCATAATCACCTACTCATCTACACTCTGGTTCACTACCAACATACAGCTGGCCCTGCCATGTGTGTTGCAGGCAGTTATACTACATTCTCTTATAAGTGGCATTGAATCTATCACAGACGTTCTGGTGCATCATGCAAATCCTTTAGGAGTGTATCAAACAACAGATTTTCCATGATTCATGAATGTGGAAGTAGAGAATAACTCGACAAGTGGTGGAGGGGCTTACAGCTGCTTACATATGAGTTGGAGATTACATACAACTAGTAATCTGTAAGCCAACTATTGTGAAATGGAGTATAGGGTCCTGTTGTCACCCAATGTGACGTCACATTGGGTTTGGGCAGCTTAGTTTCCCTCTTTCTCTATAGGGGAGCCACAGGCACTGTAGTTTTGGGGCTGAGTTTAAATAAGAATAGGCTCGAATTAACCAAATAATACATATATAAATGTACCCCCCAAGAAGGTTATTTCTATATAAGAAGTCAACCAATACCCATAGGTACCCGTGTATGTTAGCAATATAGTCATTCCAGAACCCCTGGATGTGGTCTTCAATATTCAACTATTTGGCGTGTGACTGGGTGAGAAGGTGGTGGCCTTTTCATAGCTTTTCTTAATATCTATATAGACCTAGCTAATGGCCAATTGAGCATTTAACTCGAGGGACCAACCCTAGCCCAGTGTTTTATATTCATAGTAACATTAGACACATTATTTAAGATTGAAAATAATACTTTAAGCACTCACCATACATATCCATGATGAAATTAGGGCCGCAGTCTTGAAAACCCTATAGTAATTACACCCCATGGTGGAAACGTGTGTGCGATGATCTTACTTGAGTGTCCACCACCCCAATCTTATTCTACTCTGAAAATGGAGTGAGGACTAGTCAAGGCAATGAGGCACACGTTGCTATGTAGCACAGCAATTGTACTATCTACAATGCATATATACTAGGTGAGTTCGGTAGCAAGTTTTTATTGGCCGGATATACCAGCCTGCCTACTCCCCCAGACCACCCCTCGCAAAGAATAAGCTTCAGCAAAACTTAGCTGGGTGTTTGCGAGGGGTGGTCTGGGGGAGTAGGCAGGCTGGTATATCCGGCCAATAAAAACCTGCTACCGAACTCACCTTATATATAGTTTACCCTATGGGCATTGTTAATCCATGTCTTAGCTAGTACCCGCCTACCTGTTCATGTTTTATATAACACGATCTGTTATAAGGTATAAAGGAAACAACCTACAGTATGGCTTCCTCATTACCAGCCACGTCCTGCCTTGTCTCTGGGGGGCATTGCACAAAATGAATTCTACAACAAATTGTCTTGATTTAGCATTATTTAGAACACCTTGTAACTGTGTAATTCTCCTATGGCCCCGTGTAATACAACCCAGGATGAAGAACAATGTAAACAGATTGTGCTGAGTGGGCATTTGCATGTATTATTATGTGAAAAAATATTAGAATAGATCTAATTTTGTAATGTCAAAGGCTATATGGAGTACAGCTACACTGTGTTCCTTGGTGGGGTGGGGGTGAATACCGCGCACCGCGCTTCCAGTACTTAGGCATATTAATTCTCGCAAAAGAGAACACGTTGTATTGTACTAGAGTTTTATAGTCATCAAATTGTTTTATCATACCTGTATATTTGCATCAATTGTATGCCTGTTTTTCCTCCTTTTGTGTAGTAGTACCAAAACAGTCTTACAGTGTTCATTTCTCATTTACAAAATAGTGAGATGTGACAACAGGGACTGTGTCTGCCTTTTGTCTGTGTTATTATGAATTATTCAACCCGCTTTAGTAAACTAGTTACATTTCAGTGTTTTACAGTAAAGACATAATAGTAATCCCCCAAGATGGGTGTACAACTTAACCTGGTTGAAATTAATTTGGATACTGTAATACACTCTCATAACCTTTCAGAACATTTTTTGTGGAACTGTCCCCATACCGGACGGTTCTACGATTATTATATCCCATGCCCACGGGCCAATGGTGTCTAGACCTGTGCTGGGTGAGTGGACAGGTGACCTAAATATAATACAAGGGTATGACAAAGCTTGACTCCTCTCTCCTGTGCACCTACATTAAATGAGAAATGTGAGGAATCTAATCTAAACTGGATGGAATAAATGGGCTTATTTGTAAGTTCATACTAAACTGGTATTCCCCTGAGCATTGTCGCATGGATATGCTAGTTATAATTAAGTAATTGGTGATTTGGTGTTTGTCCATCTTGTCCTGTGTGTTTACATTTTCTGCAGTCCTGAAAGCATGTGTATCAATGACGGCTCATGGTACAATGTCTAATAAGGTCTAATAGCACCTGTACAACTGAGGGTCATTGAAATATGTTCTGGGTGAGTGGAGCCAACATGACATGGGTAGGTAGCTGGGGGTTGGTGAATGATCAGGGGCAGTGCACAGTGAATGGAGGTGGGTACTAGTAAGTGGGTAGGGGAGGTGGGTGAGTGTAGCATGTGGGGGCATCACAATCAGCAGACAACACATTTGAGGCCGAGGACCCCATGAAAGGGCACTTCATGTGCAAATTCATTCATGAAGAAATCCACATCAAAGTATGTGTGCACAATAAATATTCATTATAAATCATGATTGAGTCACAATGAATTTGATAAAGCCTAATGAAGAAGAGAATGTTTAATCCACCAGTTTGGCAGCAAATAGTTCTCTAAACAACCACCAGAGGGCACTCAGCAAAAAATGGCAGAAACCAAGATTGCGGTCTAGTGACATACCCTTGTAGTAATATCTAGGTCACATCTCATTCTCATAGCACAGGTCTTGTCAGCTTTGGCCCGTGCCTGTGCCCAACTACCTGCAACTGGTTCCGCTCTGAATCTCATCGTCATTTATATAGGGTGGCTTTGGTAATGCATTGCACTGTCGACTGGTTTGAGGGGGGATTTGGTGAAATGCCAGAGATAATAATGGTTGAATCGCCTATTACAATAGCTGCCCTGTCAGAAGTTAGTGTAGCTGCACAGTGAGATATACTGTAGATTTACAGTAGGAACTATTTTTGGATTTCAGTATTACATGTACATACTGTTCAGCTACACTCAGCTAGTATAAAACCCACAGACAGGAAGTCATGTGTTTGAGTCTCCACTGAACATAATACATATTTTTTATCATTGCAATGCAGCTGAATCGGACAAATAAAACTACTCAAAAATTGAAGGACTAGTATTGCTGTTTAAATATCTAGATTTACGTCTCAAATAAGTTGCAAAGACAAAGGGAAAATAAAGAGAAAAATAATAGTTGCACTGCTCGACTGACTGGAGTTTGAAGCCTAGATCTTTGATTTGAACTACAATTACTCTATAACATGGTGTAACCTACAGTAGAAACTAATGCAGACCCAACAATACAGGTCTCCTTTTTTATACTGTGCAGCAACACCACGTACTCCTTAAAGTATGGAGGAGTTATAGCGGATATTATAGTAGCAGGGGTTATTGTCCACTACCGCCCCCCCCCCCCCTCTACCTAGGTTAGTTTCACCATTTTGGACGTTCGTTTGCAGTCTAAATGTGACCCTATCTCATTCTTGGATAAACTTATGGGATGACTAACAAATTTAAGCAATCCAAGGCAAACTGGACGTTTTCCTACTGTTAAGCTGTAAATGACCTAAGCAAAGTCAGGGGGTTTGGGCACGGCAAAATCCCCAACTTGGGTTAGCAAGTTAGGCATTTTGGCTAACTCATAACCAAGATTCTCTGCTTCTTTATTAGTGTCTGCGTATTCACATGAAGAACACGCAGTGGGGCCGATGTCCAGCTTTCTGTGCAACTGAGATACACTTCCAGTAGTGTACCTCAGATACTGCAGCAAAGGCATCTGATGCTTTCCAAGATGGCTGACCGGAAGTGCATCTGGGATACACTAGGGGACAAAAGAGGATCTCAGATACACTGGGGGGATGGAAGTGTATCTGGGATACACGAGGGGACAGATGTGTATCTGGGATACACTAGAGAATGGAAGTGTCAAACTTTTTATTGATTGCTTGCAACTTGAATACAGACTGCCATGATCTACCCATATTGATACATCTGCTGCAGCAGCTGCCAGCTTCTGATTGGTCAGTTTCTTCTGTATCACAGAAACACTTCTACAAGTGTATCTCAGATGAACATAAAGCTGAACATCGGCTCCACTGCGAAGAGCAGAGTGTTCTATTCTCTAACTAATCGGGGTTAGGCCTATAATCTGGCACTCATTCCTACATGCTCTGGTTTGGGCCGAGACAGGGCTTACTAACATTGAGAATAAGAATGACGATGAGAAACACTTTTTCGGGGCCTAAACCTGACTTGATAAAGAAATATGAATCAAAAGTAAAATGGGAAATACTTTCTAAACAGAACTATATATATATATATATATATATATATATATATATATATATATATATATATATATATATATTTTTATATACATTATATTATATATATATATATATATATATATATATATATATATATATATATATATATATATATATATATATAATATATATATAAGTACATTTAATCACCGTTGAATGAACTGGTTATCAATGTTATTCAATGTTCTGTGCCCACTGGGGGAGACCTATAGCAGGCGTATAGTCCAGGTCCGAATGAAATGACTATTCGAGGACCCATGTGATGAAAGATCCAATAAAGTCCGCAAACAATTGATCATTATCCTGACCTCTAGAGCCTGTCATTATATGTAGGCTAGCTATCTCTGTTTATCTTGAAATTGTTATTCTCTCAATCTGTTGCATTCATTACATAAATTACTCATGCTGAGCTTTATGTCATGGGTCATGTCTATTATTAAATCATAATGATGGGTCACGTTTTCCAATTCAAACGGGAAAAGCAGCCAGATGCATCATTTTTTCTAAATACCAAACGTATGCATGACTTAATCGACTGAAATTTGTTGTAATTGACCTGGAGTTATTAAGTCATGTGGGATTTGATTGGGGAGATACTGGAATTGAGAGAGGGAGAGAAAGGGACTGAACGGTGGAAATTGGTAATTGCCTCACCACCGTCCTTGATAACAGACCTGTATACTGGTCATGTTCATTGATATTTTCACTAATTCTATTATTGAACAATAATTATGTTCTCCTCTAACAAATGGTCCAAAAGTAAAAGTGTTTCCCTTGTCTCCCACCCCTTCCAACCAGCAACACAGGCACTTGGCTTGGTGTGTCCACATCGAAGGGCGCCATCTGGAGTTTGCAAGCAACATTAGGCCTAAACTAAAGGAATCTATATGGAACAATTCAATTCAACGCACTGCCAGAATTAATGAGTTTAATCCATGTTTCTCTTTGTTTCATGATAGGTTTACAAATGAACAACCAGCCTTTTGCTCAATGATCACATTTACAAGGATTTCCATTGTTAGCATCCATAGCCTATGGATAACTCCCAGCATAACATAGGTAGGGATGGTTGCATTGCATATTGCATCGTATTTACAGTGTTCAAGTAGAAAAATAATATACAGTAGGAGGAACTTACAAGTTGGTCTTAAATATGTACATCATTTAGCTGTGACCTGCAGCACTTGGATTTGATATCTAACAAAATAGCTTGCAACAACTCTAATGCTCATTTGTACATAACCTTGGAATAATACAATAACATCTCATAAAACAATAAAATCTAATTCCGATTAACTATAACATGATTATGGCACATTATTATTGCAATCAATGCTCTTGAATGGATGTAATCCCCTGTGATATAAATTCTAAAATAAGTTGTATAATGGAATATTGTCTGATATAATAAGTCTAGCATGGCCTCTAAACGACCCATGATAAGCAATTCTTTCTTGGTTGAATATAATCTTATAACAATGACGACAATACAGTGTTTTTCATGTTATATATCTACATAATAATTATGTTCCGTAGCCTTATCACCAAGGATTCACTGTATGTCACTAACACTGTCTATGTGTTCAGTATAGATCATTTAGCACCATCTCCACCCAAGACAACCTTAATGCATGGGTATAATAATCCACTCGGAATTCTCATTCACCGAGTTATGTCGATTTAAGGTTATAAACTAAAACCAGATCACATTCAAGTGTTCATAAAGCGCATGGCCATAAATCAGTAGGCATGCCTAGACTTATAATCGTCAATGATGATCGTTCATCATGGAAACTATTTCTCCCTCCTGTGGACTGATTGTATGTCGTTTGGACCGAATAAGCCCGTAACTGGATCAGTCAAGTATAAGTCAGAACTGTTCTTTTGAGGAATCCCCAATACCGTGTGATCACCACAAGAGCATTATGAGGTATACCAATGCCTATAATATGCCGCTTCATAGTAGGCCTATTCCAAAAAGGATCGATGTCCGCAAATTAGACCAGAATATAGTCTCTTATCAGGCCTAAGGTATTTTGAACTATCGTACATGTCCCTTAGAGGTAGCCTTATCAAAGGGAAGTTCACTTTGTGTAGAGCTATCACCTATCCACAGTGGGGCTCAATTTATGAGCCACTGCCCTTCGTCAGTGGCTTTCCTTGTCAGCTACATCAGCATTGGGGGCAGTTTCTGTAGCAGAATAAGTCTCATCTGTGGCCCTAGCTTCACGATCATTCCATTCATCATTGTTATTATTCACGGGCGATAATTGGGGTGATTCCTGTTTTACCACCAATCCCAGCTCCTGCAACGGTGATGTCCGATTTTGGGTATATTCTGCGACTTCTAGATTTGAAGAGTCTGTTTCCTTGTGACATATTGTGTGTGTATCGTTCTCCCTCTCTTTCCCCTCCTGATCCTGCTTCGGGATAAGTCCAAATGAGCCGTTTATGTTTTCAGCAGTGGTGCAAGGTAGACCTGAAGGTCTCACAATGCTGTTTTTACTCGGGGAGTTATCATTATGGGATATATAGCCCCCAGAAGACCCCTGTTCATGGACACTCATGGACACACTCAATGGCATATTGGTCGGGAAGACGGGGGCACCGGGTGTATTGTTCGTTAGCACCTCCTGTTTGAACATATTCCGGTTCAATTCTTCCTCCGAGGCATGACGTATGACATGAGCAGCGTCTGATGACGTCATGTCATCTATGACGTTGGTGTTTGGTGAAGTCATGCCTGGAGTCGTCACAGCGATGCGTGGTAGGTCCGAGCTCCTCCGTTTGTGAGCTACTCCAGGCTTGGCTCCCTTCTGACCTCTCTGGATGTGTTCCGGAGGCTTCACAAACCTGAAATTCAAAATAATATAATGTTCAGAAAATGCTAGATCTGTATTAACTTAAAGAACCCTTTGGCCATACGTGGAGTTTAAAATTAATCTGCATACCAATGTGTCATGATCTAAATCTAGATTTAGAGATTTGAGCTAGGACCTACAGGCTATAGTATTTCTTGAGTTATTACTTAGGGCCTAATAAACAATGAGACAGTTATCCTGAGAAACAAACCCTGTTTCTTGTTCAAGTGTTGATATTTAAACTTGCCAGGGATTCATCGACATTGTGCTTTATAAGGCAATGATAATTAGAGGCCTTCCAACACCAGCTTAGAATGGGAAAAGAGTGTCTTTATTTACATAACACTAAAAGAAAAGAAAAAACATAATACTGACCTGTAAGTAAGCCTGCGATGTGGTTCTTTGACGATGATGTTCATCCTGTAGTAATACCTGAGGGCCCTGGACAGCTTCTCGTAGGTCATATTGTCTCTACTCTTCTGTAGACCCCACAGGTAGGCCAGCTTGGACGGGTTGATGATACGGAACACCAGCCTGGCCTCATCCTCCCACCTCAGTAGGGACGTATACTCTGGGTTACGTAGTAACTGGTAGATAAACTCCCAGAGCAGCTTGGTGTCACCTACCAGGGAAATTTGGGATTTATTAGTTTAAAAAAAAATTCAGTTTGCCATCCCTTAGGCCAAAAGAAAAAGAAGGTGTGTTTCAGGCAACCCGACCCTAGATTTAAAAAACGGCCGACCCTACCTACCCTAGAAACTCTGACCATGTTGCCTGAAACACACCTTTTTTTTTGGCCTTACTATAATTAGATTTTAGTTTACAAAGGTTATTACTCTAACTCTAGGTGCAAATCAATTTATTCAAGACCCGTAGACATTTGAATTGATTTCGTTAACACTCAATTATTATTAAGGGCCTGAAGAAGTGAAACTATTGGCGGAAAGTGGGGATTTTTTTCGTTAAATAAACTTGCCACCACTTATGATTCAGCTGTTCTAGTGGTGTTGATCATCATGAAAAGATTCTGCCAATTTGTATTACTGGTAAATAGAATATAATGTTGATAAGACTTACCTTGGCCCCCTTCACCATCCGGCTTATCAGGGTTATAGAATTCATCTGTGTTCTCAGCTGTGTTAACAGTCACTGGTATCTGTATACTGGGGTGAATGTCTGCAACCAAGAGGCATTGGTCTAGTGAACATTACTATATAAAATGTGTAACTACTTTTGGACTTTCTCAATTCCCAACCTGTATAGGCAATGCCAACATGGACAATAGCCATTGAACTCCCACCTCCCAACGTGTAGGTAATACAAGCTATAACGGACATTGTAATTCAGATCCCCACCTACCAACCTGACCACTAGATCTTTCCTTACCATTTATTTGCATATCTTATATGTCCTATCCAGTTTAGGCAATGCCAGCTATTTTGCAATTGGAGACAGTTCATAAGAAAGGCTATAAACGTTATTCGAACTAAAAAAATATATATATCAAAGTCCATGATATATCATTCTACTCACGGTTTGCATTGTTGGTCCCCATGTGACCCTCCCTGGGATGGCGGCCATTTTGAATCTGCTGGTGCATGTCGGGATGGTGTCCATTTTGCACCACATGACCACTACCACCACCACCACCACCACCACCGCCGCCATATTGGCGTACAGAAGCCTTCCCGTCCTCCACCGGGCTATCACACTCAGACGGTGCACTGATGTCACTTCCGGTGGTACCGTCTTCCGCTTCCGGGTCAGATATAGCCTCCACCTGGCGACCCTCTAGGAGACTAGGGCTGCCATAGTGAGTCTGTAAGGAGATGTCATGTGGTCGGAATGTGCTATCATCCTGACTGTCCATTCGCACATAGGCCAGCTTCTTGCTGAGGTCCCTGAAGCCTTCAGGGGATGTGGTGCGGAATGGGTGACTGATAGGGGGCAGGTAGTTGGGCGACATCAGCGGGGATGATGTACCTGTAAAGGGAAAGGAAAATGTGGTTGGTGTTTTAGAACTTTTTAGGAATTAATGCATGACAGTAGTACATGTTTGTATATAGCAGGTCATTCAACGCGGTATTTCGCGACATACCAGGTCACGTGATACGAAGTGGAATGGCCTCCTACATACTACTTTGATATGGTTGTGTTGGGCTGGATATGATATTAAAGGGGCGTTAATTGTCCATGCCAACTTGAGCTCATGTGATGATGGAATTCCTTGGCGGGGGTTTATTGTTCGTTTATGTGACTATACATGGGTAGCCAGAATTATTGCCGTGTCGCTGTGTCGTATTTTAGCTAAGGTGCCGTGTCGCCGTGTCGATTTTTATCCTATACATTCTGACCTATAATTTTGTGTCCGTCGATTTTTAAACCCCCTGTGTCGCCCGTGTCGATTTTAACAGCCCCCCGTGTCGCCGTGTCGCACGTGTCGATTTTTACCCATGTATAGTCACGTTTATGATACTCTCGCACTGTATTATAGTAATACTGTCTTAAGGTTCAAGTTGTAAAAGGGTGTATATATATATAATAATAAAGGTAACTTGTGATATATCATAGACCTGTATCAAATACCTGGCTCCTACAATTATAAGTTAAATGTAATATTTTAAAACAGGCACCTAAATGGAAAATCAAACTGTAAATAAATAACCATGAATGCCGAGCATGAATGTAGCTACACCAACTCACTTTGGCTAGAGCTGCTCAGTTTGGCCACCTTGTGAGCAGGTTCCGGCATGCCCATGGAGGAGGGTGAGAGCCTCCTGGCGGGGGACCTGGACCCTGGAGGACCAGCTGGGTGGGGGTAGTGATGGGGGCTGTGCTGACCATGGTGAGTGTGATGATGATGGTTGTGTAGAGCAGTGCCCTCCGATACCTGTCTATGCAACCGTGGAGGATAGCCTCCATGGGGGGAGTGCTGTGGTGGAGAGGGAGTCCTTCTCCCCCCTACTGTGCTGCTACCACTGCTGGGGTTGGGTATGATGAGGGAGTGGCGTGGTGCAGGGGTGGTAGGGGTGGACTCCCGACTCGACGACTCTCCTCCAGTTTTGGTCAGGTTCATAGGAGAGTCCTCAAGCCGTGGGGATGGGGACCGCGACGATGGTCGATAAGCAGTCAGGTAAGGGCGACCATCTGATGATAGAAAATGTGAAAAGAACATCAATATTGGGGTTTATAGAATAAAATGAAAATAATTTATCATTATTATGAACGCTTACTTATTTCATATATGACCTCCTAGTCTTTAAATTGCATGAGTCAATCCATATGATATATGCATCAGATATGATATAGTTTAGACAAAGCATGTTGTCTTCATGGATTTGAACATTAAATCCCATGGTGTTTATAGACCTAGGCCTATTTCTTTTGTAAGTTTACATGTCACAATATTTTACATCACTTTCTCCTAACTTCCTCGTTCTTTGATAAATAGAGCGGAACGTAGTATTAATTGGGCAATTACAAAATTACATGTTACTTTCATGATTCCAATTATGGCCGATTATATCCTGACATGATGCATATGACTATCTTCCTGGTTTAACAAACGACTAGTGTATAGCTGCCAGGATCAGAATTCATGTAACTTATATTATTTGAATCAGGAAGACTCTAATAATAGGATGCTGATTCCAAAATACATTATATAACATTATTACTTTAGGTTGCCACAAAAATGCCATGAACGGACATTATGGTTTGTTTGTTTTTGGAGGGGGTCAACATTAGGGCTGCATTCATGCATCATGCCTACCGTGTTGGGAGTGTATCAACCCCGTATGCACCATGGCGACAAATGGCCATGCGACTCTCAAAATGCTTCTTAATCAAACAATTTAACAAATTATGTTATTTTGATTATAGTTACAGAGTTGATTCTCCCCAGGGCTGCATTCATGCGCCACGACGTCAGAGGGTATAAAACCTACAGTGGCCCAGGAGGGTCAAATATTTTTGTAAAATTGAATTTTCAAATTTACTTCAACTTGCAAAAATACAACTTGAGTTGAAAGTGAAAACTCCAACTTCAACCACTTACTGTCACCTGTCAACTGTCAATTCAAGTAAAGCAACTTGTGACTGCTATCTTTCAACACTACATGAAACCAAAAACAATTCAAATGTCAAAGTTGAAGGTGAAAACTCCAACTTCAGTCACTTACTGTCAACTGTCAAGTGTCAATTCAGGAACAACAGCTTGTGACAGGTATCTTTAAGCACTGTGGATGTTTCACAAGGTGTTCCTCTGGGTGTTTTCCCAGGTGATGCCCCAGTGTTCCCCTGGATGATCCCCCAGGTAATCATTTGGATGTTCCCCTTGGTGTTCCCCTGGGTGTTCTCATGTGATCACCTGGATGATCACTTGGATTATCATAGGATGATCACCTGGATGATCACCTACATGATCACCTAGGTGATCACAAGGATGCTTTGGATGTTCACGTAGATGAGTATTTGGGTGATCACCTGGGTGATCATTTGGGTAATCATCTCGGTGATAACCCTGGTGATCATTTGGGTGATCATTTGGGTGATCATCTGGCTGATTATTTGGGTGATTATCCGGGTGATCATCTGGGTGTTCATGTAGTGTTGAAAGATAGCAGTCACAAGTTGCTTTACTTGAATTGACAGTTGACAGGTGACAGTAAGTGGTTGAAGTTGGAGTTTTCACTTTCAACTCAAGTTGTATTTTTGCAAGTTGAAGTAAAATTGAAAATTCAATTTTACAAAAATATTTGACCCTCCTGGGCCACTGTAAAAACCTTTTATAGCATCATGATTATTATAGAACTTTGTAAAGCATGTAAAAAAATGATGTCACCTGCTAGAGGTGCAGGGGTGGGTCGTTGAGTTTAGTGACATAAAATGAAATAGGGGTGGGGGTCGTCAAGATCTGTGTGACATCACTTTGTACAAACATGTTTATGTATAAAAACACTGGCCAATTGGTGTATGAGTTCCATGTCTATATATTTGTACTAATTTGAGATGTGCAAGACGGTGAATTTAAAGGGTTAGCTAGCCTGGTTGGGGGGTCAAAATTAGTGACGGCTTTCTTAGGTTGGTTATTTCTGGTATGTGACAAGGGTGGACGTCGTTTGTGAATGTTCCCATGTGTTAGAATAAACTCAAACGTTATACATACTTGGCATGGAGATCTGTCTGAAGAAGGGTCGGTGTGGCTTCATGCTGGGTGGGGAGGCGGCCACCAGAGGGCTACTGCTGCTGTGCCCCGTGTACATGTCATGGGGGGAGGCTGGGGAGGCCACACCTGGGAGGCAGCAGTCGTACCCTGGCCGGACCCGCTGGTCTAAGGACGGCGACATCAGCCCAGGGTAGTAGGAACCAGGCGGCAGCAGCACTGCATCTGTAGGGAGAGATGAAAACTGGTTGTTAGATTTATTTTTCATGAAAATTTAATAATAAAAAATTGTGGGTTGGATCGACACTTGAATTAAATGCATCAGTGCATTATAAGACCTCTAGTGGTTCTTTGTTGGTATAGTATTGACATGGGAAGTGTACTGTTAAACACAAGTACAAAGGGATTAGCGTGCTTGAAACGCTAATCTTCGAGTGTCCGACTAGAGGTATGTGTCTTATGCTATGGTCAGTGTACACTGGGCAGATCCTGCATTTTGTATATTTCTTTTCTTTGTCAAATGCCGTGGGCGGCTCCTGTCGATCAAAAACAGACACTCCACGCAACAACTCCGTGGTCACTCACCCATGATTCCCTCCACTATAATTCCACCTTCACCACTTTTTTGGTTGCTGATTTTTTTTTAGATATCATCCTTTTGCGCACTCTATCTTATTTCTAACCCTTTAAAGGATGCAAAGTGCTCTGATACTATGTATTTGATCATCATGATCTATGGATGTATAGCCGTGGCAAGTCTATACTCTCCAGGGCTGCATTCATGCTGCGTTCATTCTTTATATATGCATCATGACAACAAAAAGCATGATGCATTAAAGCACTTAGCTTAATCATATATAGCACTCAAAATGTATAGCACAAGTACATATTCTTATAGATACATTGCGTTTTCATGCAATTGCATGCGTTTAATGGGATGGGGTAGCGGCGCACCCACCCCTTGAACTTGAAGGGACACTCCTGTGTGTTAAGTGACGGACCCCAGAGTGTAAGTATGAAAAATAGACATGCGTCACTCAATGGTCACATATGCCTTTAGATTAGAAAATACAGATCCATCTCCTATTATAGACGCACGGAAAGGTTGGCTAAATTGTAGAGACGTCGTCAATGCACTCTAGATATGTAAATGTTGGCTTTGTCCAAATTCACGTAATTGATTATAAGAAAGCCTTCATCTTGCCAATCTGCCAACGATGTGGGCGGCAAATGGGATTAATACTTCCGGGTACTTAACTTGTTTTGTTGTTCTCCCTAAAACCGAGACAAAGGCAGTACTACTACATTGTATAACAACATCTTGAGGTAGTCTGACAGTGAGTCAGTAACTTAAAGGGCCATTCTCACCACTCGCACTTACCACATAGTAGACTAGAACAGTACTAGAATTGTGAGTGGGATACGCTCGGTGAGTATGCCACTTTCAGACCGAATCCAGGAACCTAGCTAAGTCATTATTGCCATATTATGTTTTGACTGGAAGAAGCCAGACAAACGAGTTGAACTTTGTTTCTTGGTATTTCCGGTATGTCATGGCAGATGGCAATTGTCGTCTGCTCCTAGAACACTCTCCAAGCACAGCCAGACTCAATGTATCGCCAGTGCTTGTCACACGTACTTGTTGCCGAGTGGGGTGAAAGGTGGTTGTAGGGAATTTAGAATTCAAAACATGTGGCAGCTGACAAAGATTTAAAAAAGGTGATCTCAGACAGAAGCAGAAGAAAAACGTTTGCTAACAGTGTGACTCATCTAAAAAAGGTACATGAGGGCACAACAATAACGTTTATTTCCCTATGTGAATTCACCATCGGATAATAAAATGTACATATGGATGGGTCCGGGAATGGGTTCTATTTGGCACTATAACATATAAGTCATGGCATGTATGGGACCAGGCAAATAAAAGAAGACTTGATATCCTTCAAAAAGAGGCATAGCTTGTGCGTTCGCAGTATTCGTCGCTTTTTACCCTCTTTATCGCCCATCCCTGAATCGTATACGCCTTTAATAATTGCTTCCATTCCCCCCCCCCCCTCTGCAATGTCACGCTGCTTCCGACGTCCCTGAACCATTTCCTACCACAGATATGCAGGTATATGCTATTTAAACCGGATGTTCATAAATATAGGGTGGGGTGTAAACATAAAGATACTGGCCAGATAATAATGATCACAATAGCATAGACTCCTGAGGGGTTTCCCCCTTCCAGAAGTTTGACTCCAGCACAATAAACTGCATGCTTATTTACTATGAAGAATGTCACTGGCAAAGCATTGGGCTGTAGTAGATGTCCTCTTGATACATAGTGTTTTACTGTGTTTACTCAGGGTTCCAAACTCACCTTATATTATGTCACTATATGGGGTTAACTAGTAGATGGTAGAAGCGTTCCCTGCCCATGGAGAAACAACTCGGCTTGTGTGAGATCCAGCTTTATTGGAGGATACTGATGTTTTAGTAACCTATACATGTCCTGGGCTTACAGTGTACCATATATCTGTCCTTTGCTTCTCAGTGTGCAATGTGTGCATGTTGTTATTGTAGTCTACAAGTGTATGTCTGTTTGGAGAGTGCATTGGTTCAGCGTGCACGCCCGCACCTGCCTGCCACCATTCGCGCTGTTGACGGCTACTCCTCCATGGGACATCCGTGTCTGCCATGGTCGACAGCCTCAGCTCTCCAATACCATGTAGAAGCCATATAGATCTAAATCCACATTGAATCACTGTCTATGAATGCCACAAATGTACTCCCATATAGAGCTGAGCATCTCAGCCCCGGCAGACCTCCCGGGCTGATTTCTAATCCCCAACTGCCTGGAGATCCCAGCGGCCAACGACTCATCCCCTTCCTGCATAATTACATTACGTCATGCCCTCACCCCAGGATCCGCAGTGTCTGCACTTTCTACCAATGAGAGCAGTGATGAGAGAATGTCACTGCGTCATATGTTTTACTCTGGGATCCGCACTGTCTCTGCAATCCACCAATGAGAGCGGTGATGAGAGAATGTCATTGATCTGTTTGCGCACTATTTTGCTGACTACAGGATCCGCACTGTTTTTCCACGATAACTCATGCCTTGATCCGACCCTGGGAGCTCCTAATGTCTTTTCTGTCCCTGAACAGCTTTACGTGATACCTCTCTATGGCTGCCATTCCCATATGTTATATTATACGTTATTTATAAGTCAATAAATATGTCTTCCAAACGTTTCTGCTCTTCTTTGGTTTTCCACTATAACCCAGCATGCGTGTCTATAACTTAACGCAACAATAGCGTGAACATTGCGTTAAATAGTCACAAATATTCCCAGTGCAAGAGCTAAGCACTATCATACCGTTCAGCCCAAGGGTATCCCTCTTCTTCATTTTTGAGTTTATTGGGTCTTTCATCTCTTTATTTGTTTGGGTAGTTTTGATAATGTCCGGTCGGCCCATGCGCTTGATACTAGGGAATCAATATTGTCATTAGATTTAGCTTTTCATAAGTAATGGTAGGCCTACATATTTACCATAGAAGGGGTTCTTTTACCTCCCACACCACATAGCGATGGTATGAGAGAGATAGTTGGCAAGAATACCAGTACCCCTATCTTTGTATTTTGGGGGAAATCTTACCTCCAGGGGTTGGTTACCCTGGAATCTTTTTTTTTTAAGTCTAAATTGTCTGTAGTAGTGACGCGGACTACGTCCATTACGCATCCTCTATCTTTATATCCCCCTCTTTAGGCCACTCAAAAAAACTAGTTTGTCATCACCGCGCGCACTATAAAAATCATGATTTGGGGAAAACGTTTTTGATGAAAAAATAGGTTAAAATAATTATTGGAAAAACATATTGGCAAATTTGGTATCAAATTAAAGCTTGTGCTGCCAGTAATGCAGTCAGCTAGGAATAACCTGCATTATACCAACTTTTGCTGATCCATAAACTCTGAATTACTGAAATGTAAAAATTCCAAATTTCCCTATGCATTTAAGCCCCAAGTAAAAATAGATAAATAAAAAGCGCCCTCGTCATATTTTTCACTGCTTGGTGATGAGAATCAACCTTTTTAGTGGCCTTATTCTGGTAGATTCCCATTACATTTGCGGCTAGACAACAATTTGTTTCACGGAATGTACACATAACACTCACGACCCCGGGACTCACGACTTGCCCTGTTTAGCACGTAAATTTAACGTTATCATTGTCTTTGACAAGACCATCTTCTGAATGCACGTGGCATATTTATTGGGACACTATTGAGAGCGATACCAATTGTTCAGAAAAGTTGATTTATATAAAAGATTTGCTTGAAACACCGCCCACCTGCATAAGATGTCAACATAGGAAAATATTTACCAAGTATTATGATCGCAATCAACTGTTTTATGTCATGGGTTATATTAAAGTGTTTTCCATTTTCTCAGGTAATATGTCACAGGGAAGTCGCGACGGAAATTTTGCAAGTCACTGCTAAAAAGCCCAAGCTACATAAAACACATCTTATACATCTAGAGCGACCCTAGATTTTCTAACGATGTGCTTTGCCTTTATTTGTGATCAAGATATATGATTTCACGCGCCCTGGCGAGTCCCCTTGGTATAGGCCTATGGTGCTTGAATACAGCACTGACGAGGGATGCATTCATGCATCATGATCATGACGACAAAGGCCATATCGCATTAAACCACCATGCTGCCCTTAAATGGTTAACCCTTTAAGGACGGATGTCATTAAAGATTCACTTGTTGGCATGGTGCACCAATGCAGCCCCGGCGTGTTTCAACCCAATATGGTTGGCATGATGCTTGAATGCAGCCCTGGTGAGTGACTCGCCAGGGCTGCATTCATGCATCATGACGACAGATGGCATATCGCATTAAACCACCATGCTGCCCTTAAATGGTTAACATGCTCTGCTTAAAAGGGTGTCGGGGGGGGGGGGGTGGCGTACCTGGTGATGTGGCGGCGAAGAGTCGCTGTTGGAGGGTGTTGTAAAGGACATCCCCAACGTTCTTGGCCCGCTCTGAAAAGTTTTGCTTGGTCAGCATACATAGGGCCTTTCCTGCAAAATAATGGAAAAATGATGCAACATGATAGAAAAGGATTTATTGAACTGCTAAATAATTATGGTGATAAGTCGTTATACTAGATAATGTAGATAATCGATGCAGAATAAGGCCCCAGCGAAAGAAAATGCAATGCATTAAAATGATGTGATCAATGTGATTCCTATTTACAAAATAAAAGATCAACTGTATAGGAGGAAGGCTCTACATTCCTCAAATATAAGGTAACTGCTAAGATAATCTTCGTCTGCACCCATTAACCTAACATCAACGATCATCTACACATATGGACACAATAATAATGAGATATGGGCATGGGTGAATACCCCCCTCCCCCACACCACCACCATCACCCTCCTGTTAAGACAGAAGAAAATCCTATACTATAGCTGACTCACCATTCATGCATGCAAACTTGTCGACCTGGACCCCCTCCAGGGCGTACTCCTCTATGCACCACTCCAGCCACTGCCGCACGTCCTCCTTGGTCCAGCGGTGAGGGTGGATTCCTGCACAGGAGGAAACACGACAGGAATTATAGTAATTGCTGTGAGTGATTTATGATGTGCTATCTTTTAACCATTGTATCATTTTTATATATTTTTCATAGACCACAACTTTCCTCTGGTGCACAACATAATACTGATTATAAAAGCATTATTGACGCCTCTTCTAAAGAAATTGAATTGAAAAACAGTATTTTCTCTAGATTTCCATGCTCTCTTTTTCTTGTTGCAGTGGTATTAGTTTGAAGCAGAGAGCATCTTTGGTATGGGGTTTAACATATCTTCTTTAATTTACTCTTAAGTCCTTCCTCCTTGTGACATTGCTGCAAAACTGTCGGCCTTCTCCGATGTCATCATTTTATCCATCCAGTCTCTTAATACAATACTATTTTGCAGTTAGTCCTTCATGGGTGTTTTGTTGAGAGGTCAAAGTGTATACATGTACCCAGTAAAGCTCATCACATACCGACCACCAGGGGCTAGGGCAAAGCCGTTTTAACCTGATAACTAATTAGATTATGGATCAGTCGCTGGGAATATTATAGGCCTTTCGAATTGGGCATACTTCTTATAACACCTTCACTTGATTGCCCTTGCTTGCCTTGCTTATTTTACCCCGGGATTTTACCTCAGGCCGCTGGGAAATTTTGGTATTCAAGGGGTTGTGTTATGCAGCTTTTCTTTGCCTCTGACCGCCTAAATAAATTTCTGTAAAATCCCGCAATCAAGATGAGGTGTGGTAAAGCCTTCAGCTAGAAGTAGCTTGAAGATATGGCGTTTTTACCCCTTACAAACGCCACACCCTTAATGGCGGTAGTCAAAACGGCTGATTCACCTTTATCAATAATTCTACTTCCCTTGTGCTGTTACCAATAAGGAAAGTTCCCTGAGAGTCACATGGCCCAACATGGCGGAACAGTCAAACTATTCACTTGTACCTTGTAGGAAGCCAAAATAAAACTGCACTGGCTTGCATTTACTCAACGGTTACAACTTGCCTAGTTTGTTTTAGGTTGGTCTATTACCGCTTACTGAATGTTTGAATCGGATTTCATGGCTATACGATGTAATGCAAAAAGGAGATATGTGAATAAAATTTAATAAATCGTGCTGCTGTGATTGAGCCAGTATCTTTATCTTTTTTGAAATACAAGATTTACTATGCTAAAGAACTAGAAGGGTCGTATTCATTGCCCCCCATTGCATACTATGTGGCCGTATTCAATGGGCTAACAAAATTAGTTTTTCCTTCATTAAATAGCTTCAAATAAAGAAATAAACACAAATGCCAACTACATTGATAGCGCTCTGATGTATTTCACCCATAGGGGCTGGGGTGCATGATGATGATGCATCCCACTTTGTGGGATACTGCCCCAGCCCCCATTCGTGAAATACAGCAGAGACGGTATCAATGGGCGTTGGCATTTGTCTATTTACAATTTGTGGTTGCTCGAATCTAAACGTCATTACCTGTACTTGTGATTTCTGTATTGTCAGGTGTGAAGTGTGAAGTTACTTTGTTTACCTGCATGTGAATGATTGTTTGTAAATTGGCATTGTCTGAGAGGCGCAAGTTTTTGTGTGTGGGATTTTGCCGATAAAATCCTTTTCAAACTCAAACTCGAACTCAATCACAATCAACTCAATGAAGATGTGCTGCAGTTCTCTTTCCCACAACCTTTCTTTGAAACTGATATTAATTGTCAAAGCAGCGTACTCTCACACAACGATGCCTCTTGTAAGAGGCATTGCCAATAGTTGCTATGCAGAACGGTTTATATATATACATAATGTTATATGAAGCATTATTTGTAACACGTTGGGCAACTCTTTTCGTGATCATCCATATCAAAAGAAGCACTTCACTAGACTCATTGACACCATTTTCTCGTTGATATTAATTATTGGACTTGCTATCAGTTGCTATCACATATTAGCTTCCTTATTATGCTGACACCACATTTTCTTATCTACCAGTAGCATGTGAGTTTAATCAGTTTGCACCTACTGCACGACACGCACAGCTGCTAATCTCTTTTGATTGGTTTTCGTATCGCAACATATAGCATATGCGCTACAAGGCAATGTATACGTTTGATGATTAGTAAAAAAAAATAATAGAAATAAAAATAAAGTTATAGAAACCTTTTTTTGTGATTATAATTATTAAAAGCATATCGAGACAAGGCTGCGTGAGGGGCTTCTTTATAGTATTACATTGAAGCCTCATCAGCTGTAGTACATACATGTAAAAGTATAACAGGAGTACTCTTGTACTCTAATATTGTGTCCACGCCCATCGGAGATAGTATACGTGATTATGGAATACCGATTTGAAGTTATCCCCAAGAATCAAAGATGTTGGATTATACTAAAGGAAACCCCTACCTACCCTGTTTTCTTAGGTGGGGTCGAGGGGATATTGAAAATTGTCCAATGATGTTCTGTTCCGCCTACATTTATAACTCTGCGGCGCGAGGCTTTCAAATTTGCATTGGCGTTTACCGTTGCCTTTAATTATAATAATCTTAAAATTCCTGACATCTTTAAACCTAAGTTCATGACATTGTCACTTACCGTAAAGGTTTGGCATAGCTGGTAGTTTGGTTAGGTCGGTTTGGATGTAAAGGTGAGGCCTCTCACTGCCTTGTGACTGTAGGTGATACATAGTGGTGACTGGTGTACAGGGCGCCGAGGGGTCTTCCTGGTCATGCCACTTATCACTCTGAAATAGAGATAGACGAGTATAAATACCACCTCCTCATACAGTTCTGGACTCTGTTATTAATACTCTCAAGGTTCCTCCATGGCTTCCTCCTGTAGTGTGGGTATTAAGGCAGATTATCTCCCCCTCCAGGGGATAATGGTCATGCTCAATCGCACCCCTATTTGCTATAGATTGCACCTCGCATGCAGGGATTCGAAAGTTATCTCAACGGTAAGTTTGTCTATCCTAGCTTTAAATATTGGCTAGCTTCCATTGGGGCTGTTATATGGGGCCTATTCAATCTTATCTAGGTCTGTTTGTGGACAGATAAGGTCATGCGGAAGTTCCGTTTCTAGTGGTGGTGTATGAATGTTATCTTGCACACAGATGTCCACATGACTGTATGTATATATATATATATACATATATGATGAGGGGTATACTATGTGAGATCAAGATATCAAAGCAGATTATACATATACATGTCTTGGAAACATATGCATGAGTTAAGTCATTTGAATCATGTATCAGAATGCACAGGGAGTTGGCTATTTTCAGACACATCGTATATTCGGTCATATATGATAATGACAACACAAATAGCTTAAATCTACCCTTGCATGATTTTAACCATCAGTTGATCCATAAATTCTAAAACCTGAAAATGGTACGCAGAGCACCCTTAGTTGACTACCCTTTGCCCTTCTTGAACCCCAACCTAGGTTCCATCCGCCTTGCTGATAAATCCTTAATCATAGATATTGCCTACAGGATGGGTCGGTCCAATGTCCACGTGTGAGTGGTGCATTAAGTGTTAACTCCTCCAGGGTCACGTACCAGAAGTGACAGGGGCCTTGATAACACTTACAACGATTAGTCTATCAACAAATTCAATTACGTATGCCCCCAGGAGAGATTAGGCCAACGTCCGGGAGCATGGGTTCATATAACTCATGTTCTAAGCACATCTGAAGTTCAGATTCTTTTATTTTAGTTTCAATGACATGATCGTATCCTATTTCAAGGTTGTTGAATATAAAAATGCCATAGATAATAGTATCATTGATAACAGCACAACCAACAACAACAAAGGTGTGCAATTCAATCCAGCAGCTACATCAACAGCAGCTAAGACAAAAACTCTGATTAAAATTGGTTCAAATGCTTATCATTTACACACAGAAAAGTGAGAGTCATTGTCGCTAAAACTACCCTCACCTGAGAGTCAGGCACTGCCTGACTCTCAGGTGAGGGTAGTTATGACTCTCACTTTTCTGAGGGTGTTGATCATATGGCGTCCCCTAGTGGCTAAAGCTGGTACGGAGAAAAAGAATGTTTCACCACGTTGGTCGGGTATTTCAACACTGCAATATGGTATTCTCATTATATTTAATAACCCACCTGTGAATAATTACAAGCTCCAACTGCAAGAGTCTAAGTCTCATACACCACCACAGTACATCTCACCGGACCTCACCCATGGGACCTCATTCTCTTCTGGACAGAATAAACTTCCTTTCTATCATTCAATGCTTCCGTTTTGCACTGCAAGTGTAACGACTTCCTGTGCTCTAACTATCTGCTTAACCCTCTTCTTCGTCATGATGCATGACGACGATGATGCCCTAGCGAGTAACTCGCCAATGCTGCATTCAAGCATCATGCCGGCCATACATCGGTTTATACACTCCTATTAAAAGGGTCTGCATGACGCATGAATGCGAGTTACTCGACAAGGCTGCATTCATGCCTCCTGACTTGCATAATCCGGGGCATAATGTATTAAAGCACTATGCGGCCCTTAACCCTTTCCCTGCTGGCCTTGAAAAATGTCATTTAGGACTTAACCACCGGCCCTATGCCATGGGAATATGCAACTTTGCAAGCATGTGCTCCCTGGGATAGTGGCTAAGGAGTGAAATTAATTGTATTGGAGACAGAATTGAGACTTTTTTGACAAGGGGACGTAGTATGAATGTTAAATATTTTTGGATTGATTCAAAAATTCTTATTCTTTGTTTCATAGCAGGAGCTGTATTTAGTTGTATTGATGCCCCAGGGTATCAATTTTGCTGCCCAATGGCAGCAGCGGTTTTTCAGGGGTATTTCAGATGCTGCCCAGAGGCAGCAGCGGCCCTTAAAGGGTTAAAGGGTTAATCCCTGGTCCCGGAAACCTTTAGGGATTCAGGCGAACAGGAGCTCATTCGATCCTTGCAACATTGATTCTGCCAGGAGGTAAATAGGTCCCCGTGGTCCGTCCACTTCCTACCCATTAGGCACCCTAATGGGGCATCCTGGGATTGTCTGTTTCCGGTTCCGGCCGGACGCGGGTCCAATAAGGCACAACATTAACATCGTTGTTACTTCTGGACTAATTTCATGGTCTCAATAATGATAATTTAAAGATACCATTTCACCTATGATACCCAAAATAAAGTTACATGTTAATATATGACACGTGCTTTTATTATCCAGTTCCCTATTGTTTGAGATTTGATCCTTTATAGCATCCTTATAGCGTCTACGTTTTCCGTCACTGCTTAGAATTATTTTAAACAATGTAGACATGATAATGTTTAAAAATTACCCAGAATTAGCTAACATAGATCGTATAAGGGCAAATGCCCGATGGAACCAAAGAACCTCTACATAATGCCAGAAGATAATCAGCAAATCCAATAATCATATATTGTTGTATGTATTTTAAATGATCCTGTCTCGGAGGCGATGCATACATGTATACCGTGAAAGTGACCTAACATGTTATGACTCGCTAGCATGTGACAGCTAAGGTTTATTTATATCATGAAGTCATTTGTCCAATTATTTCGGATATCATGGAAGGAAGAGCATAAGATAATAGCCTATACTAAGTTCTAGGGTCTCATTTATTTTACTGGAATGCTTAAAAACTGTGTATGTGTATGTCTTAATACTATATATTATACCACACTCAGTTGGCTAGGAGAACAAATATAAAATACCTATCTATATTGTATGTATACAAAGCGATCACGAGTGGTATAAGTTAAATATAGAACAGCCACAACCCATGTACTCATTATATTGGTTACAGTCACGGTTGAGTGAACCAGTCGGTGGCTGTTTCAGATCTATATCTTAGTCGTATTTGCTTATACTTCTACAGAAAGTAATGATTTACCCATTAGCCCTGTATGTAAATCCAAAGGCTATTATACTAAGGTAACATTTCCTCACCTTAAAGCTAAAGGTTAGCCCTTGAGATTACCAGCAGTAGAACAGATCCCATAATCAATTCTGGTCGGGTGAATCCAGCTGTATAGCCTTATCAGTATAGGAGCTTGGTTCCTGGTTTTAGGAAGCAGATGGGTGGTAGTATAGACTCCTATGGACACCTATATAGACTCCCTAGGTGGGCAGACTCCCTGTGTAACAGACCCAGTGGGCTCCCTTGTCAACTCTGTACTAAACTCGTGTGGTGGCTATTCCAGGAGGCAATGTGCCATGATAGGAGTAGATTCTATGAATCATAGGAACATGACCCACTCTCTCTCTCTAATAGCAAAATGTCTCAACACCCACGCGGATCACCCACAGTCTTTTTGTATATGTATCATGTATACAAAGTATACACCCGGGTATATCGCGCCTACACTATAATTATATTATGTATAATATAGGATTGGCATATCTACTGTGACTAATTGACAGTTGCACTAGATGATGAGTTAGGGGCCCCCTATATGCACAATCCTGGCTGCTTGACATGTATGTATGTGTCCTTCCCTCCGTCAGTACTTATGATAACAGCATCCACACATATTACCACAAATGTCACCTCTAAAGCAGAGTGCAATTTTAGGGAACGTTCACAAAAGTGCAATTTTAGGGAACGTTCACAAATGGCGTCACCGGTTTTACAGTGGGCCGGGGGTCTTTGAGTTTAGGGAACGTTAAACAATTATCGATGTTACTACTTTTTGGTACATCTTCGGAACCCACCCGCCCCTTTGTCTCAGTCTCAGTGTTTTAAGGTTGATCGCTACTCTTAACTTTTCATCCATAGAATTTCCTAATTTTTTGCCTCAGGGTAGTTTAGATCATTAAGAAGGGGAAAATGTAAAAAAAATAGGGGGGTCCCGAGCTACTTTTTTTGTGACAGATTTTTGAAAAAAAAAAGTATTTTCTATTTTTGGCAAAAAATACCAAAAATTGTGAAATTTCCACGATTTTTTTTCTTATTAAACCACTGCCCACATCAATGTCATATTTTAAATGAATAATCCTATATTGTGTCCTTAAATACAGAAAAAAAGATTATGGTCCAAAAACAACCCTTTTTGTGAAAAAAAGTGGTGGTTTTAGGACAATTAATTAAATTTGATGCTAAATTTTTCAACAATATCTTAAAAAATAGCAAAAATAATCCATAGACTTTTTTTTTTACTTTCTCAAAAAATTGTTTAGATCATTTGCTAACATAAAAAAGTGATTTTGATAGGGGGTCCCGCGCATAATTTTAGGGTTTTGGGCCTTTGAAGTTAAAAAATAGGCCAAAAACTGTCTAAATCTCATATTTAAAGGCCAAAATAATGGGTAAAAAGCAAAGTATTAGGGTAGAAAATATATAGATATTATTCCCTTGGTTGTTTTAAGCACATGGATGAGATCTATAACAATCCTGATAATGATTTATTGGTAAATAATTCGATTATTCTAATTTATGTTAGAAATAGCAAATATCACTGGCTTCAAATATACCAAATATTTAAAGTGCAATAAAATGCTCAATTTTGCTCGGAATTATTCAATTTTTGGATATTGCTTACTATGCATGTATATGTATTGGGTGTGCAAATATCAGCCTATTCTGACAGTTTTAAGCTAGATGCGCAGAAAGCTGCGCAGTAGTCCATATTCAATGAGTAGCGATCAACCTTAAACAGTATTTTAGAACCCGCACAAGAGATGGCCTAGCAGTGACATATTTGCTCAACGTATCATTAGTGACGAAATGTGACCGTTCCCTTATAGAATAAATGTAGTTGCTCACAGCTAGTTATATTATAATATAGGGAGGGGTTTATAATCTGCAACTCTTGCAAATACAAACAAACAAGACTTCAGGCCCTTCCCATATTCCTCAAAATAGGAAAAAATGGGTGCAGTTCCTCACTATTTCTAGTTAAATCCAGCGTTCCGGTCCAGTTAGCAAATTCTGCTGACTTGGCACGATCCCTCCACCCCTCCCCCCCCCCCCCCCACTTCATTCGCAAGGGTCACGCTTTTACTTTAACATTTAAATTGAGTATGAGTCAACAGTGTTACCCCGTCTGGTAGCTGTCGTCAACTATAAAGGTACATCTTTATCAAACTAGGCTTTAACTTCTTGTCAATATATTTTCTAACGATAATTATAACGCAGCACGACACTTTTCAGTACTTTAATAATATTCAGTCGAGCCCCGCCCCTTTTCGGATTTCTGGGTGCGCCCCTGATTATAGTAATGTTTTTATTATAAGTGTGTAGAGTGCCGTCAATCACACCCATTGGGTGCACGGGTGGTGTAGGGCGTAAGATGAGGGGGGTTAGACATCTGGTTGTACCTATAACGATAATTCTGATGGCTCCATATGCGCGGCCATCTTTAATAGTTTTGTCCACAGAATATCCCACGAGACTTAGCTTGTACTAGCTTGGTACCAGACACCCACACACCATAGCTTGCCAGCAACAGGCTACATTCCGAGATTAGAACCAAGATCTCACGGGAGTTGCTTTGTAAACCAGCGTGCACGCGTCTATCTCGGGGACAAGTTCCTTCCCGTTCCATCGTTATAGGCCATGTCTGTAGGCCTTGATCCTTGACGGAGAGGGTGGATCCTGCTGGTGTACGTGACGGTTATGACGCTTGGTACACACCCCACACACACAGACATATATAATACAACAGTTTGGTGACTAAGAGGGTGTGTGTCACCCATCCCCAGTACCCTCCCCCTACTTCCCCTCCTCCTCCTCCTCCCAGGTCCCTCCCACACACGAGGCTGACCTTTACCGTCATCACACAACAAACCCTGTTGGTCTCGTCGTGTCCATGTACCCACAGTATATGGCTGAGACAGGTTCTCATATTATTGAGCATAAGACCCCCCACTGGCCCACTTAGTTTCTGGGTAATTTCTTATCTGGATATATGACACTCAGGTTACAATTTAACGCTTTATAGACCTATAAAAATCATTCAATTTAAGGTTAGGATTTTGATTGCCTGCCATGATACCAGGGGCTTGATGACATCTGTGATCTGACCACCTGCCTTCAAAGGTCTAGAGAAAATTTACCGCCACCGCTCCTGAGCGTGTTGCTTGCTGATCGTGGTTATCCAATCCATAGCAGAGTAGCTCCCCAATTGTCCCCAATTGACAGGGAGTTTCGTTTCATGTACAACGTTATTAGATGACACTGATATGATAAGGTATTTCCAGGGTCCATATCCTCCAGACCACAACATGCACTAAAGTAGTTTTTCCTGGAGCACATCCCATTTATATGCCAGATTGATTGCCTCTTACTATATATAGTCTTGGCATACAAAACAGCCTATGGATGAGTGAGAAAAAAGGTAAAATAAATTATCACATCTATGTTCGTCATTGCATGCCACAATATACCATCCCACTTATTATAGTCCACAGTTAGAAAAAAAGGGCTAAATTGCATGTACACTTACAAACTTTACAGCCACCACTCCCTCTCATTTTCTCCCACTTTTATCTAGGGGACATCACCAAATGAAGTCCCCTATTTTGGGACCATTTCAAGACGAAGCCACCCCATTTTTGGACAAATTAGTAGATAGAAAGGGTCACTTTTTATTGTCAATTTTTGTCACTAAACCCAGGGACCCCATCACCTAGTAGGTCATTTTTGGAGGTTCCCCTATATCTAATGGTCAGATTCTTACTTTCAGCAGACATGTATGTATACAAACATGGACCATGGTTTATTTGGAAGGGTTGCTCCACCCTTTCCGCTGTATATCAATGTACAAGATGCGTCACGATGGGAGCCCTGACAACAGCTGTGCCAGTAAACAAAGCTGAGGTAATCAACACCTCTCCTTCCCCCATAACACCATGTATACATAATAACTGCATTTATCATATCTAATCAGAGCAGGGAATATGGGACATACATTTCTCATATGTATAATGGCACCACTGCATGCTATTAGGGAACGCTCGTAAATGACGCATGCAGCTAATGGGTGGCGTTATTTGTGAACGTTACCTTATAATGTACTCCTACACTCACATACCCCTTTAAGTATAGGCTACGTTCACTCGGGGGTTAAAAACTCATAGTTCTAGGTCTAGTTTCGCATCCACTTAAAATGGGATGCTTTCCAGGGTGATAGAAACTGTCACCAGGGTTATAGCATTTTTGGATAGCTTCCAGAGATGGTGGTAGACCGGAGGGGGGTACTTCCTTTCTTGACTCATTATATGAGGAGTGTACATTCTTTAAGGATTTCTATAGAAGAAAAAGAAGTTCTCCATCAGGAGGAGGCAAGTGGGCGGAAGGATATTATATGACCCCCAATCCCGTGCCCCCAATCCTCCTCCCTTTCCCCTTTTGCCACTGTCAAAGAGAGAAAGCTGTGATTCATGCTCATTGAAGGATTGGATCGAAAGGACGCAGGATCCAAATACCAAAACAAGATCCGGGGGATTCAGAGAAAGACCTTCCCTCCATGACTCAGTGATTCACAGTCAATATAAGGACTCTTCATTTCTCTCTTTTTTCCATGTGTTTTCCTTCCTATATCGGTGTCTGTTGAGCTGGCAGCCTCTTTAACCCTTCAAGGGCTGCATTGATATTGTATTAACATGTCATATCCTTTGTCATCATGATGCTAGTACATATCGTGTTTAACCCTTGGGAGTAGATCAACCCCGCAGGGTCGGCATGATGATTGGATACAGTTACGCGCCAGGGCTGCATTCATGCATCATAACGACAAAGGACATAGCAGATTAAAGCACTATGTCGTTCTGAAAGGGTTAAATGGCACTGAGTGCTTTGTACTCAGACCCGGATCCCAAGTCAACTGTTGATTAATGCTAATAGACTCTAGCTATGGGGGTTTAGGCTCTAGGTGGTCCAGGTACCAAAGAAATAGGTCTACTTCCCGGCCCTATGTTGAATGTGTTAGATTGTGCTGCACCAAGGATTAGGTCCGGCACATGCCGTATTCAAATAAACGTGACGGGAAAACAAATACCAAAGAATGGTACACATCAAAATCATGCTGCACGATGCTGATTACATGACATCTAGATTACTATCATCTGGCCTATATCTATTTGATATGTCTGGGAAATTGATATTTATACATTTTTATATCTCCAAGTTAATTAATATTTCGAAATTTCCAGTGATGAATAGAATGCATTGATCAGCATAATTATAACCTATACACATAAATTATAGGTCCACGAGCTAGCTTGATTGTATTCAAAAGTCACAAGCCGCAGTCTGTGAGGCCAGCGCTGTACATACCATAGCCAGTGTGTGAATTCTACGTATTATTAGTTTTCCTAGACAGGTGTGGTTTACCAGACTACTGAAGGGGTTTCTGTGACCCACATGCTGACCTGATTCCCTGAAAGTGGGGCTCTCTACGGGTTCCTTTAGACATGACATATAATATTATTATAGTTTAATCTTGGTTATAAGTTAAACATGTATTGGCAAGAAAATGACCTCACTGTATATCAGGTACTTCTCTCAATTTTATGCTACTTTAGTATGTTGGCCTTAAGATGGGGGGGGGGGGGGTGAATGGTTGGCGTGTATGTGTTGGAGAATGTAGGGAGGATGTGCATAGATTGTCTGTTATTCTGACACCTCCACATGATTCAGCCATAGATAACATTCCTGGCACTTAGGAAGAAGGAGGATATAATGTGTATAACCCCTTAGTTATTTCCGCTACTAATCAGAACCCCAGGCTAGATCAATGTTAAGCCGAATAGAATGAAATAATGTACCACCTGCAGGAATTTCTAGAGCATGATTTATATGATGACAGTATAGTAGATTATTCATGTTATTATAGTTAAAGTCCAAAAATAAACCAAAGCGAATTCATAGTGATCATAATATTATCTCAACCCTCTCAGATTCATAATGATGATTTCCCTTTTAATTTTCGTTCACTGATCCATAATAACCAACATAACATATCAATGGAAAGATAAGTTTCCCATTTAATCCCATGTTCATGTTTTGACTATAGGATATCCTGTTCTATGTATAGGTCTTCCCTGAACTCAATGTAGCCACCGCCCTTATTAGAGCGTCCTAATTAGATGATTACCCACATCTGAAACATTGCCAAGACTTATATAGGACCAACTACTACCGAAATAGTTACCTGGGAAGAATGTGTGCCAATGTGTAGGCCTATACAGGAGAAGTTGATATCAAGTAACTACAGTCATAATTTTTTTGTTTTGGAATCGTGGCGCGTTCTGCAAGAGAGATAATTGGTGTCAAATAACTATGTCAAGAGACTATGCCTAGATGACCTTACGAAACAATATAAAGGTATAAAGATACTATGATAGACGTGTATATATATAGTGTATTTCTCATGGTACTCGTGTCCCATATCAATTTAAAGAAATGGCCATGTCGCCATATCGATTTTAAGAAATGCCCAATGTCCGATGTCACTATCTTATTTTTCTTCCTGTCCGATGTCACTATAAGCCCCAAAATGACCCATGTCGCCGTGTCGAATTAAAGTTAGTACATCCGATGTGTGGGGCAAAAAATCGATTTCTCTAAAAATGAGTCAGAATGTTCACATATAATATATTTGACTAGCTATCTGTTCCATCCCCCCTAATTCCCTCTGATTTTGCTCTAATTCGATTTTATTGCCCAAAATATGGTCATTTTGGAATAAAAGCGTGCACGCTTTTATTCACCCCATTGAAAATACACTAGAAAATCCCATGATTGGGGGACATTTGATCCCTTTGTGGCCTATCAACACCCATTGATGACATTTAATTGACCTCTATTCTCAAAATATTATACTTTTACAGTGCTGGGAATACATTTGAGTAAAATTTAGAATTTGAAGAAAAATCGGATATACCCACTTTAAGGAATCTAGGGTCACAATGATTGCCGTTTCAGAAAATTCTATGACAGATAGTGAAGTACTCGATTCAATCTATTCACAGTAGGTTGAATACATTCCTCCCAGGTTCAATATAACTTCCAAATGTATCCGGGGCCGATCATTAGAGGGTCTCTGCATTATCTTCAGTGGACTCTTTTCCAAACAGGATACCGATATAAAGCACTAGCCCACTGCTCAATGACTTGAATACTATGGGTCATGGCATGGGCTGACTGCATGTATACACCCAGCCCAGTTAGAGCAAGGAACCAGTCTACGAACACTTGAGAGCACAACACTTATAAGTAATTAATGCAAAGCTGCATCTAAACTATATGTGGCATGCATAATCTGTGAAGAGAGCCCATTGCAGGGTGCACTATAATGTCCCTTTTCCAAAGCCATGTTACAATAATTTAGGTGTACAATGTTTACATGATAATACATAGGTCCTATATATAGTCTTATTTACTAAACAGAAAAAAGAAACCTATCCCTTTGGTTCAGCCACCCAGTATTTAGGCCGGCCCCTTCCTACTTACCACACTATATGTCTACTTTTCCTAGTATTCTCATTCCTCACAGGTAACTTAAGTCACCTTTACATTGTCCTACACACTGATGCACCCACCGCCTAGGGCCACTGGAGGAGCAGTGTCACCCACTTGTTGCGTCTATAGACATTACCTCCAGGGCAGAATAGGGTGAGGCCTGCCTTCATTTAAACCATTATACAATATATTACTCTCCCACTTGTGTATAACGTAAAACATAAATCACTGCGCATCTTATAAAACTTTCACTGATGTTTTATATACCTAAGGCTATTGGTGGGGTGCAGGGGCACTCCCTCCTTCGATTTTTCTTTGTGTAATATTAGGTTTCGGTCTTGGTATTTAAGGATGGCTTAGAGCACATTGGTGGTATGCAACTTTCCATGGGATGGGGCCAATGCATCTTTCAAAAGCAATGTATCAATATGCACTATGGATGCATAAAGTTGTACTAAATTTCAGAAAGTGTTTTAAAATACAAACTAGGTTCTGTAATTAGTAATTGGCTCATATGGTTATTAACAAAACTACACTTACCATAGCAAATATGCTGTTGATGATTCGTATATTCCATGTAGTAAATAAAACAAATGTCGTCTGATTTTCCTAAATGTCGTCTGCCTCTGTAATATTAGAGCTCCACTGAGTCAGTATATAGTGCAGATGTACGCGTGGGGCCGGGAACACAGCCCAAATATTAATCCATGCTCCTCTGAACTCGGTCACAGACAAGACTGGTGACCACAATCCTAGTTATATAGTAATGATCCAGGATAGTGTTGCTGCATGTATATGGTAAAGCCTTTACTGAGTGAGGCAAGCACGTCTGTCCTGCTGTCCTCACTAGGACTCACTGCTACTCTCCTAACCCCCCTCCCTCCTCCCTACTCCTCCCAGTGGTCCACTCCCCCATTCCCCCAAACCAACACACACACACACACTCCCCCATGGGGGCAAGTCATCGAGTTTGCAGCTTCCGGTTTGAGACAGGCGATCCAAAGAACCAGGAAAAAAAGTGAAAAAGAAATGTCGGTCGGTGGCAGGCAGTAGAGTGTGGCGTTTGAGTCAGGGATGGGTGAGTGGGTGGGTGGTGGTGGTGGTGGTGGTGGAGATATAGGGAGGGGAGGGTAGGGGAGGGGGGTGGGGACGCTTGTGGTGGTGGGTGTATATGTATAATATTGGGTAGACAGACCAGCAGAACCTTAAAGCTGCATAGCATAACTCACCACTGGTATGTGATGGTATTGTAATGGCACATCACCCACCATCCTGCATGGAAATGTCGACCCCATGTATTTTCATTTTATTCCTTCATGCACAGAGAGAAATACCGGAACTCCCCTCCCCCCAATTACCCCCACCCAACTTCATTCTTCTTTATTACCAGAGTCATGTGATTCTGAGACTTCTTTTTGGACACGTATAATTGTAATTCCCAGTCGTTTTCTAAAGAATATAGGTTCCCAAATAAAACTTCATCTCATTTTCAATTTGAAATTTAATTGATAGCTCCATTATAGCAACTCGTTTACACCATAAGGCTTGGTGGAAAGAAAGACACTTTCAAATAGGTGGTTTCAATCCAGAATAAAATAATTTATAGAAACTCAACAAGAATGACATTATTGTTGTTGATTGTTATGTCATGATATTATATCATGATAGAGGTATACTTTTAGTCAAAACGGGGAATATTATACATGTATAACCACAGCTGACATCATGAATCTCTGGCGTACGCTTTCCTGCTTAACCCCAGCCTCCACTGCGACCCTCGGTGTTTGGCACCCAGAACAGAAGCTTAATTTCATTGCCAAGTAGATCGAGCGGTGCAGCAGGATTTGGGTGTGGAAGTCGTCTGCTCCTGACAATGTCAGACTCGGCCGGATGTGCTGAAATCGTAATGGCGGAAGGGGCCGAGGTAATTGTGCGCCATTGACCTGGCTTTATTATAGGGGAGATGGGCGGGATGGGTGGGGGCCTACCCATTCAGCACCACGGCTGTTGGAAATGTAGGGAAATGATCCTCAGTATTTTTCTCCTGCCACGCTGCACTTTCCTGTTGTCAGTTGGATCATCATCACCCTGTCCCCCATACAGCCTATTATGTCGAGCCTCCCCTGGAGCATTGCAAACAATGTAGTTAAAGCTACTATATGATAATCCTTATAACACCCAGTCAAATACTAAAATTCAACTTTCTGCCTGTCAAACTCTTATACTCATAACTTATAGTGACACATTGACATGTTGATGACCACCTAGTTTCGCATTTCCCATGTGCAGATTGTGTCAGATTATAAACCTTTGCCTGTTGTATAATCGCCAGATGGGTTCCATGATAGACCATGATAATATTATTTCATCTGGCATATATCGTTATGTGCGTAGTTACGGCAATGTGCGCAACGGGGTATATGCAATGATGTAATCACGTGGTTTATGTCAAAGTAATGTTTTTAACGTTATACAACGTTTAGCAAAAAAAAAGGAAACGTTCGGAAACATTTAGAAACGTTGTATAGCGTACAGCACGTTCTTTTCCTGGGATGGGTAATAAAACAGAGTACTTTATCCACTGCATGGGCATCATCATATATCACACCTTTTGGATCTCTAATGTCATGACGTTAACATCTATATAACAACCACCTCCAGAGGGTATTTAGATGGATCTGGGTTGGCGATCATTAAGCACTGTCCGTATACACACTGGAGGAGGTGTAGCGGTGGGTGCTGGAGGGACGCGTTGACCCTGGAGGACCTGTGGACTAGTTCCGGCCCTAAACACCACCAACAGGAAACCATCCTGCTCGGCAGATTGCCACTTATGTAGCCCTTCCGGCCACTCGGACGCCTGCATTATGTGTGTTTGGGTAAAGGATCGACGGCAGGGGAGCAGTGGTGGTACTAAGGACAAAGGAAGGAGAAAAAAATACGAATTTGGAAACTTGAAAAAAAAAATAGAGGAAAATGAAATGTATGTTCTGGAGGGCAATACCAAGGGGAACATTTATAAATGACGTCACCGTATTGGGGTGGAGATAAGCCTTTGTGGTCAGCAAGGAAACAGGACGCCGGCCATGTACGTTTCTACATACTATATGTCCCAAATAGTGTCATAGCGTGTAGGTCTTGAGGTCCCAAAACAGATGACACCATTTGTGAACGTTCCCTTGGAGGATCCATTCGCAGTTTGACTGAGAGGGAGAGAGGTGAAGGGGGCGGGGGGAGGGGTTACTTGGTCACAATGAGGTTCAGTTATTTTGTGTCTTTGAACTTCTTGAACTTTTTAAAATTCTCTCTTTTATCACACTGCATGCCTCCTCAATGGGAACTCCCTTGAGGAGGTGGTGGGGGTGGTGCATGTACAATATGTACAGTAGTACTGAAGGGGTGGATGGGTATTAGGAGGGGGAGGGGGTTGTGGAAGTCGTGGGCACAAACCGGAACCTTCAGGCGTGTACGTGTGTAAGGGGGGCTAAAGGGTGTGAACTGAATACCGTAATGGTTAGTCCAGCCGTCGGGTATTTGTATAAGCGCCGGTCTTGATTAGGCGCCGGCCTTGGATAAGCGCCGCCAATGTATTAAGCACTACCCAGTAAACACACCTGTACCGGGCCAGTACCGTCATTGTTCTGGCAAGTACTGGCACTACCGGGCCAGTACTGCAAATACAGAGCCATTATAATGCCATTTAAGCTTGGTTGTACTGGCACTGTGCCGGCATAATATCGACATATCAGTAAGGGTATGCCGGTACTGGCCCAGTACCGGCATGCCACTACCAACATGCCGGTACCGGCACAGTAGTTTTCAAAGAATCCACCAGATGTCACCGGTGCATGTTTTATGATATTGAGGGTTTAGTTGCATATGATATCTCAATAATTATGACCCTCAGAGTCTTCAAAATAGTTTCAAATAGTTTAGCCTGAAACAAATTTCCCGTGAAATCTTATGGAATACAACCTTTTACATTAAATGTTATAAACAATGGGAGAACAAAGGGCATGTCTTTGCAAACACCTTTTGCTTGGTTATTACACAACTATAAGACCTGCAAGGTGTGTTATCTCTGTCAAAAACTGGTTTGCTATACTCCTGGCTATAAACTGTAGCTGGTTGTTGCACCATGATGACTGATTGCCTAAGTCTTCAGGCCTTGAAGCACAATAGGTACAATATAATGTTAATTTTGCAACAGATCACTTATGCTATTGACTCTACATTATACTTTAAACAGTGCTTAGTAACCCGTCCGGTACCGGCCCAGTACTGAAATGCCAGTATTGGTCCAGTACTGGTCCGATGCTTGCCCTGTACCATGCCAGTACTGGCATACTGTACTGGCCCGGAACTGGTGCCATTTGCACCCCAGTACTGGTCCAGTACCGATTGCCTGTACTGGCCCAGTACCGTTGCCAGGTGTGGGCCAGTACAGGACCGGTAAAGGTGTGTTTGCTGGGTATGACCTTGAATAGCAACCGGTCTTGAACAAGCCGTATGTACAATGTGATATGTGTCTTAGATAAGCACCGGTCTTGTGTAAGTGCCGGGGGTACAGTGGGATTTAAAGCGGCAGTACCGGTACTATTCTAGTCTACTGTGTGGTTAAGTGTGAGTGGTGATTATTGCCCCTTTAATAAGTGGCGGAGCGCTTAAACGAGCCACTACGGTAGCCACTCTCAACCACCAAGCAGAGTCTTCGACATGGACAACTAAGCACCTTGGCTCCTACTTTGAGCCGCCTGTGTTTGGTGAAGAGCATTAAGAACTCTCACTCTCCTGGTACAACCCGGAACTGGGACACGTCACAGCTTCCCGTTTCTCAGAAGACGCCCTGGCGACACCTACTGACGTCTTCAGACACTAAAAGTAAACGCTGGTGTAGAGTTGTTAGGTGTCCCAGGGACACGATGTCCCTATAGACACTCGAGTTTGTACAAACACAAAGGACACCGGGTGACAGGTTAATACATGTTGTAATAACGTAGCTTACTATTAATGACACATCCCGGAGCCATATTATACACTTAATATAATGTTAGATATAACTTAATATAATATTAAATATAACTGAGCGCAGACCGGGGTAAGATATGGTCCTCATTTAGGCCTCCCTCTCCACTCCCCCCCCCCTTCCCCCTTTCACCCAGACCAGCGAAACGTCGTATGTGTACCCCGAGGTTTGTACACAGGAAAATAAACAACCATAAGAAAGAAAAAAACTCGGTAGTATACCTTCAAGCAAACGATCTAGGGCAGTCCCCATCAGGCACGGGATTGAGCCTACCCATAGGGCAACCTTCACAAATGATGTCACATTTTTTGTGACCCTTTTCAAGACCCCCTCCCCCATACACACACCCCTGTCACGCTTATTTTGTGCAAATGTATCTTAAAACATTTTACAACAAAAAAAAAGAATTAGGGAAGTAATCCCCTAGCAGGTGACCTAATTTATGAAAGTTCCCTCATGCATTGCGTCTAGTCACAATGGGCAGTTCATCACCACAAGCGGCGTTGGCCCATCCCCTGGGCCCTCTCCTCTCATTATTTACAACTCAATGTATAAAAAATACAACACCATGTGCATGCGTCGAGGGCATATACGACACTGGATAGTCGGCCCTACCCCCATACACTTTTTTTTGAAGTTTTTTCCCCTACCCCTCTGTAATAGGATTAAATGAAGTGTTCTATCTGGGGTTCTATCACAAAACTGTAAGCTCTGATACATTTTTACTGTGCTATTTTACATCTGAATTAAGATGATAGCTTTAAAAGACAACGAAATGGCATATGCTTGACCTTAAAGACACTCTATCATAATTTTCATTTTATAAACTGGTAGGCCTACACTGTTATATTCATTATCCAGTTATGTTTATGCTCAATGGATACTATTAACGCATACTAAGAAGAATGGTAAGATAATACGCAAATAATTTGCAAAGGAGTAACAAAGAAATGCACAGAAACCTCTCTGAGTTTCCGAATATGCAAATGATCTGATGATATATTTTATAAGTACCCTATTTTATGGCATATTGCATGGTGTATTTTTAAAGGTTTACTCCCCTAAAATCATTATAGCAAACCTTTGATGGAATAAAAGTGTGATATCATTTTAAGAAAAGCTGGTTTTGGGTGGTCGCGTTGGGACAGTGTTGTGCCCAAATGGTGCCTTGCCAAGTCTGGCTGTAAGATTAGAGTTTAAACCAAAACGGAAGTAGGTTGGCGGTGGGTCCTGGGTCAAGTGTCAAAGTTTCCTTCTATATGGTTGGCCTGGATGCTTCCCGACCTTCCTCATACTGACACCATGGCATGACCTCACGTACACGTTCTGTCTGGGTGTTCCATACTGTGACGCAGTGTTTATACGTGTAATTTACTAGAGGTTTGTAATCCTTGTTTACTGACTGTATCCAAGTGCTGTAGCTATTTAGGAGAATCATTTTAAGGATCTTTTGGACCCCCAAAAAAGGTGGAATTAAGTGCTAATGAATTAGTTCATTCCTGTAGAAGTCACTATAAATTTCTGCAATGAGCACTGTATTATACTTATATTGAATTTAGTAATTTTGACAAAGCAAACTTGAAATGCATCAATGTTTCCAAATTTTCCCTTGGGGGCCATGTGGCGCCTATAGGCATATATATATATGCAGGCCCTAATTTCTCAGTGCGCTGCTTCCGACCCCAGGAAGAGCCCAAATTTCTCAACTTCATTTGGCTTGGCTTGCCCCCCCCCCCCCCCCCCCCCAAAGTCAAGTCGCTTGTTAATTGGGGTGGAACCAACACAATTTGGACCCCTTGGGGGAGGACTCCTTTTTAGTGAAAAGCCCTGCGTGTTATTATAGCCACCACTCTTAACTCACGTTACTGCCTATTAAAATGGATTGTATGTTAGGATTGTTAAGTTACTCAAAATAGTTGTTGGGTTTAATACAGTGTACACATCTACTGTAAATGTAGATATTTTCGCGTGTATACATTTTCGCGAATTTGCCAAAAAGGACATTTTTGCTGGTATTAAAATTCGCGAATTTTCGAGATTTGGCTATTTAATTCAGTACTGTATAAATATTCGCTCTGTACATATTTTCGCGGATATTTAAAAATTGCGAAAATCACGAAAATATGCACAACGCAAAAAAATATCTACGTTTACACTGTAAACGCAGATATAAATTACAGTATATGATTGAAGGGGGATGCTGAGTATGCGTCATTGATATGTAGTACCTGATTTATATAATTATTGTGTTTACCAAGACGTAGATGTTTATGGATTCATGCCAATAAAATAAAACATACAAAAGCAAATGTGCAATCTTCATCGTCTTTATAATCATCAGAGAGTTAGATCACTGCCTTGGGATACCACTTGATATTTGGTCGGATCATATCACTTAGGGTAAGAACTAAATGGTTGTAAAATTTTATATCTAATGTTCTTTAAAAAAGACTCCAATGGCTGTAGTCTAAACATGAAAAACATGAAAAATAATCATATGTATGCACTTTTATATAGGTTAAGTATTTTTATCCTCCTGGTAAACTAGGATGCATGCATTTAGTATGAGGATTGTGGTTCCAAAAGGAAGTCGGGGGTTCCCGGAGTCAGAACTGGGTCTGACACTCCCTACCTTTTCGGTCACTCCCAGGGGCGGATCCAGGGAGGCATGGGGGCATGAGTCCTGAACAGTGGGTAGGAAATGCAATAAGTGTGAATCATTTTTTACCTTAATCCATTGCCACTCTATTAGGAGACCCTACTCTGTACATGTTCTGTTTCAGAAGATCCCTTGTCAGGTCATTATCCCACAAAAATTGTATACGTTTTTAGGATAAAGGCTTCAGTCCAGCATTTACTCTGCAAAGTTGAAAAATAAATAAACATCGGTCAAGCCTTTATCCCACAAAATTCAAGATGCCCACTAAACACCTCATAGTTTAACCATTTTAAAGTATTCTTTTTTCAGATTTTGTGCAATACCCTAACAATAATATTATAACATTTCCTATAGAGTTTGAGTTTGTCAAGATTTTATCGATGTATATTCCTCAACAGGTTGCGTGTCTCAAAAGTATTTAGAATATAAACATAAACAGCATACGCAGGCAATAAGTCAAAGATAGCCAACCAGGAAACCACACAGAGCTTTAAGGTGTCAAAATCACACTTCTGCTCAAATCCACGATGTCTACCAAGATGGTCGCAGAGTCTCATAATTTAGCAACCCCCCCCCCCCCTCTATCTCCCAGCTGGCATGCAGCAATTAAATCACAATGTTGTAGGATACGGCCAATGTTGTAGGGGCCCAGCCAGATAATTATTATATACATGTATGCATGCATATATCTATGCTAAATATCCTGTGTACAGCACATATCTTTGTATAAATGCCAAGAATCTACACTGGTTTACTTCTTATTTCTAAACAGAAGAATAGTTTACAAAAGAACACGGAAAGAAGGGGTGAGACATAACTTCCTGATATATGACCATACGAGAAGGTCACATGGCCAGTACCCTGGACTGCACAGGCATGAGAACACATAAGTAAGGAGATATCACGCCTGTCCAAAAATACACACAGTCAGATACTTTAACTTCCTATGAACACATCTGAACAAATTTAGACGATGTAAATTTGCTACATAAACTTATTTATAGTCAATGTAAATTTGCTTTTATAATCATGCGATTTTACAGTCTGTTTTATTCGTATTTTTCTTTTTCCGTTTCTTTTTGAAGCGTCACTATTCAAAATGTCACCTTCATTTCAGTCTAGTACCATGTAGAAATTGCTTTGTTCTCAGCCCGATTCTCGCGTGTACTTAATGCAGGTTAGATTATATTTCAGCCTGTTTCATGCCCATGGTTTCAATAATGTCTAGGAGGAACAGGGCAAGGATCCTGCAATACATCCCATTGAAACCATGATATTCCTCACATGGTTATTGTTTAAGTCATGAGGGCATATAAGTGCTGGTGAATGGGGAAGGGCCACGTTGTGACAAAAATGACACCAGCAGCGTCAACACATTATAGGGATTCCGCATATATATACGTGACATATATATGAATGGTCTGTGATGCGGTTGGATGGGGGAGGAATGCTACATGCACATAAATAAAAAAGCAGGATATTTCGAGTCACCAGATAAATAAGGTTGGGCTAACTGACCACAAATCATGCTATTTCTGTGTGTCACCAGCTTCCTGAGTTTCCTGGATTGGTCTCACCCAATAGCCAGAATCACTATAGCTGGAGAATAAATTGAATTGACTTACAGTATCACATGAACAGAGGAAGGACTGTATAAGTATTATAAGTATATGATGATACATTTTAAAACCCAACCAAGAGTTGGGCAGGCATAATGTATACGCCGTTCATAGGCTATGCCAAAGGGATTTATAATTATATATTAGTATATATCATATCAAATATTTTCAAGATTTTCCTGCCAGATAAGAACAAGTATACTGAGTATCATTACAGTTTCAGGAAAGGTGATTTTGTGGTGGGACATCATTCCAGTAGACTATGGCTTGGACCTAGCTATGGTTCACATTAAATATTTTTATCGTGTTACTGGTCAGTATGGTTAGATGGCGGGGATATTCACATAATGTACTAATATATGTAGTAAGGGAACATTCACAAAATTGATGACGTCAGACACGACTCCATTTCAATTTTCGACTAAATAGTAATAGCAGGTTTACAAGTGGACAGTCGTGCTCGAGGAAATAGGCATCGTGATTAGATTAAATTGTAGAGAAGAAGATGTGTGCTCTCTTTATAAAGGGAAACATCCTAAATAATAAAATTACGTGATCTGTGAAAAGGGAACTTATAAGGATACTCAGGCCCTATTCCCAGTACATCTCACATATTGTGAGGTAATGTCAATCTGCCAGGGTCTGAAAAGTTCCAATCAATGTAGAATGAGTCAATCTGAAAGTAAATAAATTCAATATTACCTAAAGTCGGGTCTGTTTTGCTAACCAGAGTAGTTTGACCTGAACCCCCCGGACCTGGATCACACATGTGTGCACTATGACCCAATTCTCCCATTTTTTGCCTTATACATAAATCCTCTTTCATTCGATTTGTTTCGTCCAGTGGGGTGTACCTATATGTGGATTTGCGAATGCCATTCAAGTTTGTGTTTCAGAAGAAAGTATACTTTATCTGTGCTTGAATTGGCTCTAACCAATTCTGTGTTCCCAAATCCAATCATTTTATACATTTAGCAAATTCCAGTTGTGTTTCTAAAGAATGTGCGAATGCAATGTGTAGCTTCTACACTCCATGTATGAATGCCAAATCTCTGTTTCTAAACTGATGGTGCCACCTAACTCAAAGGGTGGACCTGGCCTTTAAAAATGTGGAAAACTGTCAAGTAGCACATGTAAAATATGTAATATAGTTTGATCATTATTTTTGTAAAATGTGTATATGATATTTAGGCTATAAAAGTTACATATGGCGTTTTTAATTTAACTTTTGCATTCGCACATTCATAGCATTCGCACATTTACTGTATCCATTGGATGTATAGATCCCTATAGATAATCAGGGCACCCTTTTAGGACCGCACAGTGTAGAATGCAGCCCTTACATCATTATTGCTTCATTCATTATAGTAAATATAACCAACAGGATAATTTCAATGAGTTGAACACAGGGGAAGTTTCTCCCCTGTGTGGATCCATGTTGGTATGTGTATTTCTAATTGAATGGTGAGGCCGCGAGGAGATGGTAGAGGCCGTGAGGAGATGGTAGAGGCCGTGAGGAGGTGGTAGAGGCCGTGAGGAGGTGGTAGGGGCCGTGAGGAGATGGTAGAGGCGGTGAGGAGGTGGTAGGGGCCGTGAGGATGTGGTAGGGGCCGTGAGGAGATGGTAGAGGCCGTGAGGAGACGGTAGAGGCCGTGAGGAGATGGTAGAGGCCGTGAGGAGGTGGTAGGGGCCGTGAGGAGATGGTAGGCGCCGTGAGGAGATGACAGGGGCCGTGAGGAGATGGTAGGGGCTGTGCCAGCTATCATAGTTAGATTGAGGGTGACCTGTTGTATATATTTATTATAATACATTAAGTATAGACCTTTAAGGGCCGCATCCTACACAATGCGGCCCTAAAGGGTCCCCCGCCCATTTTGCCCACTTTCCCAGTGCAGTCCTCAAGTAGATGAACCCACCTCTCACAGCCCCTACCATCTCCTCACGGCCCCTACCATCTCCTCACGGCCCAACCATCTCCTCACGGCCCCTACCATCTCCTCACGGCCCCTACCATCTCCTCACGTCCCCTACCATCTCCTCACGGTCCCTACAATCTCCTCACGGCCCCTACCATCTCCTTAGTACATGTATCTATTCTTTTGGATTTTCGAAAGGGTGAATTCAGAAACACAAAATGGATTGGCATTCGCACATCCCCTACCTAATGTGCGAATGCCAATCCATGGGATACTCAAGCCAGATGCAAATGTGATGGAGCAATATACAATGCATTTGCGAATGCAGCTTTAGATACACAAAGTATATTTTCCCATTTGGCATTCGCAAATCTCCTTTTATACTACTAGCGAATGCCATCCAAAATCCAAAGATATAGGAACACGTATTTCTTCTTCAAATCTATGTATTGTAGTCCTACAAGGAAAGTCTACAAATTATAGCATGTATCTTTCTGGTTGGGTGAATCTTGATGGAGACATGATGTACACAGTACTGTACCACCAGAGTCCCAAATACAGCTACATGTAAATATATATATATATATATATATATATATATATATATATATATATATATATATATATATATATGCTTCACCAGACAGCTTTAAAAAATGATGTACTACCCCGGGGATGTACTATCAATTAACACAGCCTGCAAGGCCTAGTTGTATTTGAGATGAGAATCGCAGTGGATTAAACTATCATTTTTGGACTAAATTCAATGTATATTTGACCAGATATTGGAAATGGTGAATATTGATATAAATATCTTCACATGCACTGTACACTCCTCTTTGTGTAATGTATATCAAATGATGATTAAAAAAATAGCCCCATATCACTACAGCGATGGGCCCTGGTTCATAGACCCTTAATCGTCGCACAATGCTTTAACATGCTATGCCCTTTGTCACCCTAATATTGTACACATGCAGCCCTGATGAGTGTATTTGCCAGAGCTGCATTTATGCACAAGGCCGACCTTTCCGGAGTGTACCAACCTTGTAAGGGTGCATTACGAATTATATTAAGCACTATCCTTAAAGTATGACAGTAGGTCAAAATATGTGTTTCCCAGAAGATGCAAGTTTTCACTCAATCCTTCCTACCTATAGAATATCGGCGAACAGCAATATCTTCATACATAGAGGCCTAGTTGATAAACTGTTGGACGAGATAGATACATGGAGACTGCACTCTGGTGGATTCTAGAGCTACTTCCATGATCTATACTAGATCCGTCTAGTTCCAGAGCTGATAAATGTGATGGAGCAATATACAATGCATTTGCGAATGCAGCTTTAGATACACAAAGTATATTTTCCCATTTGGCATTCGCTAGTAGTATAAAAGGAGATTTTACATCCAAAAGGAGATTTTACATCCAAAATCCAAAGATATAGGAACACATATTTCTTCTTCAAATCTATGTATTGTAGTCCTACAAGGAAAGTCTACAAATTATAGCATGTATCTTTCTGGTTGGGTGAATCTTGATGGAGACATGATGTACACAGTACTGTACCACCAGAGTCCCAAATACAGCTACATGTAAATATATATATATATATATATATATATATATATATATATATATATATATATATATATATATATGGTCGATTCCCACAAAAATGGATCACAGAGTCAACAGAGGGCTAAATTCCTATATTGCATACATTGCTTAGTTGTTTGAATACGGCATAGATACCATATAAGGGAGTACACACGTGAAATTGGGAACATTAAATCTTTTTAATATTATAGTTAGGTCTATTCAAACTTGGACCTACGCACGGTGACGGGACCTACGCACGGTGATGGGAATATTGTACCCATTAAATAGATGGTATGGCTATAATGATGACTAATTCTGGATGGATTTATAAGATTCATTGATAAACTATAGAATTCAATAGAATTTACAAACACAAAATGTTTTTTATCATGGGAATTTCTTTTTCTGACGGACCTACGCACGGTGATGGGACCTACGCACGGTGATGGGACCTACGCACGGTGATGGGAGCTATGACCTATGTTTATTTGCTATTGACAGATTTCTAGCTGGTGTAAGTGCTAACACGTGTTCGCCCCTTGTATAGTAACCTATGTACTAGAATATTTTCGAAATATTTTCAATCTTTTACCATTTAATCAATGAAATTTTACTATGGACCTATGCATGGTGATGGACCTACGCACGGTCACTATTTATAGTTTTCTGACCATAAAACAGAGAGAACTTCAATATAAGCTTAGCTATAATATTGTAAATTTTCCTTGGCAAGAGGGATATAATAAATATAAATATATTTTCTTAATTCTTTAGACTATTTCTGATATAACATTTCTTATGGACCTACGCACGGTGATGGGAGAACTACCCCACATCAGTTATCACTAGATAAAAAGTAACCACACTGGATTGAAATGTCTGTACATTTTTAACGTTAAAGTTCCCATTGGGCATTAGCTATAAATACTCTATCATATTCCTAGGGACTATTTTTCTTTATCTTGAGCCTACTTTATGGTGTACCTACGCACGGTGATGCAGAGGCTACCCCACTGCATATTTTATGATATTTTGATGTAATAATTAGACAAACTATATATTAACTGTCCTAATATATCCTTCATAGTATTTTCATCATATTTTTAAGAATAGATTGCCTCTTTTATAATCATTTTATCTTAATTTATTTTTCAAAATATTATTTTCTTTTTTTTTCAGGTTGAAAAGATTTCAAAAGACATATAGTCACCTCTAAAAAAAATATCAATAGAGTTAGATGGGCAAAAGTAGGTACCCATAGGTAGATCTATGCAATACTCATATGGAGAAAACAAAACTGACAGGTTCTGTGTTGTCTGTGCAATATTATAGCATACCGGGCTATTTGAGGCCTGTGATCCATTTTCGTGGGAATTGACCATATATATATGCTTCACCAGACAGCTTTAAAAAATGATGTACTACCCCGGGGATGTACTATCAATTAACACAGCCTGCAAGGCCTAGTTGTATTTGAGATGAGAATCGCAGTGGATTAAACTATCATTTTTGGACTAAATTCAATGTATATTTGACCAGATATTGGAAATGGTGAATATTGATATAGATATCACCACATGCACTGTACACTCCTCTTTGTGTAATGTATATCAAACGATGATAAAAAAATAGCCCCATATCACTACAGCGATGGGCCCTGGTTCATAGACCCTTAATCGTCGCACAATGCTTTAACATGCTATGCCCTTTGTCACCCTAATATTGTACACATGCAGCCCTGATGAGTGTATTTGCCAGAGCTGCATTTATGCACAAGGCCGACCTTTCCGGAGTGTACCAACCTTGTAAGGGTGCATTACGAATTATATTAAGCACTATCCTTAAAGTATGACAGTAGGTCAAAATATGCGTCTCCCAGAAGATGCAAGTTTTCACTCAATCCTTCCTACCTATAGAATATCGGCGAACAGCAATATCTTCATACATAGAGGCCTAGTTGATAAACTGTTGGACGAGATAAATACATGGAGACTGCACTCTGGTGGATTCTAGAGCTACTTCCATGATCTATACTAGCTCCGTCTAGTTCCAACCTATAGCTCCATCCGTTTGTTACCATTACTGTCGTGCAATGCTTTTATAGTACTTTAATATGTTTCATTGGCAGTATAGTTCGAAATTCCAATTTAATCTTTAAACTCTCTTGCTAGTAATTTAGTGCAGTACTTATTTTGCGGCCCCAGTAACAGCAACGTCGGTGAGGGCATTGTGATTGTGGCCAAGCAAAAACAAAAGTAAAAGGCCAAGCAAAAACAAAAGTAAAAGGCGACATACTGCGTCAAAATAACAACACCTTAAAGAGATAGCTAACAGAATGCATTATGCACTTTATGAAACCTCGGCGCAATTGCACTTCTCATACAATAATGTGAACTGGAGATATCGATATCTAAATGCATGTGTCATCAAAGATATATCTCTATGCTGTGACATAATAATTTCACTGATGTGCTTTAAGACATACATCTTTTATCGTAGAGAAATTACTATTTTCAAGAATTGGGCAACCAGCAGATTCAGGAAATAATTATAACTCTATTTCAGAATCCAGAAGTTCCAGTTGGCTGCATTCCTGTCCGGGATATCTGTACTCCGCACCAAAACTTCCTGGTTTCGGTTCTTTTTCTTCAGCTTTGTGTTTACACATCGCATACACCGGTTTCTTCATCCTGTCGTTTATATGTGGGAGCGGCCATGCAGAAAGAATGCTTCCCGACTCCCCATGGGGATCACGTAAAGATCCTTTCTGCGTGGCTGCGCACATAATACTGAACAGCTTATGTGTGTATAAAAGATTATTTTGCCAGATATAAATGATCATACCTGTAGGTCTAAGCAATTACAATTGCTCGTTTTTGGAAGGGCGAATTGAAATTTCAAAGTGTGTACTACTCCCCGAATTTTTACAATTCTATTATGGAAAATAAGATTAACTGGATATGTACTGGACTGCATTAAGTAACTGAATACTGATTCTTGTGAGATTACCCTATGTATACGCTAAAGCCTGAAGGGACAGGTTCGATAGGAAAACGGTTTCAAGAAGACATCAATAATAATATTATATTAAAAGGATAATGTAATTTTCACCCACTGATTTGTCTGTGCTGACCTATAGATATATTTTATCACTGAAATGAGGGCATATATTTTGACAATTAGGGCATGTTTGTTGAGGGTGTATCGGCCGAAAATGCATCCGAATCGGCTAATGTGTTATGGCCCTAAAGCTGGGACTCCACTACTCGATTTTGTCGTCAGATCGGCCCTATTCTCACAAATCGGACAAAAACAGTTGTAACAAGAATGCAAATATAAACAATCCCTAACATCTGATCATCAATGTTACCATGATCTGACAGATTTACATTCGTGAGAATGGACCAGAAAATCGGTTAGTGGAGCCCCAGCTATAGACACTCCTTTGAATATAGCACCATGCAGAAGACATGCAGGCCGTTGTAGGTTAATTAAAGCAGAGGAGGGCAGGTAGAAGGTAAGCCCATAGGATTAAGTGCACATCAAATGGATAAGGATAAGTGCATTTCCAGAAGATATTGTAGATTGAAAAAATAAAAGGGCATTGTTTGGTGCCTATAGATTGCTTTATGTCCTAGATGACAGCCAAGGTCATTTCGAGGGTGGTTATGATGATTTATAAATAGACTGATGACAAAATGAGAATTTTCCTACCAAGGGACATTTTATAGTACAAATAGGCAACATCACTTTTTTGGGGGGTACTTTGGGTGTGCTGAATCCAAATATCACACTTGCCAAGCTCAGAGGTGACTCGTTCTATGTGGAGATTACGATGGCAAAAACCGATGGCAGCCTTATGATATTTGGATTCAGCACACCCGAATCACCCCGAAAAGTGATGTTGCCTATTTGTATACTATAAAATTCCCCTTGGTGTGATTAGAACGATATTTGTGAAGATTTTGCCCAGTCTATTATGACGTGAAGTCCGGGAATGAAGTCTCGGGTGTCATAGGTGTGCTAGTCACAATAGCAAAACTATATTTAAAAATAACTGAGGGGTCAGTCAGTAGTGGCTAACCTAGGTTCATCATTGGTGTGTTGTATTTGTATACCATTAGTTGCTGTCACCTGTAAGATACTATGATGATTTCTCAGTGGCTCTCCCTAGAAAATAAAATACTAAGGTGGGTTGGTCAGTACTGACCAACCTGACAATATTAACCTATCTAGGTTGGTCGTATAGGGAGCCAAAAGATGACTAGCTAGGTTAGGTACTAGTGACTGAGAGATTGGTCGTATCGGGAGCTAAGGAATATCAGTGTACACATTACTATTTTGTAGGGAGATTGTGCCACATGAACGTGCTCTCCCTGTATGTATACAGCCATGTTTAGCCACTGGCAGCTGACGTATGATAGTGTATGTAATCAAGTTTGAGCATAATACCAACAATGTGTTAGGAGAGGAAGTTTCTCCATTGATCTTTGTCTCAGAATGCATATTTAGCAAAAGCTGCGCTGCAAGCTGTGGGCCTATGTCTCAGTGCTTCCCCCTGGTGAAAACCGCAGGAACCACCCGGTATTGTTTCTATAATGTATCAAAGATTAATCTTTTTACAGTATGATGCCATCCATAGATTACATCACACTTTAGGGGGTGGTTTGTTCATCTGAGTGAGACACACAATGATAAATATGAGGGAAGAGTGCCACAAGGGGTGGGTTGTTGTTGGTATTGGTCTATTTATGTGTGACTTATGATTTGTGATTATGACTTGTGCTTATGGATGGCCCCTATGGCCACCCAGCTGCTAAATATATGTTATCTTGCAACAAAACAACGTTCTTTTTTAACGTTATACAACGTTTGGCCATAATAAGGAGCCATAGAGACTCGTTCTGAAACGTTTTTTTGTTTGTTAGGCAGTAGTGCTAACTATTATTTAAGCTATTGTAGCATTTTTCTACTAATCTTAGCATGTAAAGCTGGTATCTCCACTTACATTGGTATCTCATGAAATACAACTAACATAATGCCTGTATCTGTACTTCTATTATATACTATGTATAGCATACCCTAAACGAGAGATGGGAGACTGCAGAGACTGCAGCAAAATGCCCCTCACCTCTTTGGCCAGTGGAACGAAAGGTATTGCCACCTGCTTTGTCTTGTTTTCCTGAATGGAAAGGGTATTATAGACCACTGTGTGGGTGTTAATTCGAGACACGTACTTCAGATGGCGCCTGCGTTCAGGGTCCTCCCCAATACTATATGAACTATGGCTACACTCATAGCGGTCCAGACAACACCAGCGCTGTACACGTACCGTATTACCTACTATTACTGCAGCAATTTAATCAGGGGAACAGACCGACCACATAGTACAAACTAAACAGCATTCCCAGCCTGTGGGTGTTGCAAATAATAGTTTGAACTGCATTGCTTTTATCAAGAGATGCAGACATGGTATTCCCTCTACTAAGTATATCATTTTTAAAGGGGACTTGGAGTCCCTTACCGGTTTTTGAAATTACATGATATAATACACTGTAAATATATAGCATAAGTATAGCTGAAGTGGGCTAAAATAAATCCACGTGGCTCGTAGGGATATAGGATTGGATAAATGAATATCAAACACTATTATAGTGTTGACCTTTTATGTACAAGTTGTTCAAAATGTATGCGCTTGTATTATCCTAGAATTACCGTTCTCAGTGTTGCCGTTGGTATCTACATGGCAGACGTTCATCGACCTTCACAAAGCATTTAAGGGAGTGGTCATTTTTTAACAACAGGGGGTAGTTGACGGATTTGTTGGGAGGAGGGTAGTAAATTTCAGAAAATTGCAAAAATAATTTCGACCACCATTTGGGTGAAGATATTCAACAATCTGCGCGTATTTCCACCCTCACCCCCGCCCCCCCCCCTTTGTCAAAAAATGATCACTCTCTAAAGACCTTCACATCATGTGACTAGTGGACTTCACTTGAGCCAATGTTAATGGAGTGAACCTTTACCTATACATAATATTAGTTTAGCTGTCGGAACATTGAAGAGATTTAAGGAAATATAGACAGAATTGCGACTCGACACTGCTATGCAGCTGTTTATGTAAATGTGGTAGAATTTTGGGAGAAAAGCCAAATGATATAGTTATATGCACAGCAGGGTATGTCTAGTTCAAAGAGAAAGACCAAAGGCGTGTGAAGCCATCGTGGATCTATTCTTAAGGTTTCTCCCGGGCCTATTCCCTGCTATATATAATCTACAGGAACCCTTATATATATGAGACCCTTCGCCTGAGCAAGGGAAAAAATGAACTAAAGCCTTTGGAGGCAAATGGTAAACCAAATTGAGCTGTCAAGGAGACTAGCTCAACCTGCCAGAGGTTGGAATTGGTAAAGTCCTCAGGTGCCAGAATGATCGATGACTTTCATGTTAAATTTGTGGGGTGATTGATAACTAAACCGCCAGTAGGGTGGAACCAATTGCCTTTTTCCTACATTCAGACTTGTAGAGATGGAAATCTGCAAATGGTGCAGTTATGACAGTCACATCAAGATCATAATCACCATAAACAGATATGCATCTCCAAGGTTTAATAATCTGACTTTGCACGAATAATTCTATCTCTATGCTGGACTCCCGTAGATGATGTGCCCAGTTTATGAGATTATCTGAATGTAGAGACATTTGTGGGAGACATAGATAAAATGGCATGCCACATATGTAGGCATCTTTATGAACAGAATTTCTCTTGGTATATAATATATGATACTCTAGCTCAGGAAGATAAGAATTCCTCTAATTCTTCTAGAGGAAGAAGTTACAAAGAATTGTCTTTGTAATCCAGAGGAACAATATAAATTCCACCCACAGTTTTTCGGATGGATTTGCAGCACTTCGCAAAGTAGCTGATCATGATCTTAAAAATGAAACCGCACTTAAAAGAAAAATTGGTCTGCGGCTATTGTAAGGGGGGGGGGGTGGCAGGGTAGGGTGGTACTTCAGCTTTTTGTTGATCAGTACCACCCCTACTTACACCTTAAAACTGCCAGTACTTGCATCAATCATCCACCCCACTTCTATCATACACTGCCATACACACGCCGCCTGGTGGCAGTTGTACAAAGCTATCACCAGGGGGCCGCTTCCTGTCTGTCGCGGCAGGATACACGCGGGAAGGCCGTTTTACAACCCGGCGTAGTAATTTCCGGCATCTCTGGACTGACCCTTGAACTGCCAGTGTCGTATGGGAGACTGTGGAGAGGGACCCATTTTTCAGATGTGTCCCAGGGAGCTTTATGCTGAGATGGGAAAGGGTAATGACGAATTGACTCATGAATCAGTAGCAGGCAACCCAGGGAATATATATTGGTTGTTATGGTGTGCTTTGGGAGTTGATTGTCTGAGAACTGTTCGAAGGTGGCTCTTCCTGTATTGTATTTTATGACTATATACCTTCGTTGCGAGGAAGGAACGTTCATTATTCCGTATAGAATAGAGGATGCCTTTGACAGTACTGTAATGTATGTCAGGATGAAATAAAAATCAAATAACATTGATAAATATACTGAAGGGAAAAAATGTCTTGTGTTAAACAATGATAATTTCATCAATTCATCAATGATGGACGTCAACCAGAAGGAGCAATAGTGATGAAAGTCTAGCAAGGATACGTTGGGCCAACGTTGGCAATGGTCGGCACCGTCGCAGGCAATATTCTAACGTTGTGCCAACATTGAAGTGCCAACGTTGGTACAACGTTGGCAAATCTATGTTGGACCAACAGTGAAAATGCTCCCAGTGATCTGCCAATGTTGTATATTGTGCCAACGTTGGCAAATCAACTTTGGCCAAACATTGCAAATACTCCAAGCAATGAGAAGAAACCCAGCGTTGGCCAAACGTTGTATTTCCAATGTCCACCAGAGGGCATGAAAGGTTGTATGGAGAGATTTTGACCACCAGCCCCATTATTTGTCCCCGATGATGGGGCATTACTAGGACCCCCCTGGGCTGTATAAATGATTAAGCAAGAGTTATTCCATCCATAAACTATAAAATGTTTAAGTACCAAATTTTGATGTGAGATAAAATTATCCTGGCAATATTTATACGAGGACACCAGTTTGTGGGTAATGGCAAGCAGATAAGGTGTAAGGGTTGAGAGCTTATTTTGTATCACTTCTTAGCTCATTGGGTAAATATCAAGGTGAAAATGCAAATAAAGAATGAAATGGCTGTCTCTAAAATGATGATTCTTGACGACCATTAAGGGGAGTTGATCACATTTGAAGCTGGGGGAAAAATATACATTTAACATTTTGGTACAACATTGGGCCAACATCACAAATGAATGTTGGGCCAAAGCTGGAAAATATATGTTGGAACAGCATCATTTCTAGGCTCTAAATCTGGTTGGCTAGACGTTGGTACAACGTCATTAGAAATTGGTACAACGTTGAAAAACTGACGTTGGGCCAACGTCCTGATATTGGGCCAATGTTGGGCCAACGTCATTTCTTTGCAACGTCATGGCGATGTTCTTATGAACATTAGCCCAACGTCATTATCTGATGTCAGTCCAACATTAGCTAACGTTGGGCTAACGTATCTTTGCTGGCTGAGCTTATAATTCGAGATTTAGTTAATTTTGCTCATTTAACCAAATGAATCCTTTTTTTGTTCATGATACTATATTCTTTAATTATTACCAAATTTTCTAGTTAGATGGTAGGACTACAATATTATGAGAATGCCCACTGAGATGTAGTCACAGAATTAACTAGGTTTTTTTGCACGAAGTAAAGCCCTCCGTACTGGGTAGATTGAATATCTATAGATTTAAAAGGTAAGTCAGTATAGTGGGTACCCAGAAAATTACTGAGCTTGTTACTCCCTATGTTCAATCCATGTTAGTCAATACTCTCATGTTAGTCAATACTGATAATTAGGAGTATCGTGTTAGGGAGTGGTCATTTTTTAACAACAGGGGGGGGTCGGTGGATTTTCGCGCGAGCGGGTCAAAAATTTTTTGGTCCCCCCCCCTAGGCAGGTTGAAAATGAGCGCGGCCGACCCCTTTGAGCTATAGTTACGCGCTGGCTTTTTCGCTAAAAAGGGGTGTAATTTTTTTGGTCCCCCCCTCAAGAGGGGTCCAAATTTTTTTGGTCCCCCCCTTCAAAGGGTCCAAATTTTTTTGGTCCCCCCCCCAAATCCACCTGTTGTTAAAAAATGACCACTCCCTTAAGTCTTTTTGTTAAGGCATTATAGATGACTAACCTGTGATAGCCACTACTGACTAACCCCTTAAACCTCGATATTATCAGTGTAGTACAGTTCAGTAAATAGAATGTCACTTATAAAACATTTTGAATAGGAAAAAGGTGTTGCATAATGTACTATAATAGACACTCTGTCATCATAATCTGGTTATAATGATTCTTCTTTTCCAATTTTAATGAGGAAGAAGGACATATAATTCTCTTTCTGTTTCCACAGGAAGCTGACTTATTTATCATATAAACCGTAAGGGGCCTACAGTCTGAATAATGTATATGAATATTCATACAGTAGTGCTAGGAGCCCTAAAGCACTATAATGAAGGCATTTCAGAGGTATGCCTTTGGTCGTTCTTCCATATCAGATTAGCCTCTGGAGGGCTATAGGCGGGTCTACTCATTGCAATTAGACAAAGAAGGCGGGGGTGGATCTACTGTATATTAATACTGTCAGTCGTGTGCAGAATTATCTAAACTGGGAGATGTGTCTGTAGTATTGGTCGTTTTGGTTATTTCTTTATATCAAGCATACGTTCTATAATACACGTTAAAGCCCATGGTTATCACTAACCGCTAATTAATCACATGGACATTTGTAGACTCTATGTTTACCATGAGCTTACCGCAGTATTGATGTGCTTCCACTAAATGACAATGAGCCTATATATCTGTGTGTGTGTGTGTGTGTGTGTGTGTGTGTGTGTGTGTGTGAGTGACTTGGTGAAACCAGCAAACTGGGGACGTTCATGGGAACACACACCTACAAACTGGGGACATCTTCCGAACCGGGGACCCCTCACTTTGCATGACCTTGAGAAATGGGGAGCAATGGGCCTGGATATCACCAATGACCTTGGAAAATGATTATAAACACAATTTCTTGTGTGTCAACAAAATGTCCCCAAATTGGTCCGGACGTACTTGTGCTGTGTGTGAAGAATCGATTCAAAATTTCTTTAATTTTAAGCTGTGTGTAAAAGTCCCCAATTTGTTTTGCACACAGAAATGTCTGTGTGTCCCCAGTTCGTCCAGTGATGTGGGTGTCTTGTCTAATTAGATAAATTAGCATTTCTGACCTCATAGGAATTAATCCAGTGTATCTAGTATAAAAACTGTCATAAATTAGAGTCCAACATTGAATGTATGTTTGGGCAAACTGGAGACTATCCCTGGTTCCTCCAGTGATGTGGCTGTATTGTCTAATTAGCTAAATTAGCATTTTTGCCCTCTTAGTAATTAATCCTGTGTATCTAGTACAAAAAGCTGACATAATTTAGAGCCAAACATTGAATGTGTGTGTGGGCAAGCTGAGGAATATCCTTGATCAAACATGCCTACACAGTGTGTGTATGCAAATAGACGACGACAGGACTTAATCTAAGAAATGCAGAGAGTGTATGGAAGCTGAGTCTTTGATTTTTATTGGATATCACTACAAGTAGAACCGTTCAACAGGTAACAAAGACAATGTGCCACCACCATATAAGAAATACGATGGAAACTTTATAATTCCATCCACAATACAAGAATCAACAGTATCAGGCAGTAACATATAATGCTCAGGCTGTGTGATGGTGAATGCAGTGTGTGTATGCAAACTGGGGACTTGGGCTGAGGTATGGGACATACAATGTGTGTATGCAAACTGAGGACTTGGGTTGAGGTATGTTGGAAACAGTGTCTGTATGCAAACTGAGGACTTGAGCTGAGGTATGGGACATACAGTGTGTGTATGCAAACTGAGGACTTGGGCTGAGGTATGGGACATCACCATCATCACCATAAAGTTCTATGGACACATCTTCTTCATTTATTAGTCTAGAATTGATGTATCTCTCCTGCATAGACTGCAGATCAATTAGAAAGGTCCATAACATTATGCATCACCATACGGACCCAAAATCATCACCATACGGACACATTTTCTTCATTTAGTAGGCTAGAATTGATGCATCTCTCCTGCATAGACTGCAGATCAATTAGAAAGGTCTATAACATTACGCATCACCATACGGACCCAAAATCATCACCATACGGCCACATTTTCTTCATTTATTAGGCTAGAATTGATGCATCTCTCCTGCATAGACTGCAGATCAATTAGAAACGTACATAACATTACGCATCACCATACTGACCCAAAATCATCACCATACGGACACATTTTCTTCATTTAGTAGGCTAGAATTGATGCATCTCTCCTGCATAGACTGCAGATCAATTAGAAAGGTCCATAACATTACGCATCACCATACGGACCCAAAATCATCACCATACAAACACATTTTCTTCATTTAGTAGGCTAGAATTGATGCATCTCTCCTGCATAGACTGCAGATCAATTAGAAAGGTCCATAACATTAAGCATCACCATACGGACCCAAAATCATCACCATACGAACACATTTTCTTCATTTAGTAGGCTAGAATTGATGCATCTCTCCTGCATAGACTGCACATCAATTAGAAAGGTCCATAAACATTACGCATCACCATACGGACCCAAAATCATCACCATACGGACACATTTTCTTCATTTAGTAGGCTAGAATTGATGCATCTCTCCTGCATAGACTGCAGATCAATTAGAAAGGTCCATAACATTATGCATCACCATACGGACCCAAAATCATCACCATACGGACACATTTTCTTCATTTATTAGGCTAGAATTGATGCATCTCTCCTGCATAGACTGCAGATCAATTAGAAAGGTCCATAACATTAAGCATCACCATACGGACCCAAAATCATCACCATACGAACACATTTTCTTCATTTAGTAGGCTGTAAATGATGCATCTCTCCTGCATAGACTGCAGATCAATTAGACAGGTCCATAAAATTACACATCACCAAACGGATCCAAAATCATTACCACGCAGACACATTTTGCAAACCCTGTGAACCAGCTGTTTGACCTGAAACACATCATGCATCACCATACAGACCCAAAAGTATCACCATTCGGAAACATTTCTCCTCTTTACTAGCTTAGAAAACATTCCTTTGTAGACTGTGGATTGGTAGAACATGTCCAATAAATCATGCATCACCATACGGACCCAAATTTATCACCATACAGAAACATTTCCGAAGCCCCCATAGTGCCTCTATCACAATGATGTTTGACCTGAAGCCCCATAGAGCCTCTATCACAATGATGTTTGACCTGAAGCTGCTATAGTGCCTCTATCACAATGATGTTTGCCCCGCAACCCCCATAGTGCCTCTATCGCAATGATGTTTCACCTGAAGCTCCCACGATGCCTCTAGCTCAATGATGTTGGACCTGAAGCTCTTATGTGCAAGTCCTATCACAGGCATGCTACAGGTGGACCTACAGGTGATATGAGGCATGACACATATGTAGGGGCTAGGGTTATATGGGGTTTATATGACGGGTTCTGTTGGATGCTGTGTTGCCAACTCCGTCCGAACCCTTCAGCCTGACAGCAGGTGGCAGCACCTGCCCCGGGCTTGGGGTATGGACAGAGGTCGCTATAGGCTTCCGGTCTGCGTGTGCGCGCGCAGGCTGGCTGCCTATATATAGCTGGCATTCGATGGGACTCGTCGGTCACTCTGGATCCATACTTGGACAGAGGCCCTGTGATCGTATCGGCTACAAGCCTACTGACCCGCTCCGAACTCTATGGGGAGTTCGCACTGATATAGCTTTGCTTGTCTAGGTTACTGAATAAACCTGTGATTCGCAACCTGTACACTTGATCCGAACTGTGTCGACTTTGGTTCTTTACTTAACAACATAATAATATTATAAAGGACAAAGTATGGTTTATTACACTGGTGCCGTGACCAGTTCTGAGTGAAAACACAGGTTAGCCTGTGCAAAGCACATACCACATACTCTTGCAGGAGTACGGAGGTCTCCCGATGAAGTGCAAACTTCATCCCCGGAGGGGACATTTGCCGTAGAGGAGGCAGATACCCCAACAAGAGGTGCAAATGTTCTACAGGGGTCAGCCGCACCATCAAGAGTGGAGGAAACTCCGGGGCCACGAGGGCCCAAGTTAATGAGTCGATCATTAGAAGAGATGAACCTGTCAATGTTTAACATTGGCGGGTCCCGTGCAGCGGCTCCTACACCTCGGATGTACGGCAATCCGGAGGAAGGTCGCTTTGATGACTACAGGGAGGCAAGAGTGCAGGAACCACTGCAACTTGCCCAAAGAGAGTTGATGACCGTGCAGACCAAGTCCTTAGAGTGGTCTGATAAATTGATTTCTCTGGAGGGTGCGATATGTCACCGAAACTCCCAAGATAAAGGAGAAAGACGCAAGGTTATCAACTTTGCTGGAAGAGAATGAGAATTGACGCAGTCCTTGAGCGTGGTCAGGTCCGAATTCCATAATGCGAACACGGACCTCAACCAGATTTGCGAAGCCAGAGATAGGATGGCAAATGAAGCTGCGGGTCTGCGAACGGACACCCTGAAGGAAGCCCGCCACAGTCTAGCCGCTGAATGGGAGGTGCTGAGGACGAAGAAAATGCTATGCAGGCATTTTTGTTAGAAGCTCGCCAGAGCTTGCAGGACAGTAGGGCGGACTGTAGTAGTACCTCCTTCGCCTCTGGGGATAATGGAAGCCCGACAGCTGCCCATTATATGAGTTTCACGGACACTCCAAATCTACCAGGTGGACGCGGAGTAACGATAGAAATCCTTTGACCGACTGGGTAACTACTCAGCAAGAGAAATTGCAGAAGAAAGAAAAGTTATTGGAGGAGGAACGTCTGAATAAGGCAGCGATCCAAGAAGCAGCAGCCAAGAAGTATCATACTCCGATAAGCTTGGCCGAATGGCAAACCTGTCAAACAGAAAAGATGTTCCAGGAGCAAAAAGCTCTGGAAGATGAGAGACGGGAGTTGTTCCGACAGCAGGAAGCTGTCATAGAGCAACAAAAGAAACGTATGAACGAAAATGCTGTGATGGCCGAGGAGTTGGCCGAACAGTAAACCGTAGTACTCAAAGCCCGAGCAGAAGGATTGAGAGCTGCCGGAGAGGCTGCAAAAGCTAAACTTGCGCAGGCCCAACAAGAACAAGAGGCGGAGAGACAAGCGAAAGAGCTTGAAAAAGAGAAGGCGGAGCATCAGTTGTTACTGGCTCTGTCACAGCAGTGTCAGTATATGACAGATCACTGCATAATACATCTGCTTTAAATAGCTTTACGATTTGCTTAAAGTTGACTAAAGTCGGACATTAAGCCTCTTTAAGCATCTTTAAGCAAACTTGTCTGCAAAAATTAAAGAACCAAAAGTCGGAATTTAATCGTCCTTTAATGATGCTTAATGGCCTTCTTTCCGAGGGTCCAAAAGCTGATTAAAGGTGATTAAAGAAGGACTTGGGGGTTGCTTATAGTTTATTAAAGGTGATTAAAGAAGGACTTGGGGGTTGCTTATAGTTAATTAAAGGTGATTAAAGAAGGACTTGGGGGTTGCTTATAGTTAATTAAAGGTGATTAAAGAAGGACTTGGGGGTTGCTTATAGTTAATTAAAGGTGATTAAAGAAGGACTTGGGGGTTGCTTATAGTATCTTATATTTGATTTTATATAGGCTGTAGATTCGATTAAAGCTGCTGATACTTGATACTTGAAATATTGAGTTGGGGTTGAATTTTATTCAGTGTTCAGGTTATAAATCATCAATTGGTAGACCTTTCCTGGCTGCGGGGGTAGGGCTTGGGTTATGGAAGCCAGGGCAGGGTTGTGGAGGCTGGGGCCAGGTTATGGAGGCTGGGGTCAGGTCCTTGAGGCTGGGCAGTCAGGTGGGCATCTGGGCAGTCAGTCTGGGTAGTCGGAAGGCAGCAGGTAGGTTGTAGCAGCAGGAGGTGTATCCAGTAGCCCAGGCAGGAGTGAAGTGAGGAGCACCCCTAGCAGTACCCCCATTATATGGGGAGTGTAGTCACGGTCACGTGACCTCCACGAGACCTCCCTCTGATTGGCCAAAGGTGGTCACATGACCTCTGATGTGCACTGAAGCGGATCAGTGTAGCATTGGCCGTCATTGGGTGTGGATTGTGGCGCTTCTAGAAAGGCTAGGGAGTCCCAAGAGGACTCTTTGGAAAGCCCCCGTGACTCCCATTATGCCTAATATGCTACCTGCACCTCCAGGGCGCGGACAAGGTGTCATATGCTCCCTCCTGGCGGCTCTATACTGCCACACAGACCGCCATACCCCTCCCCCAGCTACCTGCACCTCCAGGGCGCGGACAAGGTGTCATATGCTCCCTCCTGGCGGCTCTATACTGCCACACAGACCGCCACACCCCTCCCCCAGCTACCTGCACCTCCAGGGCGCGGACAAGGCATCATATGCTACCTCCTGGCGGCTCTATACTGCCACACAGACCGCCATACCCCTCCCCCAGCTACCTGCACCTCCAGGGCGCGGACAAGGTGTCATATGCTCCCTCCTGGCGGCTCTAAACTGCCACACAGACCGCCACACCCCTCCCCCAGCTACCTGCACCTCCAGGGCGCGGACAAGGCATCATATGCTACCTCCTGGCGGCTCTATACTGCCACACAGACCGCCATACCCCTCCCCCAGCTACCTGCACCTCCAGGGCGCGGACAAGGTGTCATATGCTCCCTCCTGGCGGCTCTAAACTGCCACACAGACCGCCACACCCCTCCCCCAGCTACCTGATTGGGTTGTCCCCTGACTGATCCAGAGCCAGCTGCTTAAAGCAGGTTAAAGCTGCTGCCAAGCTGCTAGTCCTACTTTAAGTAACTTTAAGCAACTATCCGAATCGAATTAAAGTAGCAGGAAAGTAGATTCTGCTTAAAGCAGGTTAAAGCTGCTGGCAAGGTGCGGCTCCTTCTTTAAGCACCTTGACTGCTGCTTTAAGCAACAACAAAAGGGGTTTAAATTTGAATTATTATGCAGTGGATGTGGAGAAGAATTGGTGGTTCAATCAGGGGATTGATCCAACCAAAGAAGTGGTAGCGTATGGCACGTACCAGGCGTATCTGGAGCGGCTGAAAGCTGCCATTACAACAGGGGGTCTGCCGAACCAACAAGTCCGAAAAAGACTCCGAGGAGGTCAATCCTGAGTTCAGCAATGCAGGAGCTGTACGACACGAACCCTGCTATAGCTGGGATAGGATTGCACAATGTGGGAGTAGAACAGGACGCTTCGTCAGCCATTTCTAAATGCCTATTGATCACCTCTAAAATTAGGGGATCGACCAATGCAGCCAGGCGGATAGCTAGTGAGCCTAGCCCATACTGGCAGAGAAATTCGTGGGAAGAATGGCTGGGAGCCACTGTGGAAGATATCAACCTGAGTGGTTGGGATCAGAATGAAGCTATTCCTTACATCTGTAAGGGATTGCGACTGGGAGACGGCCTCATAGCAGTCGAACAGTGGAAGAAAGATTGCGGTCCGCAAGGTACCTTCAAGCAGTTGGTGGAAACATGCACCGTGCTGTTCGGAGGTTCTGCCCGGACGGATCCAATGGTCACTTTTAAGAAGCGAGTGCAAGGCAAGAACGAAGCTCCGAGAGTATTCAGTCTTGCATTAATGCGACTCCTGAAGAAAGTACACCCTTCTTCGGGAATCCATGATGCCTTATTCTTTAACCCCTTCCACACGGTAAGCCAATATATTGCACAAAATTGCATTGAGTTACAAGAAATCCAGTGGTGAAGGGGTTAAGGAACTGTTCTCTCAATTCGTCGCCGGATTGAGGGATCCTGAAGTACAATAGACAGTGTATGACACGTGGAGGGTGGATACGTCTTTGGATGACCTTTTTAAGGCCATAGAGATACAAGCCCTCAAAAAGTCCCTGCTGGGAGACCAGGTACCAACCCAATCGTCTGCCATTCAGGAATGTTCTCCGGATCACTCTGAAGGGGAAAGCAGCGAGGAGGAGGCAACAGCTTCCGCGGCCCAGTTTAAGAGGAATGGTAAATCCTCTAAACCACCGTGGAAGAATAGGACACAGGAGGGGGTAGGTGATCCACCTCCGAAGAAGGAGTCCTCGGAGAAAAAGACTCCTGTGATGGATGCCGCATTCTTTACGGCATTGTTTGAGAAAATGACGACTTCCATTCAGGGGGCTACCCAGCCTAACCAGAGGAAGATCAACCGGAAGACCGCCAAGTGCTATAGGTGCTTGGAGATAGGTCATTTTGCTGCGGAGTGCACGGCTCCGAGCCCGAAAGTTCCCAGTAAGGAGGAAAACTAGGTGGGGTGGTCCGAGCTGGCGAGCGGACGACCCCTGGTAATGAAGTACGCCAACATACCAGAGAGGTAGAGCCTAGTGGAGTTCTTAGGACAGAAAGAATACCAGGGGTGGCTTCGAGCTTGGGGAGTTCGGATGCTGGTCTGGTGGACATCTCAGTCCAACAGTTGCCCGGCAATGAGGCAGGGAGGCCCATTACGGAAGGAGACGAGAAAGTAATGGCTGTCACAGACACCGTTTGGGTAGGGAGTACCCAGCTTTCCCCTGATCATCCATGTTTCGGCCATTTGAAGAAACATTCGTTAGATTTGGCTGCTCCGAAGGACTTTAAACGTTTCACTGTAAACCCGTCTCCACTGGGAGGGAGACGGTGGTATGTGTCCGTTACTGTGGCCGGTAGGGCAGGCGAGTTCTTAGTAGATACCGGAGCTAGCCACTCCTTTATCTCCTCAAACTTTTATGCTCTTATGCCAAGTAGTCGCGATGACTTCAAAATGAAGGTAAGCGCCTGCTCGGCCGATGGGTTAAGTATGCAGACGTATGGGCGCGCGTTCATACCACTCCGAATTGGAGGGAAGAAGTATGTGGCTTCTCCCACAATTGCGGATATTGCAGACGACGGTATACTGGGGTTGGACTTTGCGGCGTTATATGACGCGGTCCTGAATCCTAGTACAGGGGTACTCCGGATAGAGCACCCGTACCGGACGGTAGAGCAGTGTGTGCTTCGGCAAGTTTCAACAGTGGCAACGGTGGTCCAAACTGTGAAAATTCCTCCCCGACAGACGTGTGACGTGCTGGTCCGAAGCAAGGGGCTTAGAAGAGAGGAAGAAGCAGTTGTGGAACCGGATATGGCCATGTTGGGGAGTATCGGTCTAGTGGGCATGGACACCCAGGTGGGTGATGGTGCTTGGACTGTGGTGCCGGTTTCTAACCCCGGGTTAGAAGCTAAGTATCTGAAAAAGGATACGGTGTTGGGGGAGGTGTTCTCCAGCAAGGCAGTGATGCCTGCTGGTCATGTGAGCATGAAAGGGGACCCTTCGCCTACCAATCTGAGTGAGGGACTGGAGAAAATGATCTCTGAAACGGATCTTATGGACCCGGGGGATCTCAGTTCCTTGAGAAGGCTGGTGGAGCGGTATCAGGATGCGTGGCAAGTGGAGGGGGAGCCTTTGGGCCGAACTGACAAGGTGCTACATTCCATCAATACCGGGGATGCACAGCCATTTAAAATGCCTTACCAACGCTTGCCGTTGAGTTGTTGAAGAACAAGTGAAAACCATGCTGGAACAAAAGGTGATCATGCCTAGCACTATCCCCTGGTCTAGTCCGGTTCAGATGTTTTTTTTAAGAAGGATGGGTCTATTCGGTTTTGTATCGACTATAGACGTCTGAACGGAGTAACCAAGAAAAATGCCTATCCTCTACCCCGAATTGATGAGACTCTGGACTCGTTGGGTGGGAACCAATGGTTCTGCACCCTGGATTTGCAGTCCAGATATTGGCAAATCGGAATGAAGGAGGAGGATAAGGAGAAGACGGCTTTTACGAGCCATATTGGACTGTATCAGTTCGAACTGATGCCTTTTGGGTTGTGCAATGCCCCGGCGACTTTTGAGGCCATGATGGAAACTCTCCTGAGTGATCTATTATGGCGCAAGTGCCTGGTCTACTTGGATGACATCATTGTTTTCGGCAAGACGTTTGAAGAGTGTGCGTTGAACCTCGGCGAGGTATTGGAGCGAATTCGGTCTAATGCGTTAACCCTGAAGCCGAAGAAATGTGAACTTTTTAGGAAGTCCATGGTTTATCTGGGCCGAATCATCTCCATCAGTGGTGTGGAGGCTGATCCGGCCAAATCGGAAACTGTGGAGACTTGGGAAGTTCCAAAAGGACCGAGGGACGTGAGGTCTTTCTTGGGGTTCTGTTCCTATTATAGGGACTTTATCCCCGGATTCTCGAGAGTGTCTCAACCTTTACAGAAGTTGAGTCATTGGACTCCGGGGATGAAAAAAGAACCTTTTCCCTGGGGGATGGAACAGAGCAATGCTTTCAAAGAGATTAAGGCATTGTTCCGGGACACCCCCGTGCTGAGATACCCTACGGAGAAGGGGCATTTCATCCTTGACACTGATGCGAGCAATGAGAGCATCGGGGCCGCATTGTCCCAAATCCAGGGTGGAGTAGAGGTCCCGCTGGCGTTCGCTAGTAACAGTATGAACAAGGCGCAGAGAAACTATTGCACTACCAAGCGTGAGTTGCTGGCGGTGGTAGTTTATACAAAGAAGTTCAGACACTTCTTGTACGGTGGTAATTTCACATTGCGGACGGATCATTCAGCGTTGAGGTGGCTCCTTAATTTTAAGGACACGGAGGGGATGATTGGTCGGTGGTTAAATCACCTAAGCAAGTTCGGGTTGGAGAACTCTCATATCCAACACTGAGCAGGCACGAAGCATGTAAATGCTGACTGTCTAAGTAGACGTCCGGTTCGCCGTTGTGTGCGTCCGGACTGTGGGGATTGTGGTGCTCACAATGCTGTGGTAGCGAGTGTACGTTTGCCTTATGATGGGTTGTTGCAGAACCTGTTGGATTGGTCCACCGACACTATAAGGACGTACCAGATGGCTGACCCTACCATAGCATGACTGAGGGAGCTAGTTCCCACCAGGATCTGTCCAGTGAGGCCCGAAATATCATTGGAAAACAGAGAGATGCGACGCTTTCTAGCTCAGTTCCATGAACTAGAGATGCGGGATGCGTTATTGTGCAGGTGGAAGTCTTGTCCAGGAAAGTGGAGGGTATTGCAAATGGTAATCTCGGCTGCTATGAAGGATATCCTGTACTACTGTCATGGCCATTCTACGAGCGGACATTTCGGAAAGAAGCGTTCGCTGAAAATGCTGAGTCGGCGTTGTTATTGGCCAGGTATGTCTGGTGATCTCCTGAGATAAATCTAGACGTGTCCGGCCTGATGTTTGGGCAAACCCGGTCCGGGACTGGGCAAACTGCCCTTGCAGCAGGAACTATTCGGAGTGAGGTTCGCTCGGATAGCTGTGGATATAATCAGTGGAGTGAAACCAACTCCTTAAGGGAATACGTCTATGATGGTGGTGTCGGACTACTATACGAAATACACGAGAGTGTACCCACTGGAGGATCATACTGCTGCTACCTGTGCGGAAGCACTGGTTAAGGGGTGGATACTCCATCTGGGGGCTCCCTTGATGTTACATAGCGATCAAGGGAGAGAATTTGAGTCAAAACTGTGGGCTGCTACGTGCCATTAGTTGGCTATCTGTAAGACCCGGACAAATCCGTACTGACCCCAGTCCTATGGACAGGTGGAACGGTTTAATCGGGCTCTGATCCAGGTCCTGAAGCCTTTAGTGAACTCCCATAAGGACGATTGGGACGACCAATGTGAGTTTGTGGTGCATGCCTATAATAATACGGTGCACAGTTCCACTAATTGCACTCCGAACCTACTGGTGTCCGGAGAGAACTTAATCATGCGAGCGGACCTGGTGTTCGGGATTAGTCCGGAGGCACCGTGTACGGTGTTGTTTGTAGAATCTCTCTGAGAGAGGTTCAAATTTGCCTATGAAACAGTGCGAGCTCATTTGCTCAAAGCTGCTACATGGCAAAATGTGGGTTATCACACCGGCTTGAAGTTGCGACGGTTCGTAGTGGGGGATAAGGTGATCCGCTTACACGAGCCTCTCTGCAACGTCAAACTGGCGAAGAACTGGGATGGACCACACACTGTGGTCAAATGTATCAGTCAGACAACTGTATTGATCCAGTCCAAGGCAGGGTGTATCCGGACGAGCCATGTGGCTCGGTTACGTACTTGGGCTGGGAGGGAGCTCACCCCGGAAACGGAGGTGGAAGATGTGAATTCGGAGGCAAAATTTGTACCCTTGGAGGGGGTGTCGGAGGATATCCCTACGAGGCGGGTACGAAGAAAGCCCCGAAAGCCCATGAAAAAGAAAGTCTCGGCAAGCGAAGGAAGGAGGGCACGGAAAACCAAAATCAAGGCTGGATTATTGGTTAAGAACGAGTGTCCTCCGGCCAGGTTACTTGATGTGGACGGTAATCCCATTCGGCGGAGCCCTAGGCTGGTGGCTAGGGGGGGCTGTAACCTAGCTGGTTTTACACAACGAGTGTGGTGTCCTGTGTTGTCTTTATATGTTATATGTGTGCTACCGACAGGGGCGCTCAGAGTCAAGGGAAAGAAGGAAGAGTGATCCCAGAGGGTGGTGGACGGATAATCCGGTGGGATAATCTTTGAATTCCCATATATATCCACGAATACTCCAGATGAGCTCTTTATTCGAAGTACAATTTCATTTTTGGAGAGCCGCCCATGTGGCGTGTTGATCCCTACAGCCCGAGCGGCGGGGCGGGAAAGGCTGTGACCTGATTAATTAAGAATTGGGTCACGCCGGATAACGGGATTGCGTCCAATCACGCGAGACCCCGCGCATGCGCTTTGTTTTGGAAACAAAAGCGAGGGAACTGCCATATTGATTTTGGCATTAGCTGGATCAGTAGCGGCGGCAGGTTGGCAGCGGCGGATCGCGTTTTTGGGTGAAATTGAAGAGGACCAAGTGATTTAAAAGAGGTGGTAAGCGAGTACACTCTTTTCTGAGGTCGATGTTACAAAAGAGGGTAGCGGGGAACTTTGTGTTTCCCATCAACTCCTCTGTCGTAAGACACCCTGTGCTGGTAAGGCTGGCCGAGCAGTTCCACCACTCCGAACCACTTGCTTCAGCCGTCGAGGGACTTGTGGGAGCCAACCCCAACTCGGGGGACGAGCTCAGTGAGAGAATAGCGGAGATGCAAGTCAACCCCGCTGTCTCACCGATACAGAAGTCACCTTCGCCGGACGTTGATGATGACTTCGAACTGCCCGCAGGATTGGAGCTCTCCGAGAAAGAGTCCGAACCCACCGGAGCCGCTTGCCGACCATCCTGGTTGGTAAGTCTCAGCATCTCGCCGGCCTTGAAAAAGTCGGTGAACCGTCGACTGTCCATGAAGGACAACGTTACCCACAGTGACGACAGTGATGCCTCGGGTCCAAAGACTCGTGGCAAGAAGACTAACCGGAGTAGATCCAAGTCGACTGACCGACCTGGCTCAAAGGTTATTAAGCAGTCCGGGCCCGGCAAGAAGGCTCAACCTAAGGTTGAGAAGTCTGAGCCGAAGAAGCCCGAACCCAAGAAACTTAGTACTCCGAGTACTAAGACCAAGAAGGATCCGGTGGCCACCAGTAGTACTGTGGTAGCGGATCCAAAGAAGTCCAAGGCCAAAATAGATGTGAAAGCCGACATTAAACCCAAAGGCAAGGTGGAGGTGAAAACCGAACCCAAAACAAAGGGTAAGGTGGACATTGAAACCACTAGTTCCGCCGGACCGAAGAAATCCGGAGAAGCTACAGTGCAGAAATCGGTTCGGGAGACTACGACCAAGAAATTGGATACACTCCCGATAACGGATTTGTTCTCCCTGTCAAGAGGACTAGACGCGAGTCCTGCAGTGGTCGCTACTGCAGCCCTTGCCACAGCGGCAGCCACTGCAGTACTCGCCGAACACAGCGGTACCGGAGCTTGTCCGAAGACGAGCAGTACGATGGGCATTATGGAGGAGCCTCAACCTCACCTGGAAGAGGCTATGGACGAGGACTCCACTACGGTTGGAGCCCAGGTGGTCGCCACGCTAGGAGAAGTCCTGGCTGACGCAGTGATTGCTAGTTTTAAGGTACCGGCGCCCCCGGCACCGACGAAACCAGTAATGACACCACCGGAACCCCCCCCCCTGAAGGAGCCTGTACTGGATTCGGAGCATCCTGCAATGGATACTTCGGACGAGGCCGGGAAACTGGACGAGGCTGACGGTGGTGGAGCTTCAGGTGGAGGATTAGGAGGTATCTTGGCTCCCCACCAATGTGAGGAGTGGATGAAGGACGACGACCCTGTCCTGAGAACACTCCGAAGAAGCTTAATTAGCCAATCAAGCAAGGATGAGGTTAAGTTGGTTGATTTCAACTTGACTGGTACGTTCAGGGGTCTGGCACTGCTTGGAGACAAATACCCCACTTGCTTTCCGGACCGCCTAAATGCGAGTCTGGAAGGTGTAGGAGAGGAGACCCACAAGGAAAGCCTCCTAGCAGTTGCCGAGCAGCGTCCTGATGCATTGGCAACTTTAGATTCGGACATGGAGACATTCGCCGAATTTCGCACGGTCCTCGGACGGCGCGAGAAGAAGCGACTGCTGACTCTAGCCATGAGGCTGGCCCAGGAAGTCACCCAGAGATACAAGGAGGCTATGTCTGATGTCGTCAAAGAGGATGAGATCATCCAGCAGGAGACCGCGGCGGTTCGTACGACCAACACGGCTCGTCAGGAGAGAGCTAACCAGCGGGAACGTATCCTGCTGGAAGCTATTCGTCAAGCGTCTCTTGAGGCAGGTAAAACCCCTGCGGAGGTAGACGCTGTTCTAGGGGGCATAGATCAGATGCCCCCGGATGAACTTGCTGCGCTAGTGGAGACTGCTCTCAAAGCTAACGCAGTGGGAAAGTTCAAATTCTTCACGCCTATGTGTGTGGGGGATTGTGTCTAGATGCATGGACTGTAGATTGGTTTTGTGGGAATGTGAAGGACTACACCATGTTCCTGCTTATCGACCTAACCAGCCATCATAGGTATATGAGTCAAAACTATCATTGTTACATTGGTCATTCCACAAAGGAGACATATCCCGTTTATTTTATCCTGGTGTACAGAAAGAACTCTCCATTCCTCGACCTCCCTTCTCCATTCCCTGACCTCCCTTCTCCATTCCTGACCTCCCTTCTCCATTCCCCACCTCCCTTCTCCATTCCCCGACCTCCCTTCTCCATTCCCCACCCTGGAGTCGGGAAAAAACATGGATGTGTTATGATATAGCAGTAAAACTAATAATAATAGATGCTAGGAGAATGCACCTTTTTGGAATAAAGTTGATAGAAGTTGAACTATTTATGTGTTTGTTTAAGTGCTTACGATAAATGAATAATGGGTCAAGGTTTATACCGTAAATTCCCGCGTATAACCAGCACCTCACGTATAACCTGCACCCTGACTTTGAGAGAGTCATATAACCTGCATCTGGGGTCTGAAAATCGCCGATTTAGTACTATACTATACTTATAAAAACCCTCATATTACCCGCACCTAGACTTTGAGAATATGATATAACCTGCACTGGTGGCTTGGTTAGCACATAGACCGCAGGTTATACGCAGGAATTTACGGTGATTAACATTGGATCAACGTCAGAACACATTATTTCTAACCTCTAAATATGATTGGCTAGAAGTTGGTACGTGAGAATGTGATGTTGGTACAACGTTGGCCCACCATTCATTTGCAAACACACACTGTGTGGCAATGTCCCCAGTTTGCATACACACGCCATTCCTAAGACCAAGTCCTCTATTTGCAGACACACACTGTGTGGCAATGTCCCCAGTTTGCATACACACGCCATACCTAAGACCAAGTCCTCTATTTGCAGACACACACTGTTTGGCAATGTCCCCAGTTTGCATACACACGCCATACCTAAGACCAAGTCCTCTATTTGCAGACACACACTGTGTGGCAATGTCCCCAGTTTGCATACACACGCCATACCTAAGACCAAGTCCTCTATTTGCAGACACACACTGTTTGGCAATGTCCCCAGTTTGCATACACACGCCATACCTAAGACCAAGTCCTCTATTTGCAGACACACACTGTGTGGCAATGTCCCCAGTTTGCATACACACGCCATACCTAAGACCAAGTCCTCTATTTGCAGACACACACTGTGTGGCAATGTCCCCAGTTTGCATACACACGCCATACCTAAGACCAAGTCCTCTCTTTGCAGACACACACTGTGTGGCAATGTCCCCAGTTTGCATACACACGCCATACTTAAAACCAAGTCCTCTATTTGCAGACACACACTGTGTGGCAATGTCCCCAGTTTGCAAACACACGCCATACCTAAGACCAAGTCCTCTCTTTGCAGACACACACGGTGTGGCAATGTCCCCAGTTTGCATACACACGCCATACCTAAGACCAAGTCCTCTCTTTGCAGACACACACTGTGTGGCAATTACCCCAGTTTGCATACACACGCCATACCTAAGACCAAGTCCTCTATTTGCAGACACACACTGTGTGGCAATGTCCCCAGTTTGCATACACACGCCATACCTAAGACCAAGTCCTCTATTTGCAGACACACACTGTGTGGCAATGTCCCCAGTTTGCATACACACTGTGCAATTTCAGACCAAGTCCTCATTTTGCATACACACAGTTTGAGTTCTGATTTATTCGAGCACACACCCTGATTATAATGTTTTGCCCCTATTTAACTCATTATTATTCATAAATTGTCTGATCACTTTTATGATTAGGAGCAGAAAAGTAGATATTAGATCTATAAATATTTGAATTGTACAAACATGTCCTCATTTTGGTTGCGAAACACTTGCCATGTCCTCAGTTTGGATGCATTGTACTGCTCTACTTTGGAGCACCACAGGCCAGCTCAATATTTTTCAATATGATAATTTACTGTTTAATGGGGGTTAGAATTATGCCGTGCCCTAAATTGAACCCAAATTAAGTGAAAGCTGGGTTAATTTGTGAAGGTCCCCACTTTGTAGGAATGTGCAACAGTGTCCCCGATTCGCTGGTAACACCTGTATGTGTGTGTGTGTGTGTGTGTGTGTGTGTGTGTCATCTGTCAGGTTGATGAAGGTAGACGTCATTCAGCTATTCATCACTCAAAAACGATAATTGACGGGTTAATAAGAATTGTCAGCTAAGTCAGCTAAACTAACCAGGAGTGTATTGCGGAACAGAAATTGATGTCATTTTCTGCCCAGCCTTTAGCAACACTGCTTTAATGAAATAGTTTGGAGGCTATTTCCAACGGCACTGCCTGACTTTCAGGTGAGAGGGGTTTTAGCGACAATGACGCTGACTTTTCTGAGTGTGCATTTGGAAGCCCCCTACATTCAACTTTAGAAATACACCTTGAATGAGTTAAAACGATCATCTTTAAAACGAATTTCTTCTCCTAGTTAATACTGCGCAAGTTTTGTTCTAACAAGCTCGTTTCCTGTTCTGCAACACACTCCTGAACCCATCTTGAGCCTGTCCAAGCGGGCTGTCCAGTTTGGGCACAGCTCGATTTCAACATAGGCTACCTTTGATTGGGCTGAAATTGGGTCTGAGAACCTGTTGCGGTTGTTCTAAAACTTAAATTAATATTATGATAGGGCTTTTCCATAAAGCTGCATTAATTTGTATTCAGCCTAATTGTTGCAATAAACCCAAAATAGGGTATTGGGGTGTGTGTACGGAAACAATAGGCAGATTTTCTCACAGTTTGGAAATGAATTTGGAAGTTCCCTATCAAACTATCAACATGAGGTTTTCTAGGCGGCTATCAATCATTGGCACCATTTCTATTGAGAATTGTGTTATGTTTCATGCAAGTAGGAACTCTGGGCCTGAAGACTAACATGTCCGTATATTTATCAAATAAGTGTAACTTATCTTAGCTGCACGGCTGATTATACTTCATATTCATCCACAATCGGGTTGGAAAAGTGTGATTATTAAGTTGGTAAGTTACTTAGCAGCGACTAGGTTATGAATGTATGAAAAATAAAGAAGAATATTTAAACCACTTTTAAAACCTATAATTATCCCAGGTGGCACCGTGGCAACTCATAAAATTTCATCAGCTGTGGCCCTGTGGCCAAAACCGTTACGAGCCCAGTGGTTAGCCCACTCCCAGGTCACACTGCAAAACACAAACTGATCCCAGTGTGGACCAGATATAGGTTCAAAATGAAAAACAGTATGGATATCCAACAAAAATTGAGAAAGGTTCTATATATACTGCCTGATCAAGCTAATCAAAATGTATAACCGCGCACGAAAGCAATACCCCAATCACGAAACAACAATGATAAAACAGATCAAACGTCAACAACCTGAAATTGAAATTGGGCGGATAGGGTTGCTTGGTAACATGCTATGGCAGTGCCTTGATAGCTATGGGCCATGGTATGTTAGAGGATATTGCTCTGCGCACAAGAGTAGAGTCTACATGGGCAGGGACCTGTTGAGTTTACACTGTATATATATCATAATCAGGTCGCCATGACCTCGATCTGTCAGCACAGTAGTTGTTCCGGAAACCCTGTGCTCTGTGTCCTCATGTCCGTATGGAATCACCAACGAACCAATCAATGGAGGCTAACAAAAACTTGTCTGGAAAGGTCTGGAAATGGAAGAAAGAGAAGAAGTGAAAAAAAAGCTGTTGAGCTACAGAGGAAACATCGACAGCAAACAACGTTATGCTGTGCGTCGTGATCCCACGTGTTCTGAAAGCAGATGTCCAGTATCAAGAACCCAACACAACTTTCTTAACAATCTCTATACATTGATACAATGGCCATGCTCGGTCCACCACACAGGAACAAAGCGCTGATTCCACCAACGCGACGTGACGAATCCGTCGACTTCCCCCTTCTCTCCATCCGTCAACGGATTGGTCAAATCCGTCTGATTTGGACGGATCCGTCCAGTTTCTGCTTCCACTGGTTTTGTCCGTCAACAGATCCGTCCATATTTGATAGATCAGTTACCTGTTTTGACAGATCAGTCGATAGACGGATCCGTCGACGGACGGATTAGTGGAAGCCAAATTAGCCGTCATAAGGACCCAAAAAAGTGATCCACTGCTCTGTCCATCGACGGATGGGTCAACGGACGGATCAGTGGAAGCAGGAAAACGGGAATCCGTCCGTCAACAAGTGACGGATCCGTCACATTTTGGCGGATCCATCAAGGGACTGAAATATAAAATAAATTAGATATTCCCGCCACTTGATGGATCCGCCAATATGGTGATGGATCCGTCACCCGTTGACGGATGGATTTCCATTTTCCTGCTTCCACCGGTCTGTCCGTTGACGAATCTGTCGACGGACGGACTGGTGGAAGCCAAATTAACCGTCATAAGGACCCAAAAAAGTGATCCACTGCTCTGTCCATCGACGGATCGGTCAACGGACAGATCAGTGGAAGCAGGAAAACGGGAATCCATCCGTCAACGGGTGACAGATCCATCACATTTTGGCGGATCCATCAAGGGACGGAAATATAAAAAAATTTAGATATTCCCGTCACTTGACGGATCCGCCAAAATGGTGACGGATCCGTCACCCGTTGACGGATGGATTTCCATTTTCCTGCTTCCACTGGTCTGTCCGTTGACGAATCCATTGACAGACGGACCGGTGGAAGCCATTCTGACGAATCCGTCACAGTTTTGGCATGCTGATGACAGGGAAAATGGCTTTCACCAACCCTTCACTTGACGGATCCGTCCAAAAAGTGGACGGATCCGTCACGTCATGTTGGTGGAATCAGCACTTAAGTCAGCCTTTCTTTCTACAACATTGTATTAACTTGTTATCCTTCCTGCAGCGGTGCAGCGGGGAGGGTATTCTGTTGCATCATCAAAACCTCACCAATGACTTTATCAGCACCATATAACACACAGCAAGACACACCACGAGATGACAATGCTAAATCTATATCATTATAAGGTGACATAGTCTAGAATGGGAACTTCTGTTTCATGCAGGGAACCATATCTGACAAAGTTAAATATCATCATTCATTTCAGTGATAAATAAAGCTTAGAAATCCTTAATCGATTTTCCTCACATTGACTCCTATGCTATTTACTGGTGTTGCAAGATAATACAACGGTCATAGTCCCTACAACATCAGAGCTGTGTTAGCTGAAGCCTAACATATTGTCAGGAAAATAAATGTACATACCTGGAATATCATGATTTTATATCCTCTACGTCTTATAACATCATATAGGTATTACAGAGACAGAGGTCCACGAAATTCAACCCAAACTAACATTTTCTTTATGAGTTATTCCGTGAATAAACTGCCCGTTTCGATGGATTCAAGTAGGTTCCACTTTACACATTTAATCTACTTCATGTCAAGATGGTATTCTAAAAGTCAAAGATAATTTTCATGTCTATTTTGATTATGTCAGGTTGGAGAACATGGCACTGGAGGACGAGCTGCAGTTTCTCCATGACTTGTGGAAAAAGAGTCTTCTTATATGATGCTTAACTACATGCAAAGACTCCTTCCAAAAGTGAAACGATATAATGCATTATGGCTGCAGGAGTAAAAATGTAATAAGGTATGGTAAAGGTGGGAGGGGGTATACATACATTATGGGGTCTGGCAGATCTGCTGTGTGTCTACCCTGACACACCCCTGGAATAGAATCCCTCTGCAGGCCAGACACCCCACAACTTAATAAGGGGCATTTTTCTCTAGCAAAAACGTGAATTATACCATGTTTCTAAAGGCATTTTCATAAGTACAGCAATTCCAGAGTAGCTCGTCACAAATGCTCGTGTTAGTACGAGTAAGAACTCCTCTTGGAATACAATTGAAAAGAGCACCCGAAGATGATCATCACTAATATCACACTCGTGGAATACGCGTGATCCTTTTTTAAATGAAACACACCCCTGGCAACCTCTAGCATCCTGCATATCTAGACAGAGCTTACAATCTTACCTGTATGTATGCACACCACGACTGGTGGTCAGCACAGCGGGGAGGGGGGGGGGTGCTGGTTAGGGTGGGTTAAGGTGAGGGCAGAACCTCGTGCCACACATACGTATCATGCCAGCAACAGGACCATTTCCAGCATACAGTCTGATCATCCATTGTAACAATATATTCACAGAGAAAAGAAACAGCGTCAAAAGGGAGGATAGGTTGCCTCCAGAATCTTTAGGGGAGTCCAGGCTGTTAATACGGGAGCCTAGGTGATTCCCTAGCTGACCTCAGGGAGTCACTTGGGGGAGTCACATTATTCCCTGTCTCACTTAAAAAGGGAGTCACATAAGGACCATGACTCCCCTAAAGAGGGGAGTCATTCTGGAGGCAGCCTGTAGCAATAAATGCCATCAACGTGGGTAATACTGAACCAACCGGAATTAATCACATATAACCAGAAACATGTAATATATCATTATTATATTAAGGATGTTTACTGGAGAAGCGATTATGGTGGGGTGATGAAGAGTGCCTAGCCCTTTAAGGGCAGCATAGTGCTTCAATATATTATTCGTTATGATGGATGAATGCAGCCCTGGCAAATTTGCAGCTCACCAGGGCTGCATTCAAGTATATCATGCCAACCCCACGGGGCTGATATATATTGCACTGCTAAGGGTCGACATGGTGCATGAATGCAGCACGTGCCAGGGTTGCAATCATGAATGCATCAAAGGCTACAAAGGCTACATCACAGTAAAGCACTATAATGTGACCCTTAAAGGGTTAACAGGGTGGGTGGCTTTGGCGGTGGTGGTGCCAATGCTTCCTGGGCTGCTCCTGCACCTTTCATTGTGCTGCTGGAGGTGGTGCACCTCGGTGGTGCCAGTGGTGGTGGTGGTGGTGGTGGCGACAGTGGTGACACCCTGTGGGGTAGGACGGCAGTAGGAGTAGTACTGGTGGGCTGATCTCCCGCTAATAGTGCCTGCACATTGTTCCTCCAGTGCCACAGTTGTTGCTAAAGGGGTTGGGGCATTCCCAGCGGGGACAGGCGGAAATAGTCGAGGCCACATTAATGTAATTTCCACCGCCTGGAGAAGGTTGTAGTGGAGAGAGAGAGAAGAGAGGAGCATGATGAGGGAGTTTGGGTAGGTCCTAGTCTACTCTATTACATCACCAGTACTCCTTTACTAATACTACTACTATCCCAAGACCAATGCGCACACCCTGCTATAAGCACAGGAGGAGATGCATAGGATATGACACAATGAATGCCTCTATGTGAGGTCCTAAAAAGCCGTCACCCTACACTGCCTTCCCGTGCATGCATGCATTGGTCTTTGACAGTGCCCTGGGCCCAAGCGAATCCATTCAACTGCTGCTCCAGTTGCTTGCAGCCCACTGCCACCCCTCCAGTCACCCCTCCAGGCTGCACCTTACCTCCAGGCTCCATGCCTTAACCCTCAGCAGCACACACATGCCTCGGCGCATACAGGAGAGGCACCACCACCGTGGAGGCTGACCGTGGAGCTATACTACTACTACAGATATCGGCCAGCAGCCCATCTCCAACTGTGTACAGTCTACGCCCATCGGGTATGTGCCACAGGCCCACCTGAGGGTCTGGAGGAACACCTATAGATGCGGATTGCCTTATATACCTGGATTCCCCTGGAGGAGTCAGTCATCACCTGACTATTCCCAACTGGAGGTGGCACCCCTGGGACAGTACCTACACCTACCCACCTACATACCCCTATTCTGATCATTGACACCGCCCCAGGAACCTAATGGTAAGTGCTATTTTTACCTTTTTAATGTCCGGCAGACTAGAGGTGAAATTGAGTTATGAATAATTCATCCCGCATAGACGTTATTTTTCAAATACTTTCTCAATGAATTTCAGAACTAGTACATGTACACAATACATTCACTGCCATACCCAGGTAGCATGTGACGTGCAGCACAATGTCATATATAACATCAATTTACTCAAACCAGAAATGACAACGTTGCAATGACGGTAATGGCTTGGTTAACACAACTGTTATATTTATTGGGAGTTTCCTTTCTGCCTATGCACATACTGCAACAATGCAGAGTACCTTGGTTTGAAATAACAGTCCCTATGATTTGTAGGATGCACAAAAAAGTCCCTCTTGAAAGGATATTATGCAAGTTGAAAACCATGACGGTTGTCATTGTCACCCATTCCCGTCTAACCCCATTCTTCTCTCCTCCCTCATTTTAACATGTCTACACTTCACCTCCCAAATACTGGTGAAAAGCACCCAGACTTAACAAAAGGACCAGGAGACCATTCATCAATGCCTTATTAACACCGCCCCAACCTACCAGTCAGGGTTGACAAAAATGCTAATTTGCAAAGAAGTGGTTGTTTATTGAAACCGGGTCGTTGGTCCTATCTTCATTAGGGCCAACCGTGCGGCACTGCGGCCAGAGCTTTCAGGCCAGTCTTTTTAACCACTGCTCGTTCTTGGCCGGCTTGCATGCCCAGCCCCCTCCCTCCCTTCACAGATATCGATTTTATTGATTGCAGCAATTCAAACACAAGAGAAAGGGGCTACCCTCTGCTTAAGAGAGGCCAGCTTCTCCAATATGGCTATGGAAAATCGATCTTTCTGGTTTTGTATATGCTGCTATGAACTAATAATGCAGGTATTCAATGCCATGATATCAAGATTTAAATCATGGATGCAGAATGAAATTAGAATAATTATAAGCTTAAGGTTATTTCCCTCTCGATGGTGGATAATGCTGATATCAAGCACTGTCCAAGACTGAGAATTCAAGTTATAGTTCTATAATTCCCTGTTCAGGTATCTAATGACCAATGCATACTGATAATTATAGTCCAACAATGGTGCCACAGATGCTACAACAATCAATATACCCAACCCTCAACCAGTGCCACTAAAAGCTTTCTCTCCTCATCACGGTCACTCTCCCTGTCAGAGATCTTACCTATCTCTGCCTAAACCTATAGATACAATTTATAAACTCTTTTGTGAAAGATGGGGACACATACACTGCCAGTATCCCTACAAAATAGTTACTATGACTATATTAATTTTCTACTTCGAAATCATGGCTGACTTTTCTATAATTCTGATTTATGATTTATTTCCCTCGATATTCCTTTGAATGTTCAAAAGGATTGATTGTTGTATGATAATTATGGTCAAGTAAGAGGTATGGCAAAGGTAGCCTAGGTGTTGAGGGTGATCATGGTGATTGAACATCTTTTTGGCAGAGCTGAAAATAGTGCAGGAATTAACTAGCAAATGAAAGTGAGTATCGGAGAGTGCATGGTGGTATCAGAATCACTGCTGGGGCGGAAGTGTCCGGGAAATTCAAAATGAGGCTGGCTTGTCACGCCATTCATCAAAACACCTCTCATAATCATCTGAACGCTCCAAAACACTTCTTTTTCTGACCCTCTCACACCTCAACTCCCTCTCAGGCCCACACCATCCCCTACCCATCCTCATCTCATCTTGCCAATACACCCCCCCCCCCTCTCCCTCCCTCCAACGATCTCATTGTTAGGAAAACAGAGCCCCATTTACCCTGTCACGAAACCGGCAGACGGAATTTCTTCGTCAGTTGTTCGTTAATATTGCTATGAGCGCCCATTCACATTTTATGATAACTCAACCACTTCACATTATGTCACGTGAAATATAGCCAGAATTTTGCTAAAAAAAACAGCTATGGTAGTAGCAGGAGAAGAATGTCTGTAGGGCAGTCACAAAAGAACGTGTTTATGCTTTTAAGATAATTATTCATGTTATTGGTGGTGGTAAACTACCTTTGCCCCCAGGTATCAACCAAAACTATGTGATTTCCACTTCAGTATCTAAACCCGTTTTATATATAACAGAAAAATTGTATTTCCCCTCCAACATCATTCTGAGATATCTAACATTTTTGCCTACACCCAGGAACCTCTATTTTCAAGCAAATTAATACATGAGTTAACTGCTCGCTGCTTCAATTATGAGGCCTTTATAGTTCATCATAGATGGATATTTTAGGCAGTGGCTGCACCACTGACACCAGCTTTTACTTTAATTATGCAGGCCATTTAAACCACCCCTGCAGTTCTCTTTTGTCCCATCAACATAAAACCCCATACCCCCAGTGCTCACACCTCTCCCCTTACCCACCTCACGTTTCCCCCACGGAGGCGTACCACAACGACCACCACCCTTGTTATCCTTTTTAATGAGAAGCTTTCATAATTCTTTTTAGGATTATGCAAATTGAGAAAAATAATTAGATCTAAAAAGAAAGGGTGTTGAGGATGGATGGACAGCAGAACGTCATTAGTGACAAATTGTAAAGAAGGGGGTGAGAATGGCATTTAGGTGTGGGTGAATGAAGTAAATGAGTTTTTTGTGCATATTAAAGTGGATATGTCTGATTATTTTTTTTCAAATTCATAAACCCTCCCTAAAGCTGTGTCAAACACTGTAACTGTATGATATATTTTGGACCAGGGACATTATAATGTTCTCCATGGGCAGTAAGAGGTCATATAAGTCGTCCCAAAGGGCCCAGTCATGGTATTTTACAATGTACCGGTATTTCCAATGGGTGGTATTAAACCATGAATTACCATAAGTAGCACATTAAAGTGGCATAGTCCGATCATTAGGGTTCAAAAATAAATTTTGCTAAAAATCAACCAGAATGTTCAATATGGCCATACTACATGTCCTACCTATTTTATTTAACATCATTCCCCATAATTCAGCCTAGAATTCAGTCAATTGTTAGTTTTATGCTCAATTTAAGACTTTTGGAGTGCACGCTATAATTCCCCTCATTGAAAATACACTGTAACATACTGAACATGAACCATGCTGGACACTCTAAATCAGTTTCTATTTGCCATAGATGGCATTATATTGTTCCCTATTCTCCAAGTATACTATTGTACTAACATTTGGAACACATCTAAATAGAATTTAAAATATGAAAGAAATGTTACTTTAAGCATGTATCACCAATAGTTCAAATTACAGAGAATGATGGCAAATGAAGTAGGTAGCAACTCAACTATATAGAGAATATCCTGGACCATTTTCAAGAAGACTGATTTTGAACCATGATCACGAGATAAACATTCATGTGTTAGGTTAAAGTCTCAATGAAATGTCATAGCATCTAGGCACACAAGCCACAATCTGTGGTATGCAATTAAGCCATCTCATTATCTGCATTAGGGATAAAACACAATCCTATTAAAAACGTATATATATATCCAACATCGATACAAATATGTATATACTGCACTGTAGTATACCCTTACTAGGTTAAGTAGCACAAGCGAATATAGGTCCATAACAAGATTATGACTCCTTGAGGTGCATTCTCCAGGTCATGCCACCTATACATGGGTTCATAATACTCTATTCTAGAAGGGCTGGGTTCTCTGAGGTGTTGTTATCATTGGCGGCTCCAGGGGTTGTTGCATTGAGGAGTATAGTGGAAGGGTACAGGAGCAGGGGGTGGAGGGTGTGCTTCTCCTAGCTATCCAGGAAAGCTTGTTTTGTATAGGTATTGATCTGCTGTGTTGGAGCTGCCTTTACCACCAGACCCATGCAGTCACTCTCCTAGCTTCACTTTCATGCACTAGCCCTGGCACTACACAGTTAAAAATACTTTTCTTATTTCAAGAAACTAAGATAAGTAAACTCGACTGGCGGACAAATGACAATTGTTTTTTATTGTTTTCTTGAAACTAGTCATTTGTCCGCCAGGCGAGTTTATTTATCTTAGTTTCTTGAAATGAGAAAAAAAAATTGGCTGTGTACTTTCATCTAATGAAAAATGGCCGATCGCCCTCAAAAATAACTTCTAAGATATCCATATACACGGCTATCAATCTTTTATTATAATAGGAATATCTCCAGAGACCGAATCCTGAGAATCATAGAAGAGCCGGCTGATGTTAATTTGACAAATGGCTGGGTTAGGAATTTGGCATATATATAGCTGGGAATTATTTTTTGTATAGGGAGTCCGACAGTGTGTGACGTGCATAGGACAGAAGAGAAGCAGAATTGTTTTTCTTCCTCCTTCCACAGAATAGTTCCTGTAGTCCTTAGGTTCAGGCAGAGATAAGGTACGATCTCTGACAGTGAGAGTGTCATGCAGTAGGTCGCCGTTCCCACTGCCTCTGAAGTAGTCACCTCTGTAATAGACATCTACAACACACCTGTGTACCACTCGTCATACTTGGACTTAAAATAAATCTTAATTACTCTCTGCTTTTCCATTTAATTTCTCTCTATTGTAACCACTGGGCTGGTTACTATACTATGTATCCTATATATCTTACTCAGTTCTTCTTCGCTGACCCCTCCTCAAATGATTTCTTTGCTGCCTTTACATATATACATAGGCCTATGGCTGATTCCTGGTTGCCTCACTGCTCAATTGTCTTAATATCCTTCGTTTTCTACCTGCCTATCTCTCCAACCCCCTATAAGCATATAGCTTTTTCCTATTGCCTCCCGCCTTAAGTAATTGCCCCTTTACATTATCACATTTTGGCGGTTATTTCCTTTACAAAAGGTCCGTATAGATGTATGTATACATGTTTCTTTATACTTAACTACCCATCCATCCAACCATCCAGGGCCTGATATTGCCCGCACGATACCAGGCATACCTGTTATTCTGTGAGCAGAACAGAGCAGGCATGAGCAGCTCGTTCCCAGGTGATGAATTATGACCCATGGCAGGTTATGGGGGCCGGTCAACTTGTGCTCAACTAACAAGCAAAATTACGTTATTTTAAGTTAGATAACGTTGTTATACAATCTTTGGCCATACTATGGAGCCATAGAGGAACGTTCTGAATCGTTGTATAACATTTTTTGGTCAATTTACTGGGCAGTTTACCCTCCCTCCCATAAACCTCCCACTATATTTCCCTCCCAGTCCATCCCTTGCCACTCTTATATATATTTTATATGAAAAAGTATATTGCCTACCTTTTCGACTGATTGATTCCTTCTCACCTTTAGACTAGCCAAGCCTTACCCAGCCTCTCGGTCCCCATATCACATTCAAACTTGTTTAACCCTTTAGCTGCCCACCCATTGACCACGTCTCTGTAGCACACCTATAGGGGCCTACGTGTCCCCGTCCATTCCCTATCCCTCTCTCCCACTCCCCTATATGGCTCCGGTCTCCACTAGGCACTAAGCTGCCAATACCAGAGGTAGTTTATGGCATGTATGGAGGGCCATGCATGTCCTTACATTTCAGGTGATTTCATTCCTAATATAGTGTAGAAAAAGAAAGAAATCACCAATTATTAAATTCATTGAAAATTATGAAATTAATTCTATTTGCAAGTTTGAATTTGAATTTTCCAGACAATAATGTACTCTTTATTATTTTAAGAATGCCTAAATACGTTCAATACATCTATTCCACGACTATCCGATATTTTCTGGTAAAAGCATGTGCCCGATCGAAAGCAACCATATTGGAATATAATTAATTTCTGTGACTATAACGGCTTGCCATGTGGGGAGTGCTTTGCATTCGGATGGGAGTGGAGTGAGGGTAGCTATAGTAGGTGTATGGGCGTGGTACGGCCACCGGCGGCAGGCCTACCTAATCTGCCCGTAATAGCAGGACCTACTGCTACTGCTATTGGGTAAGTGAGTCCCAGAGGCCAATAGTGGTGCATGGATGGGTGAGGGATGGATAGGAAGGGGTTGGCTGAATGGGTGTGGGTGTGGGAAGGGAGGGGGGGGGGGGGTCTCTGGGGTACATATAGGGGGAGACACCATGTTTATAGGCTCCAATGAAACATGATATAGGAATGCATTGGGATAAAGTAGCGGTAAATTGGTAGGTATCAATAAAATCCTGAGAATGTATAATGCATCGTGATTGCAGGATACTAGGTAATTTAAGGCAGTGCACAGTCATTGTATTCAAAGTAGTTCACATGTACATCAGTATAACGCTCAGGTGTATGGGAGACATGCAAAAGCTAGAATAGACTGATGCAACACTGTGGTAGTCATTGATTTCCTCTACATTACCCCTAAGTACATGCCTCACCATACCTCATAACCCTGGCCTTCCTACAGCATTCGGCTGCCCCCCCCCCCCCTTCCCCCAAAACATGTTGCTCCCGATACCCTTGTCATGTCAACCCTTCGGAAGTGTATTAACCCGATAGGGTTGCTTAAATGTAGCCCTGGTGAGTTACTCGCCAGCACTATGTGGCTTTACAGGTTAATGACCCATAGCAATTTCAATTGCTTTTGAATGTTGGAGGTAGCCGGAGTGAGTCGTGAATCGTCCCATCGACACAGCTAATCAAGATGACTCGGTCATTCCTCTAGTATGGAACATCACAAACTTGTTCCTGAAGTCAGAGAATTACTTAGGCCATTGAAGCAACAATTTGCTAAGATATGAACATTTAAATTTTTTTTTTTTTTTTAAATCCGAAAAAAAAAATAGAGGGGAAGTGCTAGGGAGAGGCCTGTTTCAAAGCTATAGGGTCAGACTTATGACTTAGACTTATGTCATGTGCATCATCTTATCTAGTTCTGTTCTTCATTTCAATAAAGGTGATTCATATCCTATTATTTATCCTTCACAGTAATTCTTGTGCGCAAAGATAAAATCGTATTTTCTTCCCCTTTCTAAATCCCCATATACCTCATTACTATAACACCCCTCTCCACCACCTCATTCTAATTATAGATATTCCCGCCCACCCCTTTCCATACAAACAATATCCCTTCTCCCAGTACTGTCTCTACATACTGTTTCCATTCACTCCCCCAAACCCACCCCCAAACCCACCCCAAATCTCAATCTCCTCTGTCAGCCTCCTATTCACCCCTCACCACATGATTTTCTTGCTGGAGCCTGTGGGGCTCATAGAAAACACCCATCACACCCCTCCTGGCTGTCCCTACCTGATCCGTCGGGCAAACGTTTACGTAATTGGGTGCGTTCGGTGGGCATGCGCCATGAATGATGCAGGCTAGTGGCGCCGCCTACCGGGACGCCGAGCAGACCGCGGCCGACGTTGTCTGTTCCCCTGATTAAATGCAAATCTCGGCGTCCCTCTTTCTACCCGGAGCGGCCATTTTGGTGGTTTTTCCTGCTTGGGTGGGGGGGGGGGATGATTCTTTTTTTCTTTTTTTTAAATTCTATACTTGTTTTCTTTGATTTATTGTTGCCCCCCTCCCGGTATTGTGTATTTTAGGTACCCATTGGCTTAATCGGTTGTAGGCCTATATATTATACTCTACATTATAGATGTAGCGAAAATGGTGTTATCAGAGAAAATAGAAGAGTTTAGTTCCAAAACGCCATAAGCGCCATTTTGAAAAATGACTCCAATTTTTTACAAGGGTGTAGGGCAGAAATAGGTAAATGCAATTTTGAAACAAATTTTCATCAAAATTCTATTTTTCATGTCTTTAGGTCCTCTCTGATGTGCACATTATATCTGCCGCAGTATAATTGCCAATATGGCAGCCTTAGAGAAATCACTACAAGCTTCAATTCTGGAATGGATTTGTTGCGTTTTGCAACGAAACTCTTCTATTATAAATACACTTATACAGTAATTATCATCTGCCTATACTCCCCAAACTCTTTGGCCCGGTAGCATTTAGAAATACTTGTACATAATGTTAGCTTTACCACCAGAATCTTTCAAAAAGTTTAGAAAATCTGTCGAAAAAAACAATTCTCAACGACCAACAACCAAATTAATTGAACCTACCATCGACCCCAGTAGCCGCAAACGTTGTAAACCAGCCCTGCCCAGCAACCCCAAGAAAAAGTTTATCATCAATGCTACCGCTAGGCCTATCTCACCCATCACTACCAAAGACAAGAAAAAGACGCCCATAATGGATGCAACCTTCACCAAGAAGGAATTAAAGGCCATCAAAAGCTCCTCAAGTACCAGCGTCACAACAATGAACATTGCCAGAAGTTAAAAAACAACAGAAAAAGGAATCAACTTAACACAGCAACTCGCCAAGGACCTTGAAACATCCTACTCATCTAGCAGCAACAACTCCTCATCTGATGGGGAGCTGTCCAGCAGCGATGATGATGCCGAAACTCAGTCAGCAACCAAAAGGACACCAACCAAACAGCCCTCTACAAAACCAATCTCTACTATTAAATCCCAAATAGAAGTAATCAAGAAACAACCAGACTACCGGGAACCATACATCCCAGCCCCTAGTAAGAAACTAGTCTACCATTGTCACCACCGGTACGACATCAAGAACAAAGAAGACAACACCCCACCATGCAATCCTCACTTTGATTTACCTCTAGAGTACCGCCGCTACCATTCACATTTCGTCAGTGAACGCTCACTGCACAGCCTACCTGACAAGAGACTGTCCAACAATGAGTTCCAAAAGAACCCCCAGCACAATGTACGACGCGCAACAGTATTTAACATTTATATAATGTTACAAGACAGTGACCAACCTCTGACAAACGATAACTTCAAACTCCTACAGCGCCACCACTATGGCAGATATTGAAAATTATTATTCATGCTTGCAGATCAGCTTTTTATAAATTGTTAATATCAAAGGTAAATCTATTATACTGGTACTTAAGCATATTATTTCATTCATCGTCAATAATCACAAAGTATCACCAGAATGTATAACCAAATACAAATTGTGTTCAATCATAATTAATAATATATCAATCAAATGTTATCAACTAATCAGAAGCACCTATTTGATTCACTGCCAATTCTAACAATGAACAAAGGTATCATAGCAACACTGCCATAAACCGATCCCAAAAAGGTACTTAACCTATGCAATTTCAAGAATTATCAAGACCGCCTGAAGAAGTCTACTGAATGTAGACGAAACGTAGCAAGTTCACACTAATCTCCCACCCCTTCTCGATGTACATAAACCCCCAAATAAAAGTTACTAACCCAACTTCAACTTGTCTGGTTTTGTGTGGAATTTTAATTTACTTCGAATGTTAGCTTTTAAAGGTCTATTAAACCTCATACACGTCCTAGATAGCGGTATCTCACTTCCATTGACTCCAGATTAGCTCTAATGGCCGCTGATGAAATCCAATGCCATCAGAACACCAAAGACGGCTATGAAGGAAAATTACATTACGAAAATGCCTTGGTGGTGGCATATCGCATTTAGTGATGTTAACCCTTGAAGTGCCGCATAGCACTTTGGTATAATTGCGCCCTTTGTAGGCATCATACATGAATGCAGCTCTGGCCCGTAACTTGCCAGGGCTGCATCCAGTCATCATGCCGGCCCTATGGGGTTGATATACTTCCGAATGGTCAGCATGATGTATGAATGCAGGCCTGGCGTGTGAACCCACCATCGCTGCACCAATACATTGTAACGACAAAGGGTATAGCACATTAATGCACTATGCGGCCCTTAAAGGGTTTAGGGCTTCTAACGTGTTCTGGGGTGGGGAGTCTTCTTATTACATCATTGTCCACGTTCAGCATGATGCGTGATAGATAGGATTAGATTTGTCTTCCTCTTTAGCACTCAAATTACCTCACACAGAGTTAGCCACACCCCTTCATTTACACTGGGCTTCAGTAAGGCAATATCCCTCATATAGATCATCACCCAGTCCCTGCTATATAGAAACAATGCATGTATACACGGGTTTTGCATAAATGGTACGAAATTAAGCACCAGCAAATATCTTTAGACTACTTAGACCTATTACAGTTGGCATCGTCACTTAGCATATGAGAATATCACATCAATTATGTTGCTTTATAAAACTATCAGGCAACATGTTGGTGTAATATTCTCAAAGGCAAGAGGATTGATATGGTCCACTATAGTGCTGTTTCTTCTTGGAATATGAAATCAGATGGAAAATGCAACTCAGACCAGGAAAATAAATGGTACTAATAGTCCCAGAGACCATCAGCGTATATGTTGGCATTCTTTCACACCGTTTAACATTGATGGACTAAGTTCTATTGATATCAATTATTGACATTAGTAATGCACTTTGTATGCTTTAAAGTCAATTATGATGGATTGTTCATTAATTGAGGGTGCTCTAGAGAACTGCCGACAATAGACAGTACAATGGACTCAGATCCTATATTTCATACACTCATTAATATTGTAGATGTTTGTAATGGTGGTGAACGGGCACCTATTGTGTGGGGTTATATGCCACAATTCTGCATTGTTATATATAATTGAACTAAAGTGTTAAACCCAGGGGGTATAAAATATAATCTCCAAAGATCCTGATGAGATAGGCAGAGCTGTCTTATTGGTTTGGTCATTGGTAGAATGTGGTAGATGGATTTTATTTTCAACTCCTACCCAAAAGGGTACACCCAAATTAGGTAATAGCAGAACAACATTGCCCTCTCACTATAGAAATATCAACATTTTAGTTGTTAAACCCACAGTACGGCTATGTGTGTGGTATTCTACCATTGAATTATTGAGTTCTGTAGTACCACAAAAGATCAATTACCCCATGTTTGTCTTATTGATTTACAATAGATCTCACACTTTGTTTATACCTGAGGGATGCAAATAAATCAATGACGTCGGAAGTGGCTTTGATCACTCCTGATCCCCACAAAGTGCTTTCTTTTTGAAACATCCGAACTCAATTAGATTATTTGCCTTTTGCAAGAAATTACCTCAGTTTCCCTGCCTCTGTGAGCAATGGCCATCGTTCAAGTCAGGCATCCAAGACAATCTTTTCAAATTAATTTCAGGGAAAATGCTAGGATGTTGTTTGTTTAATTTTTTTTTATTTCTCCTTTGTCTGCCATGTTAATTTCTGATCGTGTCTGATGCTTCGATTTTGGCGGTTGTGCTTCTGAATGTGGGTGGCTTTTTCAATATTCCTTCCAAGGGTTGAATCATATTTCCATTTGATACCTGCTTGATCAAGGCCTTTCAGGACACAAGCCTTATCATCGTTTTGAGTCTTCTTGAATCATAAAGGCAACCTCAAACTTCACAGATTAATATAACCTCGAGGAGGTAGTAAATAATACCCACCTAATTGTCTCACTGAAGACCAAAGGTAGCCCTAAGCAGCATAAAAAATCTCACTTCTATCATATTTGACTTAGCCTAACCTGATTAAGAATGAATGTTCCAGGTTATTGGCCAACATCGTAGGAGCACAGCAAGGTCAACCTTATATGGCTTTGGGAACAGTCTTGACTGTTTGGGAAATAATGGTTATTTCAAAGCTTAACATTAAAGAGCCACAAGTCATAAGGACATTTCGGAGTACTCCAGTGTAAAGATAAAGAGTAAAAGAATAGAACGTTTTAGAGAAATCCCATCGATGCACCATTATTAGTCCTAACGAGAGGATATATACGTTACAAAAGGATGTAGGAAGGAAATAGCACTATATCCCCCTAGGTGCCCCATTTCACACTGACCTATCTCTGCACATTGGAAAACAATTTGGTGGGAACCCCTATTGTGTACATAATGGATGGGAACCCAAATAAGAACAGATCCTCATCGGAAATTGTGAGGATTCCCCTCAATTGCAGACATTGTGGCTCAGCCTCACACCACCGGCCGACGTCAAATGACACTCGCTAACAGGAAATGACGTAGAACGGTGTCAACTGACGTCACAGGATACTCCGAGCGTGTGCACGTGGCTTCAGAATGGCAAGCCGGTTTTTCAGATAGACTGTGAAGTTCCTTCAGATAGACTATGAAGTTCCCTGACATTTTTCTCCGGCACTATGCTATCTCAACAGGGGTTACTGCAAATATGACCAGGAGGCATTTGTTAGATCCACCGGTCCACACATGTCATCAATGATTATAATTATTTACTATTAAGAATAATATTCACCTAAGTTTAAAGCATGAATGTAGAATATTAACCTATATTGTATGATATATTATGTAAGGGTCTGGGGCATCCTAGTTATTAAGGTACTATTGGACAAATTAGTGATATCATTAGCTTAAAAGGGAATATATCACCCTTTGGCAGGCCTAACTTCTCTATTTTGAATCTCTGCATTATATTATAGGAAACTTGTATTCTAACTATAATTGGCACCTTTTCTATGTAAGACACATAGGTATATATAGGCGGTGGGACGGGCTCAATATTACAGATTCGTGAGGACATGTGTGTAACTGACATAATTGTTAAAAGAAGACAATTACTTTTTACTGAAATAGCAGACCTGGCTTCTATCACTGCCTATAGTCACAGCTCCATGTCCTCCCTCCTGTATACACACAAATACGTCTTACCGACTTAAGCCCTTTAAGGGCCGCATAGTACTTGAATAGGTGATCCCAAGGGTAAATGCAACTCTGGCAAATAACTCGCCTGGGCTGTATTACAGGGTTTACACATCCCCGGGGTTGTCATGATGCATAAATACAGCCCTCGCCAGGGCTACATTCATGCATCATGACGACCAATGAAAATAAAGCCATATGCGGCCCTTAAAGGGTTAGCCATGAAGCTAGCTCTGTGGCACATGGTCTAATTGATGTTGACACTGTCTTTGTGGATCTTCGCCGATCGGATCCATAGGCCTGGGTCTGCACAGTCCGATTGTCAGCTTAAGGCTTGGCTTGCCTTCTACTGCCTCTCACACCCATAAAGCTCTTTTTCCTAATCAATATAGGTCTGCTGGTGCCTAGAACCAGAACCTTCACCACCTATACCAGTAGGCACAGACATGAGTTGAGTTTAACCAACATTGGATTTCAAATGGTTGATTAATGTTGATTAACCAATTGCAATTATTAATGTTGATTAACCAATTGCAATTATACAATGCTCTGCCAAATGGGAAAGCTGGGTCTGTGACACCCACGTTTAAAATACACAAGTTTACAGAAACTAAAATGTATGGGGGTACCCTCCCTATCTCCTTTAGGCCTGTGTTCACTAGAATTCATAAGACTGCTTTGACGTGCAATAAAGACATTTTGGCGCCGACAAACACGTTTTTGGACCGACAAAACCATTTTGTCGGCGCCAAGATGTGTTTTTCAGTGTCAAAACAGTCTTATAAATCATAGTGGACACAGGCCTTTTAACGATTTGGCAGGCATAGCTTAGAATGTAGGCATACATGTGAGAATCTGCATGTGTACTATGATATTCCCCGACTCTCTAAGCCAGACATCACCTGACTGTACCTTTACTGCTAGGGCCAAAAAAAGAGGTATGTTTCAGGTAACATGGCAAGAAAATGTAGGGACGGCAGGTCGGATTCTTTTTCTTTTTTTAAACTTTTGGAATGTACTAGCCAGCCTCTTCGAAGACCCTAAAATTAGCCACAGAAGGGTGAAAATAGGGAAATTCTTCAAAATTGCATTAGAAAAACGTAGGGTCGGTCGGGTGACATGAAACAAACCTTTTTTGGGGCCTAGACTTGGGAAGGATGCCAGAAGCCATGGCTGTGTAGGCTCAGCCTGAGCTCTTGTACTGTAATTAATTGATATGTAGCAGTCCAAACAGCTGCTATATTGTCCCAGTCGGGGTTTCACCACCACCAGTCTCCTTATCTATTTCATTATAAGGAAGTGATCATTTTTTATCAACAGGGGGAGGGGGGGACAAAAAGATTTGGACCCCTTGACCAGGGGTGTGTAAGAAATTAGGACCCCTCGGGGGGGGGGGTCAAAAGAATGTAACCTGTTTTGGGCCTAAAATCCTGCATGTTACTATGCTTCAAAGGGCCCGCACGTGTGCCGATCTTCGACCCGTAAGGTTGGAGGGTATAAATTTCGACCCGTTGACCAGGGGGGTGTAAAAAGTTCCGCGCACTCCGCACGAAAAATCCTACCCCCACCCTGTTGTAAAAAAGAAAGATCACTCCCTAAGAACTGATTAAAACCTCCTTCTCATCACTCACATTTCACCCATTAGTACATTAGAACAGTACTAACAAATGACCTATGCATTGTTGGTGGCAATGCCGCTTTGACATATGGACGAATGGGATATGAGTTTCTCGCACAATCATCTTTTCCCTATAGAATTACATTTTCTATAGTCCATTCACCGATGGTCGGATCAAATATGACCTGAACGGGATATGTGTGCGGGCGTGTGTATAGGCGTGGAAAAGGAATGTGCCAGTCATATATAATTCATTTTATGATTACTGGGAAGAATGAACATATATATTTATTTCCCTCCTCCTATCTGACTGCAATGGAGTTGTGCGTTTGCGCTGAAGGACTTGTATGGACGATGATGTTACATTATGTTATTTTATCAACCTTTTGTTATAAACGAGTAACAAAAAAAACAGTCCATGTCACTCACCACCATTCCTCATATAACACATAACTACACATCACACCACCGCCATCATGGCAACCCCAAACAACCCACACCCCCTTTACCCTCATCATTATCACCACTACCACCATATCCCTATACCATACCCCTACCCACTCCATCCCCTTTAGCCCTTTAAGAGCCGGACATTGCTTTAAGGTGCTATGTCCTTGGTCGTCATGATGCATTAATGCACCCCTTGTGATCCAACTCACCAGGGTCTACATGGTATTTGAATACAGCTCTAGCGAGTTACTCGGCAGAGATGCATACACGCATTGTCACAATAAATGAGTATAATGTATATAAGCATTATGCGACCCTTAAATGGTTAGACCTGACCTGGTCAATGGCTTTGTGCTGAATTGCTGTTGGAATTACAGCTCTGGGGTCGAGGCCCCTAGACATAGAACAACTCAATGTGTGCCCCTAGATCAGGGGAGCAGCTCATAGGGGTGACCCTACTATGGACGAGTAGTTCAGATATTGTATGACACTCTGTGGTTTGCAGGGCTATATGGGCCGGGGTATACACATGGGAGCGAGTTTGAACCAATGCCAGAATGATATCGCCGCCCAATATCCCTGCCTGGCCCTGAGCATGTCAGTCTAAATTAGACGATATAAAAAATTCATATCGGACCCATAAGGTCATCATAACTGGACATAGCTGGCGTATATGGAATCTTTCCATGGTACTACGCTGACGATTGGTCGCATTTTCTGTGGTGTTGGACACCTGCTCTTAGTAGCATTTTAAGCAATGGGTTTTTATAGATGCCACGCACCATAAGGGATGATGGTGTAATTCCATTTTGTTCTGCTATCATGAAACTATAGGTATTAGTAATACACCTCTAAACAATAAAATTAATAATGGTTGCCGATGTATACAAATAGGTGCCACAAAAAATAATAATGCACCTAGGATGAGTGCTTCACAGGAAAGGGTTACTGAACGGATACATATGTAGCGCTTATGTCGTCCGTACTAATTCCTTTTACTATTTTCAAGGGAAGCATCACTGGCATATTTTCATTAGACATTGTACTTTATTTACCAGCATGCTCCCATCAGCTGTCTATGGTAAACTTGATACACTCACCATTGGCACCTATACTACATCCTACACTAGTAGTACTAGTATGTGTATATGTATATCCTGACTGAAACTTTAACACTCAAGCTAATGCAAATGAGAAGTGCTATAGTACCAGTGAATCAAGGACTATAACAGCGAAATTTACTGACTAGAAAGACCTTTAGGATTGTCTCTTTGTGCTTACAAACCAGGCTGACCCTAGGCACAGGGTCGTCGGAACTATTATTGGAGGCTTTGTGGTGCCCGACCTTAGTGTCATATCAAGGGCCAGTCCTGCTGCCCCTGCAGTAAGAGTCAGAGTAGAACTAGGAGCGGTACTCTTGGTGTTATATAGGGGAGGTGGGTTTTATGGGAGGGGCTCAGGGGGAGTTATACCCGAGACCATAATGTGATTGTCTGACTAGCGTTGTAACAGCGGGAGGGAATACCAATGATTTACAAAGAGGAAGGTGACACCTTCCTTGATTTGATTCGCCATCTCATATAACACTGTGCAACGACGAAAAAAACGGGGGCAGACCTACCTGACTTGACTAATTTGAGGTCACTGAATCCAAAAATGATGGTAAAAAATGCCTCATAAGTCTCAGTTTCAAGATATTCCAACCATGATTGTTTGTCGGTATACTATTGAATATGTGGTCCAACCAATATACAGCAGGGACAGCATTCATAAAAAATTGTCAATTTTGTTTGCCTGGCAGAGATAACATGACTCTGAAGCAGATTTAGCAGTAACATACCACAAAAAACAGGATTCTACACTGTTATGAAGCTAAATTAGTGATATTTTACTCATATTAATTGAAAAAATACCATAAAATATATATAGACAAAGGTTCACGAGTTTTAGTCTGTTGACAGGGTTATTTCACGAGTTGAAGGGGGGCCGTATTTCACGAGGCCATAGGCCGAGTGAAATGCGGCCCCCTCTTCAACAAGTGAAATAACCCTACAACAGACTAAAACGAGTGTGCCTTTGTGTTTATTTTTTATCTTTTTCGATTAGAAATACCAAAATTATGGTAGGGGGGAGCCTAAAAAGGCTAAATTGGCTTCTTTCTACGCCATTCAAATGTAAACAAAGCGCCGTTTTGATGACGTCACAGGGCCGTGAAATACGGCCATGGGTTATTTCACGGGGGTGTGCAATACGGCATTCTTTGGTTAAGTCAATGGGACTGCTGTATTCCATAAAAAATAAAAATTCATCCTAAAGCAATATAACATTTTTTTGAGCTACTAAGATCAGGACTCTGACCCGTTCTGACAAGAGGTACCTTCAGGGAAGCTATTATTACTGTTTTTAGCCCCCACCGGTGCCAGAATCCCAAAAAGAGTAATGAATAGACAGAAAATTGCTCGGATAACCCTTTATGCAGAATACAATGATAGATCTTTGGTGTTACATCTTTATTATCAAAATTCTATATCTATAATGTTTTTTAGACAAAAATGGTACAAAGGCCAGTTTCTGGTTATCATGGTAGCCATTGACACAGTCAAAATATTGGATATTGGCTCTAGAATATTGGAAATTTCATCAATATCGCAAACCTCAAAACAGGCCTTGCAAATTCCTTTCAGAACCAATTTTCTACTAAAAGATATCCTTGTATGAGGATATTTTATTTTGACCATAAAACTTAATTTTACATGAAACATTAGCCAGGTACATTGCTGGAATATGGTCAGAGGTGATCCTGATGGGGAATACAATAGGAAGACAAAGCGACCTTTTTAAGCACTAGTTACGTTTCAAAGTGTTATTTTGGATATATTTATTCACAAAGAATATTTATTTCTGTAACAGATCAGTAATATATTAATAATGTAACTAGTTGAAAATAAGTTTTACATGAAAAGAAGCATTTTCCTACTTTTTGATCAATAGTGTACATATAAGCTCTAACCGTGTATACAAATAAGACCATGTGAAAATCTGAAAACTGAGACTTACCACACAATTTTGAGTGCTATTTTTGGATTCCCCAGGTCAAAATACATAAGAATAGTTGAGTCTGGTCCCGTTTTTTTTCAATTTTTAAAAATTTGTTGCACAGTGTAATTGCTGGAATTCAATACACATATATATACTACTTTCAATTGTCTTCTGCCTGAATTTTAGGTTACACCACAAGAAGGTTGATTCATATCTAATTTGATCATTTTTATTGTAGAAGCGGAGTTCTGAGTCAAACAGGATGAGTTTCTAGGCATACGTGCTGCATTGTCCCAGAACTAAGTTTTATGGCAATGGTTGGGTTCTGGTTTTAGATTAGATCTGCTGTGATGTTGTATTTTTCAGCTATTAAGCAAACCGTAATCAGGTCATCCACTATGCATACATATCGTGATAAAGTCCATGGCAACTGACCTCATGCACGTACATCTACCGTGTCTCTCTTATACTAGTAAACTCCAGGTTGGAAAATATCCTTTCTGGGACAGAACTTCCAACAAATTTCTACTTTCAAAGCCAGTGATTTTCAGAGGGCAATAAATGCTATATTGGTGTGTTTCAGGCCAAATGTAATCAGGTTCAACTAAAGTCTCTGAAGTAATTTAGTTCATAAATTATTTCGTGGGGCAGGACATTTTTAAAGTCAATTCGCATCATATGTATACTGCGTGTAGCATTCCGTTCCTGAGCGTATGGGTAGAGAACTGCACTTGAAACACTCTCCAGCAGGACTCTAGTATCAGTACAGAACCATCGCTATACCACTGATATGTCTGGAGAGTGTCGGGATAGAGCAGCTCTTGTGCTGCTCAATGTATTGAGTTGCACGCCTCCTCTCACCCAACTATACTCCTCAGCCATATGTGGTTTTTATTATTTGTCTCATTATCATCCATCTATCAATTTTATGTAGGCCTATATATATGCCACCAATCCATGTTTTGTATATCAACTATATCATTTGTAACAGAGCCCTGTCTTTTTTATACCCGGCGGGCTGACAGAACTCTGAAGAAGACCTGTCTGTAGAATCAATTTTGTGCCTCCCCACAAGACCTTTGTCTTATGTAAGAGAGCTATACATGACAGAAAAAAGAGACATCGATACATCTGCTCATTTAACCCTTCAAGGGCCGCATAGTCCCTTAATGCCGTCGTCGTCATGATGCATGAATGCAGCCCTGGTGAGTAACTCACCAGTGCTACATCCAAGCATCATGCCGACCCTGAGGGGGTTGATACATTAATAAATTTCCCAAGGGCCGGTATGATGCACAAATGCTGAACCAAATAGTGTCCTGAGCTGCTCAGCAGACAGAGCAGCGCAGTGCCGTAAGATGAGCAGCTCATGGTGATGTATTGTGGTGCCGACTGTTCAGAATGACTGTGGCCATCGGGAAAGCTGCATTGCCTCAAGCTGCATTGCCCCAACCAGGACGCAAACACTACTCATACGGCATACATGTTACACATTAATATGAGGAGGGTATGCGGTCATTGATTTAAATATGTATGTGTGTGTGGGAGGGGTGACGGTTATATGTATGATGCAGTAGATATAATTATTTTTAACCCTGTCGTGAATATCAAAATGGATAATAGGGAGAGTCACTCCATTCTAAATCTGAGAAAGGGCAAGCGAGAGACAGGTGGAATGGGTTGGTCATCTTTCACTATTTAAAGTTATGGTGAGCTGTCGTCATTTCTTTTTCTTCAAAGAAAGGTTGAAACAACCTCGGTTTTTATCTGTTGTTATTAGAGTAATATCAAGAAATGTCGCACCGGTGTATTTGCACCAAACGTTGTGTATGATGTGTCCCAAAAAGCTACGAATCGTTATAAGCCCTTGATGGTCAAAGTAATATAACCGTTCAAGCATATTAATATTTCAAAATGTCATCACTGTGCAATTTCGTGCTGCAATTTCGCATCTTAGGGAACAAAAGTCAAGGGAGTTAAATACAATAGGGGGCATTATTAAATGGTTGGGTTTTTATTACGGTTTTGCCAAGAAATGAAATGGGAAACGAACTAGTGTCGATTCCCTTCCCTTCCTTGGTTACCTTCGACCCAAAGGACACGACTTCTCCTTCCTGCCAATTCTAACCATGATCTTACCACCCGTAAGGGCCAAATACTGCTTTGTTGTGCTATATCCGTGGTCCTCATGATGCATGAATGCACCCCTTGCGAAGTCTACCCGCCAACTCTGCATTTATGCATCTTACCGAAATCTCAGGAGTGTGTTGACCCTATGGTGCTTGAATGCAGTCCTTGTGAGTTACTCGCTAGGGCTACAATCAAAAGACATTGAATCACTATAAAGCCTTTATAGGGCTAACGACCAGGGTGCCCCTAGTGGCACAGATAAGCACGCTCCCTGGTGAGCACCCTGCAGATAGGGAGCGTTGTGGGAGCCCCAGTATAACTTAAGCATCAGCCACTATTCAAACCAGGATAACCACCAATGGGCGAGTGGTTGTGGGCATAAAGGGGTGATCTATTTTAAAAGAATGAAGCATCGGATTGCCTTAAAGTTGTCATTTGGGTGACATCGGATGGCATTGTTGGCATCGGATATAGCAGTGGAAGGCATCGAATGACATTGATGTTTGAAACTAACCAGCATTTTGTAGGCATCTTACAACAATGGAGAAGCTGACATAGCGCTGCCCACGCTTACTCACGCTTAGTCACGGCTGCTCACCCTTGCTCACAGCTGTTCATGCTTGCTCACAGCTGCTGACATAGAGTTACTGTTAGTTATTAGGTCAGCTGGCAAGGTTAGTTTAGTATACCAGAGGCCTTCGGCCTCTGGCGAGTCGCATCGCTACCCTTTCTGAGTTTCCTCAGTCTCACCCTCATGTGTGACTGACCATACCCACCCCCATGCTGCCTGCCTGCGTGACCTGACCTACTTGAGCTGACCTACATAGGCTGTATGTCCAAATAAGGCAGACTGCCTGTGTCTCAGAATAGTCTCCCGTTGTGCGTTTCCCCATGAGTACTGACCTTGCAAAGATTCATTAGATACGTAGTGGAATAAAATGATTATTGTCACACCTTTATGATTCTCACAATATTCCCTTTCATGTGAAGCAGATAATTCCATGTTAGCCAACACGAGATTCTACTTGGCTCTGCAAGCTTTGTTCACATTTCTATCCAGTCGGAAGTATCAGATCCCTATTAGCTGATGTTCCTTGAGCTAAAACGCTGCCTGCTTTTGTCAAAATACATTGCATGGCATCAAGTGGCGGAAATGGACCATATTCCTCTCTTTTTCCCTGGCCGAAATGTAAGCGGCCATTGAAAAAGCGTCATGTCATGTTATTCAATGCCTTTTGGTAAGATTGCCTCAGGTGCATCAGTAGTTTGCCCCAAGGCTATGCGGCTCACATTCTGAAATAAGGGATTGGTGACTCCTTAACAACACGGTGGAAGATGAGGTTTTTCGGAGGGAGGTCAAAGCTTAATTTACGTAACAGGGTTGTATGCGCGAATGAGTAATGACCGCTCTTGTCGGGGACAAAATAATTTAGACCGCAAAAACATTCTTGACTGCAACTGATACACTGCTGTTTTCTCATGCTGTGTTGTTTATTTATCAATTATCGAAGCCATCGTGTTAATATTTTAACACTGCATCTATAACCCAAGAGAAGATATATCTGTTGTGCCTTACCATTTACTGGTAGATAATTGTATCAGGGCTGATATAATATTGTTCTGTGCTGGTATATGGCTGGCCGTGGCAGCAACATGCTTTGACATTTACCTCCAAGTACCCTGATATGAATCATTCATTACTGATGGTGAATGCAGCCAGTGCTCATGACACCTTCCCTTGTTCCCAGAGACGGCAAAGTGAAGGGCTGCCTTTGGATGACAATGTAGGATAGTAGTTTCTTGTAGAGGGTTTGAGTCGGGTCTGTACCAGGTTCCAGTATTCATTTATTTAATGACAGCTGGGTACCTGTGTTGTTGGGGGTTTATCAAAGTAGTATTGGCACTAATAGCTCACTGTTTTCCTTGTGAGCACCCAAACTAATTTTAGACCCCCAGCTCTCTTTGAACGGGCCTTTTCCCTGAAAGGGTGTGACATTTTCTTTACCACCGGTCCCATCCCTTGAGGGGTCTAAATCTATTGACACCCCGCCCTCAATGTTGACAATCAAACTTTGTGTTCTCATCACCGTGTGCATCATAAAAATCGTTAGCTTTTCTCATGTTTAGGCCTACACATTGTCGATGGAAAATATGTTTAAAATGGAAAAATATAGGCAAATTCGGTATCAAATTAAAGGTTGTCCGTAACGCCGTGGGCTAGCAATACATTTTCCTGACTTTAATTGATCAACAAACTCTTAACAACTAAAATGTGAAATTCATTAGTGTAGTGAGCGACAATTGGGTTTGAATTGAACCCAGATAAAAAATAAATTCTCAAATTTTGAAAAAGTTAGGTGAGGGAAATCCATTGACAATTTAAAAATAGTAATGATAATTTCCATTTCCGAAAATTAGGTGCGCGAAATCCATTGACCAACTTTACTTTTCGGTCTGGCCTTTCAAGTAATTCTTGGGCTATTTCAGAGTCGAGTTGATAGTCTGTGAGTCAACGCTGTTATCAGTGAGTCAGCGCTGAAGTTTGCGAATCAATTTTTGACCCTCCCTAGCAAAAGAGGGCCGACCCTAGAAATTGTTATCCAATTTGGAAAAATATTTAAATTTCCAGTACTTGTTGGGCTATTTCAGAGTCAATTTGATAGTCCACGAGGGAACGCTGTTGTCTGTGAGTGAACGCTGATGTTTGCGAGTCAATTTTTGGCTGCTCTTCAGGCGAAAGTAAAAAAATATCCGGCCTTCCCTACCTAGATCTTCAGACTATGTAACCTGCAACACACCTTCTTTTTTATGGCCTTGCTTAGCGAAAAGTCTAAATTCTTCCATACATTTTGACCCTGCAGTAACAAAAGTTAGATATTCTTCAGTGCTTGGTGATGAGAAACCATTGAGTGGCCTAACAGACATACTGTGTGTGAGGGATATTGGAGATCGGGAGGGGGAGTGTGATGGTGGGAGATAGTGCTTTACTATGAAGCTGTTTACTGAAAGCAGTTTCAAATTTCCACAGGAATTCATTGCACATTAGCAGGGAAAATAAACAGACAGATTTCGGGTGCAGGGTTTCAAAGGGAGCCAGTTTCAGCCATCGTGTGCATGTAGATGCCACAGCATAGTACTGTGTTTATAAAGCCTAATCCAGTGCATACTTTCTGTGCTTTTACATTTACCAATATAAGTGAAACTCACAATAACAGGGCATCTACTACATCTCTGTCCCAATATTATGTTTCGTTCAGTGACTGAGTGGTAAAATATTTAAATTGATTTATGGGCATTTCCATCTGATGATAAGATCGTAACCAAGAAGAGATAACCTCGACATAGTACGATATGATATATGTGGCTCCAGAGGGGTAAAAAGCGACCTGGCGACCTGGGCTGTTTTGCATGCGACCTGGTGACCTGATACAATAATTAAAGGGACCTTGCGACTTTTGGAAAAATATGTTTATAGCAAAAATGGTCTAAAAAAACGACTTTGTGACCTGGGGCCCTTAATTTCGGCGACTTTCCGACCTGATGGGGGGACCCCTCTGCACCCCCATATATCTACTAGCTGTATGCATATACAGGGCTTCCACTGGAGATGCCTGGAGGTATATGTGAATAAAATGATTAAGGTGCCTGGAGGTATATGTGAATAAAATGATTAATCTGATGTCCTATCGGGGATGATGGGGGCAGAGGACCACAGAGAGCAGTTTTCATCTGGGAAATAGTGGCAGAACTGCTCGTCCAATATGGTTTGCCTTGCTTTTCAATTTTGAAATGACACTAAGGCTCATTTCCTCACATCATCCTCTGTCATTATGGAGTCTGTTTCAATGACAGCAATCAGAGGTATGATTGTGTGTTGTAACCAGGTCTCTCCGAGAGAGAATCTGAGAAAAACTAAGATCCCTATTATCAAGGGTAATTCAACTTCCTCTGTAATATTAGTGGCCTGTGATCTACACCCTAGAGAGAGCATAATCATATTCCTTTATGGTAAACAGGTGTTAACAAAAGAAACCTGAATGCTTTGGCATTGCCATACCTAGATAGATAGTATCCTGGAATACAGTATGGCATGGAGAGGATAAGATGATATGCTTGTTTTTACCACATTCAATGGGAAATGATAACAAATCATAGGAATTGAATTTGGCTTCGAAATATTGTGTTTTCCGCATGGATGTTTCTCATTGTAATGGATGAGTACTAATAGAAAGGGAATAATTGATTTTTCAAGAGTCTAGATATCTAGACTCTTGAAAAATCAATTATTCCCTTTCTATTCAACATAACAAGGGATGTCATCTGCATGTGTATGCAAGGTCTCAATGGTGTGACTGTGAATCCTATGATTGAATATAAATGTTTCGTATTTTATTCATGAGATAATAGCTTAAATCGTATTATCTGCCAATTTCTAAGCAATATGATACACAAGTATTTGTTCTTTTATTGTGGAACCTATTAATTTTATTACCATTTCATCCATACACTCAGAGGAGATGAATCTATTTTGCTGCAGTATTGCTCAGAGTATGTTATCAGGAGTGATATATTCTCTGTCTAGGCATATAGGGCTGGCAGTGGCAGCAAAAGGCTGTGGCATTTACCGCCAAGTATCCTGATATGAATGATTCATTACTGATGGTGGACCTAGTCAGCCCTCAGGACACCTTCCCCTGTTTCCATAGACAACAAGGGGTAAGGGTCTGCCCTTAAATGGTAATGCAGGATGGCGGTTTCTTGTAGAGGCCCCCAGGCAGATCCGTACCAGGCGCAGGCCATATTCATTCATACAAAGACAGCTTTCTGCCTTTGTTGTTGGGATATTTTTTTATACCATTAGCATCAGTGGATAACCTCTCATGACATAGATCTGTGCAATATTTATTGCTAGTAGTTTATTTACCATTACCTGAGGGCAATCTGTATCATTTACATAATTTTCACATTCTTTTACAAAATACCTACACTGTAAAAAGTTGTTGTTCGTGAACAGCAAAATTTGCTGTAAATGTACAGTACTTTAGCTGTAAATAATAATACAGCAAATTCTACTGTACATGTACAATTCTGTTACTGTTGATGCAGGTTACGGTAGTGAGTTTTAGATCTACAGCACTTTTCCTTGTAATATGTACATGAGAGGTTGTGGGATCGATCCTAGGTCTAGCCACCTCTCATCAGGGATCTTTAGCAACAAGGCTGTAGCTCATTTAATACAGACATAGCAGAGGTAGCTTATATCCCAATATGACCATTTGTAACACCAGCTCTGTGGTGCAATGGATCAGGGCCTGTCTCCAACACCACAGGTGGTAAGTTCAATCCTTGGTGGAGCCATTTCTCTTGTTTCACCTACATCCACCTAAAATTCGTTTTTCCCTCACATGGATGATTAAAAATATCACCAGCACCGGGAGGCGAACCCCAGACCTTTACTAATTATTATTTATCAGTTGAGAAGTAGAGTAGAGATATATCCCAAAATGAATGTTTTGTAACACTGGCTCTGTGGCGCAACGGATCAGTGCCTGTCTCCAACACCACAGGTGGTGAGTTCAATCCTTGGTGGAGCCACTTCTCTTGTTTTACCTACATCCACCTAAAATTCGTTTTTCCCTCACATGGATGGTTAAAAATATCACCAGCACTGGGAGGTGAACCCAGGACCTTTAGACTATGATTTACAATCAATTTTGCTGTACAGTAACAGAAGATTCTGCTGTCCCTATACAGTACATAGTGCTGTAAATATGTAAAAGCTCACTTGCTGTAGGTCTACAGTACAATCTACTGGAACCAAAGTTGCCCCCAGTATTTGGTGTACAGGAACACTACTTACTTCTAACAGTGTAGATATGCTGTTACAGGAATTACTTCTAGAGTAGACTACTCTATATTCTGAGCCGGTTGTAAGATATGGCACATCAAATGAGTCAGTAATGGACACCTCAAAAGGATACATAAACATTTGATTTGCCCAATGGGATTTTCTATTTATTACTGCCTCAAAATGAAAGGAAAACAACAAGATTTAACTCGGGTGTATTGCCACATGGGTGATATCACAGGCCATGGCATAGGGGCACACTTTATGCATTGGGGCATGGCATAAGGACATCCCTGTTATACAGGTGGTTGTATCAGCACGTATCTAATTCCATTCCCACAGATAAGCAAAGTGAGGGGAATGGCAGAGTATGAATGAGGTATAGGATACTAGTGTGTTGTTAAATTAAAGCTCACATTGCTGGTGTGACCACGCGGCTTCGGATTCAACCCAGCAGACATAGTACATTGGTGTTTCTAGTGGCACAGGCAGGTTTAGCACTGAGCTGGGAGAGAGGGACTGGGTGTGAGGGAAGCGTCGGGGTCTAGAGGGGGAGTAGGCGAGTTTAGTGATGGCAAACAGACTGCTCACTCTATATGGATCCCTCGCCCAACAGTGCAATTTCCACAGGAATTCATCACATATTAGAAGGGAAAATATGCTGTTTTAAAATGTGTAAGATTTTGGATTAAGCTGATTTTATTTGTATAAACAGAATGAATACTGCAGAATGCCTAAATCAATGTACATGTAACATATCACGGTCATAATAATACATGGTTTGATATGTTTATGAAATCCTATGCTTGACAGGAAGATATTTATTTAGATTGGTCTATGGGTATTCTGTATGGTAATGCGATGGTAATAATTAATTATATTACACACATCATCAATACATAATGCAGGCTTCAGGCATTTAGTCTCATATAAAACAATAAAAATTGATATACATACAAAGGTTATACATAAACAGGGCCTTCCAATTAAGATGCGTGTGGGCATCTCTATTAGATTAAGCTATTTTACATAATCTTTTCAGTATAACTAAAAGAATATTTACTTACTTACTACTGGAGTTGATAGGGACCATAGGTTCGCAAAAAGCAGTCTTCATCTCGACAATGATTGTATGTCAAGCCTGGCCTGATAAGCTACCGTTTTCTTTTGAAATATGACGTCCATTTTCTGCAATCATTGCTGTAGCCTGTCACTTTGAGGAGCACCATTGCTCATGCTACACAATACAGCCTGCCATTGGTATCACTCATACCATAGACTATTTATTATATATTATATCCCTCCATCACTATTGCATTTGGCGTTTGCATGCCTTGAAGTCACCATGCTTGAGTTTATGATTACATGTAATACTTTATTCTGCTGAGTCATCTTTGGAAATAAAATTAAAATTTAAAGTTTATTTAGTATAAAAAGGTATAACCTATAGACTTGTGAGAAATTAAATTAGATTACATCGATAAGTGTTTCCACATACCCTCTATTTTTTAATTGACCATTCAATAATACAGGTGGACATCCTAGTACAGTGAGCCCTCGATTATCCGATAATTAGCTAAGCCCCATTTAAAAAAAACACGTCGCATTGTTGAATCTGCCGGATAATTGAAGCATATTTATATACTTTATAAATTACGTATAGAAATTTGCCTTGCAAAAGCAGCTGGATAATAACGGGTTATCAATTGGCGGCCGGATGATCGAGGTCTCACTGTAATGCCTATTCTATATAACGACATCGGCATTGCCTTTACCAGACTGTGCAATAGTCTGCAGACCCAACGGTGTCAGTGCTCTCTAGTACTACAAGTGAAACCTTGTCTGAAGCCATCCGGGAAGCCACATGTGAACGGCATTTCAATGACCCAGCAACGCATTTACGGCCCTACAGTCAAACAAGGAGGGGATGGAGACTGCCTGGTGATGATAATGATGCATTGATGCAGCCCTGGCGAGTGGCTGCTCGCCAGTGCTGCATTCAAACAATGCCGACCATGGGAATTTGATACACTCCCAGGAGGTCAGCATGATGCATTCATGTCATAAACACAAAGGGAATAGCATATAAAAGCAATATACGGACCTTAAATAGGATATAGGGTGTGGTCGTTGGGTAGGGGGATGAGGAAGGAAGGTGTGGATGTTTGTCTGGAAGGTGCACTGAAATTCTTTGGCTCCCTATATGACCAATCTCAGTCATTGGTGCCTAACCAAGTTAGTCATTTCTTGGCTCCCTATTCGATCAACCAAGATTAGTTGATATGGTCAAGTTAGTCAGTACTGACCAACTCATCTTAGTCCATTTCAATGAGACTTAGGCTAAGTCCTTTTAAGTAAAGCATTAGTCAAAATGTTGTTTTGACTCAGTCATTATTGAATTGCACCTGGTCATGCCTGACCAATATCCCTATAACTAACCTGGGATAGCCACTTCAGACTATAAGGGCCGGAGCATTTAGACTATCAGTGTAGGGGTGGTTGGGGACCAGGGGAGCACAGGGGTAAGGAGAGGGGCACAGCGGTGTGATGGGGAATGTAAATCTCTGGGACGGGACAGCTCCAGAGCCTGACTGCGGAAATGGGCAGGGGTCCTGGAGGGAAGGGGATTGAGGCTGAAGGTAAAGGCTGGGGCTTGTTATAGCCTATACTGGTGGCGGGACTCGGAGAGGTTTCGTTAACGCTAAAGGATGGACAGAAAACGAGACGCGCTGTAATGGGACTTGATGAAAGTGCAGGTGATGGGGAAATGATAATTTATCATAATAGAGAGTGTTAACCCTTTAAAGGGCATATTATCGTGATCTATGCAGTGCTAATGTGCTATTTCCTTTGTTGGCACGGTGAATGAATGCAGGGATGGCGAGTCTACTGAGGCATTTACCAGCGCATCATTCATGACAATAAAGGGCATGATGCAATAATGCGTCCCTTGATTCCACCAAGGTCGATCATCCGCGACCTCCGTCAATATCAAACTGGGTAAACTGTTGTAAGTTGCATAAGGGGACCTAGTAGAATATACATTTCCCTAATTACGGAGGTATGGAATTAAAAGGTATGAATGTGATACATTTTATTGGTTAAGAAATGATGTAGTGGAATTAAAGTAAAATTTAGTGGCTATGGCTATACTATGAAAGGAAGAAAAGCGCATCACCTTATACAAACTAGCTGTGTAAACGAGACTCTAGATCCATGTAGACTCTAGATCTAGGTAAACTGTCGAGATAATGGGCTTATCTATTTTAGGTTATGGGTATGGGTATAAGTAGGTTAAGAAAGTGGGGAGTCGCTATTGGTGTGTAGATAAGATCCGAGGTCCTGAGGGGTTGGTGGGGGAAGACAAGGTCTATCAATGGACGAGTATTGATCAGAATGAAGCCAAGCGTATGGTGCCAGAGTCGGCAGGTTATCCAAGCGTCGGTGAGCAGCTCAGAACGACTCAGTGTAGCCCTGAGCAGCTCCAATATCTCCCGAGCAGCTCCGTATGCGGTTGAAAACAGCTCCATTGGACAGAAAGCAGCCCTAACCCTTTAGGTGTCGCGTAGTGTTTTAATGCGCTATGCCCTTTGTCGTTGTATGGTGCATGAATGCAGCCCCCTGTGAGTCTTTTCGTTATCTAGGGCTCTTTTCGGCGTGTATCAACACGGTAGGGTCGGTTTGACGCTTAAATGAAGCACTGGTAAGTTACTCGCCAGTATGCATCCATGCATAGGAATAAAGGATATGATGCATTAATGCACTATGCGGCCCTTAAATGGTAAAGTCTTACCCATTCCAAAAGAGCCTGGAGATGTGGTCAATCGCTTGTATACCTTCCCTCATTAATTTTCCTGATAGATTATAGTGACCCACTGTGATGTGATATATTGTGGCATACTGAAATACAATCATTCAAAAGACGTATATATACAATGTGCGAGGGAATGATTTGAAGGAGATAGTGTGCCAAATTATAAAGTATAGTAATATACTTGAAATCCTAGATTTTAGTGGAAATACTACATAATCATGAGTCAATAACTTCACTTCAGAAAGAAATGGCATGTTATACATTTTTAGTATTCCGCACCAAGATTCCATCCCAATACAGCTAGGAGCTATGATAAATTTCCGTTCACAGACAGTAGGACAATTTAGGCAGATGTTATGTATAGGAATTGCTCATAATCATGGCGCATCTATTTCCCCTTATTGGATACCGAGCTGGGCATACTGATGTTCATGCGTAGTTTATTTCTTTTTGTCTATTCTCTACACAGCCATAGAGGAAATGATAGATCTTCATATGTTGTATTGATAACCGAAGATTTAGATTTTGTTATAACTTCGTAATGATATTCAACATCTATAAATTCAGATTACGTTGCCTGTAACAATACAAAAGCATTTTATAACATATACACGTACATGTTTGGGGGGCTGCCGACTAGGTAGCAGATATATATCGTGTTTATGAATACCTTATTAGATTGAAGTAGAATTATGGTGACTATCTACGAATCTATTTTAATCTATCCATCTATCCATATATTTTACAATATTAATGCTGGTGACTATTACACATATGATACGAGAGTCAATATCTGGAAAGGTCTGTTTCACCAAACTGACAGTGTCCTCTTGAAGAGACCATAATAAAGGGGCATTTAGATAGACACAGCTACTCTGGTGTAACTTAGAGTTATCCCCAGAATCAGTTATCCAGTGAGCAAATTATCAAAAAGTGTAAAAGCTTGTCCAATTTCGAACTTCTATTTTCAAAATGCTATGAGATTTATTAGTTAAAACTAATATAAAGTGTTCAAACTTCAAACTCCCCAAAGAGATGCCTCAGGGAAGACCCCTCTCCCCCATTCTAGTGTCACTGTGCCTCAACCTGTTTTGAGCACTGCTCAGCAGCAATAAATTACATAAAGGCTTCATGGGAACTCCTCCACTCAGAAATCACTCCTCAATTCTATCACAAATTTAACCCCAATTTAATGAGAAAAACATACTCTAATGCGTTGATTTCTTTTACCTAATTTAGCCCTCTCAAAAACAGTCACAAATAAACATAGCAGTACGTTTTTATACCAGCCATACAACGATACAGTGCAGACACTGTCTATGGACGATGGACCACCCTCCCCACATGAAACAAGTGGCCGTTGAGCAGCTCAGAGATGATCTGTTCCACTTGTAAGTGATTGAAGTCCCGGCCACGGTACGGGTAGAGGGCCGTGGGGACCTTTTAGTGAGGGCATCTAACCATCAACAAACCAGTGCCCACCCCAAAAAAAGAAGAAGAGAAAACCCTGGAGGGGCATGTCTTCAGCGTGAGAGATGTGGTATGGTGGCGGCCAGGGCAAGGTTAGAGCATCGCAGGAGGAGTTTTGGGGCGGGGCAGGGCGGGGCTGGGCTGGGGCTTATAAGGGTGGGGGTAGGTCTGGGAGGAGTGCACAAAGGGCCTTGTATGGTTAATGATGGATGAGAGGGGGCTGGCCATACCCTTCAGTCTCAACCCAGCCCCACAGCGACACCTACCTCCTGCTCAACCAACCACTTTGGGCTGTCCGCTCAAAGACTCCCATACAACAATTTTATTTATTGATAAGATCTATTTTCAGAGACGTTTTGACAAGCTGTAGATCCAGAGCTGAGAAGAAGGGGTTGACGGGAGGGTGGGTGGCTGGTGAATATGATTGTATACTGGGTAGAAGGGTGGTTGGTATGACCTTGGGGCATGACACTGGAGTGTATTCAAATAGGAATACATATTTGATAGGTATAGATAATGCATAACGCTTAGAAGAGTTGGTTTTATGTCCTATTTACCAGTTTAGCTTACCAGTCTGGTTAAAGTAAATACCATAACCTATTATTACAGTTCTTTTTAAATATGAGGCCATTTAAAATGTGTGTTTCTAGTAAATAGACCTTAAAGCTAGGTTAATTAAGTCAGTATTTTCCCCCTTTTAATTTTTTTTTTTAAATTTCACGTTGAATTACGGAGGAATTGACTCGAAATTTACAAACGGCAGTGCCAACGTACGGACCAAAAATCGAATCTTTCTCCTATGTCCTACATTTAAAAATTTTGAATTGGATGAAAACATCTAGATCGGCCCTGTTTTTGCTAGGTAGCGTCAGGTAATTTGAAACACACTTTTCCTTTTTTTTTTAGCCTGAGTTATAATGGTTCGTAATTGATCAATCCGACCGCAATTTGTCACATTCAGATCTGGGAACTGCAGATAACTACGGATAAGCACCGTTTCTTGTGTGCTTGTCGCAGCCCTATAAATCATATCCATAGGGATTAATGGAGATTCTTAGAGCCAATGATACAGTTCCCAGGACCCAGTTTCAGTCGATGGGAAGTATATAAAGACACACATCTAAAGGGGGTCTTTTACTATTTATAACCGATGTTTTCTGGACGATGACTACATGTTTTCTGCCGGATACTCCTATTTCACTTATTTCGCTTCAGATATAGGCCTACAGAAATGACAGCAAATGACTTTACGGACATCGCTATCTCCACAGTGCCTGTAACCCTAAAACCAAAGCTCACTATAGGGGTCTACACTATACTGTCGTTGACTTAATCTGCATCGGAAATATCACTGCCTCTGTTCTACCCTTGAATGGCATTCCCAGCCCTCACACATTCTCTATAGCAGGCAGATCTATAGAGATGAGGTCTGACCTTGGCATGACCTCTGTGGGTGACCTTGACCTCTATATATTCTAGGTACAGGGGCCTGGCCCCGAGTGAATCATGTCCTTGAAGCCACTAAAGGAAACGTAGAAAAGCAATCGGAATGGGCTTTTGATCTTTGGTGGTGATGGCCGAGGCTAAGGATCGAAGGCCAGACAAGGGGCAAGCAAGGGGAGTTGGGGTAGGGACAGGGGTAGGGGATCGCTGGTAGAGGTGCCGTGAGTGAGGGCTGTGGAGGTTGTTAAAATGAATGAGTGTCGTGACATATTATAGAGATGTAGCGGGTTGGGCGTTCAAAACTAGTGTATGGCAGGTGGGGAGATGGTCTCACAAGTATCGATGACCTGACTCAAGGTGAACGAGAGGCCAAGTCGTAAAATTGATTACACAATAACTTGAAGTTCCACTGATAGGAGAGGGTGTATGGAAAGGGCTTCTGTCCAACTACAGTCCAGAAGCGTATGAAGCAAATCTTCAAGGGAGGGGCAGCTTTAAACATCGGGTTTCAAGTATGGTGACGTTTATACACGCTTGTATTAGAATCCTATGAGAAAAAGTAGCTTTGGACCTCTTTAGTTCTAATTTGGGGCCCAAGCAAAGACCCAAATTTTGCTATGTGTGAGAGGTACGATTTACATGTGTGTATTATATCATAGGGTCAATTCCTAGGCCACTGAACTAGAGATGAGGGGGGAGGAGGAAGGATACACAAATTAATAATATTAATTATAGAACAAAAACAGATAAAGGAGATAATCAACATATTCATATGTGAATAATATTATCTGAATGGATCGAATCGGATAGAAGGGGGAGAGTGGTCAGAGAGGTACACCCAGTAAACAAAAGACGTTATACAACGTTTCCCTTTGGCTCCTCATTATGGTCAAACGTTGTACAGCTTTAAATACGTTATCTTTACGTGGAATAACGTATTTCCGTAAGCTGGGATAATGGTCAAGAGCCCCTAGAGGTCTGACAGAGACGATGCCCCAAACATCCTAACCCATCGTGCCCATGTCTCATCCGGTCCCTCGGCAAAGATTTCTCTTTTGTACGGCTTAGACCCGGAATGTCTGTCTTCTAGCAGCAAGGCCACCAAATGGCCTCAATGCTTGACCAAGGCCAGCGATGGGCAGGCGGAACGGCCAGTGAGGGGTCTGTACAAGATCAGTGGATGGCTTCTCAAAAGTACCCTGGCTGGTCTTTTCAGGGGCTTTACTGAAGTGAATACTCCCAGCCGTCTGGTTTTTCTTAGACTGCCCTTTTTGATAGACTGGTGTGGAGGAGAGAGGTAGATGTACTAGACTTCCGGGGTGTATGGATCCCTGAGACATGATTCTGATCTCTACCAGCCACATTCTCTGCATACAAGAGCAGTATACCTGATTCTCTGGGTGCAAGGACAGCACACTATATTCAATACGGTGGTCTGCATAAGGATAGAGGGGTTCTATATCAGGCTGCTTATGCATATCCATTAATTTGTAAGATAGATTTAAAAGAAAGAAAAAAACACTTAGTTAATAAAAGAATCATGCCTTGACAATCATTTGTGAATCTTTCAGCATTCCTGATTCATTTTTGAATGTGTTTAGTATATTCATATGTCATAACAAGGATTTATTTAGTATCATCAAACAGTTACCAGGTTTTATAGGTATTCACGCAAAACATGGCTTATATAACAATGTCCTCAACATCTAGAAATGTGGAGTCCAACAGTGTGAAGGTCTATAGAACTAGGCCAGATCAGATCTAATGATGGTAAACTGCATTTGGTCATAGATCCTTCAGGTCAGGGCATCAAAGCCCTTTTTATGGACACCAGAGAGGTTTATACACCCCACAATGATGTAGTTTGTACTCAGGTCGCGATCCCTTAGTCTCCTCTATAGCTGCATCTGACTCCAGGGCCCCATCCTCACCTCGGAGCAGTGTACCATCCTCCCTATGGTCCCTGTGGTCAGTCAGTGGTGTTAAACTCTTACAAGGCAAAACGACTGTGACCCCGCAGGGACAATTCTAGGTCCTCTGTGGCCTATGGAAACAAAAGTATGGAGGTAAATCTTATGCGATCTGTACTAAAGAATACATGTATACGTGATATTACAAGTATATTCCTTGCTATGAAGATGCTAGGAGCTAGTAGGGGACTAACACTTATAATCTGATATTAACTCTTAGTTTCTGACAAGAGATACATGGGACAATGCCAAGAGGTTGCATAGAATCCCAATGCGCACTTTGTGATGCTATGGATGCACAATTTCTTCCTTTTAAGGCCGAGTCCTAATACAATAAACTTGATGCACTTCCATGGTGCATGCCCCAACCAATATCCATAATGCTCAGGGGCAAAGTGCCTTTTTATCGTTCATCCTTAATTGACCGAGACGAGCTTCCGCTATCTGACGCATACGTAATGAATGCGGTGTGGAGAAAGATTCACTGCCCAGTGAATCTCCTATCCAACAGGTCTATACTCAATTACTTCTAGGAAAGGAAGCTTGGTATTTTGCACTGCTGTTAGTGCAGGGAAGTCAACTTCATGGGTTAATTCTCCAAATTGTAATTAGGTTTTCAAACGAAATATATGTACATATAATTCTACCAGTGGCTATTTTCAGGTTTCATCTTAATATTTACTACTCTTAATTCTTTATCGAAGGATATTGGGGGGAAAATCCCTTAAATAGGAAAATCTGCCTACATAGGTTCTGTACATGCAATGTACATGCATATGGGCCCTTGGTACTTAGTCCCAGCTCACATGAATATTCTTCATCTATAACAGTGGTCCTTTTCAAAACAGAAAATACACTCCTTTCCTTTAAAACCACTCTGTTCTTTACGATAAACTTTTGGTATTGGCTTAGATCTTATTTTTAAAGTACTTCCTAAATATCATGTGCGAGAATTAACGTACGAATCTATATAAAGTATGTTAACATTGGAGGCATCATGAACTGACCTTTCGTAATGCTATTTTCTCAGTGAAACAAGGTGTACAGAGGGCAAACTGCAATTATTAATTGCGATCGTCAATTCTGTCTTCTTTTTTCCTCATATTATTCCCACTTATGAAAGGGACCCCAGAAGGGCTCTTATAATATTACCCAAGATGGGATTTATAGTGTTCCTATGACATAGGCTCACACAGAAAACTATGCGAGTCAGAATGACTCATCTCCCAGAGTCAATGGGACTTTGACTCTCTTCTTTCCTCATTTGACTCTGCCATGTAGTGAGTCAAACCCCATTTGACTCGTTTACCACTATTGACTCCCTTGACCTGCAGAGTTAAGTTGGTTTGACTCTGAGAGCAAGTGAGTCAAAGTGAGTTTGACTCATTTACCAGAGTCAAACTGAGTTTGACTCATATATTCCCGCCATATAGGTCACGTGGGGACGCTGTTTTCTTTGTTTATATACATCCTTGCATCAGTAGGCATGAGGCAAGAGGACTGGATAGGTGAGTACCAAATACTTTGTATATAATGGATGGTAGATGTTGTCTAGACAGACAGAGAGACAGAGAGAGACAGAGACAGTCAAAGAGACAGATGGAGAGAGGCAGAGAAGGATAGATGTATAAAAAGACAGGACCAGATAGAGAACTCGACATGGACAATGGGTGGATTAAAATGGAGGGAAGAGGGGTATAAGATGTAGGTAGTACCTTAAGGTGGTAGCTTGGATGGTGGGGGGGGGGATTTAATCATTTGCTAATAATTGTAATATATACTTTGACATGTCAACCTATCTGTCAACCTGAAAGATTTCCTTGGGGGGGGGGGGGGGCAAGTCCGGGGGGGGGGGGCATTTGTCCCGGGGGGGGGGGGGGCAACTGTCAGGGAGGCCACAAATCAGGGGGCCAAATGTCAGGTGGCCAAGTGTCCGGGGGGCCAGGAGTCCTGGAATCGCATTATTCTCTTACAGACTACAGTATCTAGTGGTCAAGCCTCATAAAATTTGGTTTGAATCTCACCCTGCTTTTAGCATGTAATATGGCTAATAGAGCTTTCTGTGCATTTATAGAAACATGCTGACTACAATGTATATGACTGTAATACATGTATTAATGTAGTCTATACATTTCTCCTCCAGGCAGACTGCAAAGCTGACCATGTCTTGACAGACAAGGAGGATAGACAACACAAAGTTGATGATGAATAAAGATTCCCAGTCCTATCTCAATGTTCTAAACAGGTGAGTCAACACTACTTTGACTCTGATTGCTAGGGGAGTTAAATACGTTTTGACTCACCTGCACATCAGAGTCAAACAGGTGTTGACTCACTTTTACAAAAGAGTCAAATTGGTTTTGACTCATTTGCACAAGAGAGTCAAAAAGTGAGTTATGTGAGTGACAGAGCTTTGACTCTGCAAAATGAGTCAATTTGACTAGGATAATTTCCTCTGTGCTGCCTTTATTCCATCAATCTCCAATGTCAGTACTGATTATGATCAAGTCATTTTTCATTTACTGCCTTGAGAGGGGGAGAGCCATATAGCATTAAGTATGCATGTATAATTTACCTGATTTATCTAGCCCGTTATATCCTATGACATGAGAATTATGCACATCTATATATTAATGTACCTAGTTGGGGTAAGTATGAAGGGGTCTAGAGACATAAATGCAGTCAGCTACTGAAATTGGTAAGGTTCTTTCTAAAAATGAAAACACTGGTGCAGCTCTCTGAATGGGAAGTTTATCATAATTTTACCAGATGCTCTGGATGATATTGATGGTCCTGGAAATATTCTTTTTTTTTGTCAATGGCTACAACATATGCAAATTGTTTAAACATGCTGATTCAAAAGTTCTAGTTTTGAATATCAAGGATCACATTACCACAGTGGCTTAACATTCTGATCTATTTTTTGTAGGATATAATATTATGGCAGTAATAACTATTTATGATTCTGTTAGTTTACTTTTATTGCACCCAGCCATGATAAACTTGGTACTAAATAAGATCCTGGTTTATAAATTTTTTGACATATTACTGCCATACAAGAGATAACCTAGTCCTCAACTTCTTCCTCATGACACAGCATTTATCAACAACAAAATTCCACGAGTATCAGTGGAGTTCGACGTCCTTCCATTCCTCACCACTGCTGTAGGATAGCCAGAAATAGATCTTTATAGCGATATTGAGTAGAAGGGAGTGGGTGGAAGCGATCTATTTTTGGAGAACTTGACTACAGCAAACTGCTCGACCGAAGTCATCCTGATGCCATCACACACCCATTGAGGGCGCTCATGCCCTCAGCCCGTACACCTACCACCCACCACCACCATCTAACTACATCTTCGCACTTCCCAGTTCCATTCTCTTAAGGGGAACTCTGACCAAAACGACCATATTGCACAGTGTTCCATGAGACGCAAATAGCAACCAGATCCACAGCTTTGGTAGAAAAAACACAAACATACATGCAGCCACCATCTTCTAGCTAGTTTAGCTATCCTCATGCAAGAAAATCCCCAAAATCTAAGTACATTTGTGGTTCCTAGTCCAATGTCTACCTCCTGATGTGCAGCCTGGGATTGTGTACTTTGACCTGCTCAACCTTAGCCTCCAGCAGAGGGAAATCGGAGGGCAAATGTTAGCTCAGAGACTGGGGCCTATGTGGCATATGGACAATAATTGGGAAGGTGGGGGTGTTTCAAGGTGACCGATTGTCTATGTGCGATTATCCCTTCTACTCTGTCTAATACATAATGCTCCAATCTTGGGATCTAGCAGCTGAGCTACATGTTATCTAGGTGGAAAGTCTACTTCCACTTTCTAGTGTGTGAATCGGCATCTATGCCATGGGGTCGTTGTGAGGCCCCTAAGTCATAAATATGTGCGCCTAATGTCCCCATCTGACAAACCCTTACCCAACAGGACATTCAAAAGCCCAAAAGCCCATATCCAGCAAATAATAATTTACATCAATATTAAGGACATATCAGGTGGCTTTTGTAAATGTCCAACACATCTCCATCTAGATAGTAAAACCCCAGTCTGGCAATCATTTTTTAGATTTTCCTGGCTCATGATTTGGAGATCTCACACCCTTAGCACTATTCGATAAGGAATGATGTCTTTTACTACACAATTTGCCAATAGAATCGGACAATTGTATTTGTGAGAAGGGCAATCTTTGCCGCATATGGACCTCTAAGTCGCACATCACAACATTTTGCCTGGTAGAGGCCCCCCATGAAGGCGTTCCCTAGTGACATCAGTAGTGTGTGGGCAGTGACGTGTATATATAAGGGTAAATCAGTGATGCTTTACGTTCTCTAGCTAAAGCTGAGCCATGCCGTCACCTGTAGGCAACTCCTAGTTCTGCTACCTTGCCACCTACACACTCCCTTCACACCCTTATGGACGACAAGACTAGTACTTATGGGCTCAGAGAGTTTTCTGAAGTTCTCTTGGGGTGTTATCTTCATGAGCGGTTTTCTGATGCTTACATCCATCCTCAAGTCAGGTAGGTCCCAATCTCTATTTTTTGGTGACATTTTCTCCCCTCCTAATATACATCAATAAAAAGTCAACTCTAAAAGTATTTGCAGATAAGAAGAAGAATGTCTATTCTTACCCATGCCCTCTTGGCCTATTCCAAACAGCATGTAAGCTGAATATTTATCCAATCAGCCCCAGGCAAAATATATTCACTACACCATCCTACCTAATCAGCCATTGTTGACTCTGTCCACCTCTAACCACCCTCACCAAAGCCACTAATCTACCTCCCCTGTCAGGCGCATACATAGCAACCAGCCCTAGCAATGTGTCTGAACTACAGATGAAGGGTGCCACCAACACTCACCCTAAGTGAGGCCACTCACGGAAGTCTCTATACAGCCAGTCAGTCTTGTCAGCAGTCTTGCCACCTTAGGTGCAAAATGATCATTCAAATAATAATGACGGTCATCACTCTCCCTTTTTCCCATCTCTGCTGCGCATGCAAACAGTCAGTGGTGTTGTGATCAGTGGCAGAACCCCCCCCCCCCGCCGTATTCATAGTTAGACATCTGTCAGAAATATATATATATGTTACTTATGTTTTAAGAAAGGGCCATGGAACTCCTGGCAAACATAGAGACCCGTGTATACAGGGAAAAGAAGTAGAATCACTGTGACTCCCAAGTGGGAGTCTGGATTCGATCACTGAGGTTAATCTCCCCACGACTCTAAAGTGATTCCCAATCATTAAGGAGTCTTAGAATAGGAGTCATCGTAGAGCTATTATAGAGTCCTGCTAATGTTAGGGAGTCACGTTAGAGTCCTTGGGAGAGTTACCTCAGTGATCAAGTCGGGAGTCACAGTGATTCGACTTCTTCAGTCTTCTATAGGGGGTTATGAACAAACTAGAGAAGACAATTTTGGAAGGAGGTAGACGACGTTGGTTTATCTTGTATGTGTAGGTCTAAGTGATAGTTCAACAGCTGTTGATTAGCCTGGATTAATTAATTATAATGCTTTCACCGTAGGGGTTGGCCACTACTCGGGGTTATAAACAACTCGGACACCCCCTAACCTTACTCCACTTTATCAACACACAATTAAGGAATCGACTAATGTAATTTAAATCCTGGCTTCAAATTAAGAATCTATTTTCTACAACCCAGCTTTCCACACCAATCGGGTGCCATGCCCAAGGAGACAAGCATTCATAATTCCACAGCTGATATTAATTAGTCTCTGTGAGATCATTTCACATTGCGTGGTCCAGCATTTTTAAAAGTCATTCCCTCCCTTCAGACCAAAAGCTTTCATAGTCAGGCAGCTCTATAAGATAACCACAGAGTCAGCAATAGTGTTGAAGTCAGCCCTTCCACCCTCCCCTCCCTCCCCACACACTATGAGGGTACAAGAGGATGGGGTGGGTGTGGAGTCTCATAGAACCCTGATTTGTTGGATAAAAGGGAAAGTTTGGATCTCCCTGTGTCATCCAGCGGTGCCAAAAGTAGCTGTTGAGGCGGCAGCAGGTTTCTCATCAGGCTGGGTTTCTAATTTGGAAGGACTGGAGCCATGGATTTCCTCTCCGCTCCCTAATTAGCCTTTATTGTTGTTTAACGAAGAAAGTGTAAATGATTCTAACCTGTGTGTTTTTGAGATGGATGATGGTGATGTTGCTGATGAGAGGGGGGTGATTGGATCTTGTTGATCTCCTATAGAGTATGTTTGAGATGAAATTGATTTAGGAATAGAGCAAGATATTGACACGATTATGTTTTAAGATTGCTTAAGAATATCAGTCCCATATTCATGCCCCTACTGGGACCTCATAACAGCTACCTTATACTAGACAACTCCATGTTTAAATAAGACATTGGCTATTGCAAAAGAAACGCCAGGCACATGCTTACAGTACCTTCCAAGACATAATCACTAACTTATAACTTTGACAACAACATGCTCTATGTAACAGTTTGGTTCAGCTTTATAGCTTTTTATGTTTTTCAAAAGGTCTCGGGACTAGTGAAATACACAGGGAAATGATTAAAAATTGTTTTAATAAGTTTCATGCGGTAACCCGCATAATAATATTCTTTTTAGTCTTCATGTCCTGCCTTTCAAAGCGATTACTATCAAAATATATACAAGTGATTGATATAGATGGGCCAGCCTCCTGACTTGATATGGGGGCTGAAAAGAGAAAATCGTGAATCTCTGAATATGTTTAATTAAGTGGATTATGTTGAGAAGTATTATATCTTGGTCCATAAAACATCCAAATATATATATTCATAACCCTAGCTCTTCAGTTTGTATTGTGTCTTTAGTAGATCGTCCATTTTTCTTAGGTGACTACGACATCAAACCTAGATGTATATGATTTGTATGTCCTAAATACATCATAGTTACTCATAAATATATTATGTCTACTGCAAGCTACAACATACATGTTTAAGCAAACCATGAATACATATCTACAGAAAAAACTATTTCCAGGTGTAGGCCAATGAATTTTAAACATTTATCTAGAAAAAGAAAACTTCTGTACCACAACTTTACCCTAGTTTCCTAAAAACTGATCAAACCCACTCTACGGTATCTCCAACATACCTACTTTCATATATCCTTTGTATCATGTATCCTTTAAAAGCAATGCACCACCTACATTTTACCGTATAGGCTCAAACCAGTGCTTGAAATTCTGAGTAAAATGCATTATGACAACCTAAAATCTATTATGACAACCTAGGTCGTCACTATGACGAGGTTCAGTTTCCCTGGAGTGGAGTTCCACAAACGGATGCAGCCGTAGTGTTTATTCAAAACCGTAATATTTTCAGACTGGCTGGAGCCGGGATTGTCCACTATGCGTCCTGTCTGGGAGGGAACATAACAAATACAAAATGGAGGCTAAGAAGTGAAACCATCAGCGTCAGGTTCCCTGTGTTTGCGCCGGGCCTGGGATTGGACTGTTCTGAACAGGAGCTGGCAAACTATCCACAGCCCATCCTGGCCTGCACATTTGAAGCGGCCATTACAAAACAGCAGTCAATATAGTCATCTTAATTTCATCCAGTGACAAGTCCCTTCTCTACACCTATGGAGTAAGTTTATCCAGTGTCAAGTCCCACCCTGTAGAGTAATTTCATCCAGTGAGAAGTCCTTCCATCATCCTGTAGAGTAATTTCATCCAGTGACAAGTCCTCACCCCATCCTGTAGAGTAATGTCATCCAGTGACAAGTCCTCACTGACTGAGTCCTCACCCCATCATGTAGAGTAATTTCATCCAGTGACAAGGCCTCCTCCCATCCTGTAGAGTAATTTCATCCAGTGACAAGTGCTCACCTTACCCACTTTCAATCACTGTGTCACTGTTTGTTCACATTTCAATGTTTTTGACTCCATCACCTGATGTGACAGGGCTGTTCAGAGTGTTTTAGAGAAGCAAAACTTGCCAAATCAGTCCAACTGTTTTCCCTTAAAGTGGTCCTAAATTCAGTGATGCGACAGGTTGAATGTGCTAGCAATAAAATGGTCTACGCACCTAACTGATCTTTCAGAATTCACCTAAATCTGAAATTTTAGCTTGGAGAACATTGACAAGATATTTCTCTCTCAGTGGAAACCAATTTGGGGATGCCCCTTATTTCGTCTTTTGAATTATATGAGTATCATTCTGCCCTGCCCTGTTCAAATGTACTTAAAATTCCAGTCCCTTCATTAGAATTGTAAGACGGCATTCCTAAACTATATTGTGGTTCGAGTTTTTGAGTAATATCTTTAGCATAATAATAACAATTATTATTGTAATTTAGGGTTGAAGACGTATTGATGATATCATCTTGCAAAGGACTTGTTTGGTAAATGTCTATTTTCATGCTCATCGACTTTATGCTGGTTTTGACATTTCCGCTGGGGGCCTCTACCAGATTTTTTTGGTTTTAGGATTTTCTGTGTGTAGATGAGATATTATGTCTTGAGAAGTCCATCAACAGCAAAGATATAGCTGCCAATTGTTGCCCGTGCTAAAACAGTGTTGTTCCACTTGGATCTGCTGATGACCACAAACAGTGGTAAAAGTATTGTTATCTGCTTTGCTGTATTAGTATTGGTATTATCTCTCCTTGATAAAGACTGAAATGGTTTACTGACACTGGTCACAACAGAATCTTTTGCAGATGAACTTGGTCACACCAACCCTGCTGTTTTGAACACTATTATTATCATGAACATCTGGTTCACACTCAGGCCCCATAACATCTTCTAGAATGCATATATTATATCTATCTATTTACAATTAATACAGTTATCGTATGCAATGAATCATGGCATCAAGCTTAACATTTTTGTTATTTTATTGGGAATCCACCTAATTCATGTGGTTCATGTGGTCGTAACTACTGGCACCATTATGGCACATCTAGTCTCCTTAAGGGGTGAAGAGAGTCCCTGGCTGTCAATAAAATGAGTGTGGGCAGATTGTCAGACTGGCGCAAACATAATATCCAAGCATGATATCCAACAAAATTCACTAGCGGGCGATAATATCGGAAATACCATGTCAGTGGGCAATAATATGGATCTATGCAGATTATCCCGATATGCCTCAGCCTGGGTGAGGGATATAACAGCTAGATATATGAGTTGCTAGTATAAATAATGCATTCGAATTATGAGGTGCTGGGGTTTACACCATGTTATGAGATTATTCTGAAATGATATAAGTAAAGAGACTAATAGCAGTTTAGTAGATAGATTCAGAATTCTCGATTTTTGAGTTCATGAAGTCTCAGTGTTCTTTTTTTGCTCATGTTGATTTTCTTAAAATACATTTACAATTCAATGAGGATATTCACTTTGACGGTAAAGGCATGAAGATGAAAAAGCTAGGATTCAGAAGGTCTCCTCTATAACGATGAAAGTAACGTGTTTTTTTAAGACACAGAAAAAAGCAACAGGCAGGTATTAACAAGGGATTTTAGAAGGACAGAGAATCCTTTCGGAGTAGAACTGTAGATATGCATTCTGATGATGAGTTGTTTCCTTATCAACTTTTAGGTTATGATAATAGATGAGACAACGCCAAGACCTTATACAATATAACAATGTACACGTTGTTGTTCTATGCATATACAATGTCTCCCCTCCAAAGGCGAATTCTGATACAATGAATTTGATGAACAACACAATGTGTTCCCCTACCACTATCCATAATGCTAAGTTGCAGAGATCCCTTTTATCGCCTTCCTTAATTGGCCAAGACAAGCGTCCGCATACATATTGAATGTGGCATGGGGTAAGAGAAACTGTCCAATGTGTCTTGGCTTTTAGGTAGGACAGTTTAGTATTTGTATCATATGGGTGAAAGGAAAGGACAGTTGATATGGACAATCCTCAGTGGATCATTTGTTCATAATCATTTTGAAATATCAGTCTACAAGGGGGATTCAAGAGTTTCAGAATCTAGTCCACATATATCTTCCATACATTATCCCACTGTTTATACAATGTTATCATTTATTTGTATTTTTTCACGAGAAACATTAAACAGATTGTCTAGTTGTGTTACGGTTCAATATTTATTTGTCCATCAATTCTCATGCTACATAGGGGATCACTCCTGTCAATATATAACAGAGTATCTTTATACGCTGTGTGCTCAATGGTGGTACCATGCTACAGGCCACCTTTATTCTATCAATCTATATTCTGAATAACTCAGTCTTCTCCCACAGCCTGGGGAGAAGAAGCGTCATATGACAATAATTATACCCTGGCTGCCTGAGGTAGTCAATATATTCAAACTTCGTGATCTATTATTTACATAATAATACAGGAGGAAGACTAGTGATTTGGAATTTATTGACTAATTAAAGCACATAGAAAGTATAACTTTCAGCATGGGAACGCTCACGTGTTAGTACTTGGAATTGAAGAGGATGTACGATATCATTATGAGGGATCTGATATAATGATCCTGTAAATTGGGTTTCGAAAGGGCAAACTGATCTGAACGTTGACACGATCAATGATTCATGGCCCTACTGGACCATAGGCGGAACTTCCAGGATCCATTTGCTTTAGTTTGATAACACCAAAATAAGTTACTAATGTGTAACATGCTTAGACTTTGGAAATAAATAACAGTTCCCATTTTAATCATCACTTCTGCTGCGCTTGAGAAGCTTCTAATGCAAAAAAAAAGAATGCATTATGCAATCTGCTATAATGATATTAGTAGCATCTCCTGAAGTTGCTCAGAGCCTGGAAACACAATTCAGAATGACCTCATCGCTGTGTGTTAAAAAACAGATAAGAACAGGTTTTGTACATACCGCTACATTGCTTCCATTTCATATCTAAAGCTAATAAGCTTGCCACCAATGCAGTGCCTTATACAGCTTCTGACATGATTATCACCTCTTATGTTTGAAATAGCTTAAAACACATCACTTACTCGTGGGTACAGAATGTTGAATCGACATTGACAGCTGGTATAGATCAACGTTCATCAACCATTTGTCAATGTTGATTCGATGTTTAAATTACTTGTGTGCCCCCTTGGTTATACATATTAGGCCTCACAAACCTTCCAATGTCAAATCATTTATCAGCAACAATATAACAAAAAACTACATCCTTGTCCAGTGAGGTCATTCCATTATAACCCCGTGAGTGAAAGCGAGTGACAGGAAGCAATCTCTTTTTGAAGAATATGAATACATCGAAATGCTCCACCAGAGTGATTCTGATGCTAGCTATGGCTTATTCCTAACACTCATGCCCCCAGTCCGCACTCCCCTGCAGCACCCAACTCTATATCCATGCCTCCCACCTTTCCCTTTTGAATATTTATTCTAGGTATCAGCCTGGGCTCCAGAGGAAAGCCTTAATGAAATCCACCATGCTTTATAACATTTTTCCATTATCATCATTTTTGTCAGAAATCAGTCAATATGATACTAAAGCAATTTAGCATTAATTAACGTTGATTTTTATAACTGTTGTTGCTTCATAAAGTCAACAGTTGATACACTTCATTTTTCTTGTGATGCTTATACGATATAGGCCTATTTGTCCGTCTTGGAGTTCATGTTTTACAATAGAGAAAATATTGCAATGTAATACATTAAATGTCAGTTTGGGAGTTGATGTGTAGGCGATCGTTGGGAAAGGGGACAATATTTGGGGAAGGACCCAGCATCAAGCTTAAGGTCATTGACAGTCCCTGTTTCATGATCACTGAGCTACCCTGAGTCGGTCGCTGCTCCACCCCTGCTCCAACACAACCACCTTCTGATATGAAACCTACCGTAAACACCCCGCTTTAAGATGGACCTTTTATTTCCCATAGGGCATAAAGTTATAATCCAAAAGTTGGGGGTCATCATGTAGGCAGGATTTTGACACATGTATCATATTAATGAATAAATAATTTTAAGGTATTTTTCTTATATGATGATGAATGTTTTTACCCCTGGAAGTAGGGGGTCGTCATAAATGTGGGGTCATCTGAGAGGGGAGGTTTTACGGCAGTACCTATGATGTAGGAGGTGTTCCCTAGTGGTGCCACAGTGCGTGGGCAGTAACGTACAGTGACGTGAATAGGGTCAATCAGGGACGCTTTACATTCTCGAAAGGCCGCCCATGCCGTCACCTATAGGCCACTTCTAGTTCTATTACTTTCCACCTCCACACTCTCCTCCCACCAAGATGGAAGGCAGGACTGGTAGTTATGTCCTCAGAGAGTTTTCTGGTGTCCTCCTGTGTGTTTTTCTCTATATCTTAACACTTCTTGTCCGCTTACTTTTTTCCTCATGTTTTTCTACGAACTGGAAGTTGAACTGTTTATTGAATGGATACTGCTATGGTATTTTTGTATCAATTGCTTCTTAACCCTTTCAGGGATGTGTTGTGCTTTTATATTTGATATTACTATGATCAATACAAAAATGCAGCCTGGGTGAGTAGACTCATCAATTTCAAAGCTGCACTCATGCATTATCATAAGTACCTTGGAGCATTTAAAGGGTTAAACTAATTTAAAAAAGACATCATTTGAATTCTCATCCAACCAGTCTGAACTCAACAATATTCACTAACCTAAACAATCCTTTCAAATCAGCTATTGTCTACCTCGCACCGCTATACCAACCCTCAGCAAAGCCACTAATCCACCAAACATTTCCAGTCACATACTTACAGTCGCCGCTAGCCCGAGCAATGTGTCTGGATTGCAGACAGAGGGCACCACCAACACCCACCGGGGGTGAGGCCAATCCCGGAAGTCATCATGCAGTCAGGAGTCACTGTGGGAGCTAAAATGATTATTCAAATATAATAACGGCCACTGCCCTCTTGTCCTCCCACGTCCCATGATCAGACAAACAGCCAGTGGCATTCAGATAAGAGGAAGTCCAGTCCCTCACCCTCATTCATCCTGTCTATAGCCCTCACCCTTCATATCACCATCTCTCACCATAATGAGCCATCTAGATTACATGTGACACTAATTAAGATTATACTGATATATTATGATATGTCAAATGTTCTACCACTGGATTAAAATTGAGATAAGAGATATTTTACATAGTCCAGGTCATAAACACAACATTCACATCACATAGACGTTTTAAAACTGTGCAATCATTTGTCTTTGCATCTATAATTTTTTTAATCTCCTATTGCTGGACTAAAATTATCTTCTACAGATCCATTGAAATCCTAACATAGAATTTATTTTATTTGGGATGTTTTCCTCTAGAGATAATAAAAGAAAACAAGAAAGACATTTATGCTATTCAATTAATTCTGACGATAAACTCTCTGTGTTCCACTGGGGCTCCATCTAACATATATGTGGTGGTGAGATGCTGGCACCATTGTTGCACACCTTCATGGTCTCCAGAGGAGAGAGAGTGTCCCTGTCCGTCAATAACATCAGTGCTGGGCGTTTGTCCGACTGGAGCAAACATAATATCCAGCCATGTTGTGACAGCCAACACAATTCACTAGTGGGTGATAATATAGGAAACGGCAAGTCAGCGGGCAATAATACGGATCTAGGCGGAATATCTAGATATGCCTCTGCCTCTGTCAGGGATGGTCCAACAAGGCCCAGGGGCTGTTGGCATCAGCCCATGCATGAGAATGAGGTGCTGTAGTTTTAAACCACGATACATGATCCCTAGTCTCATCTCGGAGTAGGGAAATCAGTAATAGAAACCCACTGTGACTTCCTAGCCAAACATCCGTGTGCACTGATATTTGGCATTGTGTTGAGAATAAATGGTATCTTTCTAGAATAGTAGCTGCAGATGTTGTTGGCGGAACTCAGATATTCATATGAGTAGTATAGTATGTATCGGAACGGGACTATAGTTAAGTACTGTTTATTACTCAATCGACATGCAGCCAATCAGAGGCCTCCATTTGGTCACGTGACCGGAAGTGACCTACTTAGGGGATTAGTGGTGCATTCTGGGTAACCCTGCAGCCAATCAGAGGCCACCATTTGGTCACGTGACCGGAAGTGACCTACTTAGGGGATTAGTGGTGCATTCTGGGTAACTTACTGACCTACTTAGGGGACCGGAAGTGACGTCATATGACCTAATTTAGGATCACGTGACCGGAAGTGACCTGATGAGTCACGTGAGCGGAAGTGACGTCACATGACCTAATGGCCGACCGGAAGTGAGTGACCTCATTGAGGATCACGTGACCGGAAGTGACTTGATTGATCACGTGAGCGGAAGAAGAAGTTTTTTGTTTAGGAAGTGAGGGTCTTTAGGATCACGTGACTGGAAGCGACGTCGTCACATGAGTGACGCTTTAAGAGACTGCGCGACTTACTAGTAAAAGAAGACGTATGAAAATAAAAACACAACAATATTTTATTTTATTTTTTTTATTTATTTTTTTTCAATCTTGATAAACACTCTATTTTTGAAAAGATGCACACGCTTATTTCTTTTTTTTTTCATATCTCTAAAGGACTCGTTGTCACACCGTCAGAATGCACGCGACGCTTATAATACAAGTAGCGCACGCCGTCTTTCTCTATGGTGTAGGTGACCATTTTGTTTCGCACCACTTTGAAGTTTCTATTTACAGCAATGAGAGTTTTTCGTTGGCGAAGAACATCCAAGAAGTCGTCTGGTTCCTGAGGGTTTTGTTTCTTCTGTACGCCTTTTGCACTCCATTTTTTGGATTTTCTTTCACCGGTGTCGCTGACTCGATCGTAGCAAATGTAAGTCTTAGGGTTGAGACTTAGGATCCCGTCACCTTCCCACTCCGCTTTCATAAGCCCCGAAGTTCTCAGATCGTGAAGGTACCGTCTCTCACAACATCCGCCGGGCGGCGGACACCATTCTCGCACTCTTTCCGTTTTTGTCTTCACGAAAAGCTCTAAGTGATCGTCGCACACCGCTGTCGGAAGCCACTTTCGTTTCTCTCTGAAGTGTGTCTCTCTCAGGCGAGGTTTGACTAGGTCATCCAACGTGTCACCGCTGAGAGCCATGTAAAGACTGTCGGTGTCCATTTGATCGACGAATCTATCCAAGAAGTCGTATGTGAACTCTAACATTTTCAACTTCGCGTACTGGTATACCATGAACCCTATTTGAATAGGGAGGTTGTTGTTGACTGTTTTCGGTTGTAGTTCGACTTCAAACAGATCGGAACTCAACTCGGACGCCTTTTTGAAGCGCCACGAATTGGCCAATAGTTCGAACTTCCGACTGTCAGTGTATCTCACCGCCGTGTGTTTTTCTTTGTTGCAGATTGTTTTACCGTACGTAGCGTTTCCCATTAACTTGTAACAGTCTGACAGAATTTTCTCGTTCTCGTTCACGTCGCCACGTCTTCGCGCCGCCGTTACTTCGTCCGCGAAACCGGCAAAGGAGCGTTTAGGTAGGTATTCTACCACCAGCTGCACTTTGGTGACTATCAAACCGTGCTCTAAATACCACTTGAGAAGCGGCGTTCCCAAGAGAATATTTTTTCCGTGGTAACTCCCTATCAGACATCTCTGAGGCGTGTTCAACAGCTTTTCTTCCTGCGCAAAGTCTGACATGTGAGGTCCTATGTCCGATTTTGAAACGGTCGCGTTCTTGAAAACGGGGGTCATTTCTTCGAAGTAGTCTCGTAGGTGAGGCGGCGTAGTGATGTCCACTTGAACTAAACCGAACATTTTCTCCTCTTTCACAGCGGAAAGGATGTCGCTCTCGCTCATCGCGTTTCGAGACACTTTCAAAGCGTCAACCTTCCAGCGTTGTTGGGAGGCCTTGACCCGCTCATCTCGACGCTTCATCTCTCGCCATTCGCACTCCCACACGACGACCAGCTTGTGACCTAGCGCTTTCAAGTAAGCGCTTACTCTGGTCGTTCTGTCGCGTCTCTCCTCTCTCAGTGAAGCGCACTGATATCGGTGCGACGGTATGCACTCGTGAGCGTGGAACCAACACCCGTGAAACTGGAAAACCGTATTAGAGGCCGCGTGAAACCCGTCCACGCGAATTCTCCGACAGCCTACAACCATCTCGCCGCCGTTCAAAGCGTGGCGCAGTTTCACGTCGCGGTCGTGCTCTACGAAGCGTAACCACTCCAAAGCGCTGTGAGAGTTTCTTTGCCTAATTTCAGGCTTGAACTCGGTCTCGGGCCGTCTCACCGCGTAATAGCCCGTGCAGTGCGCTTCGCTCATGCAGCGCAAGTACAGAGAGTTAGCGTCTAGTCCTAGGATGTGTTGGCACGGTCTCGCTTCTTCGCCGTACTTGTGCTCCCTTATCCGCGTGGTGCCCTTCTCGTGAAATCTATGGAAGATGATGGAAGGACCGCCGACTAGATTTTCTTTGATCAGAGCGTGGAGGACGGCGTCGAACTGGGGGAACGTTGTGAACGCGTCTTCTAGGTTTTGGAAGAGGAACCGTAAAGTCAAACCGGCGAGAGAAACTCCGTCTTTCAACATGTCAATGCCGCGATCTTGGAAAAATTTAGCGTGATTTTTCAGAGCTTCTATGAAAGGTTTGACGTCTTTGTTGTTGTAGTGGATCAAGTAGTCTTCCATAGTTTGCATCTTCTCGTCGGACCAAACTTTCTGACATGCGGCGTAGTCGGATTCGGACATTTTGACGCCCGTCAGCTCGCTGTCGAAAGCCGATCTCGGTGGCAGCGTTCTGTTTGCCAGTTTCCTGGTAGACGTCATCCATTCGTAAGGAAAGTGACCTTTCTCTTCGTTCCTGGTGAAAGCTCGCAAATAGGTCGCGTAGTTGTAACCGGGTGCCAAATAGTTGACTACGTCCAAGAAAACCGTGTGCTGTGTGTAAACCGCCAAGTATTGATTGCTTCTCTTTATGACGCTGAATTCTTGGTTTCTTCGGTCTCCGGAGGCGAAGAACGAGTGAAGGCGTATTTTGATCAGGTTCAAGTCGTAACGCCCCGAGTTGAAGCCCACGACTGGAGCTTGACGGATGTATCTCAGAAGACGCTTCTTCAGTTGAACTAACGGGTGTCTGGTCTGAGCCGCAGCGAAGCCGCCTGGAGAAGGGGTGAACGTCGCCTCCTCCAGCAGGAGAGCTTCACCTATCGCCGCATCTAACTTCGCTAAGGTCGGTCGGTAAAGTTCTAGCACAGCTTCCCCGATGACTTTGGCGTTCTCGTTTATGTGATTTAAAACTCGGTCCAACAAGGGGTCGGAATCTGCGTCGGATTCTCTGACGAAGCAGACGGGCCCCTCCCACCCCGGAAAGTCGGATGCGACGCTAGCCGACAAAGGGACGTGATCCCACAGCAGGGACACGTGTTCCGTCGACGGTTCTTTGCACGGTCTGAAGAAAGCCTCGAAATCGAAGGCGATCTTGTAAGGGTAGATTCCGGAATGTCCGTCGGGGGGAAAAATGGAGAAGTCTGCTAGCGCTTCGAAAATCGTTCTCGAATTTTGGTAGATGCCACCTACGTAGCGCAACTTGACTTGTCGGCAAGAGGAAAGCTGGTTCCTGTGTCTCTTCAGCAAGAACTCGGTGGTGAACGCCGCCTTACACTTGCAACATTCGTATATGCCCGCGTACGCGTTGAAGTCCGTGACGAGAGAGACGTGCAAACCGCCTTTCGCCGTCAGGTGTAGGTTGACTTTACCTCGGGCGGCCAGAGTTCTGGAAGGCGGTCTGATCAGAGTAACGCGTCTTCTCAACTTCCGCCCCGGGACTTGACGCGACGCGGTGTAAACCGCTATCTGTACGTCAAACAAGTTCTCTAACGCGGGTAAGTCGCGGATGTTCAGACCCGGAAAGGATTCAGGTGTGGCAGCGGGACAGAACTGACGTAACAAATCTGAAGCGCGCTTGCTGGTGTTGTATAAGTGAAAGGAAATGCAGCGGAAGATGCAGAGGTTGTCCTTGTTGGGAAAATCTAACACGCCGCTTCTCTTTCCAACTCGACCGGCCTGAGTGATCCTACCGCCTATGGGGAATTCCCCCGGTCCCATGTAAACGCAAATGTTCAAATTGGTAGGAAAAAGAACGTGCCACTTGGTGTCAGCGTCGCAAAGTTTCCGTACTTCCTCGCAAGCGACGGTGTTTTCCATCTTTGAGAGGAGCTCTTCCAAAGTTTCTGAATTAGTTATAGTAGGGAGCGGTTGTATGAGAGTTGCGTTGTTCTGGGAGGCGTGAAAGTAGCGCAGTTTGCTCTTGTCTTCTCTGTGTTGTAAGAGTAAGCCTACCGAGAAACCCACTTTGTATCTGAATCTTTGTGTCAAGTGAATGCGACGCATAGTATCTACAGCGTCACTCAACTCGCCGGTTGGTAGCCTGAAGTTTGTTACACTCACGCGAGTCCCGTGCATCCTGACGCCCGTTTGTATCGCAGGCCAATTCGCCGTGAACGTTTCCTCCCCGTTCGGTACAGCACATATGCGCGGAGGGACGGTCACCCCGTCCAGAGATTCGCGTCGACAGGCGATCTTTCGGCAATCGCCTTCGCCGCATAGAGGGCAAAACTTAGGTACTACTCTACAATTTTCTACGTGTCTCTCGTGGTTGTACGGTCTTTTAAACATTTTGAAACACTTTTCGCATACGTACTGTGTCATGTTTTTTTTCACTCAGTTACCAACTACTTAGCCGTCTAACTATCTATCTATCTATCAATCTATCTGTCTATCTATCTATCTATTTATCTTTCTGTCTGCTGTCTGTGTATCCGTCTGTCTGTCTCATACAGCGTACGTCAAACGCTGTGTGTGTGTGTGTGTGTGCGCGCGTGAGCGTTGAGCGTCTCTCATTCCGAATCTATGCCGAGATATTTCAGAATGATCTCTGTTTTGTCATCCAACTCTTTGAGCGCTCTGGCGGACAGCGTCACTCCCTGCTGTGTGGGTTTTTTGTCAGGACCTTCGTACTTGCGCACGTGGACGAGGTTCTTACCGCTGTAGTAGCTCACAGCTGCGTACACTTCGCCCTCCTCATCCAGCACTGCGAACCAGGGGGTGTGATTAGGTTTTCCTTGCGCGGCCGCTGTGTCGCGTATGCGCACCACTGCGCGGATATCGGCGATGCGTGCTATTAGCTCGCGCAGCGCGTCGGCCGTGAAGTGCACTCGCTTGCTTCTGGTCAGAGATGCCTCTTTCACCTGGCCGTCTTTTGTGTAGCGCGGCCTCCTAGACAGTCTAGCCACGTCCTCCCAGATCTCCAGCGTCAAAGCTCCGTCTAAGCAGAACTCTAACCCGAGAAGACGGGAGAAGGTTTTCTCTGCTTCTTCTCGTCCATCTCGTTCTTTTTCTTGTATTTTTCTCTTCTTACTAGGCCTTGTTGTTCTGGAACTCACCTTAGAACGTTTCACACCCGCAGGATGAGTAACACCATCAGCGTGAGCTGAATCAGCAGCAGAACCGATAGCAGGAGCAGCGTCAGCGCTGGTGGTATCCGAGGCCTCGTTGTTGGAACAGCGCAGCCACACGCCGTCGGTGCTGAGTGTAGCGGTAGAAGATGAAGCGCCGCCGCCCTCGTAAGGTGGCGGTGAGGGCAGTCGCCACGGACCGGACGGGACGCTACTAGTGGAGGAAGTGAGGTCGAAAGGTCGAAGAGGGAAGCCGAAAAACGTACCGCCCACCCCTTTCCCTTCGGGTTGTTCGTACGCCTCGTCGTCAGCGTCGTTCTCTGTCTCACCCTGTTGCTGCTGCTCCTCCTCCTCCTCCTCCTCTTCTTCTCGGTTTAGGGGCTGAGTGTCCGAATAGCTGTCACTCTCAGCGCGAGCGGCGTCGAGGGCGTCGGTCGATGTAGTGGTGGAGGAGAGGGGCTGTGCAACGTGCGGCAGGTCATCAAAGTCATCAACAGTAGTGGGGAGGTAAAAACCCGGTTGCCAGTACTGCGCTGTGCCAGGAGCGTTGTCGTCAGTAGTAGTAGCGGTAGCAGCAGGTGCAGCAGAAGCAGCAGCAGCAGCAGCAGCAGCAGCAGCAGCAGCAGACGCAACAGTAGCAGGCGCAGCAGCCTCAGCAGGCGCAGCAGTAGCAGGCGCAGCGGTAGCAGGTGCAGCAGCAGCAGCAGCAGCCGCAGCAGGCGGGGCGGCAGTAGCAGCGGCAGCGCGCTTAGCAGCAACGTGTACCGTCGCGAGTGTAACAACGTCGCTAGCACGACGACTACTACCAGTAGTACTACTACTACTACTACTACTACTACTAGTACTACTACTGCTACTACTACTGCTACTACTACTAGTACTGCCGCGAGCGCTCGCTACAGCGGGAGGGTGATAAGACCAAGCGGCTGCGGCGGTAGTCTCATTTTCAGTAGCAAGAGGAGGCACTGACGCTAAACGAGCGCTGTTCCGCGTAGTCTTCTTGTTCTTGGACGGCGCTAGGTGTTGTCTTTTGCTCATGGTGGTGACTGTAGAGAGCAGCAAAAGAATGAGTGAGTGAATGGAGGTTTCCAGACCCCTTATATACGCCTTCTCGCTTCTAGAGCTAAGCTACTTACTGACCCTGTTCAGCTGCCGCCGGCTGGCCGGCGGCCATTCACAAAGAGAAACAAAAGACATAAGGCATGACGTTTTCAGCTGGATCCCTTTCCCCCCTTTTGAGAGATCGACTGTCATGAGCTAAGCCGCTTACCACCCTGTTCAGCAATTCAACGCGCATTAGCTGTATAAAGGATTAACCGGTTGCTGCCGTCGACTGACCGGCGGCCATTCACAAAGACATAAGGTATGACGTTTTCAGCTGGATCCCTTTCCCCTCTTTTTTTTTTGAGGGATCCACTGTCATGAGCTAAGCCACTTACCACCCTGTTCAGCCATTCAGCGCGCGTTAGCTGTATAAAGGATTAACGGTGATGAGCTTAGAGTGTGTATACAAAAAAAAAAAGCAGGACCCCCCTAAGACGAACGTGTCTGTCTGTGAGTAGAGGCGTGTGCATGTGGTGAGCGACTTAAGTGTAAGACAAAAAAAAAATCACCACCTCCTGCCGTGGTGAGTAGACCGGGCCGGCCAGGCGGCGGCCGGCTAGTTCAATAGGGAGGGGTGACAGCTGACTAAGGCTGTGCATGAAAAAAATCCGATTTTCACCTGACCTCTGACGTTTGTTACAATGAATGTCAGAGGGAGGGAGACGTCCTCAGGTAGGGGGTAGGAGGTAAGGCTATGGATGAGGAAGAAACACCGTTTTCAGCTGGTCTCCACGGATAGCGATGACACACCCCTCGTCATCTAAGCTCTTAAGGAGCGGAGCGGTTGAAAAAGCGTCATGCGGACAGGTCGCTACACAGCTGGAGTGCTGTTGGAAATGGGATTAAACTCCCTCTGTATAAAAAGCTCTGATTTCTGTTGGAAAAAAAACATATCGCCTCTGACCACAGTAACGTCTACTACCACCACCGCCGCCACCACCGCCGCCGCCGCCGCCGCCGCCGCCACCGCCAAGACGAGACAAGATGGCTCAAGCTATTCCACTTTCAAGCTCGCCTTCACCGCCTTGTCCACCTGAAAAAAAGTTAATGCAGCTTGACGACGTGAGACGCGCGAGGCAGACCGATGGGGAGAACAGAGAGGTAGGACAGCGGCGGTTAGCCTATAGCGACGCCTTGCTTCGTCAACTAGGTAAAGAGTTGAGCGGCTGTTGGAGAGAGTTGGGCAGTAGCTTAAAAGTTACCGCCGCCCGTATGGATGCTCTAGTAGAGCGCAGTGTCAAGACACCGGAGGAGCTGTGTACGGCGATGTTCCGAGTCTGGTGGGGTGAAACCCCGCATCGTCATAGATGGGGAGAGCTCGGTCGCGTCTTCACCCGCATTAGACGCGTGGAACTGTTGGCTCAGTGGATGTCCCTTCTCCACAGACAGGGGTTGGATTTCGAAAACCCCGACTCGCGCGCGATGCATAAGCACTTGGGCACCCTCGGCAGACGTCTAGGTAGCAGGTGGAAAGAGGTGGGGGACCATTTAAAATTGTCGCCTGAGAGGTTAGATAAGATCGCTGAAGAATGCGAATACGGAGGAAGTCCCGCTGAGTGGGCCTTCCGAGTGTTGAAAATGTGGCAAGATGAAGCTGACGGTGCCGGCGGTACACCTTTTGAACTCCTTCGAGTGTTGACTGAGGACATGGGAAAGTTTGACCTCGGCATCGCGATATTACTTGACTTTATCAAGCAAGAAACAACGAGAACGACGGACATGTGAATTGTTGTGTTTTATTTTCATACGTCTTCTTTATTAGTAAGTAAAAAAAAAAATATCATAACAATTAAGACGCGCGCCCTCTTAAAGTGTCACTTCCTCCAGTCGCAGCTGATCGCCTCATCGAAGCACGTGATAAACAAAAAAAAACGAAGAGACACGCTTCTTCCTCTCGAGAGGAAGAAGCGTGTCTCTCGATTGAAATCTTTTTCTTTTCTTTTTTTCTTAAAAGAGACAAACGCCCCTTAGAGTGCCCCCCCACCCCCCTAGAGTGCCCCCCTCCCCCCTCCCCCCCTCCCCCCCCCACCACTCGCCCCATGCATCCTAAAAGCGCCCCCCTCCCCATGCATCTTAAAAAGACCCCCCTCCCCTTCCCTCCCCTCCCCTCCCCTCCCCTCCCCCCCCCTCCCCCCCCTTTATACACTCTAAAGAACGCTTCTACCTAGTTCAATAAGTCACTTCCAGTCGCTCGTAAAACAATAAAAAATGAAAAAAAAAAAAACTTATATCGTAGTGTTTTTTATTAGTTTACCGAAAAAAATAAGAGACTCGCCTCCTCCTCCTCCTCCTCCTCCTCCTCCTCCAAAAAAAAAGATATCACATTTTAAAGCGCGTGACCCCTTAAAGACGCTCATCTCTTCATTAAGTCGCGTGACGTCACTTCTTCTTCTTCTTCTTCTTCCGGTCACGTGATCAATCAGGTCACTTTCGGTCACGTGATCCTCAATCAGGTCACTCACTTCCGGTTGGCCATTAGGTCATGTGACGTCACTTCCGGTCACGTGACTCATCAGGTCACTTCCGGTCACGTGATCCTAAAGTAGGTCACTTCCGGGCCCCTAAGTAGGTCATATGACGTCACTTCCGGTCCATAAGTAGGTCATATGACCTCACTTCCGGTCACGTGACCAAATGGCGGCCTCTGATTGGCTAACTAGGTCACGTGACCTCACCACTAATCCCCTAAGTAGGTCACTTCCGGTCACGTGACCAAATGGAGGCCTCTGATTGGCTGCAGGTCGATTGAGTAATAAACAGTACTTAACTATAGTCCCGTTCCGATACATACTATACTACTCATATGCAAAACGCATAGGTACTTGTTCTAGATAGCAAAAACGGAAGCCTGTCTTCCTATTCCCCGTGCTTTATTATAGGATAGCCTTTTAAAAAGGAGGCCTTTAGTAGTATTCCAATATAAAATGGCAATAAACAGCTGCCATTCTACTACTCAGGGAGATGCTGTGGTGTACCAGCCTTTTTATGATTGTGATGTAAATTTGAATGATTACCTTATTATAATTCATCACTAATCAATCACTAGTGAGATAAACACAAATTGATCTTCAATCTAAATCCGCCATACGTCACTAACCAGTGCTAACTGTAATAATAATACATGTGTGGTCTTTTATTTAAATTGATGAGGGGTAAGACTATGATATAGATCAACATAATTGTTTAAATTGATAAAGTTCAATAACCACTGCTGTGTCACACGTGGAAGCCTTCTTCATTTGTTCCCAACAGAAAACAGCTGCAAATTTCAGAATAGAGTAGATGCATTGGTTAATCTTGCGAATCTCTGAATAATATTTAATTAGCATGGATTCATTAGCCACCAAGTTTGTCTAGAACTTCTCATAGTTCTCAACGTTGTCTGCTACTTTGGCTTATAATCTACTCTGACAATTTCATCCCGCACTCCACTTTATCAGAATACCAGGGACACTTTTAGGTGATTAAAATCTATCTGTATAATCTAGATGTCTACACTAATCTATCAGGGGAGGCGCCTAAGTAGACAGCCATTCACCATACCACAGATGGTATTAATTAGTCCATCTGAGATCATTTCACAATGTGTGATCCAGCCTTTTTCTAGCTAGCAAACTCTATAAGCTAACACAGAGCTCGAGTCTATAATAGGGTTGTATGCTGTAAAATGTACCCATTTTGAATGATGGGGGGACATAGTTGGAGTCTCATAGAGCCTTGATTTGTTGAATTATCCAACAAAGATATATAAAAAAAGTTTCTATATCAATTCATATGAGATTTGCCAAAAATATAGGCTATGATGAGATTCTCATCAGCTGATGAATCAAATATTTCTTATTATGTGGGACTGAGAACATGGCTCTCTACTCTCAACTCCATGTTTGGCATATATTGTTCTCTCGGCCCTATATAAAGAAAGTGTATTATAATTCGAACCCACCCATGTCTTTGAAGATGAATGGTTATGATGTTGGGAATGAGAGGGGGCTGAGTGGTTCTCAGTGCATGCTCCATTATACCTCCCCTGTGATTCTTCCATCTTCTGAATTAATAGTCAATGAGCCTGCTTCATTTTTTCTAATTGATATCTTCATTGTTAACCCCATCAAACCACAATCCTCATATTAGAAAATGTGTGAGAGGGGCCATGGAAGCTGAGGATTACCACCCTTTGAAAGCTGCTGTAGGTTCCTCTTAGAGCGATAGATCTGTAGCAAAGTTTACTATTTTTATATGAGTGCACTGACTTCAAATAGATATTATAGCATTATTTGCAGAATTATAGAGGCAATTTATCTACCTCATCCAACCACCATCTAATGTACAATCCTTAAAATCTAAGTAAAACTAAAATCGATACTAGGACACACCCGCAATTGCTATAGATCCCTCAGCCCACCAACAGTTGCACCCAGTGAACTCCCATAGTGCCTTGTGATCTTTGTGGCACATCGCCGTGATGTTTTTAAGCCTTAAAGGATCGCATAGTGCTTTAATACGAGAAGCCCTTGGTTGTTATGATGAATGAACGCAGCCTTGGTGAGTCTACTCACTAGGGCTACATTCATGAATCGTTCCTGGCCTTTCGGGAGTCACTGTGTATCATCCCGGCATGATGCTCATATGAATACAGCACTGGCATGTTCCTTCCTGGGGATACATTCAAGCATCATGTCAATAAAGGCACACTGCATTAAAGCATGATGCAATCCTCAAAGGGTTAAGATTCAGAAGGTACCTGGTTTATGACAGGCCGAAATGGACAGACGGGTCTACTTGTCTACCTGTCACCACTTACAGTGCTATTGCCTGCACTCCCAGATTGCCTGATGGCATGTAGTGCTGACCGGGACTGATATACTAGCAGGGATCACTAGCTGTGGGACGAGGTCTTAGCATGCAGAAAATAATATAATCAGCAACAGTCGCCTCATTAAGAACTACTTCATATATGCGATAAGCCTTTGGGAATGAGTGATATTAATTACAACCATGATGTCAGTTTATTAACTGAAATATTATATTTAATAGAGGTTGTGTTTATTGTCCACACACAAGATGGTCACACCATAAAACAATACATTCTTGAGACTATAGGTTAATTGAGGTTTATGTTTACATGGTTGGCATGCCATCCCGAATTGACACCACAATCCTCATATTAGAAAATGTGTGAGAGGGGCCATGGAAGCTGAGGATTACCACCCTTTGAAAGCTGCTGTAGGTTCCTCTTAGAGCGATAGATCTGTAGCAAAGGCAATGGTTCCAGCGCAGCTATACATTTCATTAGCTAATGCATTGGGAGATAAGCATCAAAGAACATTTCTTTGCACCTTATTGAAAACCAAACAGAACTTCAGAAGGGGGGGAAGGGTGTGACTAAATGCTGAATGTGCAATAAGCTTTGTCATGTATGTACTTTTATGATGAGTAACTCATGACTGAATTTGTTTGATTGAAATGTAAGTAGATCATTAATCCAATAACTTGAGGGTCCATTTGTTGGTTCACATATTCTGCTGAGATAGGGAAATATGATATATTGTGGGGGCACTGTGGAGTGGAGTAGCTTTTAAGAACGCCATGAAAATGCTTCAATATTAAATCAAAAGATTACATTACAAGTTTCTCACCAGCAATTTTATTTCTGCTGTCTGATCATTGTTCTGCTACATTATGATCATAAGAGATAAATATCCCAGTCACCTTTGATGAAAAGCTAGTGGCCCTTCTTTATAACCACATGATCGCAAGAGGGCAGATGTTCAGGACTGCCTAGGTCGGCAACTGTACCATGTCTGAGTTTCTTATGTGGGATGTATAATACAGATTACCGGTAGTAAGGGAGTGTTCATTTATTAGTTACAGGTGGGGTGGTGGGTTGGGGGGACGTAAAGAATTCTGACCCCTCTTGAGGGGGGGCATGACAAATTCAGCCCCTTTTAAGCAAAAAAGCCAGTGTGTGACTATAGTTAAGAGGGATGGGCAAAAAAAATTCGGCGCCTTCGGCAAGGGGGGGCACAAAACACTCTTACGTGCTCTCAAGGGGGGGGGGGGGGGGGCGTAAAATCTCACCACCACCCCTGTAATTAATTAATGAACACTCCCTAAAAGGTTCTGTAACTATACACTATGGGTATACAGTAAGAGATCTTATGTGCATGTAATTATAAAAACATTACCTATCTCATTTCACTGATTATGGCTGATAATATGATCCTTCTCCTTCTCCAACAGGACTTTTCGTTGATGAACATGGCCAGACTTCCGCCTTTCCACTGACTTCAGGTAAGCAAGTTACTTTTTAGAATGGCAACATTGATACTAAAAACAAAAGAAAGGTCTCCCGCAAATGGTTGGGCAATTCGATCCTACCAAGCAATACAAGGCAGACTCTTTTTGCATTTTCATAGAATAATTACATTTTTCAAAAGAAAAACTATAGACGATTGTGTTATTCTTTTACAAAATGTTTAAAACTAAATGACATTATATCTCCCGTTGTTATAAGCCGGGACAGGTAAGGTTATATAGACCTGTCCAGATATAATTATTCATATTGTGCACACGATTGCTCTTCCTTGTGGCTTTTGAATATTCCATATTGGTCTTCAGTAACGGAAACCAAGGTATCAGGTTCTTTTGTCATTGTCTACTGTTCGGTTTGAAAAGGCCTAAGGACCCTATATATAAAGAGGATGGAGGCCCCAGCGGCCAAGCACCTGCCAACCTATGTCCTGTTACATACAGTCTGTATACCTTCAGTCCTTAAAGGTGCTCTATCACCTGTATGCATAGGAGTATCAACATGGGTAGCTTAAAGATTCTGATGTGAGATGCATTTGACTTTTAATATACAGTTGGGGGTGACTTAGTTTTAATAGTATATGATATCGTGAATGGTTCCCTTAGTGTCATTGATAATTTGTTTGTTTGTATTGAAAAGATATGTGACACGATCTGTGAAAAGGTACCTTAATGCAGGATATACTAAGGTCCCTTCTCCTAGTACATGTCACATATTATAGTATATTAAAAACAGAAGCAGTGAGCAAATTCTGGAAATGCAATAACAACTACTTTTGAAATAACAAATAACACCGTGTGTATGCTACCAAGTATTTCTTATTGTAGCTATGTTTATTATTATTATTATTATTATTATATTTAACCATGGCTTTTATTTAAGACATTTAACTTAAGTGGTAAAACGATGCTGTAACGATAAGAAACGTCGTCGCTGATCTCAGTGGATACTATAGATAATACTTCCCCTCAAAACGTGCCTTCGATACTCATGACAATGCTCCTTTAAGATCCCTATTTAAATGTCGCAGGTGGCATTCTAGGCTTGTCATTCAGCTCGGTTTCCTTTCTCCTCAGCCAAGACAAAGAGGCAAATACTGGCCTCTCCCCACACAGAGCCGGGACAGGTGAAACAGGGCTGACATACTTTTTTAAGGTTCTCTCCTGTTGACAAGTTATTTTTCCATCTTGGTCTGGGCAAACACAAATAGCTGGTAGGAGATTGCAAATGAGCTGTAATCCAACCCTTTCCCAACAGGGGCAGGGCGACCCTCCAGAATTATTTCCTGTGGAAGGGAAACTGATGTTATTCAATTCAAGAGCAATGCCTGTCAGAGTTGATGTTAAAACAGTGGGCCGGGTGTACACTTAAATCCGCCGGATATTTTTCGGTCGCTGCAAAACATCCTTTTTATATTGATTTGCATCAAATACTTTTGGAACCAAGTGAATTATTTATTAATATACTAGGTGTTGGGAACTCTTATGTGGTACCATGGTTTTTTTACGAGGTAAATATTAAAGCGAAAGCTGTATCGCATAATAGGCCTGTGTCCACTATACGACAAGGAAAGTGGAATATATAGCCGTTTTGACGTCCAGCAATATGTACATATCTGGGCATATATTTTGTAGATATATTCTGCTTTAACTACAGGTATACTGTGTCCACTAGGCATTATAAATTGCTGCCCAGACAGCCCAGGGTAAACATGGACAAGTTATTATAATAGAATAAAGAGCACATTGCCCAATTTCTGCACTAAAAATCAAACATGTTAGATTTCTAAATTCTCACTTTTGTCGTCCACTTGTGGCACCCCCAAATTGCTATTCCACTTTTGTATTTGAGAATTTTGTCGTCCAACTGTGTCCACAGGGAGACAAAACATATATTTCATATTTGTATTCAAATTCAAGTTTTGTATGACTACAAACGGCCTGATATATGCTAGTGGACACAGGCCTAATGTGGGCGAGGTGTAATATAAAACTGATCTCATGTTCCATAGCCTTCAATTGCCTTTTTACTCGGATAACTGTATGAAAAGAGAGGAAATAAATCTAGAAGATCACTCTGTGATTGATATTTCCATTGTTCCTCAAGTTTTAGTAGGCCTACACCGCGATCTTTCATTCAGATCTACCTCTGGAATACGGCTCTGTGCCTAACTCGTAAAGGCAGATGGAAATGGAACTCACTATCGTTAACCCCTGTCTATTAATGCCGGGATGTACATTGTATCCATTAATATTGCATAGGGTACATACCAAATATTAGCCATGGTCATACCTTGCATACTTAATCGACTGTCAGCCCAGCAAACATAGCATATGTACTGGCAACCCCGGGCCTTTTCTCCTTTATTTGCATAAATTAAGTGTCTATGTGGACAGGCACTCCAGGGCCCATCTGAGTCAACACTGGGGTTAAGGATAGGCAGATGTACATGCGGGAGGACAAACTCATTTTAATACCAAAAGTTCACCTAAATATCTCTCTCCTTTATAAATAGATATCTAATCTAAAATAATAGGTGGGCGACTCTATGGCCATTATACTGGTAATAGTGGTCATGGGTCCTGTTGGGACAAGGTTGCTCTCACATCTGACCCATTTATGCCAAAGAGCCTGGAGAAATGAAGGGACGCAGGATGAATTTACATGGTCATCAATTATTCAGTTTGTCATATTGGCCGATAATACAAGATCCAGGGATGAGCCATTACTTACTTGATGCAATCATTTCTAAGGGTGCTCCATGCCAATAAACAGGTAGGGGACAGGAGTACCTTGTTGGTACGTACCACTATTGTGGTACAGTCCAGTCAATTGGACCATACCAGTATTCTGGTACTGTGCATGCTCCTGGGCCGTACCATTTAACTGGTACATTTGCTGTGATCATTAGCCCATGACCATGAGCCCATGGCAGGGTCTGCAGCTCCTTTAGTACCTTATCTATAATCACAGAACAATGGGTATTATCTATACCAACACTGAGGGTGTGGGCTAGGGAGAAAATCCCACTTTTTTTTCATGATTTTCCCAATTTGTGACCTTACCATTCCATTAGGAGATAAAACGGAAATGCAGAGTGATAGATCAGTGTCCATGCTTCTACTCTGTATGTTTATTTTTATCAGCAAATGTAACAGGAAATTCGGAAATGGATTTTGCTGGGTCTCTGTAAGAGTATTTTATGAATGGGCCATGTTCAATGCATGATATTTGAATAAATATACATGATTGTAGTGTGTAATTTGGCTAGTGTATAGATGCAGATGTCCCCTTTCCAATGGTACCATACATGGCATATAGTACACTTGGAATATAAGAGAAATCTCATGTAAATGCATAGATACACTGATGTTAGTGTGCAGGCCATTATACTGGTACGCCCTGGTAGGTGAGTACAGGTGCAGCTTTTTTAGGCCGTACTAGAATAGTGGGCATGTCCTCAACCTGATAAACCAGCTTTGTGTTGTTTATAGACTTTGGTAATAAATTTTGAGAAGCTAATTTCCAGATTAATATTGGGAGTGCCTGGCGTGGCACTGTAATCCATTAATAAGATTTATCCTGAAAGCATTCCAGATGACAGAGTCATGGTAAAATCCAGAACATCAATCGGGATGATTACAGGATTAGATGAATGGTAAAGCAGAAACAATGGGATTGTAGCATAATGGATTACAATACCCAATTTGACACAAATAAACCTTGTAGACACCTATAATGACTCGCAGCTTTAAAAACCGTAGAAAACACACCATGTATATGCTGTGGATATAATTATGTGAAATTTAACGTCAAATAAAATATCACTATGCCTTTTATTAGTGGTAGTAGAAAGCATTATAATAGGCAACCAGTGGTGTTTCATTACAAGAAAGTAGGGTTATAGTATGATGAAAATTATGTGAAATAAATTTAAAGGTAGAAATGTAGTCCTTCATCATCGTAATCACTGTATGCCTATAGCTATAGCTATTTCTCCCGACAGTGTTAAACGACTAGAAAAAAACACCAATTATATGTAGAGGCTGTATTATAATAAACGTGCTTCTTGTCCTGCCCTAGCTCCTGGAAGTGTCACAGCATTATATAATGCTGCCATTAAGCACTGGTCCCCCGTCTGTTGCAATTGGTAAAGAAATCATTAGTCAAGTCTAGGTCTACATCATCTATAACACACCACCTTAAATATGTACACCCCTATTGTTTGACGCGATCCTAGTTGATCCATTAGTTGACTGTAAACACGATGACATGGTGATAGGACTCTGGTATTTATAACCCATGATTAGGCCACGAAAAACTAGGTATAGGCTAGATACTAAGGTAATTAATTCCAATTACAGACTATAACAGTTTTATTTACTACTAATGCTGACTTTGAACTTTACCATCGACAGTAAAATGTACGAAATTGTTTAAATGTTTATAAAAGAATGTAGCATATATAACTATAGGGTTGGATCGTGTTGCCAGATAGAGTTGACTAACTTGAAACACATTTAACTATTTAAGGACCGCATAGTGCTTTAATGCATCCACGTATCATACCGACCAGACGGGGTTTCGAGTAACATACTCTCGAATCGTTGGTATGATGTATAAATGCAGTCCTGCTATAGTAGACTCAGCAAGGTTGCATTCATGCATCATGGCGATAAAGGACATGGCACATTAAAGCATCATGTGGCCCTTAAAGGGTTAGTTGGGCTTATAGCAGACGACAATTCCGCAGACCTGACAAGGAGACAGGGTGTGTTTAGAGCAGATGGAGATGAACGAGCCCTTGTCTTATCTGTAACGCCTACCAGCATCCATATCTCACACATGGTACCCAGGGGGACAGCACTTTGTCAGAGACATCCTTATCTCCATAATCCTCCATTTTGTAAGGATGACTATGCAATTTCTTTATCAACGTAATGACCTCACGTCATCTTTAACTAAGTCCACAGAAGAAAGAAAAACACATCCAAAATGGCTGAAACACAGAGGGGAAAAGACCAATGGCAAAGGTCATTAGAACAACTTGTTAATAACACTTTCCTCTAATGACCTTTATGCATAAGGATTTTAAGGATGTATAAATGATGCATAACTTTTAGGTCTTGAGAAATGTTTTTCTTTCTTACCCAAATGCTGATAACGTACAAGTGTTGACTACTTTTTGGCCTTTGCTTTCGACTAAACAATGCTTTTTATATTCTGATTTCCGAGGAGTATTTATTCCTATGCAATTCAAATCGCATCCCCCCTAAAAAGGAAAGGGAAAAAATTACCTGCCCGAAGGCATCTTTCAGTTTTTAGTAACGGCTGCTTAAATAGCTATTTGAATCAGATATAGGACAGAGAAGAGCAAGGGTAGGGTCAGATTACCTTACCTGGGAATTGCCATCGCCTCTCTACTACCTGCTCAAATACACATTGTATTGACCAGGGAGGGGGGTCAAAAACATACTGATCTATTTTTCGCGTAAAAGCTAGAGCGTTAGCATAGGTCAAAGGGCGCATGTGCGAACGATTTACGACCCTTTGGAAGGAGCGGAGTGGATTTCAACACCACTAAGGGGACAGGGACAAATATTTTTCCACCCCTCCCCCCCCCCCCCAACACACCACACCATTCCATTTCGTCCACACTAAGTTGTATATGGCACTGCCAGTAAGTCGTGTTCCCTATGCATGCTACATAGTGACTGCTGACCCCCTCTGTGAGGTCACCTTACCCCCTCTGTGAGGCCACCTTACCTCCTCTCTGAGGTCACACCCCAGCGGAGGCACCAGCAGCGTCTCTGTGACCTCTCGTGACCTCTTCCACGTCACGTGACGACAGGTGAGAGACACCTTCATCACGCATGCGCAGCACTCAGTCACGTGATACGCGCTGTCACCGGTAGGGTGAGGGTCACTATAATACGCAGCATCAAAGGGCATTAAGAGAATATCTTTTGTTATGTTGTGAAAGTAGATTATAAATAGAACACCCATAGGACTCCATGCCGCTTTATCTAATAGTCAAAGCCACACTTAAAGTTAAACACATGTATTGCAAACCAGCCAAAGCCTGACATAAACTTAGAACGTGGGGATATTGGTCCTGTCTAAATATGGTTGGTTTATGGACTGTTCGAACTCAATTAGGCCCTATCGGCAATTAACTACTAACGTAAGTAATGGTGAAATAATCATGTGATGCCAGGGTAAACAGCACGTTTATTAATATAACTACATAATTATAAGGAAATCATTGGTAAAATTGAGAACTCACTTTACAACATTGGCCATCACAAAGCAGCAATGTATGTTATCTTTTTCTAAGTCCCCCAAAATATAGTAACTTGTCAGAGAAATAGCATGTAAACGAAACAGAGAATGAAACCATGTTTATTCCATGGGTGATCTCAGAGTAGGCCTATAATTATGTTCATGCCGTTAGAATGGGACCTGCGTAGCCTTGAGATAGTAGTACCTACGGTAGTACCTCTGTAGTTAGGGGTGCAATACAAGCAATCGGTAGTGTACGTCTTACATACAACCAGGGAGACCTAGTGAGTGATTATCATGCACATTATGATATCACGATTTTCCCATTTCATACAAAGTGGTGACTGTGAGCAAGGTTTTGTTAGTTCCTCCATGCACTCTCAGCTGGCGGCACCAGGAATCCAGAATGAACCTTAAAACCTACCCTATCGCATGAAATTCGGATCATTCCCTGGACGGAAATTTGTTATTTTATCCCTAATAAGATGTAAATATAAAGCAACAGGATATATGCATGCCTAGAGAGGAATGGTAATTTTTTATTTTACACAGTATAGATGCTAGATGCCCGTACAGAAAGTGCACCAGCAGTCATTCATGTGTAGGGTTTACCCCACCTAGTGACAATGGAGGCAGTAGAGCTCTTCTAGCTGTCACTCAGGTTCGCTCGGGATAAAGGATACCCTATATTTTGGACATGGACACAGCCCCATAATGCCCAATCAGGGGCCATGTCTCCTTATTAATACTAGAAGCAACTGAATATGATGAGCGCGGCAGGGGGAAGGGCGGAAAGACGTCACACGGACGAAGAAGGATGGAGTAAAACACATCTCTGAGGATTATAGTATGACTGGAGATCTGCAAATCTGCCCTTTTGTAGTAGTTCTCATTTTCTATTCCATGCCAAGCCTGTTATGTACTTGTAGGGTGGGCAGTGTTTTGTGTAAGGCTGTAATGAATTGGCAAGGCAAGGTTTTAGTTGTTTATCACGTTCTCAGGGTACTGTAAGTAGATTATGTGGAACGAAAAAACAATTGCTTTGGAGATCCAAAACACAAGGTTTAAATTCATTATTTTTAGTAATAAATTCTCACTTTATTGAACATGAAGATACACTGTTACCATTCAATTATCCCAAAAGTTGTGGTACCTAGAAATGGTATGCATGCCTGCGATAATGCATGGAAATTCACACAACATACTTATACAATGTAGCAACAACAGAATACATGTATGAAGGTATCCCATTTCATCAAATTGGGATTATTCTTTTAAAGGCTTTCTGTATTTCTGGTTTATTCAGCCAATGCATAGTGCTCAATTTGAGACGAAGATGCAAAGCTCCCGGATCATTTGTGAGTCAAGTAAAATCTATTTTGGAGATGCAATTTGAGTCAAAGATATAGTGTATTTAAAGCAAGCAAAGCAAGTACATTATGCAAATCCTGAATGTGCATATCAGTTAGTATCAGCTATGGGTATTATTGACAGCACACTGGATAGCAACTCTCAGCTAGAAGCCTTCTCTGGTATACTTCAGAGCACAAACAGACATGAGTGGCACTCCCACCCACCTCCTTACCCCCATCTGACCCTGACATTATGCGTCTGTACAGACCATGACAGGACATTCTATTGCATCCTGGGAGAGCTAACCTTGGTATCCATGAGAAAGGGAACATGAGGCAGAGCGGAATGGGCATTATGGGACAAAGTGCAAAGGGGATACTGCATTTCCATTTCAGCTGAGAGGGCTTTTACAATATCTTATGGCATGTGATAGCACACAAGAGAGCATTATAAAAGCTGAGGTAGTAAAGGGAACTAGATAAGTGACAGCATTAAAATAATTGAGAAAGGACCTAAACCATGGGAAAAGCAAAAATGCCATTGCCTCTAGAACAAATATGTGTATTCCTATACAGCCAAAGGAACAGTTACAATTCCCACTTCTCACACCATCAATTTCAGTACTGCAACAACTTTAAATTTACAAAAGGTACTTGACATTTTATTTGCAGTCTGTATTGCTGGCCCTGCATGATTATATTATATATAAAGATATATTCCAAATAGTATCTCGGTGGTTTGCATTATTACCCTAGTGACAATAGAAGCAATAGATCAGCTGTAGATTCCACCTGTCAGAACAGTCCACCCAGGATGGAAAATACCCTATATTTTGAACATTGGCACAGCCTCATGATGACCAATCAGAGGTCATGTCTCCTCATTAATGTGAAGATACACTATTGCCATTTTGATATTCCCATAATAGTACAAAAAGATGCAGGGTATCCATTGCCATCTTATTGGCATTATTATTTTTAAAGGCTTTTCATATTTTCCTTTTTATCCAGACATGGCATTATGCTTTAGATGAGACAAAGATAGAATGATGCTGCAGGACCAATATTAGTAAAGTGAAATCTGCTTTGGAGATTTAAATTGAAGATTTGTAATTGTAGTAACTGAACAAAGGTAGTCAACGCACAATTTGTCTTGAATGTACATAATTATATGTTATTGTCAACCATGAGCGGTGTTGACAGCACACTGGATAGCATCTCTTTTAGCTAGAAGCCTTCTCTGGTATACTTCAGAGTGTAAACAGACATAAGTGGTACTCCTGCCCACCTCCTTACCCCCATATGACCCTGCCATTATTCCCATGTACAGACCATGATAGGGCATTCTATTGCATCCTGGGAGAGCTAAACCTTGGTATCCATGAGAAAGGGAACATGAGGCAGAGCGGAATGGGCATTATGGGACAAAGTGCACAGGGGATACTGCACTTTCAATTCAGCTGGGAAGGCTTTTACAATATCTTATAGCACATGAGAGACCATTTTAAAAGCTGAAGTTGTATGAGAAAGTGGTTAGGTGACATCATTAAAATAATTGAGAAAGAAACTAAACCAGGAAAAAGAAAAGTGCCATTGCCCCAAGCACACTAGAACAAATATATCCATTCCTACACAGCAAAGGAACAGTTACAATAATTGCTACAGAGTAACTTCTGACATCATCAACCACAGTACTGCATCAACTTTAGATCTACAGAAGAAATTTGACAAATTATTTGTGGTCTGGACCGCTGGCCCTGCATGCTATATCACACTGAAATAATTATATTCTAAATATTATCTTAGGAGTTGGCCTCCCCCTAGTTACATTAGAGGCAGTAGCTTCCACCTGTCACTTCAGTCAGCCCAGAAGAATACCCTTTATTTTGGACATGGACACAGCCTCATGATGACCAATCAGAGGCCATGTCTCCTTATTAATACTATAAGCCACTTGATATGACAATGGGGCCGGGGTTAAGGGTAGAAAGACGCCACCCAGACAAAGATGGATGGAGTAAAACACATCTCCTAGGATTAAAGTATGACTGGGGATTTGGCTGCAGATGTTTCCTTCTCATTGTGTATGCCATACAAAGCCTGTTATGTTTTTGTAGCATCATGGCATCTCAGTAGGAAAAGCAGTGTTTTGTGCAAGGCTCTTGGCGACTTGACATGGTAATGGTATGGCCTTACTTGTTTATCATGTGCTGAGAGAGCAATCAGTAGTTTGTGTGTGAAGAAAAGAAAATAGTTCTGGAAATTTATGGATAATCAAAAAACTGGAAAGGGTTATTTTTATAATGAGGATGATGAATATCAATGTGAAGATACGCTTCTGTCATTTTGATATTCCCACAGTAGTACAACAAAAGGTAAGGGTATCCATTGCCACCAAATTGGCATTATTCTTTTATGCTTGCGCTTTTATTCAAACAGGACTATGCATTGTTAGTCAAGTGAAATCTATTTTGGAGATGTAAATTGAAGATTAATGTAGCCGATGGGGGTTTTAGACCTGGGGCTGAGACACCTTGCCCACCACCTCAAGGGTACAGCCCCACAGCCCTCCTCCAGCATTCTCCAGGGGGAGACACTAATCCTCACATGCGTCACCCCTCCATTGTGATCGGTGACACCATAAGACAGCGCATACATCTATTCCCCTAGAGGTGCTCCCGAGTTGCGCACAGGGGCTCCCCTCCCTCTCTATTTCCCTGTATTTATGTGTCCACTAAACCCAGAGAGAGACATAAACTGGAATGATCTATGTGGTCATTCATTGCCTACTGTCACCCATACCAGCACTATGGGGTGCTCTACTATGTATTAGGGGAGTTGTATGTATAAAATATCCACCATATAAAGCAGGAACTCGGTTTGATATAGAAGTAATAAAGACATCAGAGAGACAGATTTTTCTCAACTATGCCCCCTATATACACACTAGGTGCAACACTAGGGTTTGACAAAAAGAGGTGTCTTGAAAGGTAGATTGACTGCGAAGGTTGGTGTCGTTCCTATTTTTTTGGAACTTGTTTTGAAATTGTGCTTATCACACCCAGTTGTTCAACTGGAAGGAGGGAGATACTCTTTTTATTTCATGGTGGATGCGACTATCACTATGCTTACGTATTAGAATTCTCATATCTCATGCCCCCCCCCCTCATGGGATATCATGTCGCCGTACCTCATGGCCTGTGACACCATCATTTGTTCAAACTGTTATTGTTTATATGTAATTTCATTTATTTTGAAGAAAGAAAAACATGAAATAAAGGCAAAAGCCCATGGCGAGTGTCATTGTGTCATTCCTGAATTATCCTAGATGAGAATACTAGGACCTGGGTATAAACTCTTTAGTTAGATCTGGTGAAACTCACATACAACGAACGCTGAGAAGTTAATCCTGACTATCATTTATTGAACTATTAAGTACAGTACATGTCAGACAATGAATATTGATTGTTATCATCATTTATTTTTACAACATATATATATATATATATATATATATATATATATATATATATATATATATATATATATATATATATATATATATATATATATATATATATATATATATATATATATATATACGAACGTGAGATAATATTATATCCGAGGGCTGTCGACCCAATATTGTACCCGAAAAACATTTTATGATCAGTTATCAATAAAAAAATCTTCTTGAACTCGAACTTGAACTTGTGTGCCCCCCCCCCTCCCACGCTGAGTGGAATATGGCCCCAGTCTCACCTCATACGAATGATACAAAAATGATCTTCTTACCATGGGCCTTTGCCTATGAATGTCACTCGTATTGATCCAAATCTATGTCAATGACTAGGCAAACTGATAACGATTTCACTTGAGATTCAATGATATCAAAAGCATTGTTCCTCTTAGTGTACAGTCAGAAGCTTGAAGCCTATAGCCTCCGCATTAACATATAAAACACAATGTGTTCCACACGAACAATACTAGTCCAACCCACCTCTACCACCATGTCCACACAGGATACTGACCAGGTTACTGTTCGTCCTGCCACCCATGCAGACTGTGCCGCTATCAAGGCCATAGCCGGGTACGGATTTACTATAATTTATTATTTCCATGAAATATTAATAAGCAAAAACATAACGAGTATGCATATGAGTAGCAGTATTCCATGAGTGGGAGTCAGAGGAGGCCGCAGGCCTCTGCTGACTCCCATGAATGGAATATTGCTACTCATATGCTCACGAGTTATGTTTTTGATTTATTATAACTAGAATATGATATTTGTATCTCTTAACCACTGAAGCTTCATTCAAAAGAAGAATCACAGCCGTAATTGGCGATTGCCGATTGTTCATGCTCTTAGTTCCTCCGATGGCCGCTAGGTGTCTCCCGATTTTTTTTAAGGCCGAAAGGCCCCGGAGGGGCCCTGGTGGTGAGCTTGCGAACTACCAGGTTGAGGGATTATATTGTTTTCATTTAAGGCCGAAAGGCCCCGGAGGGGCCCTGGTGGTGAGCTTGCGAACTACCAGGTTGAGGCATTATATTGTTTTCATTTGACAGGAAGTCAGTACGGGTGCCGCCATTTTGTTTTAAGGTGTGCCGCCATTTTGTTTTAAGGTGTCACAACACAAATTTATACATATAATGATAAAATTAATATTAATGAACCTTCGATCCTGAGGTTGATCATAATCATAACTATACCCCCTAACATGGACCCAAGGAATTCAATGGTTCTATTGGTTTGTTGCTAAGACAGCTGGTTGCCTAGCAACAGCTATTCTAATTGTTTATCTGCCTAGCAACACCCATTTTCATGCTCCTGAGGTTGATTATAATTGTACCTACCCCCCCTAACATGGACCCAAGGAATTCAATGGTTCTATTTGTTTGTTGCTAAGACAGCTGGTTGCCTAGCAACAGCTATTCTAATTGTTTATCTGCCTAGCAACACCCATTTCCATGCTCCTGAGGTTGATTGTAATCCTACCTACCCCCCCTAACATTGACCCGAGGAATTCAATGGTTCTATTGGTTTGTTGCTAAGACGGCTGGTTGCCTAGCAACAGCTATTCTAATTGTTTATCTGCCTAGCAACACCCATTTTCATGCTCCTGAGGTTGATTATAATTGTACCTACCCCCCCTAACATGGACCCAAGGAATTCAATGGTTCTATTATTTTATTGCTAAGACAGCTGGTTGCCTAGCAACAGCTATTCTAATTGTTTATCTGCCTAGCAACACCCATTTTCATGCTCCTGAGGTTGATTATAATTGTACCTACCCCCCCTAACATGGACCCAAGGAATTCAATGGTTCTATTATTTTGTTGCTAAGACAGCTGGTTGCCTAGCAACAGCTATTCTAATTGTTTATCTGCCTAGCAACACCCATTTCCATGCTCCTGAGGTTGATTATAATTGTACCTACCCCCCCTAACATGGACCCAAGGAATTCAATGGTTCTATTATTTTGTTGCTAAGACAGCTGGTTGCCTAGCAACAGCTATTCTAATTGTTTATCTGCCTAGCAACACCCATTTCCATGCTCCTGAGGTTGATTATAATCCTACCTACACCCCCTAACATGGACCAAAGGAATTCAATGGTTCTAATAGTGCTGCTGCACTGGTGGCCACCTAGTGGCTGAATATTACACTAAATCCCTGTAATGGCATGTTTTTCCCTGTTGTGTCACATCCGTCAGTTATATCATCCTCCCGCCCTGTTTTTATGGTGTCTTGAATGGGTCCCCTACAAATATACCAACCATGTAGACATTATGTTCCTTCAAATGCAAGAATTGCGGTTGTTGCCGCGTATAAAAATGCCTGAGGCATTTTTTTACGCGGCAACAACCGCAATTCTTGTTTACGGACAATTTACCTCTAAAACCCTTATTTCTGGTCCGATTTTCATGCTGTAAAGTTCTACATGCATGCCAACATATGCTATCTACCTTCTCCAAACCGCTAAAAAATATGTTGTTTATTTGTCAAAATCGCTTTAAATATCGGGAATCGGCGATAGTTTTGACAGTTGGTCACGTGACCTTCTGCCATATACCACTAGTGGGCGTATTGGCTCAATACGCCACTGCAGTGGGCGTATGAGCCTCAGTGGTTAAGAGATACAAATATCATATGCTAGGTATAATAAAACACACATGCTGTGTTGTTAACCTAATTCACGGCTGTATGCCTTTTGTCTGATTTGTCGTTTGTATTTGTAGCCAAGTATGACTTGTGGCAATATAATTGAACAGGATGTGGCATAATCTTAGATTATTAGTTTCCTTTATATTGATATAATCTTAGACATACTTAATCTTAGACATACATATTGGGAACCAGAATAACACCGCATAATTATATAGTGGCGCTATCTATATTTACTGAGTATCAATAAGGCGTAAGATATTATCAAGATTGAGAAAAGACTTGCTGAAAACGTTTAACCATGTACTCTGGTGAGCTAGGCATGTCGAGCGTTTTCAGTAACTTGTTTTTAATTGGATTAGATCTAGAACAATTACAAATAATAGTACCAGAACCTAACACAGGGGGGCTCAGAGCCAGGATCATATTATATTCAAAGCTCCTAAAAATTACTGTAAATCAATTACAGACGATTTTATTACTTGTTTCAAGTAACATACATGATGGATTTGACCGGATACTGTACTACTTCCATTACGATGTGGATGTGGAAACAAAGTTTTCCTATGTTGCGGAAATATCAGGAAAAATTGTAAGTGGAATTTAAACCCCTCATAATTTGTTAATCACTAGACTGAGTTTGAGTTTGGTAAGGGTTTATTTGACACTAATGTCTCATGTACATAAAAAGCTCTTCAATTAGCACCAAATAATATTAGATAATAGATTTTGATGTAGTAAAATCGGGAATGTATGCTTAGACACAAAATCTCTGATTAATGCATATGGAAGTATTCTGATCATAATGCAGTTTTATTTCACTATTAATTAGGTGGGTTATGCGAGTGGTCACGTCATTGATGACGGTGAGGCCATAGTGATGCGGGATGGCCGTATTGTGGAGAAACACCGCAACAATAAAATCATGAGCAAGGTGCGATGTTTTTAACAACCACTCGCTAGCTATTTGCACTCTAGACAAATTCTACATCAATCAACCACATTAGTCTTCAAAAGAGATGTATGTGAATAAGTCTGTCCAATTGCTCTTGGAGTCTGTCCAATTTCTCAGAAGTGAATTAATTGGAATACTTGGATCGGGGATAATCTTAACTCCATGTGACATTACAATGTTTTTACAGTTGGGAAAAAGTATAACCAATGCAGCGAGAGCTAGGTTCCCAAATCTCAGAACGAGGTTGGCGATGCCTGTTCACGAGGAGGCTGTAGAGAAGTCCAAGAAAAAGTATCCATTCATAAAAACAGCCATACCCATGGTAAGTTTACAACATATTTTCACAATTAAAATGAAAGATGTCTGCATTTTATTTGTAATGGACAAACAATAGATATTTCATTGTATTTTAGGCATGTGCCGACACTGGAAATATGCTGACATCTTAAAAACATCTGCAACGTATAAAACACAGCATAGGCCCTATAATGATCGTATGCTGACTCATTAAGCATTAAAAAAGAATTATGCGTATATACACAAAAATATTATATGAATTAATATGAACTAATGTATTTTTACAAATTGAGATATTTTAACTAGGAATCAAAGGTAGTATCTCAGAGAACTGCCTTCTGAGTACTGAGAAATATATTTTAGTTTGAGGACATGATTTCGGGCATAACAGGGTTCTTAGCAGAAGTAATGAAATGTGTATGTGCTAGGCAAATATTATTATTCCTTTTTTTATGTTATTATATCAACCCAATAAAACAGTTTTTTTAACTCCGAAACCTTTGACAGCAAAAAAAGAAGTCTTGATTTTATTTTTCAATGCAGCCAAGTGAAACCTTTCACACACATTCTAAAACATTAAAGTCTGTGTGTGAGAGTGAAGCCTTCTTCACCCTGAGCAGCAAGTACAACATTGATGATATCAAGGGGTTCTCTAAACGGGAGGCCCTGAAACTCCTAACAGAAGAAGTACGCTACCTGGACTTTGCCCCACTGAGACCCATGATAGGCTGGCAGCCTAGTGGGTGGCATGCTTCTACACTTGGTAACCAACTCCAAGTCACCGACCTCTTCCTTAGCAGGCACCCACTCACCAAGAAAATCCAGGCATTTAGTTTCCTGACCACTATCCGGTGTGATTACGGTGTCAAAACTGGCATCGAATTCTACTGCGATCCACAGGCTAAAGTTCAGCACCTGACCATTGCCCACCTTCTCCACTTCATAAGGGAGCTGGCTAGCTACCATTCCTACATCAAGGTGGCCGCTTTCTTCATCTACCCACCTGAGGTCAGTCCTGACTGTGTGAGGGATGTACTCAATGTACAGCTTGGTATCTCTTCAAATTTTGACACTGATACCTCAAAAATACAGGAAATTAACATAGTTGAGCAGTTTCGACTTAAGGGTAAGCTTTAAGGAGGGCTAATATGGGACATGCAGGGGGTCAAATCAAGAATCTTCTCTTCAGGCCCAGCAAAGGAGTCTATACAACTGGCTATTGATCAGATTGAGCTGCATGAATTGATCGATTGGTAAAATAAATGTTAACAGTGGTAAAAACATATTGAGATTCATAAGGTGCCTACTGTTGTTTGTAGCAAATGTAATCTATTCACAGCTGTTACAATTAATTTTTCAACCCTGACGAAAACTATCATCGCTTGAAACTGTAGGTTCATACTTCAAAATAAAATTATGCCATTCATAAAAACATTTGTTGGACTTCTATCTCTGTATTCTCAAAGGTTCACCGAAATAGTTGCTTTATAAAACTTTAAAATGATATCCAAAAACCTCTAAGATAGTTGACTAATGAAGTGTTATTTCATTAATGTGTGTCATATCATCACAACTTCATTTTCAATTCGAATTCAGGTAAGTCAATGTAACAAAGGAAATTATAAGTAGCAAAGGACAAATGTACACCTCGATTTGTAAACATTGAAATTCCATCCTTATTTCATCTGATCTTATTTTGTTAGCCACACAATTGAAATGGAAAAATAGTATCCCGGGTGATCTTTCAAGCTTTGTTATTTAGTTTTAAGTTATTATTCTACTGTCATTGTTATGACTAATAGGATTTGGTTATATGGCTACATATTATTAATTGATGCTTCTTAGCTGTCGTTCTTATATCTTTGAGAGGAATTCATAAGGACACCATTAACCTGACAATACAGTTGGTGAATCTGTAGTGCCATTCTTGGAGTTACCGTTGACTTGGCATACAGGTTAACCTGTTTTTGATTATAACAGGTGTACAACAGTTACTATTAGTCCCCTCTATATCTATACCGACACTTAAAATAGTTCACCCACTCGACCATTCATCCTGGGGCTCGATTCATAACAATGTACGATAGTCAAATACTATTACGACAGAACATTACCATTTCTCGTACAAAATAGTAGGTGTAGTACATTGTCATATGGGTAAGTTAAAGACATGTTCCTTTTGCAGTCGTAAGGTCATATATAGTGCATTTCACAATGCAGTCGTAAGAATATTACTGGTCATGAAGTCTTACAAAACAAGGGTAATAGCTGGTCGTAAGTCCTTTTTATGTCATTTCACAATCAACGGCTGAGACAGGGTCCAAACTCATCTCAGCCAATGATTTTTTCTCCATTTCAACCTTTAGAGATTCCAAACCCGGTGCAAAAGAAAGAGAAACATGTACTGCACTATGTCAATATGTTGTGTATTACAATACAATGCTTTATCAAGTGGATGTAATATAAATAAAACATTGGTCGTTATAAGAAATCATACTGTATTTTGTATACCGCATGGTGCAGTGGGATAACATGACAGCAGGATAGGAAGGAAATTTCCGACCTGGTTTATTTACTATTTTTATTATATGCTATATAGAAATATAGGGTGCCTGTCAGTCTACAGGTGTCATATTTTGAGTTAGCCTCACATAACCATTTCCTCAACTTTCTTTGTACGACTAGGTGGGAACTCCTCACCGGAAATGACGTCATATTGATTGGAAACACCCCAATATTGCAATAAATATTGAAATAAATTGGTTTCCCCCACATTGTACGACAGGGGCACATACGATTTCAATTATACTTTACAACTGCAGATGTTCCTAATCGTAAATCAATTTACTTCTGACTGTTTTTGAAGGAGATACTACTTCCTCTTGTGAAATGGGTATGCAATCGTTTTTTCTAAAAGTTGTAGCTTTACTTACGACTGTAACCCAAAAATTTACTTAGTAGTATAAACTTATGAATCGAGGCCCAGGCAGGTTATCGTAGATCCTGGGTTTGATCAAAGCACCGCTGCACCAATCACTGCCACGGAATACATGTGAAGCTATTGGATTGCCACAATATTGATTCCAGCCTTTTTATATATATCACTTTCGCCCATAGTCAGTGGTACCGTATGTTGGCATTGATGGAGTATTTACTTGCCCTCCCCCCTCCTCCATTTACCATGGGTAGCCCCGGCCCTTAATCAGTTGATGTTGTTTTATTTATTCATCTACCTAGTTATGCCTTTTGTGCCGGGCGAATAATGATGCCCTCAGATCAAAGGAGCCAACATACTAAATATTACTGTTTTATTTATTGAGCAACAATTATGTGGGAATGTGCATTCACTGAGGAGAAGAAACCATGGGTGCTATGGGGTCAGATCTAAGGCAAAATATTGAAAATGTTATGAATGACATTATAATCACACTAGTACTGGTGTGTTTCACTTTAGAACCTTTGACAAACATCCCATTGATTACAACATACATATACACAGAAAACTATTAAAGAAAATGAAAAAGGCAGTTTAAAGTAGAATTACTACAACAATGGTCTTTAGTGATTTTTAAGATCAATTCAATGAAAGAATCCACTGATTATATCAGGATTTTCTCTCAGAATAGTTGAGCCTAAGTGTATAATGAAAGCTGCTTAATCAATGGTATGTGGTCATCTAGGGTAGGCTTCTAGTCACCGACCCATACAGTCCACAGACTTGCCGGAAACACTAACCCTATATCCGCCAATATTGACCTGTGCCCAAGCCATTTGCTGAGGACTTCCATCTTGTCTGTTACACCTCATGAGATCTTTTTTTCTCTAGGCGCATTAGGCAATTCTCCAAATTGAATAGAGCCCAGCCTGCCATCAATCCCATAACAGTGGAGACCAAATTGGTGAGAGGGCAATAAACTCCTGGTTTATGTACGCATAATTGATCCTTTGGAAGGAAGAAAAATGCATGTCTAAGCTTAATCGAAAGACCTGGGAGGTTAGTGAATGGGAGCAAGATTCACATAAACACAGTTGTGATAGTAGAAATAAATGGCTATTAACGGTTAGACAATGGACTAGCTATTCAGATTACAACCAGCCTTTAAAAGTGTAAATGAAGCTTTTAATCAGTTTCCTCTTTCTCTGAAAACTCTTTTCTTCATAGTTGCTTTTACGGAGATTGCATTACTATTGTGAGCCAAACTGATAGTCTTCTATCATGAGATTCAAATAAGAACGGTTACTTTACAAGGTTGATGTCAGTGTCACAAGATGACAGCTAATATTGGACTGTGTGGGCAGATAATCGTTGACATTGGCCTATTTACAATCTTCAATATTCAGATATTGTAATCTGTTTAATCCTGAATGTCACACCACATCCAATCAACCAGACCTTGATGTATTAAATTCACATCAACATTGATATCAAATAGTGGCCACAGAGCTTTATGGAGTCCCATCTCATTGAACTACAGTAACAATAAAACACTTACTGTATTTTACATAGAATACTCTTGATAAAAGAGAAATGGAATTATTTTCCAGGTTTAAAGGCATGTGGTAAAGAAATAGTGCCAGTTTTTGGCCTAATTGTGTAGATATCAGGAAACCCTTGACATGTCCTCCTCTGTCTAATTGACTCCCCAACCCAAAACACTCCACCCAAAAGTACTATAATGGGCTGTAAGCAGATAGGCATGGTCTTAATTTTCACCTGTCATACCTCCCCTAACTTGAGCTCAACACCGGAGCAGGGTGGAAATTCCCCAAGAGGCTTTCATCTTTCACTATGGGCACTGTCTCGTGAACCTAAATGCTATTCACCATCACCCTGCACCTCCCTGGCCCCAAGGCAATAAGTGGCCATGATGCTCAGGTCATATTGTCCTTGCCCAGTTAAATACAAGAGGCTACAGGGTAGACATACAGGTGCCTACTGACCATGGCTTTACATACTGAGAAGATGAATACTTGGAAAGCTTTGGAAGTAAATATTCAGGGACAGAGCCTTATCAGTTGTTTATCAAAACGCTATTTGATCAGGAGAGGTAGAGTCTAAATATGAGACTTAACCCATTGAGGGCAAATGTCTATACTCTACATCCATCCCAGGCCGGATATCGATTATTTACTACACCATGAGGGGCCGGATGTCGATTATAATTGACATAACTCTATGGGATTTGGGAAACTCCCGGCCTCAGGGAAAAATTACGAAAAAATAATTTCTTTTCCCGGCCTCAATGGCTTAACATATTTTGCTTCTCCTTACTGCCATGTCTTGATAGTGGTGTCATAATGTCTTTTAAACAGCGTCAAACAGAAAAAGAACAACAGAAAGCTGAACCAGGTAGAGCTCACGTTGCCTTCGTATGGCCTGATGGCCTGATACATGACCGATCAGGGAACACGTCTCTTTATTTTTAAAAAATCAAGGAGATGTGGAGATCTGAAGGAGGCGAGTACACACACAGAAAAGTGAGAGTCATTGTTGCTAAAACTACCCTCACTTGAGGGTCAGGCAGTGCCTCAGGTGAGGGTAGATTTAGCGACAATGACTCTCACTTTTCTGAGGGTGTAGTTTCCATAGGCTATACTGTTTACATACTGCATTGGTTCTGCTTCTGGCAATGTACAAGGCAGGAAATACTGAAGAGACAATATGTGGACAGTCGAGGGAAAAGGGTCCTCCAAAGGTTAAACTCAATAATAAAATTGAGATCATCAGCTTTCCAGTGATATATTTCATTAGCCGGTACCACTTCTAGTTTTTGAGAACTGGCTCCTTGAATATGTGTGGGCACTGTCCAATCTCAAATGCCAATAAGCTCTATCTTACTTTGTTTTAGAGATATCTCTATCTAATTAGCATAATTATGAAAATTCCCAAATATCCAAACTTTTTCAAACATTTGGTCACTGCTTTTGATCTTAAAATGGGATTTACATTCCGTTTTCAGCATAGAAATCTTTGTGGGGCCTGTAATCATTAATTTATTTAAAAAATTCAAATTAGAATGAAAATTATGTTTCCATGGCAACCAAAAAGTGCAAAAACATCAATTTAGGCCCAAAAAAGTTCTTTTTACATTCCAAATATGGAAGGTTTTCACTAAGGTTGGAATTTTCTAAAGTAGCTTATTGTATTCTGCATCAAAAAGTAGTATAGAACAATTTTTATGATATTTTGAACATTGTTGCCTTTATATAGCCCCCTGGTGGCCAAAGTTGGTACTAAATATCCCCCGCGGAGGTCCCTTTTCCCTTGTTGATCCACATATATATATATCACTAGTTGTTATTCCCTGATGCGGACTGAGTAGTATAGAGAAAAGGCAAAACTCAGGTATGGCCTTGCATTTGATGGCATCTTTTTAAACGGAATTGGCAAAGAAACAGAATTCTTGTGCTGAATAAAATAAAGAACACTATATACTGCAGTATCCTTGCCAGGTAGGTAAGATCTATTTTGCAGTATATTCACAAAAACTTGAATGTGCATAATCTGATTCAGTACTGACTTTCATTGACTGCATCGCTTTCCGCTAGAAGCCTTCTCTGGTATACTTCGGAGCACAAAGAGACAGGAGTGGCACTCCCACCCACCTCCTTACCCCCATCTGACCCTGCCATTATGCCCCTGTACAGACCATGAGAGGGTTTTTTTTGCATCCTGGCAGATGTTAACATTGGTATACATGAGAATGAGGATATGAAGCAGAGTGGAATAGGCATTATGGTAGAAAGGGGATACTGCATTTCTATTTCTGTTAGAAAGGGCTCTTAAAATATCTTATGTCACTGGGACATTTAAATGAACTGGAATTGTAGAGGAAACTGAATGAGTGACACCGTTAAAACACAGGGGAATAACAAGCACTAAAAGACAAATGTTATGGCCATTGCCCCAAATGCACCAATCGAACCACCCAGGTATGGTCCATGGCCAGCAGCACTAGCAGCAACATGTATAGCCCTGGCACTAAGCCCGAATAGCACTAGAACATGCAATATGCAATACTATATTATGGGGCACTATCACCTATATTAGCACTGTCAGTAGCAGCACCAACACTAAGAGAACTAGCACCAATTGTTATACAAAGAGCACTAACACCAATTCCAAGAGCACTAGAGCTTACAAGTATTAGGACCAACTCTAGGACCAACGCTAACACAAAAAACACTAGTGTTAGGATCAGCATATGAGCACCTACACTGATACTGTAGTCAATGATGGTTTTAGACCTTAGAATGATTGGTTGCATACTCTGAACTTATTGTTAAAACAGTCTATACACCATATACCATTCATGCAACCAAGTTATCTTGGAATCTGTGGCTGATCAAAGCACCGCTCCACCAATCACCGCCATGGAATACATACATGTGATGCTATTGGATTGCCACAATATTGATTCCAGCTTTTTATATCACCCTCCCCCATAGTCAGTTGTGGCGTATGTTGGCATTGATAGAGTGTTTTCCTCTGTCCCTCCCCTCTAGATCCCATGGATAGCTCCACCCCTTAATCAGTTGATGTTGTTATATTTTATTCATCTACATGTTATCTACTTTTTAGACTGGAAAAATAATGGAGCCCTCGGATCAAAGAAGGTAACTTACCAAGCATTGCTATTTTATTCATTGGATAACAATTATCTGGAAGTGGATGTGTAATTTGATTGAGGAGAAAGTACCCATGGGTCAGATAGGGTTGTATTTAAGGCAGTATTATACAGATTGTTTTAAGTATGCACGTTCCAACTATCACAATAACATGTAGTTACATAATGTGGTCGCGATGGGGCTATGCCTCATCTGCGGCGCATTGTCGCCACCCTGTGGAGAGACAGAGCACTAAATCATACTACAACTCCCCCTGGGTGTACACTCACACATTAATTACTACATTCACCCTCCTGGCACGGTCTACAACCGACCTCAGCCTATTCTTCAATACAACCTCGGACACTCCACACCTCATCAAACTTTGCTCACAGAAATCCGCAGACATCCACGCATATGTAAGGCAATTTTACAAAGTTAATATAGTAAGCTTACTGCTGGACATCTGCGTGTAACACAGAGGTATGTTTGGACGCCGTACAGGTTAAAACTTTATATAATACAGTGTATTGAAGAATAGTTAAAATGCCCGCCACCCGACAGCAGCACCGCCGGGCAGCTAAGGACAGGGCTGCACGGGCATTACGCAGCTCATTCACCCCCATAGACAATGAAATTGCTTTTAGACAGGAAGAGCCGTCCATGCTCCCTCTGGATTCAGACATTGTAAACCATATCCCTGTCGCTCAGTCCACCCCTCACCGCACCCGCCATGAGACACGGTCAATGTCCATGGTCACGCGGGGGGAGGAGGTGCTGGAGGACCGTGTGAGGGACATGGAGCTAGATGTACAAGGTATAAGGGGTGAGGTCCGGGCCATTACTGACAGGCTGGATTTTATGATACAGGCGGCATACAACGACAACATTGACAGCCCCGGGGTTGACACGAGGGCCGCGCAGGAGCAGCTGCTCCAGACCCCGCGCCCCGGGCAGGCGGCCGGACATTACCCCATGGTACCGCCGGCAGCACAGAGTCAGCATGATACGGGGCGGCCACACGCTCGCCGCCCACATGGCCACCCCGTCTACACGCAGGAGGGCGGTGACACGCCACTGCTCCCACACACGCCACGCAGGGTCATGCAGGCGACCCAGGAGGACTACCGCCTACCACCCCCCTTGTCTGACCGCCCCCGCCCACAGCACAACGGCCCAACACACACGGCCGAGGCAGCACACGAGGAGCGGCCGGAGCTGGGGCGCAGTCAGCATAGCACGGGCGGAGGCGTCTACTACGGGGAGCGGCTACAGCTGGGCGCCGCGCGGCATCAACGCGCGCCGACCCCCCAGCCCGGCCTCCCTCCCACCACAAGCCGTCAACAACAGGCCGCGGCCGCGCACGAGGCGCGGCGCCGCCTCGACCCGTACACGGATATACATCAACCTCACCATGTCGCGCCGGGGCGGTGGGACGCGCACCCGCGCGACACGCACCAGCGGCTACAGGAGGGGGACAGACGGGTCACGGGCCCGCCTCCTACACCACACGACAGGTACCAGCAGCAGGCACAGGGCGCCTGCTACATCCCACCCCACGCGCTACCAGACTACCAACAGCAGGGAGGGGGTGTACACGACGAGTACAACACACAGTACACCCCCCACCCTGCCACACAGCATACAAGGACCATGCCCCGCGCATACGGCACGGGGCGGGTAGGCGAGGGCACTGGCCCAGGGGAGTACACGCGCCGCCCCCCTCAGCCCGCCCAGCCACCACAGCAGCACACACAACAGAGACCACAACAGCTCCCGCCGCCCCGTGTTCTTAGGCTGGAGGAGAACGCCGACGGATACGTGGACGCACAGTTGCGCCGGGAGGAGTTCCGCATGGCACCCACTGATGGTAAGGCGAGCATTGTTACAAGCATATTCACCTCCAAATTGATTGCCAAGCCCTACATGTATGTGGACAGGGCCGGCGCCAGCACTCTAAAACAGAAGCTTGAGAATCGTGCCTCATTGTCAGAGTTAGAATACATCAACGCCACTGTGGCATTGTTACAGGACAGTAGGGCATGTAGCGCTGCAGACAGGCAAGGGGTCATGGATCATCTCCATGACGTCACAGTCGACATGATGCATAGAGACTGGAGGGATGTGTTGAGATGGTCACAGTTTATCTGGGATAGCATAGAGGCAGAAAAATGTAGCTGGGACGATAAGGCATACATTGAGCGACACCGCATGTTGATATCCATCACTGGCGGTGGTGCCCCAGGTCAAGGTCATAGGTTTGGCTCCTCCAGGGCACCCACCACCACTAACACAAACAACAACAATAACAGCGCCCCACGGGCCAGCGAGATACCATGCAGTGCATTTAATAACGGTGCATGCCGCCACACCTCACACCACGACGACAGAGGAGTGTCGCAGCAGCACATATGTTCACACTGCTTGTCGGCAACGGGCAAAAAATGTTACCACCCCAGTTCTGATTGCAGGCGGAGAAAGGGCATTCCCCACCCATATCACCAACAGCGCACCAACGGCCCTTCAGGCAGCGGTGGGTCACAGGGTCAGGGCGCCAATGGGGGCGCGTCAGGGTCAAAAAACTAAAAGAAGGCGTCCTCCGACACCCCCAGTGTCACAGGGCGCCTGACAACTCCCATATACACAGTGTAAATAGTGTAGATAATATAGTTCCGGGCGGGGGCAGTGAAGACAGGGACCCCATAGCATACACAACTGTAGAGACTGGTCCCGGGACGGGCGGGGTCTCCAGCGCGCCCCCCGACGCGCCCATAACCGCGCCCCACACACGCGCCGACACCGCGGGCGGCAATCGCGCGGACCACGTCGGAGTAAGCACCCCGCCCGAAGTAAACAACGCCACGCGCGCCGCCCACGTGGCCCCCGTTGTTGTGAAAACAACGCCACGTGGCCGCAGCGCGGACCACCTCGGAGTAAGCACCCTGCCGCATGTCAACACAGCCACGTGCGCCGGGCGGCGCGGCACGCCCGCCCCGGCCCCGCGCGGCAGCATCGCGTCCCCGCCCGCATCACACTCATGGCGGGCGGTACTGGAGGGCGGCGGGCCGTGGTTTGAGGCCACCTCTGAGAACAATTACTGCATGTTATATGACATTGACAGACATGATTTCAGTCCATCTTATTCAGACAACCCACTCCAGATGACCACTCGGGGACACGCGCTGGGACTCTACACAGACCCCGCCCCCACACACGGCAGCCCTGGAGGGGCAGCTGGCGACAGTACAGATGACACCAGCACACACGGGATTGACTTCAGCGCAATCAGGAACATGTGTAAGTCGAATATATTCCGCTCTGACATCGACTGCACCCCACACACGTTCGCGGCACATAGGCGCGACACATGGCCAAAAATGGTACAAAGTGACATGACATCAGACATACATGACATATATGACAAGGTGCGACAAACTGGTTTGCCAAATTCAATAGGGGCTCAGGTAACACTGCCCACTAAACTCAAGCTCCACAGGTGGGAAAAATACATGGACAATGACAACCCTGACGACTCACAGCTCATGGCATTTCTCCGCTATGGATTCCCACTGGGCTATATGGGCCCCGAATCAGACACTCGTGACATTCCCAATCATAAAAGTGCTTTAGAATATCCGGACAAAATTGAAGAATTTATTAAAAATGAAATTGACCTGGGAGGCATCATAGGCCCATTTGACAGCCCCCCGTTTGTGGAATGGTGCCACGTGTCGCCGCTCATGTCACGCGAGAAGCGTGGCACAGACGACCGCAGGGTCATTTCCGACATGACATTCCCTCACGAGTCTTCTATCAATAGCTACATATTCAAAAATACTGTATTTGGGGATCCGCGAGTACACGCACTCCCGACAGTGGACCTGCTTGTAGACAAGCTACTCGAGGTAGGCCCCACAGCATATCTCTCGTCCCTGGACGTGAAAAGGGCATACAAGAATTTCAAGAGTGACCCACTAGGGTGGCCTCTCCTCAACATTGCATGGGGGGACAAGGTGTACTGTGACATTACTATGCCATTCGGCGCGAGAAACAGCTCCCTACACATGCAGAGAATAGCAAACAAAATTATGAGCATCCTGAAAACCAAAGATGTAACAGGTTATATGTACCTTGATGACATAGTCATTATTTCTCCCTCCAGGCAGAAGGCAAGGCGCGACTTCAGGGTCGCCAGGAAACTCCTCGTGGAACTCGGCCTACCCGAGGCGAGGACGAAAGCACAAAAGCCCGGAAAATCGGTCAGGTGGCTGGGCATTGATATCGACGCCCCCACCATGACCCTCAGTATCCCAGGCGACAAGATGGCGGATATTATGGACCAGGTACGTAAGTCAATTCACAAGCGCAGCTTGACGAAGAAACAATTACAAAGTCTTATAGGCAAGCTAGTGCACATAGGCAAGTGCATACGCCCGGCCAGGTTGTTCATAGGGCGCCTGTTAGAGGCCCTCCGTGGCATGCGCGGAAAATACATTAACATAAACTCATCCATGCGGGCTGACCTCCACTGGTTCCGTGAATTCGCCAGCACATGGAACGGAGTGGCCATCATACCTAAGCCAGAACCAGCCAGGGACATTGTCGTCGACGCATGTCTGTCAGGCATAGGGGGCGCTGACGGCACCGAGGCATACGGCCTCCAGGTGGCGGAAATTGAAGATGGGGTAGAAAATATTGCAGAACTAGAAGGGGCCAACGTGGTGGTGGCAGCACACACGTTTCTAGGTCAGTCAGACAGGGGATCCCACATTAGAATTCTATGTGACAATGAGGCATGTGTTCAGGTCTTCACTACTGGCAGAGGCCAAAACAAGGTTATACTACAAGCAGCCCGCGCACTGTGGATGATACAGGCCATATTGCAGGTTGATATTACATACGAGCATATCCCCGGAAAATTGAACACGCTGGCCGACGCCTTAAGCAGGGCCCATCTTAGCCAGTCGGCACGTAAAACAGCATTAGACCTAGCCAGCAGTGACAATCTCAATCTCGTTGACCCATGTTTGTATATGTTCGATCAACTCAACCCTACACTAATTTGCAGATCCGGTGTACCTCTCGCTCCAACAAGATGTGGCGTCACGACAACGAAAGGCAAGGGCCCCAGGCACCGACAAAAACCACGTGTCGGCGGCGGGCACATACATCGCATTCACGCGGCGCCTCAACCTGAACGCGACAGCTCCAGCGCATCAGACGATATGCGCGTACCTGGAGTACATAGCAAGGCATGTGAACGCGCCCGCGACGGTGGGGAACCATCTGACACACGTGCGCATGTTCCTGTTGCTCACCGGGGCGGAAACGGCCCCCGCATACCACTTCCGGGTCACACGGATGATGGACGCGTTACACAGGAACAAACAATACGAGCCGAGGGTGAAGGACCCAATAGAGACAAGTGTACTGAGACAGGCAGTGCTCAAGATACCAAGGTCACCACAAGGCAACATACTGAGAACCGCCATTCTTATAATGTTCTACGGCGGATTCCGACAGAGCGAGGTCATGCCCACGACGACCTACCAGTCCGTAGGTACGTGCCACCTAACCCGCGGAGATGTGATATTAACTGGCGACACAATGACATTGACATTAAGAAAGGGAAAAAACCTACAGAAGACAGGTCAGCGCAGGGTGGTGAGGATCGCCGGGGCAATGCACGCACTCCTCTGCCCAGTCACGGCCCTACGCCAACACATGTCAGACGTGCATACAGTGACCCACAAGGATCCCCTAATCATGTACCCAGGTACCAGGCTCCCGGTGTCGTCAAACGACGTCAGGAAGAGCTGGGACCAGATTCTGACCTCAATTGGCGCGTCAACAGAGAGGCTGACACTACACAGCCTAAGAAAGGCAGCGGCGACCACGGCATTTGCTGGCGGCTGCTCGGCCCTCGAGGTAAAGAGGTTCGGGGGCTGGAGGTCGGCCGCCCACGAGACTTACATAAGGACCAGTGGACAGGCTGTGAACAGAGCCCTGCTACGGGCCATACAGCCAACAGCAAACAATCATGCATAAAAACTGCAATGTGATGAACTTTTTACCCACCCACCAACCCATATACATACATTCTATGGCACGTTTGGCTATTTTACATCTGTGTGTATTTTACATGTCATCTACAACTTATGGTGTTATCGTATGTGTATAAATATATATTTTATCAATGTTCTCATAATAAAATCTAATTCATCCAAACTACTTGTGTCTCGTCTCTGGGCAGGGTATTGGATAATGTGGTCGCGATGGGGCTATGCCTCATCTGCGGCGCATTGTCGCCACCCTGTGGAGAGACAGAGCACTAAATCATACTACAACTCCCCCTGGGTGTACACTCACACATTAATTACTACATTCACCCTCCTGGCACGGTCTACAACCGACCTCAGCCTATTCTTCAATACAACCTCGGACACTCCACACCTCATCAAACTTTCCACCCACCCACCCTATATTACAATAGTTATATCATAATCTATATCATACTCAACTCATAACCTATTTTACATCTGTGTGTATTTTACATGTCATCTACAACTTATGGTGTTATCGTATGTGTATAAATATATATTTTATCAATGTTCTCATAATAAAATCTAATTCATCCAAACTACTTGTGTCTCGTCTCTGGGCAGGGTATTGGATAATGGGATATGTTATAAAGCATCAGGAAATCTGAGAGGGCAAAACGTCCTTCGTTATTGATTTTGATGGCTGAGGATATAATGGTCTGATGGTTGGATGTTAAATCAATGTTATCTGACCATAGGCTTCTAGTCACTGAACAATATGGTCCACTGCCTTGCAGGAAACACTATCCCCGGCTCCCACTATTGACCTATGCCCAGGCCATTTGCTGAGGGCTCCATCTTGTCTGTTACACGGGTTGCTGTTACACCTTGAGAGTTTGTGTTTTCTCTAGTCATGTTAGGCAATTCTCCAAATTGCATAGAGCCCATCCTACCATCAATCACATAATGATTGAGACGAAATTGTGTGGAGGAACAACACACCCACAGATTATGTACACATAATCAATGCTTTGGAAGGAAGAAAAAGGCATGTCTAAGCTAAGGAATTGAAATAGCCGGGAACTTAGTTTATGGGTATTGAATTCATATAAACATCCAAGCAAAGTAGTGATAATGAAAATAAACAACTATTAAAGCTTAGACAATGGATTAGTTATTCAGATCACAATCAGTCTTTCGAAAGCATTAATGGATCTCTTCATTGTCCTTCTATCTCAGGTATTAAATCTATCCTCTGTCACCATTATGCATAGCACAATACTGGTGAAAGCCAGTTTTATTGTGGCCTATGGTAAGAGCAATTACTATTGATTTCAGTGTCACAACATGATAGCTCAAGCCAGGGTGTACTATCGGATAATGGTTGACACTACTCCATTTACAATCATCCCCATTCACGTGTCGGTATCTGTCAAATATAGGGGCCGTAAACTGGAGAAAATCAGCCACAGCTTTCTAAGCCACATCTTCTCACTAAATTCTAAGACTATAGATCATGATCATATCCATGAGGTCCAGAACCCCTATTGCACTATAACCCCACTCCAATAACCATCTTGGATTTTAGAGAACATACGTCTGGAGCAATTCGCCATGCGTGTATTAATACTATTATCCTCATTACAGGTCCACACTTTATCATGAGGTTTCTTATAATCATTTGATGAATATCAATTCAGAGGTGGACACTGATTAAGACATTTCAAGGTGTATCGAACCCTGACCAGAATAGAAATGAATAAATAGCAAATAGGCATTTTCTAACATGAATAACCTACATACATATACAAAATATTATCCTAGAATCTTACTCGTCGACACAAGCGTACAAGAAGGTTATTCGTGAGAAAACTGTTGACCCGCAAAACTATGCAGGCTAGTGACCCCTGGGCGAGCGTTGGTATCTACCCCTGTAATCGTCAACATTAGTATGTATAAATGTTAGAATTTCATAATGACAGTATTTGACAACTCAGCAATATCAAATAGATTTGATCACTTTCCTAATACAAGACGACAGCATGCACACACTGTCCTCTACAAACATAACCACTCCATATCCAAGACAAACTGTCGTACTTCCATCCCATGTGTTCCATACTGAAACTCAACACAATTGGCATAGGCACCTTCAGTAAACATCGGCTAACTTCGGCCAAGCATCGGAGCCGGTCGGGAATTCCCCAAGAGGCTTTCACCTTTCACTATGGGCGCAGTCTGGCGATGGTATATGCCATTCACCATCATCCCATAGCGCCTTCTAAGGAAGCCTTGATCCCAAGGCAATGTGTGCCCTTGATGCTCAGGTCACATTGTCCTTGATAATATTAACACAAGGTCAGCAACTGAGTAGATTTCCACTAAGAATTATGTGTATATGTAAGTGTATATTAATCAAACATAGTACATTATTAGGCTATGTTAAAGCATAAAAGCAGGCATTCCGCCAATTTCAGTTTCACAACGAATTGTTCATTTATAACTCATTTATGATTTATTTTCAAGGAATTATTCTCTTATGCGCTTTTTCATGGTTCCAGTCTGGCAATATCAATCATATGGTTTCGGAAAGCATTGTCCCAAATTGCTCCTGATTCCTGATCCAGAAAAAATATAGGTGGAAGAGACCCCTAATAAGAACGGATCACACCACTCACCATGTTGGTAATTGAGGGACTGTTCCTGCTTCTTGCTGTCATATGTCGATGGTGGCGGTATATCTCCTGAGTGAAAGCGCCAAACAGAGAAATTCAATTAAGGAAGTGGATAAATGCCCCCTTTCCACCCCCAAACCTCACACTGCTCTTTTTGGCTCCCCCTGTCACAGCCCCTTTACGCAGGAATCCTCAGAGACTCTCCTATTCCGTTCCTCGAAACGCAGCCTTACACTGCTTTGTGAGACATCCCCGCCCATATTACACACCCAGCCTTACACTACCCTGTGAGGCTCCCCTGTCCCCTTCTACACACACAGCCTTACACTGCCCTGTGAGGCTCCCCTGTCCCCTTCTACACCCCCAACCTTACACTGCTCTGTGAGACTCCCCTGTCCCCTTCTACACACTCAGCCTTACACTGCTCTGTGAGACTCCCCTGTCCCCTTCTACACCCCCAACCTTACACTGCTCTGTGAGACTCCCCTGTCCCCTTCTACACACTCAGCCTTACACTGCTCAGTGAGACTCCCCTGTCCCCTTCTACACCCCCAACCTTACACTGCTCTGTGAGACTCCCCTGTCCCCTTCTACACACCCAGCCTTACACTGCTCTGTGAGGCTCCCCTGTCCCCTTCTACACACCCAGCCTTACACTGCTCTGTGAGACTCCCCTGTCCCCTTCTACACACCCAGCCTTACACTGCTCTGTGAGACTCCCCTGTCCCCTTCTACACACCCAGCCTTACACTGCTCTGTGAGACTCCTCTGTCCCCTTCTACACACACAGCTTTACATTACCCTGTGAGCCTCCCCTGTCCCCTTCTACACCCCCAGCCTTACACTACTTTGTGAAACCTCCCTGTCCCCTTCTGCCTTACACTGCTCTGTTACCCTTCCCCCTCCTCTCTCTCTCTCTCTCTCTCTCTCTCTCTCTCTCTCTCTCTCTCTCTCTCTCTCTCTCTCTCTCTCTCTCTCTCTCTCTCTGCTGTCCCCTTTGCCATTGGCTCTGACACGGCACGTGTTAACTGGCATACCGTGACAACTGGTGATCGGGAGCAGCTCGGTTGCGGCCGGAGCTGCTCGCGTGCAGACTGTGGTTACAACAGGACCACCGCCACCTGAGGTGTGGCACATGTGATATTTATCACGGACAAACTGCCTCCTAATGACTCTCCCCTCAGCCGGCCTCAGACCACCCTACCCACTCCATGGCTACCCTTGAGCTGCCCTCACCCTCCACACCCTCCAGCCACACAGACAGCCAGACAACTGCAGACACCATAAACTTACTTTTGTCACTTTCCGTATTGAGCAGGGAGAATATGTGGCCAGACGAAGCTAATGTACAAGTAGGAGTGTTCCATAGGTAACAAGAGAGGTGGACAATGGTGAAACCAGTATACTGATACCAGAGCTCGACACTAAACATTGTCATGATTGTCTTTAGCTTTGTTTTCTGTCACCCGACCATGCTCAGAAAAATGGGGCAGACCTCAGCATATTTTATACATTTTTCAGATAAAATTTACAATTTATGAAATTATTTTCATATGTTCATCTATAATTATTTAGCATTAAAGCAAAGGACCGCAGTTATCGGCATATTGCTCTACTCGCGAATCATGTTCCCCACGATAGCCCTAGATCAAATTATTTAAATAAAGTGAGAAAAAGAAGATCCCAAAGGCAATTTTCACAGAGATAATCAAATAAACCCTACCTGTCTTGTGCATCAGGAACAGTGTCAGGCTACCCCCCCCCCCCCTCCCCCGGAATTGTCTCACCCCGCGCCCCCTCCCCCACCCCCACCCCACCCCAGAACCCCCCCCCCCCCCTATCCTAGATTCACATCCAAGACTGTTGTATCACCTTTGTGAATAAAGTGTGTTCACCTTTAAAATGAGTAGTCCTTTGGAGCCGGCATTGACAATGCAAAAATAGACTTCACCAAAAGAGGACACACCCTAAGTTTAATTGAAAATCTATACAGCCAGCAAGAAAGAAGGCAATGACGAAAGGTGGAGCTACTGTCGGGAAATTGAACGGTGGGAAGGGAGGGGTGGTTGGTGGAGTCAAGGGGGGGGGGGTCAGGGTCAGGGGGCCCCAGCGTGTGAATGGCTCAATAAGGGATCTGTCCCTAGATCTGAACAGATCCTTTTTGGATCCTGACCCTGATCAGTGTCAGACAAGGACGTGTGAGGCTGCTGGTGGTTGTGTGTATGTGGGGGGGGGGGGGGGGGCTCGTTCCTGCACTTCATAGACAGAGCCTGCACACACACGCGTTCCCCATTCTCAATTTTTCCCATTGTACACAATTCTTTCTCTTCATTTAATAAGTACAGACCTCGTTAATCCGCCCACACCATGTTTCAGGCCGGATCTCGACGGTTCCCGTTGATAATGAATGCAGGTCTGACTGTAAAAATATACCATTTTTCCCTGAGTTTAGTGAAAAACACACCGTTTTTCTACACGCCAATGGCATGCGTACATGATGAAAAATACCTTTATCTTATTTTTTCATGGAGGGGGAACGCAGGTGTGTATACAATACAGTCCACAAAGGTCAGGGACACGGTGGTTGGTACCAGTGATGGTGGAGGTGTGTGTGTGGGGGGGGGGGGGTGGTTGGTCTGGAGACTGGAGGGCTGCACCACACCGATAAGACTGCTCAGGGTGTAGACTGGTCACATTAGAGTGCCGCCCCCGGGAACAAGCTCTAACCTACTCTAACTAGGAGTTACAGATTTAAAAAGACACACAGCTACATTCAGCTTAGGGAGTGGTCATGTTTTAACATTAGGGGGATGGTGGGTGAATTTGAAGGGAAACAGAGGATGTTAGATGTTGGGGGGAACCAAAAATATTGAGCATTATACCTTAACTATAAAAGGGTCGGCAGCGATCAATTTGAACCCATATAGGGGTGGGGACAGGAGAAAATGGGACCCCTCTTGTAAGGTAACCGCGGGAAAATGTCAGTAAACTTATGCGGAAATTCATCGACCCTGTGCACCCCCACCCCAGTTGTTAAGAAATTATTTTGTAGCGCTGGTTCAATTCAGGGGCAAAACAGGAAACAGGAGAAAATGGAGAAACCTCATAACTGTAAAAAGAGGAATAGTAGTGCAAGGAAATTAAAAATAGAATACAGTTATCTGCCAACATCTATCTGTATATATATATATATATTTTAAACTGAGATGTCTGGGTAAAAGGCTTTCTCGAAATATAAAAGTTAATAATAACCATAATGAAAATAAATAATATTTGGCAAAGTTCTATACAACTTTCACACAACTAACTATAACGAATCTAATATGGCGACCTAGGGGATGTTCCTTTTCTCCCAGCAGTCGATGGTAGCAGATTGACGCTGAATGGGCCGTTACAAGCAGCCTGCCCCCGGTAGGGTGTGAATCTATCGGTCTCCATAGAATCCACACTTCACACTTTGGGATAATATTGAGAGCACCTACTTCTACCTACACCGCCCCAGTCGTTAATTTGAATAAGGTGCCAGTTGAATATCCCACCTTTGACACCCCGGAAATCTGGAGATGTTTTATGAAGGGACCCAGGTGCACACTGCCTCCTTCATATACCTGTCTGTATAGGGTCGGAGCTACTCCTCCCTGCTAATGTGGCCATTAGGTTAGAAGGGTCCATCTACTGAGCTACTCCCCGCCCCATGAGCTGCTCTCCTCTACACTATAGCAGGAGATCGTTATGTGGGGCTGTGGTGGTGGGGGAATGGTATAGGCTCCAGTTCATTGCTACACGTCATGTAAGCACTGGGTGTTCCCATCTCTGGACAACTATTTTGTTATCCAGTGGCGGATACAGCATTTAGAAAAAAGGGGGGGCGAGCCATTGTTCACAAATCCTCCAAAAAATGTTTATATTAAAAAAACTCCTATTTTGACTCAGAAAATCCGCTCCTGTAATAATCATCCAAAATTCATAACAATTCAACAACGATGCGTATGATAAAACCCAATTTTTAGATGGTGGGATTGGTTCTAACTGATTAAATCTATTTCTGGTACCCCCCCCCCCCCCACACACACACACATCAAAAGCTGGAGTAATTACACTGGTAAATAACCCCCGATGACAAAAAAAAACGAGGCTAACCCAGCTAACAAAAAAACGTTATCTGACGTTACAATAACGTTTTCTAAAGGTTTGGTAAACGTTATAGAATGACGGAAATATGACGTTATCTGACGTTAAAACGTTGACTCAAAATAACGTTATAATAACGTTATACAAAAACGTTTGAATGTGTAACGTTATGACAACGTTATTTTACGTTTTTTTGGGTTTTGAATTGATTCAAAATTCGAATTCTCAGGGTACTGTTTCTCCACAAATTTGCAGAGTATAGACTAAGTGTAGACCCATAAATCTATGTGGTCCTCCGTGGCCCAATGGATAACAAGGTTGGGTGATGAGTGTGTGGTGCATTGGTTCGAGTCACATAGAAGTGGTAGCTGAGAAGTAGACATTTAACTTGATTTACTCTTTAATCATATCAAAAGAGAAACGAATGTGAAATGTGTCTTTTTTTTAACCAAGGTTATTATCTAAATGACAAATTTAAATCCCTTAGCTCTACTACGTATGCGTTTAATGAGCTACGTCGGGTTTGCTAAAGGTCCCTACAGGTACTTTCACGTGCATTGATGGTAGTGCTAAAACTTATGGGCTATCCCTTTAGCTCTACCACCATAGTACGTCTATGTTTTATTAGCTACATCGGGTTTGCTAAAGGTCCCTATTAATGGTCATGGGCCATATAACATGTCACTAACATGTTTCAGCTGTCCAGTTAAGGTTCTATGCTATGCCCCACGTGGCATCCGCTGTGGCCCAGTGGTTAGAGCGATGGTCTTCAAATTCCATGCTATACTCATGCCTGGGTTCGAATCCTACTTGGACCAAGGTTTTAAGGAGGAAGTAGCCCACAAAACCTCCGGAGGAGATTATGTGAAAAACCCTCCGCTCAGGGGCTACAAAACCTCTGCTCATGGTGTCCAAAACCTCCGCTAAGGGTTCCAAAATCTCCTGGCCCGTATGAGGCATTGGAATATGAGAATAAACCTACAGTCAAGACAATAGAGCAAACAACCAGACGGAGTATAAGTAGTACAAAATGTATTAGGGTAAAGGCCTCACACTTGTGTGGCACGCACATAATAAGCTGTTGATCGTTGGGTCTAGAATAATCTGTCTTCACTTGTAATAAATATAAAGAATAATTCATTACATTTTCTGGTTGGGTATATTCCTGTGTTTGTCCTTCAGTAGGTGTACTACAGCTTGCCCTTTGTGTACAGGCGCTGTGGCCCAGTGGTCTAGGCGCTGGTAGATGAATCCTTACTACATAAGTTCGAGTCCCAAACAATTCCCTGATTTTTCAAAACTAATTAGCACACAAAAAACCTCCGCCCATGATCCAAAATAGTCACTTTTTGGTGCGTTACTATGTACCTGTAATAAAAGTGTGGGAATGCACAGAGGGATGTGTTGGCCATCAGCCGCCCCCCCCCCACCCCCACCCATTTTAAACAAAAGACCATCAGTTTTTTTCCCAGTAGGCTATGGTTTTGGTTCCTGATAGTTAATTGGGTTATAAACTATAGCCCTATGAAACGTTAAATAACATTAAATAACGTTGTGTATACAAACGTTTTAGGTGAACCATATGCAAACGTAATAAAACGTTTTGCATAAAACGTAAAATAACGTTACAATTTGAAACGTTTCAGAACGTTAATAAACGGTTTTTGTTCACTGGGAAAGTGTGTCGCACAAGTACGTAGTATTATCATTATGGAATCCGATGACGTTTTATGCCATAATATAATATCATATAATATTCCCCCATGTAAGCATTCGCTACATCAACAAGGAAGATATTTCCACCAAACAGCGTGTAATCAACCGAATCAGTAGCTCATTCAAATGATAGATATCAGAACAGTGTGATTGTAGCCCCCATCTCTTCCTTAGCTTAACAGAGGTGAAAGAGTCCGATGTGGCTGCTTTGTTGGCATCACAACATGAGCCCCTTGCGTGCTGCTAAGATCTGCTAGGACAATTGCCATCAGGAAAACGCTGGTGTGGTTGGTGGTGGGCAAGCATGGGGAGGCGTAATTGATCTCTAACCATTTAAGGGCTGCGCAGTGCTTAAATGTACTATGTCCTTTGTCGGTACTATGCATGAATGCAGCCAAGGTGTGTAACCTGCTACTGATGCATTCAAGCATCATGCCGACACTATGGGTTTGATACAAAGATGTAACTGTCTACTGATCTACTCGCTAGGGCTGCATAGTCCCAACATGGCTACATGCCTGCATCATGGCGACAAAGGACATAACACTTTAAAGCACCATGAGGCCCTTAAAGGCTTAGCTAAGTACCATCTTTGATCTGTTGTTGATGAGCTCAGGATACTGCCAACTGCTCGGGGACGTTTAGGATGAGCTGCTCGATATGCTATTCTTTATGGTCTGGGGCACCTGCTTTATGAGCTAGTCCATCTAGTTGTGACCTATTGTAGACTGTTATATATGAGTTGCCCTTTAAGCTCTCTCTATGTGGTATATTTATGAGCAGCTCGGTGAGCTAGCTAAACTGCTCGGTTTAATTATTGCTCTTTGTGTTTGGTACACCATAAATTTACACTGATGTATAGATGAGCTGAGATGAGCAGATGGCAAAGTGTACAGTGTTCTGTTCACTGGTAAATTAACTTCCCCCCAATGTCTTGTAATCTACCCATGGGGAGAAGTGCTGCAGCAATGGTGGTCGCCGAGCGTTCAACTCAAGTGAGATCCTTTGAGCTGCTCTGTCACACAACGGAGGTTTTTGTCTAAGGCTCGGATCAGAGTGGTTACCTTCCAAATGGGTTCTCTCTGAGCTTCTCTGTGAGGGAACGTTCACAAATGACGCCACGGGATAAGGGGTGGTGGGGGATAGGGGGCCTTTGGTTTTTGTGACGAGACGTGACCCGGGCCATATATATATTTCTTTTGAATTATTTTCACAAAAATAGTGACAGATGGTGGGAAGGGGGGGGTCTTGGAAAGGGTCTCCAAAATCGGTGACGTCATTTGTGAATTCACCCTGAGTTGTTGACAGGAAGAGCTCAAAGGTGGCTTGCTGTGCGTTCTGCTCAGGTACTAGGAGCAGTTCTATGAGCAGCTCAGTTGACCATTCCCTCTATGTGTCTGTACTACCTTTAACCGTTCGTGGTGTCCATCTGAGGAGGGTTCTCCAATTCTGACCAGCCCCCTTCTGTCCACCCTACCCTTCCCTGATGCAGGGTGGACCATACCTTTTCCCCCCATCCCCAGCCAGTCCCTAATTACTCCATCAACTCAGACGCCGCTCTCTGAGCCGCTCCGAGCTACTCAAGTCACGTGATGCGCATATCTGTCACTTGGCGTGCGAGCAGTGGCCCCCGGCGGGTGCGTTACTTTCACAGGGGTCCGGCTACCAAGCGCCGATCGATAAAACCCACCCCAAAACCTAAAGCCATGTTTCTAACTACAGCATTGGTGGTAGTGGACACACTGCTTAATGTCGCATCGAACTGCTCGACATGGTTCAGAGTTGCAAGTATAAAATACCAGTATATACCATTACTTAAGAGGTCCATGATAATCAACAGTTATTAAAGGAAATCATCGGTGTATATGTCATGTTAATTTACTGATATTCCTTGAAATTTATCTCAGTAAATCCAAGAATTGAGTACATTTGCTTCCACTTCCTTTTATGCACCGATGGGAGTTGGTGCTGTGTGTCCGTCGGTGTACGTGAGTAGATTTAGGTACTACTTGTGATACCACGAGGTGGGCGATAATATAAGGCGTGTACACAGTCTGTGGTTTGAGGCCCGCCATAATCTGCCCCTCCCCAGGGGTGGAGGGGGATCTAGGGGTGGAGGGTAGGGCAACGTTCACAAATGACCTCACCTATTTTAGAAGCTTTTTCAAGACCCCCTCGGCCCCTGTCACTACCAGGTTCGGTCCGTGTGGGCCCTGTGAACCTGCTGACCAGCCTTCGGCTGTGTTGGTTTTAAAACTATATCATCAACCTGTCACTATTTCGGGCAAATTGGTCTGTACAAATGTATGGCCCGGCTCACGTTTTATCACTGAACCCAAAGCCCCCTGCTCCCAAACAGGTGACGTCATTTGTGAATGTTCCCCATGATCGGGCGGGTGTAGGGGCTGTGCAACATAGCATTCTCCACGGTTGACCTGAGCAGCTGCCAGGGTGAATGGTTGCCATTAGCTTCGTGTGTGAGAGAGTGTGAAGCTATAGGTACTAGGGGTGGTGGGTATATTCTAGGAGCCTCTAGGTACCTATAGCCATAACGTTTTAGTACCATAACTAACATGTGCAACACGCCAAAGCCATCACCATCAAGGAGATGTTATTACTGACTTATCAGACTGCTATTAACATAGTTACAGCTACTTGGTACACTTATTTACTTCAGTGTGGTTAGAATTAAACTATATGTACTTAAAATACCATTTTAGTGTAAGTAAGTTAATATTACTTACCCTACATTTTATGAATTGTGTGGTGCTGTGTTATGATTATAATAATATATGACATTTGACTATAAGGGCAATTGAAACACTTGTTTATTTCTTCACTCATCTTACAGACCTGATGACCATCAATGTAAAGTAAATGAAATTTGGTATTATAGGGAACTTTGTTATTGCATCATGAGCAGTCTAAAATGATTCCTCCGTAGAGCTGGTTTTAACCCCAGTAGCCTACCCACCTTCAGCAAATCGTTTTTACCACCACTATTCCATACATTTCAGTGTCATAAATCACATCCTTTTATCTCCAAACTACTCCCCTGCCCGCCCAGCCCGACCGTCAACACACCATGCAAAAATCCCCATGTGTTATGTGCATATCGGAGACTCCTCCACTTTTTGATAGATACAATATTAGGGTCCCTACTGTGCCTACTTGGTAGATGGAGACAGGGAGTTTATTACTTCAATCTGCATTCATATCAGATATCCACCCTGTGTTATGGTGGCAGGGTATTGATTATTATGAGCAATGATAACAATGGCATCAGATAGCACTGTGTATTCCGATGGGGATTTAAACAGGAGCAATAGGAGAGGATAGCTTTCAAATGAGGAGGACTTTTCATTGGCAATGACAGTACAGATTTCTATCGCTTTAGAATAGATAGACATATATTTTCTTTAAATGTTTTTCTTATTTCATAGACGTTTAGAATAGATAGACATATATTTTCTTTAAATGTTTTTCTTATTTCATAGACGTTAGGGCCTGACGTCATTTTCCATAGTAGAGTGTCTACATACACTGCAAGATACTAAGCACAATTTTGCTCTGTATTTGGCAACAGAAAGAACAATAATGCCTAAAAATGCATTTGCTAATGAATATTAAGTTTTAGAAAGCAAATCGGTTATTATGGAGTCTGTTTCTCCAAATCTTTGCTGTCAAGCATCTTAGACTGAAGAGTGTTTTGTCTAGAGGTATTTAGATAATATCACTATATTTAGATGTCTACAGAGATATCATATTCATAATCTATTTTATTTATATCTCGTTCCTGGAAAAGACCAGTAGGTCTAGAGTGAAACAGCAATAGTGTACAGCCGATGGATATTGTCCATTTATATTACACTATGCCCCTACTAAAATACACAACCATGTAAAGATAAGAGCTAAACATGATAAACATTTAACACTGTTTCTTTTACTGTGTTTGCGTCTAATTGCGAAAGCAACAATATAAATTTGCGTCTCTTCCCTTGATGCGTCAAGCAAAAGCACCATGTTGACACTGAAAATCCATAGGTTAAAAGGGTTAGTCAGTACAGACTAACCTAGGTTGGTCATATGAGTGTTAGTCACAATGGCAAACTTATATTAAAAATGACCGAGGGGTCAGTCAGTTGTGGCTAACCTAGGTTCATCATTGGTGTGTTGTATTTGTATACCACTAGTTGGGGCCACCTGTGATGACCACTCAGTGGCTCCCCCTGGAAATAAAAAGACTAAGGTGGGTTAGTCAGTAGTGACCAACCTGACAATAATAACTAATCTATGTTGGGCGTATAGGGATCCAAAAAATGACTAACTAGGTTAGGCGCTAGTGACTAAGAGGTTGGGCGTATAGGGATCCTAGGAATATCAGTGCAATACGGCTGGACGGTTATTGACCCTGCACAATACGTGTAATCTCATAATTTCGTATCATACCTACATGGTGGTCAAGTTTACTGTTGGCTCTTTCATATTTAACGCAAGCAAGCACTCGCTTATCGATGATATACAGTAGGGAAGGTATTTCATTTTATAAAACTAACTGATATTATCATAGATAATATCATATTATTACCCTACCTGTCATACCTTTTAAAATATACTTCAAATCCGATTTTATTTGGTGGAGAAAATACACACCGTACAAACCAATTGCAACCTTTACTAAATACTGTTGTAGATACTTTCAATTTTGTTACAATTTGACTGTTAGATCTGTAGCATTGCCTCGCACTGACCCTACCTCGCATTGCCTAAAATATATAATACGAATTGGTTCTGGAGGTTGTTTCATTAATAACGATATAACAATCCACTCAGAAAGAAAATGCCAAATTGCCGATTCACAATTTCAATCGGCACAATGTATGACATCTCTAATTCACATGATAACTGATTTATTCAGTAAACTCTTGGCCTACTGGGGTGTTCCATATGTTGTCTAAACACTGCCCGACTACTTTCCCTGTTATTCTGGGGCTGCTCCAAACGGGAGACAAACTCCAGGTATAATCAAATCACGCTTCCCTCTGACCGAAGGCCTATAAAACTAAAGCGATTAGAGGTGACGGCATTCATTTGCCGCTTAATCAACATAGGGCCAAGACAATTTCATTGGTGGGCGCTGAAGATAATTAGAAAAATAAAACAAGAGGGAAGTAAACGGGCATGCAAACGGAAATAAGAGAATTTAAGCGGGCGGTTGTTTAGGAGGCAGATGGGGATGGAAGAGTCTAGTGTAAAAAAGATAAAAAGCAGAAAGAAAGTATAGTAGTTGCTACCTCAGCATATGACTGATGAATTCGATTAAAAGCCCTGTCAATCACAGAAGCCACTTTGTGCAAGAAGAAACTCAAATTCCGCCTTGTCATCATGATTTACGTGGGCGGTTCGTAAGAGGATGCCGTGCAAGGACAGATTTGATTTACAGAGGGATGGAAAAATGTGTTGCACTTGAAAGTTCCTGATCCAGTCCCTAGAGAATGGATCTTCCCACACGTCCAGGCACGTTAGGGTTTATTCGGTAGGGTTGGTCCCTAATTTATTGTCTAGCACAGCTAGGGTTGTAGAGGGGATATGTTTGGGAGCTGGTTCCAAGGGTGGAAATCCGAGGGTTCTTTACTAGTGACGTATCAATGCGGTGCAAAGTGTTGAACCCCCCTTCCCAACACTAAGGTTGCACACATAAAAACTATAGAGTCCCAGGGGCTATCACTGAGGTGACTCTATTCCTGACTCCCCATGACTCCCTACAGTTATGGAGTCGAAATAAATTTGACTCCCTATAGTTATGCAGTCGAAAGGGTTTTGAACCATCTATGGCAGTCCCAACTCGATAGCTGCAATTTCTCTACGTCTATATAGTTGGCAAATGTTGTTCCCCCAGATTCTCTCTTATAGATGGGTTCCACAGAAATAACAATGGGCATAATATATGGGACAACACACCATGTGCTTCAACCTGTTCCAGTGCTAACTGTCCCAGAAATGGATCTCTGAATGGGATTTCCTTGCTATGAGCGCCTCATAGCCGCCCCTCTCCCACGCCCTCCGTCCACTCAATCTTTTTCTCCATGGCTGTAGCAGTGACTACCCTCACCCTAACGACTCCTCGTGCGGACCCAGGAAGATTTGCAGCCCAGGCCCACCCCAGGTATTTAGTGGCAAGGTCAGTGGTGAGGCGATTACTTCTTTACCAACGGAAACACCAAAGGGCATGGCTGTAGAGCCGAATGTTGCTGGAAGGGAAGGAGCCATCAGGGGGACAGGAATGAATACGTATAGCATCTTATTTGTGTTTTTGCTTGGCATTCACTGTTCACTGCAGACTATATCCATTTAACAGCCGCATATAGGGCATTTGTGGGCTGCACTTTGTCGTTATGATGCATCAATGCAGTCCTGGGAAATTACTCTCCAGAGTTTCATTCGTGCATCATGACCACTGAAGGGCGTGATGCATTGATGTTGTATGTGACACTTATAAATAGGGGGGTATATACACCAACTATAACAGTGCTGCTTTTTTGACAGATCCAGACAATCACCCGTATAATCATAGAATGGGCATACGTCTGATGTACATCTAATATGAATATCTTAACAGATGTATTGATTTTCTTCTCTCTACGATAGCGTCCATAATGACTATGTATGAAGACCCTAACTACACGATTTACAGACCTTGAATAGCCCAGACCTAATCCTTTGATTCTTTCACATGGTTACGCTATGTCATGTTTAATCAATACAATAATGCTTATATATATTATCCCACAGCTCATATCAGAACCATAAAGAATATGTTCATCTTCCCTTTAACCCTTTGAGGACGAGCAAAAAGTGTTATGGCTAGCTGTGGGGACGAGCATTTTTGCAGCAACTTCCTGTAAGGACGAGCCATTGCTGAATCCCATAGAGTTATGATGACTATAGTCGATGCTCGTCCTGCCATGGCATCGACTATAGTTGATGCTCGCCCACAATGGGTTAATTAACAATGATTGAGAAGAGAGGATGAGTAGAATTGTGGGCATTCAACTATTCACTTTGCAAACGGCAAAGAGTGGTCTATACGTAGTCAAAAGTGATCCACGCAGTCTAAAACATCAAAGTTGTATATGGAAAGCGACCATTGGAGTTTTATTAAAGGTTGTGTGAACTCGGACACGCAAGAAACCAATCTGGTGAGTAGACCAAGCAGCATTCCCTTCTCCATATCTAAGGGGCGGTCGCTAATGCCAGAGGGTTAACACCCGGTTGGGGTGGGGGGGGGGGGGGGGGGCTCTGAGGGTGTGACCACTGCCGCCCTACCGCCCCACTTCGCAGAGCTTGGAAGATATGACCGCCCTAACTGAGTGTGTGGATTTATAAGAGGCAGTACATGGATTACCCCAATTTTACCTACCACCCCAATTATTTGAGGGCCTCTCACAACTCTTTGCAAAGTTACCCCCTTTTCAGCAAAGAAAACGTCAAGTTCATCAGGGTAATCATTTTGGCTATCATCCTAGTCATTGTATTGATGACAGCCCCCTCCATCCTCCAGGATTTAGTGGAAATTAACTTCCGCTATAGAGAGTTGTGCTGCAGTGGTTTAATATCCCAATCAATGTCAGAGTATCCCCCCCCCCTTCTCCTTCTTCTGTTGGGGTTAACGCACCAGGTGAATAAGGAAGTGCATGCCATGGAGGAGGTCCCTGCACCCTAGCTAGGCCTGGGGCTGTAGGAACCAGGACCCCTGCCTGGCAGGGTGCCGATTTCAGGGACACGTTCTACCCATCACCCGGACAACCATGTAAACAAACAAGCATGGAGGGTTTCCCCATGTCCTGAATGTATTGTTGACAGGATCCCCGGCTCTCCATTGTATGCAGGGGCTCTGCTGGCATGAATGGAAGTTCCTCTATACACCCTGGCCGAATTCCGGTCATGCTGAGTTATCTCAAATATTTACTCATTTCAAGCAGGAGGAACAATACCATATGCAAAATCAACTTGTATATATGTAAATATTTTCAAATGTATGACGCTTGGCCTTTTTTTTTTAATACTAAATGCAATACCGTATGCAAAATTACCCACTATATATATTAATATTCAAATATTTGAGATATACAACGCTTGACTTTTATATTATTAAAGAATATGTCTCTGACGCTGAGCTTCGGATTTGATGATAAGCCATAGCTGCTTTGGGAGAGGGAGAGTATGGGAGAGGAATCATTGTTAGGTAATGTATGATCCAACTATAAATCAGTCACAAAACACACATGATTGTTCCACAATGGGACTAGGAACAAGGAACAGAGAGCGAGACATAAAAGGAGGCCAACATTACTGCAACCAATGAGATTGCCTGTCACAAATGGACCAATAACAGGGCACGTTACAAGTCTGTCAAATCCCACTTAGCCTCCTACTCAGCAATTTCCAATTGATCTTGGTAATTCTGAAATAACTCGTAGACGCCAGTGACAATCATTTATCAACAAAGCAGGATGAGCCCGATGTTAGAATGGGTCTGTCACATGTTGGCTAGACTCCCTGCTTGCGGATGTTGAATAGAATTTGAACGATGATGTAAGTATTAGATATGTTATGTGACTTACTTTAAAACTGTTATAAGGAAAGCCTAAGGACAGAGTTATTGCCCAAGGCGCCACCTGCAGATAGTCACACATATGATATCTGACTTACACACACAGTATAGTAGGTCCGCATCCACATACAGCCATGTATGTAGAATATAGTCAGGCCATTTATTTTGTTTTCTCAGCCAACTGTGGTGTGAACAATGATAACGGTATGTGAGTTGTACTCAAACTCTGCTGAGTGATATTACATGTGAAAAAACGCCTACGTCCCCCCCCCCCTCCTCCTCTCTCTCCCAATGTCCTTCTTATAACCATTTGCTCTGCTCAACATTTGACAAGAGCAGCTCTTCCTAAATCCTAGCAGCCTAGGGGAGTCAGAGTATACTCGCTGATTAACCCTCCTCTCTGAGCACCCAAAGAGCTGTTCCAGAGCTGCTCCCCACTAAGGGGTATTGGCGCCCCTCCTGTCGTGACCTGCTCCACCTCATTTGAAAATGAGTTTGTGGTTTGGGCTAAACGCCTGGGAGAAAGATCGATATTACATGCTACATGGTCACTTCTGGTACAAGAGTCTACTTAGTGTAGCCACAGAGAATATGCAGGATTTTGGATGATTTGGAAGGTCTTGGGAATTGTTGATGTAAATAATGAAGGATGATAGTATTACATAGAATTATTATCATGGCTGATAATGTATGTTTGAGACCAAAACATCATTTTTAAATAGATAAGATAATCAAAAGTGTTAAATTAGTGTGTGATCCCAATAGTATTTCCTGTCCACCTCAAACCCCATTTTAATGTCCCAATCCGAGACCACCAGTGGGCTTTATAACGCCAACTTGGGGATAGGATGACAGTGTGTATTGTGGGGAGGGGAATGGGGGGTGAATGATGATAGGCAACTGGCCCACACTGTTATCAAACACTACCAGGCTATGGGGGAGGCTGACAGTCATTATTACCTTGTGCCATACCCCCCCCCCCCCCACCACACTCAACAACACATACACCCACACCACCAGCACTACAGCCCCTCCCACCCAACCTGATAGGGTCACTGCCTCAGTCCATGGCCCAATTGTTATTGATAGGTATTTTTATTTCTTATTATGTTCTATAGATGATAATTATCTAATAATCATAATAATTATTATTATTATATTTATTATTATTATCATTATAGATCATTCCTTTCCTATAAGCATTTGACTAAAAACAATGAGTTTGAGTTTTTTGAGTTGAATAAATTTTATTGGTAGAAATCCTCTACAAGTACAGTCCTTAGACTAAAGCCAAGATACATACAAACATCATATATGCAAATACCACTTCCACAGACATTTTTACATGAGGTCAAATAATGGATCAATCAACGGCAGCACGAGGTCCGCATCCTGGTAATATGAGTGTACAAACAAAGACAGCTGGGCACGATTGAGGTTATCGCAATCATGTTCATAAATGCATTCATACCATCTACATAAGCATTGACATCACACATTTGTAGGTAAACTTCTATGACATTCCTTTTAGTACCACTTCATATCATCACTATAAACCTCGATAGCACACTTTTGTATACATAATCATATAAACATCTTTACAATAAGCAGCTGCCTCACAGGTCAACTTACAATTGCAATTACTTCTGTATATGCTTCATGGACTATAAAGCCATTAGTTACATGGGTAATATAAGAGTTCCTAAGCTCAAGTTCAGGTATTCCATCTCCCTCATTGGTGTAACCATATTCCATCCCATGTGATGTCACTAAATTAAATACTATTTTCACATGTAATAAATATAAAGGCCAACTCAGCAGAATATGTTTATATCGTTCTTCACTCGTTGGACCCAAAGTGTAAAGAACGATGTACATAGACTCCACATTAGATATAGATTTAGCGATTTAGCCCCTTTTTCTTACGACCCCTTAATTGTTTGCCATCGCTTCTTGTCGAAATATATACAGCAGCGGACCGGTACAGGTAAAACAAAAGCAAAAATCCCATATTCTTAAACTTGATCAATTATCAAATGCATAAGTATCATGAACACTTCCATAATACATGAAGTTGTTAGTTGCCTCTCCCTCCGACCTACATTGTTATTCTTTGGCTCTCTATACGACCAATCTCTAAGTCACTATAGCCTAACCTAGTTACTCATTTTTGGCTCCCTATATGAACAACCTAGGTTAGTTAATATTGTCAGGATGGTCAGTAATGACCAACTCACTTAAGTATTCTCCATTTCAATGACTTTTAGGCGAAATCCTTTGGAGTAAGGCATTAGTCATTATGTTGTTATGCCTCGGTCATTTTTTGATAGCAATGGGTCATGCCTGACCAATATCCCTATGACTAATCTGGAAGAGCCATTTCAGACTAAGGGCTGGGGCATATAGATTTTTCTGTGATAAGTGGCGTGGTGTGGAGAGACGCTAATTTCAGGGGAGGTGGTCTAGGGGTAAGGGTGGGGAGTCGGTGGGTGGGGAGAGGGGTCATATCAGCCGGAAGTTGCCGACGATGCAGGTCGCACCATGTCGACCATGATGACGCGTAATGGTGGTCGACCTATATCCGGGTCCTACGCCGTCTCATCACGTGATACCAAAATGATAAAATGCCAAAGAGCGCTGGTCATCACTGCTGTGGTGGCCACTAAGGGAACTATACTTTATATTCTATGGAGCTAGAATTTGGTGGAATGAATGATGATGCCCTGACAGGTAAAGAACCAATCCATGATATATGATGGGGGTATAGATGGGGGGGGGGCTGTCGACTGTCGATTTTAAGAAATGACCTGTCACCTGTCACTTAAATACCCATGTCTAATGTCACTTTTAAGAAGCTATCATGTCCCATGTCGAATTTAAGAAGTATCCCATGTCATGTCATTTATTTTTCTCCTCGTGTCACTAAGCTCTCTATGTCGAATGTCGATTTTAAGAAAAGGCCATGTCGTCATGTCGATTTTAGCCATCCACCCCCATTATAAGTTGCTTCCCATTACAGGAAACAAAATACCCTGGCAAAATACTCTCTGTAATAAACACCTCCTGATGATCTAAAAGATGAATGAAGAGAATACTTGAAATACAAGTTGTGTTTGCAATTGCAAGAAAGGCCTTCTCATTACATATATTACTAATAGTATTAGTATTACATTCCATTATAGAGAGCTATGCATGTAACTAGTTTTTTAAGAACATGGGGGGAAGGAGAAGATTTGCACCACTGATAATGTCGGTGCCAAATCGCCCAATCACTTTCCATATAGAACACGTCGGAAGCAATGTAAATACATCAGTTCCTGCAAAGTCACTGCAGTGATTAAGGGATCGATTTGATGAAATTAGGGGAAACACCCTCCATCGGCCCACTACCTCAACCAGGACCAACTACTTGACCACACAGCTTACAAACGAGTCACTCACGAGCAGGTGGTAAAGAGGGCTATTAGATGACTCAAGACTTCCAGTGAATATGCTGAATTATTGAAATTATGGAACAGGTGACTCATATCTACATAGACAGGGTACTATATGGGAATGGTGATTGAAAAAGGGAATATGAGTGATGGTGCTTGACCGCTTAGAGTGGGGAACGTTGTGGCTTCCACTTGATAAATAGCCATCGCTTGGCGAAAGGTAGGTTATTCTTCTCCTTCTATAAATTACTGAAAAAGCTGATTAGCAATTTATGTTTTCTATATTTGTTTTTATTATAACTAAATAATAATAATTATGATAAAGAACCAAAAGGTCCTATTCCCACTCATGCAGTTATAGAAATGTCGGCTAGCCCTTCCGTCTTCCTCTCCACTTGGAAGACCTAGAGACTGTTATCCAACTGGTACCCATCACTACAACATACTAAAACATGGTATATACCCAGTATATCAAATGAAAGCTTAGAATGTCAGGATTACAGATATGGTTTGGTGAGATATGAACCTAAAGAAAATAAGTTGTTTAATTAATATAAATAGACCTAATGTGGAATTCTATAACTGAGCTTGAGGGATAATAACGTATTCATTGACTGGATGCAATTCAATATTGATTAGGTCATTGGGTCAAAGGTCATTCCTGAAATGCACACCACACCCAGGAGAAGACCCCACACCTAGGAGGAGAAACCAACACCCCACCCAGGAGGAAAACCCTGTACCCGGGAGGAGAAACTCACATGGCTGGATTGGGGTGAGATCAGGTTGCCGTTACCTTGTTCTCCCTAAACAAACAAGTCACCCGAGATAATGGCCACTGAGCCGTATTCACACTGCTCGCTGCAATCAATTCACGGCAACCTTAACCCTTTAAGGACCGCGTATGGTGTTAATATTATAGTCTTTTATTGCTAGGATCGATGCATGAATGCCAGTGCTGTATTGATCCTACAGGGTTGATACACTCTTGAAGAAACGGCGTGGTGCATGAATTCTGATACACTAATGCATCATGACAACAAAGGGCATGCGACATTAAAGCACTATTCAGTCAATGCATTAGCTGAGCTGCTCAATTCGACTCTAGGGCAGTTCTATGGGATCTGGGCCATGGTCAGAAGGCGGATATTAAGGGGTCACCGTATGTTATTGTGTATGGGTTGTTGGGATCTGTGTCCAACCATTTCACATAGGCCTATGTATTGGTAGAGATTCATCTATAAGAAGAGGTCATTATCAGCATATATATATGAATTATATAAATTTATAAGTGGGGTGCATCTAACATTACATGCACGTGCACATGCTGTTCAGCCATATCAAGAATAAGCAATGATAACCTTTACTTACATAGTGTTTGTGAGAGCATATGCATAGAAATCTATGCTGCAACTAAACAAAAATGCTAAAAGAAATGATTGATCTCTCGGTATGATCGATATTACTATCGACCTGCATACTCACCTATGAAAAGACTCACATATGACTCACATAATAAGTTACGAGTTTAGTTGATCCATTGCACACCATATATGACACATGTCACAATTATATAGCTTTTATTAAACTATCCCTATCCTTCGCGCTACATTTAATCAATTACATCTAATCCAAGCTACCCTGTATACCACAATGTGGGCTTGAACGCAATACCCTCTACTTTTCTCTCACCATGAAGCTTTATATAGATCGAACTCACCCCCAAACCCAATAGGGGCAGTTTGTGAAGTATATGGTACCTATAGGGGTTTGGCGACCTTGACCGGCATGGTGTGCAGATCTCCCTATCCTGTAGAATTGATCCATGTTTGCTGTGCTCTCTCTTAACCCCTACGCGCCCCAGGGTCAATGAGTGCATGTGACGCGGGCTTGATCAATTACTCACCGTTGATTGGTTTGTTTCGCTCCGCTGGCAGCACCGCCACGCCCTCTGCCGCCAGCCGCCTCCGCCCAACCCTTGTCAGTGGCCATTACCGGAAACCAGATCAGCATTTCCGGCTCGAAATCAGCTGAAAATCACCCTATCCTGACCTGAACCCCCGACGCGCATGCCCCCATGGAGAATCCTCCTGTTTACTTCCGCTGTCTGCGAATCAGTGCCTTTATTATATGTGAGTCATAGCATGCTCGTTATAACGTCCGACATCGGTTTTAGGAGATGTTTATGAATGCTGTTTTGGTTTGTGACGATCAGATAATGGCATTGTCATCTATGGTGCTCGATGTCCTATAGCTCCTATGGTACTTCGATAAGGGACGTTGACTCAAGATAATCCCACAAATTCCTTTTAGGATATCGAACCCAGCTGATGCCATCATGGTCAGCATGCATTGGGAGACAAAAGATGACCACAATGAAAGTGTTGGTTGGAAGCTAAAATCATGTCTAGGCCACTCAAAAAAAATTATTTTCATATTTGTTGTCAAATTAAAGCTTATAATACATTTTTCCACTTTTAATTAAAGATTCTTAACTACTAAAGTGTGAATTTTGGTTACGAAAAGTATATGTTATCCTATACATGTTAACACTCAAAAAATATTTATTCAAAACCTCCCTCGTCATATTTTTCAGTCCTTGCTGATGAGAAACAAGTTTTTAAGTGGCATTAGGCTACAAGTATAACCTTTCACAGCCAGGCTCTGGGGAGGCACCCATTGGTGTACCCTCACAAACTTACAAAACTAGTGTCTGTATTTTAATCCTTTATTTAAAAAGCCTCCCTCGTCATAATTTACAGTCCTTGGTGATGAGAAACAATTTTCTAAGTGATATTAGGCCCTGGGGAGGCAGCCATTGGTTTCCACACACACACAAAAAGAAATTCTGCATTTTTCAATGAAATGTATTTGACAGACTTCTGAGCTGAATCTGGTGAACCAAATGCTTTTTTAAAGGCGTTGGATCTAGTTTCATACATGTAGTACACACGGCCAAATGCCATTTCCTCAATCATGATCAATCAGATGAAGACACTGCACATGAAGCACTGATCCTATTATGGCTCAGGCTCATGAGGATACCACATAATAGCTATAGCCAGATGTCACAAAGTGAATTTTTTTTTTTGACCCCCGAGATTTTATTAGAATTAATTAAGTTGGCATACATTTTCATTTTTTGAAACAAACTTTATGCTCTACTCTTTTCTGCAATGTAATTTTTGAACTTTTGTGGTATTTTTTAGCTTTTCCACGTTTTACAGAAAAAATCCATCATAATTCAAAGCAATTAAAATGCTCTCATTTTATTTCTTGTATAAATATTTAAAAATATAGGGCATAATAATGCATAATTGAAAATGTTCCAGAATGATTGGAATTTTTTTTCTGATATTGATAGACACCATTTGCATGCAGATAACCACATTTTTTCACCTTTTTTCAATATTTTAAAGTCAATGTCACAAAACGACCATGTTAAGGTGTCCGTTACGCGTCCGTTACGCGTCCGTTACGCCATATGGCGCCATATGGAGCCATATTGACCAGAGAAGATATTGACATATGGCAGCTCATAATGTCGTTAATATTTGTCTTATAATAATTCTAAGAGTACCTACCCCCCCTAAATCGATGTCAGGAAATCCAATGAGGCTATCCATTTTTCTCTATTTTGAATGGTTGCTTAGCAACCAGCCCTTTTATATGAAAAAGGTCCGATTTTGTGGAAACCATGAAAAATCATGATTTTACATGGTATTTTCATGGTCATGATACAGTGAGAAATAATCATAGCTATATCACAAAATTTTATGTGTATGTCCCCACAGACCTATATTTTCCATTGCAATCAAGAAATAATGAGAATGAAAAGATTTTTGATTGACATATTTTTCACTTTTAATTGTTGCAAAGTCGTGAGTTTGAGCCTTATACAAGTTCAATTGGCCAGAACTACCCTCATTTTACACTCACGGTCTTGTGCACACTAATGAGACCTCAGACCCATATGCCACGTTTCTAATTAATTATACTGGACCCATGGGATTTATATTGACATCCAAGTCAACAGAGCAAGACCATTGACCCTCGTGGCATCTGGTGTCCCCTGGGCTAATCTGTTCGATGTTTGGGGTGTCAATCTAATTGTTTTTAGGTGTAATAAATGTTGTGTGCTGACATCGTCAGAAACACAGACATTCTGAGCAGGGGGAGTTAGTTTTCATTCTAGTCAGGTGGACCTCTAGAATTCTCAATACCTTGCCCTAAAATAATCAAAATAATCCATGTTGTGCTAATGATATATTTTCTGGGCAACTCGTTAGGGCAAGGCCTCATAAGACCTTATCATTTAAACATAATACTGTTGTTTAGAAACAGGCAGACCAGAGGAAATTACTGGAAGGCAACTGAATGTTATTGTAGCTTCAGGAAGACGACAAGCACATTATGCTTGAGTAATTAGCCTCCCAGAATAAGACTACGAGATCTATCAATAGTAAATGAGTGCTTGATAGTGTGGCGAATGAAGGATGACAGTAACAGTCCCGTGGGAAGCACACAAGTCGGATGCTTAGAAGGTGCTGGGGGAGAAGCCTGTCTAAAGAATGATAGAAAACTGTTTCCTTAGTCAGGGGTCTCTTTCAGAACGACCGCCGTATTTGGGGGTATAGTGCCGACAAATTTCAGGTTCGACGATGACGATCAGGTAAATCATCAAAAGTGTTTCACAATATACAATGGTCAGAATTGTTTAGTTAACAGGTTGGCCGATATAGACTACAATACAGTACAATACAACTATTTGAAGAGAAAATAGCAAACAAAAAGTCATGTCAAATAATCAGCTTGTGCAATACCCAATAAATTGACTTTTTGACCGTCTGATATCTATTCATTTGCCGCTGCCGAGACCTCTCGTCAAGTTGATTTTTCATTATCAGCAACATATTTGATGGCCAAGCAGATACGGCAGTCATTCTGAATGAGACCCCAGAGGTGTTTTTATACCTTCATCCAACCAATGGTGATCGCCGGACCAAAGCACGTCACAAATTAACGGTTCGGCGACGGACGCAAGTATTCCTCAGGGAATTTGAACTGAAGTATGTATTATATTTTCCCAATTTTGTCCATATTCTTGTTCCATCTTATGAGATGTAATCTGTCGCACACAGGGTCAGAATATGGACTGGGAAGGAATATTAGAGAAAACAGGAATTACTATGCTATAGGGGTCTGCATTATGGGGCTCTACTTTTAAAGGGAAGTATAGATATGAACCTATAAGTGTCTGTATTTGAGTCCTGACCGAACAATGTTTAATGTGCTTTGTCATCATAATGCATGAACGTGCCCTGGACAGCAACTCGCCAGGGCTGCATTCAAGTATCATGCAGACCTACGTAGTTGATACTCTCCCGAAGACTTGCTATGATACATTCCTGAATCATGACGACCAAGGACATTAATGCACTTTGTGGCCCTTAGATGGTTAATTACACTGATGTTTCTTCTTTGATTAGATGGGGAAATAGCTGGCACACTGAGAAGAAGGACGAGCTTTCCTAATACCACATTTTAATCAAGAGTAAAGACGGTTCTGAGCAGCTTATACTGGATCAGGTTCCTTGATCTATACATTCTGCTCTCTAAACATTCCCTCTATATATGTCTTGGTGGAGTAGCAGCGAAGTAATTACAATTTATATGAATTAAACACCACGGCTATTTCACACATATATAACTGAGGAAACACCATTCTTAATTGAAGCAGGGGTAGGGGGACTGACATTAAATTTTATGTGACAGTTTGCTTGATCAAAAACTCTAACCCCACGTGATCTGCCATGATTGCAGGATTATAAATGCCCCCCCTCCGATAACCATCGACCTGTACACACATTTATCCGTGCCTAATTACAGGGCCCAATATAGGGAGGGGTAACACACGTCGAGATGTGAATATGGAAAGACCTTGTGCACAGGCTATGTTTGTGTGGAGTCCATAAAAGGTCAGAGGGTGTATAGGGCATTGTGACCTTTAGCCCGTGGATAATCACCCCTTGTGGCTTGGTTTGATTATAGGGTGAGGTCCACATGCACCCGATGCAAGGATAAAGGGTGGAGGGGTGGGGGTGGGGGACACAGCCTCACAGCGGGTTTGCAGGGATCTATGCCACAGTAACAACCGATAAGGGGCACAACGCGAGTATAGAATCAGTAGTGGGATATAAAGCTGAAACTATGTCAATAGATATTCATATTGTATGTGCATATGATACGATTTAAGCCCAACGCAAACAAATGTTCCTCTTGACAGATTAGCATTATATTTGCTAATCATTAGAAATTGTGATATGTGCAAACTTTGGGCCCTATGGATTAAAACCTACACAAGAGATGCACTACACCTGCAAGAAAAGAATAAAGCAATACCATAGATGAACAGAGTGTATTGTTAATATCTATGACAATACGTATAAAACAAAACCTTCAATATAATCTCTTACATGTGTAAACTTTCTAAAACTGGATGGATAATACAGTATTGATGTAAATAGCAAACGCCTACCTATAATAGCAAACTACAACACTTAACCTCTTTTCTGTGTTGGCATCTGGCAAATCAAGGTTCCAACCCTTCTCTTTCACTGGTAGACCATCCCGCCCCCCTCCCTCTCCCCGCCCAAATCACGCCCCTACGATCCCTACTGTGCATGCTTGACTGCCCCGTCACGGTCCGATGACCAGACAAGACACCAGCGTCCCTGTGTCCTAATGCGCATGCGCACAAAAAGAGTTTATCAGGGCCATTCTTATATGTCGTCTTTAATTTATGGCTTATCGATTCCTGGCACTCCTCCTGCTTCAAAAGCACCTCCCTTTTATTTCGGTCTGGTGCGGTATTTTTTCCACCGTCCATGGGACTAATTTCTCAGGTAATCTAGCACGGGGTCTGATTAAGGCAGCGCTCTCCAGAGGCTTGCCGCATGAATAAGTTAATAAAGGGATAAGAAGGTGAATATTATCTGTGTGAATGCCAGAGATGAGAGCATTAATGATGGTGGTGGCATCTTCTCAAAGTTAGAGGTAATGGGTATGGGGAAGTGTGGCCTCCTAAAGAAAGGTGTGGATTTGCCGTGAAGTCATAAATAGTGGCAGATATACGATGGACAAGAAAAAGAGGGAGAATTACTCATGGCATAACAGGGAATATGTCAAAAGGAGAGAAATACTAACCGGGTATTTGAAATGACAAATATGACTGTGCATAGTTGCAATGGGAAGGAGAAATTTGTCAAGAGCTAATACTATGAATGTAATGCATGTAATTAGGAAGTTGTTTTAGAAACGCTTATTCCCAATGGTATTTCTAATAATAACACTGTTTAGGAAAATTATAGACACTACTGAGACTGTTCTGAGAACCTTCCTATAGGGGGGATGTTGTAGCTTGTAACTGGTGGGTAGAAGGCAATGGATGCGTATTGATTCATCGGGTCCTGGCGGAGGAGTTAGGTCGGGGACCGGTAAATCAGGGGGTTAAGACGAATGACCCAAAGCACAGCTACTTATTTCTCTGAATGCAGCGTCTGTAAGTGTTGATTATACACACCCCAACTGACACTGCCATCTAACACACGTGTATAGGTCTTCCTACTCCCCCACCCTAAGCTAGGGGAACGTTCACAAATGATGTCACTGACCAGGGTTGGCTATATAGGGAGGGGTTTCTTTATGTGTGGTGATGAAACGAACCCAGGCTATAATTATATTTGTATAGGTAATTTTGCAGACAGACAATGATATAGCTTGGTGGTTAATATATATAAGAAGGTGTGTATTGACTCTCATAGCACAAAGCCTGTTGTTCGTGATCTTGACCAAATGTTTTACAAAGTGAAATATTTTGAGATTAGTCATGTGAGCGACTTAAATCTAAAGGGAAAAATCTTCAGATGCCAAATAAACCACTTCCGTAATAAAAAGATGAGCTGATATTCAGATTCATACAGGTTTATTTTGAATGGACTCTGTGAGCTTTACTTTAAATGTAGTGTACATGCCTAAATGATATTGATAATGCATTATGTGGTATTTCGCCTATGCCTATGCATCAAATGTGTATACATAAGCTCCGATATCAGCTACCAGCACTCAATGAACCAGGATTTTCTCGAATCCTCTATTCACTTAAATAACTGTTTGTGGTTATTTTGTTTGCTATTTTGCTTTTGAATCCCTGATATCTTGATAAGAAAGGTGTCCCAGCACTCAGTTAATCCTGAAAAACAAGGACAAGTGGCACCTAGAGTGTCTATTATCTGGGAGAGTTAGATAAGGTTATAGCTGTTACTATCATAGACTAGGTAATTATATTTGCGCAGTATTTTATGACGGAGTGCCCTAGATGTAGTATCTAGAAGTACGTGGACGTGGTGCCAAGCCTTTTATTCGATTATTAGTGAGCGCTCATTTATTAACAGCAAGGGTGTTGCTGACATTTTGCATGGGCTGCAAAATATTTTCACAACACACACTCATCCCCCAATGGATGTACTGAAATTTACCCTCTCGTGCCACCCCCCACCCCACCCCCAATAAAAGGAAAAGAGAAAATCCCCCCCCCCCCCCGCTGTTGTCGTTAAAAGGTGGGCACTTCCTTAGTTATCAGATAGGGCCTTATTCTGTCTAGGTAGATCCTTCCCTACACTTGTGGACTAAGGTAAGACTAGATTCTTGTCACGTCTGCGTATTCTATTATTCACATTGGTATCACTATTTGCATATCAAATATTATGCAGCTTCTTACACTGAGCGTCAGTCGGTATAATTATCATGAGATATATAAGTCTGGATGAGTATTAGTATCAACTTCATTGTTTTAAGCCCAACCTAATGCTGGGTTGAGTCGAAAATAGGATTTCATGCACACTCTCTGGTGTGGAAGCATATACCCTGGGACCTTTCCCACAGGGCCCCTCGATACTGGTGCCCTATACCCTATAGACCCCATAGACCTCATATACCCCATAGACCCCATAGACCCCATAGACCCCATGCACCCTATGGACTCCATGCAACTGGAACCCCAAAAGGTTACTAAAGACCCCAAAATACGTCATAATACTTTCTGATGATAAACAAGCCCTTTATTGCTCATTGAACCAAAAATAAATCATGTCTGCATTTTCAGATGAGGGGCTTTAAGACTGACCGAATACCCATTACGCTAACAACACACCTGACCATACCTACTTTCCATTAACCTATAGTGTTGACAAAGGCCACTCTTGACACACCTGCTCACCTCCTGCCCTCATCCCATACACCCTACCTTTTGTGTAGTATTGGCCGCCGAGTGGTTATCACTTAGGAATATTGGCCAGCAGAAGATACACCCGTGCTTGATGTTTCTGCTCACCCTCTCTCAGCAGCTGATTCAGTAAGGTGTAATTCAAGGTTATAGATGTGTTATATATATCGCAGGTCCCGTCTTAAGGCAGGGCATAGTAGGGGGCATTGAAGTAATACCAATCACTAAAAATTGATATCAGATAAGCTCGGGTCCTGTATTATACGACAGTAACAATTATGTCAATGAATTTTGGACCATTTTCAGCCCCCCCCCCCTTCACCCTATTGTTACTGTTTCAAACATTGTTTGTTACTCATGACGCCCCCCCCCCCTCACACACACTCTCTGTGAAAGTGAAAGTGACGTGGTTCCAAGCCTCTCTGTATCAGTGTTTTGTACATAAATTAAGTATGGGATCTTTAACAGGATGTCCATTAAACCTGTGAATGTTGCTGGATGTATATACTGGAACGATACAACGGTTTTATTCTGTGATTTGCTGAAGCGTGTTCTGAGAACTTTTTGTTGTGGATCTTGGCAATCATAGCCTATCTATGGATATATCAACTTATATACTGAAATGCTATTGCGGTAGCTGCGTCTATGTCGCAGATGAAAAAGAGAATCGATTCTGATAACTTGCCACATTATTGCATCCCGATTGCTAGCTCTAGTAGATAACTACACAGAACTGTATAATCACTGACGGATGAGGAACACATAAAGCATGATACACTCCTACAAAGAGATCCCTTGGCAAACAGATCCTGACATTTCCATTATAGACACCTAAGAACCAACCCCTCATAACTTTCCCATGCACAAGTCCCTCCCACCTTTGCCAGCATCAACAATACCATCAGCATGACAATAGTCGTGTGCTTTACTACACCTCTATTCGGTGTAGAGGAGCGTAGGTAGTATTCTCTGAAAAGGTAAAATGTCAGCATTTTCCTTAGAGCTCCTCCAGCACACAAAGCACCACCTGCTGCCACACCTTTTTGTGTCCATTGGGAGCCTCCCCCCTCCTTAACCCTTTAAGTACGGTATAGTGCTTTAATGTCCTATGCCCTTTGTTGTCATGATGCTTGAATGCAGCCCTGGCGAGTAAATCGCTAGTGCTGCATTCAAGAATTGTGACGACCCTATGGGGTTGAGACACTCCTAAAGGGTCGGCATGTTGCACCAATGCAGTACCGGTGAGTTACTCGCCGGGGCTGCATTGGTGCATTATGACAATAAATGTCATCTTTATTTAGAGACATCCACCCTTAAAGGGTTAACAACACGCCCACCCACCTACAACCACCACACCTGGGACAATAGCCCTGGAGGAGAGGGGAGATGGGGGTTAGAAAGGCCAAAGTATGGGTATGATCTTTGATCTTTAGCCGTCAGTTTTACCATTGTCACTCACTCACTGTAAATACACCGCCAATGCATTAAGCCTGGGTCAGCTGTTCAGTGTGAGAGGGGACAAGGCAGGGTGGTATTGAAGGCTGTCCATACTAGCCAACTCAGCGATTTTGAGACAGGTCGGTGGGCTTTCATACTATGTCAATGAACCTGCATAGGGCCTAAACAGGTGAAGGGGGTGTGGAGGCTGTCAACTTGGTGAATTGTGTATTGGTTTTATGATTGTAGTCTTATTCTGAGATAGTAAGCTGATAGAATTATTTATAAAATGTCTTTTTTTTTGGAGAAGTCAAGAACTGCAAACTAAGAAGATGATTTCATTGCCATACCATTGTATTGCATACGTAATCAGTAATGTTAGCAATCATAGGATTCCTAGCGGAAGGAATGCAACGCGCACATGCTAGATTTAATACATTTACTAATTTTTTGATGTAACTGTATTATTTTCCCGAATAAAACACTTAAAAAAATGTAATGCGTTTTTTTTAAATATTAAATTGAACAACATTATCGTTTCGAAACATACATGTATTAACTATGTGATCGTAATATGTACATACCAGAAGATGCATAACTAAACGATTTTTTCGAAATAGTTTCCTAGAATCCCCACTCACCGATCAGCACTGCTTTCCTTGTATGCAATTCAATGCAAATAGGTTGTCACTGCTTCTAAAATATTCAAACACTTTCACACGCCACGTAGCAGTTGAGACAGAACCTCTGAATGTATTTATGAGATTTGCTCCTGTCTTCGCCATTCCTTTTTTCCTGATTCATTGCACCATGTTGCAGAGATGGTACCAGGTGTAAAGCTAAGAGCAGCAAGAGCAGTGTTACATCTTTTATAATGTTAGATTATCTGCCGATGCATCCTTAGATGCATTTAAGTGTATCCCATTCAGCTGCATTTAAGTGTATCCCATCCAGCTGTTAACCTGTGAATAATGTAATCCATGCCCCCCCCCCCCCTGGAAAAAAATGAAAATATATTTCAAGGTAAACGATCAGAATAAGATAATAATGTCTAGCCTAATTGGTCAGCATACACGATCAAAATTATATAAACATTTCTAGAGTCAGCACCTTGTCTTGTCAATAACACGTTTCACCCGGGGTTTAACCGTCGTGGATGAAAGATGATTAGGGCTATTTTCTGGGGTCTGACCTGCGAAAATAGCGCTTATTATCTAGCATCAGAGAAGGAGAAAGGTTGTTTGGAGGGGGGGGGAGCTCTACTACGTAGTGCCGGGTGACGTAGGCTACGTGAAAGATACGCATTTTACTTGGCATCAAGAAAATTCATTCGCACCTCTTCGAGTTCTTTTCAAATTACCTGAGCGAGGTAAATTCGATTTATTTTGATCAGGCAGCGTTCTATGGTAATGTTTAAGTTAATTACATCATAATTATGACAAGCATTTATATAGGCCTCAGAGACTAGAAGTAAAATGTTCTCACACCACCTACGCAAGCGTTATAAAAGTACACGACAGATTGCAAACATCTCACGACGCAGCCACCCCCGCGAGATCTTAATGCCCACGCATTTACTAAGTCACTTTTGCTAACCCACACTTCTCTGACCGGAAGGACGCCTGAGGGCCATGCGCACGCACCTGCGTGTCCGGAAGTGGCGTAGAGTGGGAGAAGGTATGCGCAGAGGTGCTGCTCCTGAACCTGCTTAAAACGTGACTGAGGGGGAGGGATACTCCAGTGGGTAGATCTCACCTCGAAGCAGTACTGCAGTAAAATTATGTCAACCTGAAGTCAGAAAATGTCCACAACTGCCATCATTAATTATATCATTTTAGTATAGTACAGATCAGTGTAAGATACAGAATTCATCTTTATATCTTGTTTTCCTGAACACTGAACTTTAGGATGATTACACTTACAGTATGGCTATATGATAACGTGTCTACCGACTTTACATTAAGTTAAGCTGGGCCTACTAAATGAAACCCCACCTGTAGGCTGGTAGGCCTAAACGGAAAATTCGATTACCTCTAACTTCTTCGCATATATATATATATATATATATATATATATATATATATATATATATATATATATATATATATATATATGTTCTTACGTGTTCCATGTTCCATGTCCCATTATCTATTTATGAGAAACGATACCACTAAATGAACACAATTGGTTTTCCATAGAGAGCAATTGAGGGTCCATTGTGGGGATTGCATGTTCACTTAAGCCAAAATCCCCACTCACCCTGGTAATGCCCCGCAGACATGAGTGTATGACATGGTGGCATGGCCTCCAACAGGTAGCAGGATAATACACCAAGATGATAAGTATATAGATATAAACAGATAAAATGTATGATAAAATCTTCACGCTTTATTAGCTTATTGGGGTGCGCTCTATTGGAAACACAGATAATAACCCCCACCCTCCCGTCACACTGGTAACACAACTAATTCAAAAAAAAGTGTACTAATCTGCACGCAGTGAAAAATATGACAAGCCTATTTTCTTTTTCTTTTTTTTTTTCATTGGAGGGCTTAAATATGTAGGGAAATTTAGAATTGTCGAAATCAATTTTCACAATTTAGATTTGCCAATAGTTTCTTAATTCTAAGATATCTTTTATCAAAATGTAAAAATAAATAAATCCCCAATTCACGATTTTCATGACAAGCGCGGTCATGAGAAGACAGTGGTATTTTTTGAGTGGCCTTATGCATTTATAAAAGAGAAATGTTCACTGGTTCATATACAAACTGGTACAGGAAACAATCACTGTAACAAGGTGCAATCTAGGGTGGGAGTGTCGTACTAATTTATGACAGCCCCCATGTTAGCCAATTCAAGTTGTCAGGTGCGGGTAATTGACCTCCAGTTCACCCATGCCGTGACCACGTCATACGTCATGCACAGATCACGTACGTCGTCTTTGACGCCCCTTGACGTGTATGAGACACAAACACATGGTTAACACAAAGGACCCTCTGATCAATATATTTCTCATGGCTTGTTACCCGGATGAGCATGTGGTTACCTTGGAGACGGATCTTTTGTTCCCATGTATTAACCCATGAGGTGCCCATCATCATCGCCCTTTCTCCCCTTGCCCCTACACCCCTGCCACCCTACACCCCTGCCGCCCTGCCTCCTGCAACCTGCCCCTTCCCCTTCCCCTGCCCCCTGCCTCTGTCCCCTGCCCCCTCCCCCCTGCCCCCTTTCCCTGCCCCCTTTCCCTGCCCCCTGCCCCCTGCCCCTTCCCCCTGCCCGCTCCCCCTGCACCCTGCCCCCTGCCCCTGCACCCCTGCCCCCTGCACCCCTGCACCCCCTCAAGCACCCTACCCCAGTGCTTACAATACATATCCGATGCATCGAATCGCTTATTCCTTACACCATCTACATAATTCCATCTTATTATCTTGACTATAATATTATGAGCCCCTAAACCCTTTAAGGGTCGCACATTGCTTCAATACATTGTATCCTTTAATTGTCGTCATGATGCATTCATGCAGCTGTGGGGAGTAACTTGCCTGGGCTGCATCCAAGAATCCTGCTAAACCGATTCGCCCGGGCTAAATTCATGCATCATATCGATTTATAAAGGGTTACATGTTACCCATACCCTTTTCCAACCGCTAGCCACCATAGATGCTCTGTCTCACGTTTTACCTCCATGCCCGAAACGCTGTTTATCTGCCAAACTCCTTCAAGAATATCCTCTGGTCCTCCCCCACCGTCCAACACTGAACACCCATGGGCTGTCCCCCCATTAGCTTCCTTCCCTGTGTGCAGCTAGGTACGTGTGATGGGGACCGAATAGCAATGGGAGTCGGGTATTAGGATTAAAGGGCCAGAGAAGGAGAGGGTTAACGAACTCAAATAGAACAGACGCCACGTGTTGCATACAAAATGATGGCAGTGGGTCGCACGGGGTTCCCAAATTGGTGCCACTTTGGGAGCTTCTCCCGCCATTTCTATTGCCGAGACGTCTGCTCTCTAAATAACAAATGGCTTTATATAAAAGTAAGCTGTATTTCTTTGGTCATCGCCCACGAAACTGTTTGTTTGTAACTGTACAGCAACTGTACGGAGAGGGAAACCAAAATTTCAACCAAAATATCGATGGGGGGGGGGGGGGGTAAAAGTAAAAATTCAAGCGCGTTTTTAGCCAAAAAGCCTGCACATTACTATAGTTCAAAAAGGGGGGCCCCGGGATAATTTTCGGATGCCTTCGGCGAGGGGGGGGGGCGAAAAATATTAATAAATGAACACTCCCTAACACATTAAAGCACCATGCAGCCCTTAAGGAGTTAGATCTAACTTCCTTTATTGCACTATGTGGTCCTTCCCAGTGGGCACAGAACATTGAATCAACATTGATACTTGGTTGTCAATGTTGATTCAACATTGATTCAATATTGATTCAACATTGGACTCAATTTTGTGCCCACTGGGTAAGAGGGTTAACTGCCTTTACTGCATTATGCGGCCCTTAGAGGGTTAACTCCCTTTACTGCACTATGTGGCCCTTAGAGGGTTAACTCCCTTTACTGCACTGTGCGGCCCTTAGAGGGTTAACTCCCTTTACTGCATTATGCGGCCCTTAGAGGGTTAATTCCCTTTACTGCACTGTGCGGCCCTTAGAGGGTTAACTCCCTTTACTGCACTGTGCGGCCCTTAGAGGGTTAACTCCCTTTAAGTACTGCACTTTGCGGCCATTAGAGGGTTAACTCCCTTTACTGCACTATGTGGCCCTTTAATAGAGGGTTAACTCCCTTTACTACATTATACGGCCCTCAGAGGGTAACTCCCTTTCTGCACTATGCGGCCGTTACAGGGTTATATCTAACTGCCTTTACTGCACTATGCGGCCCTGAGCGGGTTAACTGCCTTTACACCCTGGCGGCTGCTGCTGCTCCCTGTGCCCAGGTTCTGGCAGCAGCAGCAGCAGGAGGAGGCGTGTCGGGCTACAATACAGCAGCCATATGCATAACGCACCCCTGGTGGGCGGCCAGTGCTCTGTGGCGCGTGACAGCAGGGGCGGGAGGAGGAGGAGTAGAGGAGGGAGGGAGGCAGCAGGAGGGTGCAGGAGGAGCACGGCCACTCACTGACTGGACGCCGTGCCACCAGCACTGTACCACCACACAGGACACACACTGGAGCCACCACCCAACCACCCGACCCAGGCGGCCCTCTGTAGTGGTGGTGACTAGTAGACATACATATATACACATCTAGTAGTAGACTGTGGTACATACATACAGATAGAGCATCACTGTGTGGAAGCAGCAGTGGCACATATATATACATACAGATATCATCCACCCCAGGATTTATAAATGGAGTAGCTATAAGGGAATGTGTTGCTGTATTCTGATAGTGTGGAGGATTGTGTACTGCATGGTGTAGTTATCCCTGCTGTAGTATCTCACTTTGTGACAGGTGTGTATGTTTTATGCAATACCCCTACCCTTACTCATCCACCCTTTATCTATCTGTGTTTTCCAGGTGGGCCTCAGCCTGACTTGTAGCGGATTCCACCCTGGAGAACTAGCATCAGGAGCCAACCACAACACCTGGAGGAGGAGTTACGTACTTGAGGAATCCATGCACGTACAGTAATGTGTATGGGACCTGCAAAGACACTGCACAAGCCTGCTTCTACTAGCCTCTATTGAGCAGTACTGGCGCTCACTGGAGGAGGGCCCAGGAGGAGAGACCCGGTGGCACATGCTGACCAGTGTGTTAGTAGTACGCACGCCTGTCCTTAGCTCCAGGGCACGTGACTGTCAGGAGGAGGAGCCCGTGCCTCCACTGTCTGCAGTGCATTGACTCCTCTCCTCTTCCTCCTGGGTATTGGCACCCTGGAGTTGACTCTACCCGCGGGTGTAGAGAGGTAGGACAACAGACACACAGGAGATCTCCGGTGTGGCCGGTGTTTTTGTGTTAGTGCATTAGTTTGCTTCAGGACTGGAGCCGGACTGCAGGCACGGGAGGAGTTGCTCTCGCTCCCTCTCTCTACCCTGGAAGAGCAGCTCTCTTCAGTACCTGCTGGACAGCTAGGCGAAGCTGTATACATGTACGCCACTGCCTCTCCAGGAGCTGCCATGGAGGACTGAACCACAAGCAGCCAACACCCAACCTCCCTACATAGCCTGTAACTAGTGTTTACGGCCTCCACAACACCTGTATACAGCTACCAAACCCTACTGCAGCACCCAAACCCTGGAGGAGAACCCAGCGGCCTTTCCCACGGATTACCATGCAGCGGAGGGGCCCACTGGAGCAACACCACCAGCAGCAGCAGCCACACTCCAGGGTTGACGAGTAGCATCGGGAGGAGGGGCGGCGGGCGCCTGGAGCATGGTACAGCAGCCAGCCACTGGAGGAGCTGCTGCAGGAGCTGAGGAGCCCAGGAGGACCAGGAGGAGGTACACTATCAGCACCGCCTGGAGGAGAGGGATTGGGAGGACTGTGATAAGGATGACACTGCTATCACTGGTGCTATCACACTGCAGCCCGCGATGCTGATTATAACCCATGTGTACCTGGATTTCCTCCAGCCCCTTTGTGTCTAACCCCGCGGGCCGAGTGAAGATGCACATGTTAGCGCGTCTCAAGGTAAGCACATTCTACAATATTAAATACATAGATCTTTACTTGTCCATGCTTTATATAGGCATAGAAAACCAGTATGATGCCACTTTGTACATTTTATATTTTTTGCATTGCTTAAAGGACGAAGGATACATAGGCTGCCATGTAATGCAATGCATAAAAGAAAAAATGATAATATCACTTATATTATAAGTGGGGAATTGAGAATCTATACTGTATAGCTCAATAAAAATAAGAGATAACCTCACCTTCTTCCTCTGTCAAGCCCTATATTGATTAGGCATTAATGCACAAAGCACCAGTACATCACAGCAGCACTAATATAAGGTTGGAGGGTAGTATACGCCATGGAGGACTGACTAGGGGTAGAGAGGCTGAATGATCATGCTCCGGGTTGTTTTTGGCAGGGCTGCAACTTGATCCTGATTAGATTTCTCACTGGATCAGACTGGGCACGTGGTGGTCCCTCCGTCTGGAGGAGAGATAGTGATGGGTACCGTCAGCAGCTATAGAGTGTCCTGTATACAGAGGTTCCCCCAACACAACGTGCCTGGGACTAAGCTGGGTATACACTGGGCCTTGTATACACACATGCATAGATCAACATTACAGCCAACACGATTCTAGTATTGCATCGTATTAACCCTAAAGCCTTACTGACCCCACAGCAAGTGTCGAAGTGTAGCGAGGACCAGTATTCAGGGCTTTATATAGGGCAGGTGGACATTTGAAATAGAATATAACCTAACTTAGACTTTGTATCTTTTGGGGGTAAATAGTTATAAAAAGCAAATGACGTTCCCTAAATTCTGGCAGGTTCCGTGGTGTAACGGCTGGCACTCAGGACTCTGAATCCTGCTATCCAAGTCCAAATTGTGGCGAAACCTGGCGAGAAATTGTATACACGGTATATACACAGGCAGATCAATGCTCTTTTGTATTTTCCTTTGTGTTTTTCTCAGATCAAACTTGGGTGTCATGTCTAAAACAAGATTAAACCATCCTGTACCCTTTGATCTTGTGTTGTATACATTATATTTGTTCTTTTGGATTAGTATGGTTTGGGGCGGGTGCATCATTCTCCAATAACAGTCAGGTTGTGTCCTTTAATGTTAAACGGCTGGGCCCTGTACCTTGTAGTGGTGTGTGTGTCTTGTAGGTCTGAGACTGTCTGAACGGAGGGGTGTGGCTTTGATAGCTGTGATAAAGTCAATGTACAAAATAACATCCATCAGTAAATTAATTGGCTGTGGCAGGAGTGAGCAATAAAGACCCAGAGGCGTTGCTCTGTGTAATTGTGTATTTCTGACTGAGGAGGTGGAACTAGATTCAGTGAACCTAACTAAAGTTCGTATTTATTTCAATGACCGCTGTTTGGGTAATTTCTTTGTAGGCCTAATTCGTGTATTTATACTGTCCAAGACATAGTCTTCCAGCCTGTATTTGTATTTAGAACAATTCCCTACCTTTTATTTGCAGTTTGATTTTTAAAAAGCAGCTACATCCTTGATTGCTATTATCCATAGAGGAAGTACCTCTGATGTCTGACCAGTTCAGTGCTGATAAGCTTGCTTCGCTTCTTGTCGTTTTTGGCAAATGCTTTGTTATCATCCCAGATAAAAACGGCAGGGACGACAGCCAAGTGGGATGATGCGTCTCAATAGGTTTTGGGCTCTAGGGTGGGTGGCCTTGTAAAGTAGGGCGTTTTTAACACTATCAGATGGGTATAAAGGTATAGGACCATGGGGACCAATTGATTCTCCTGCTTTAGGTTTACCAAAACTACACAAGCAGGGAGAGCCTAGACTTACTAAAAGCGGTAAATATGACTTTGCCTGGTGTTCTTTCCTGTTTAGGTAAAGCCTTGAAATTGTTGTCAATTTGTGAAGAAAATAACGGTATAAATCTAAGCAATCTTTGGGCTATTTAAGAGTTAATTTGCTGGTCCATGAGTCAATGCCAAGGTCCACGTCACATTTCAAGTCAGTTCCAGGGTACTTCCGAGACCCCAGGGTTAAATAGATCAGATCGATAAGATATTTACATCATGTACCCTTAAACATACAATTCTTTGGACCTAGGTTGGTACATAAGCTGGTATCTATTATGTACTGGAGGAGTTGCTACGGCCTCACAGTGCGTACACAGCCAATCCTGTGGTACAGAATTAAGCCAATGACATTAGGCCTGGGCCTCAGCACCGCAGACAGACATACAAAGCCACAATCACAGTGCCGAGTTGCTCACACCTCCCTCTCACCATGCAAACCAGCCTTTAGGAGAGCTGCTCTCCTTTGATATCAAATTTTCCATGACAACTATAGGCAGCCCTGGACACACCCAGGCACGGCTTCACTCTATGTGCTTCTCTTACTAACAAGATCTGTTCCATCCCAGGGAGGCGCCAGTTTTCCATTATAGCAAATGCAGATAGGCAGGCCCCTTTGTCCATGAAGGCATTTGTAAGAGTTAAGCATTGCTTAACGGCCCTGCAATCGCACCACGAAGGATTCTTTGTTTTTGTTATGATCAGTGCACTTGAAAGCATTATTCATTTATTATAGAGAACCATACGTGTGGAATTATTGATACCGATGTTCATGCTGCAAGGGCTATGGAACAAATAGCAAATTGTATTTTCAATACTTTACTTGATTCTGCGATAAAGGCTGCTAAATCGGATTTTAAAGTAGATTGTTTTGTATTCTTAACATGGGGAGAGTGCATATTCTGATTTCCACCTACCAGCTGGCTCAGAGAGCTCAATTAACTGTTATGATCGAGACATACTCTAATTAACAAAACAGCGCTCACCGATATATGCTACACTATTTACTATTTATTTTTAAATCATTACCAAGTGTACAGAGGAAATTTCTATTGCTGAACGCCTTGACGTTTTACAAAATGTCAGGTGCAAATACGACAGTGAAATATAGGCATCAATTATATGGTAATCTGTGTATAATCATATACGATCGTAATGTTTTGAAATTGTTATTATCACAGTGTGAAAATGGTATGTCAGGTACAAGACTCTCCTCGACGTACATTATCAGTATTACACGATTTAACATCATTCATACTTAGGTTTTGCCATTCTTATGATAATCTTCCCAGTTTACATGTGATATCGCTGGAAAACACAGAAAGAATATAGAAATGAGACATATAAGAAACACCACGCACATTGATACATGCAATAGACCACCCTGAAGAAAACTGAGAACGGAAGCTATATAAAAGGAGGCCCTCACTTACAAAGCTGCATGATTCGACATTCAATCACGAGAGCTCTGCTCCATGCAATGATCTAGCCTTGCTTGGGGTAGGGGAGGATGCCCTTTGAAAGTAGAGACCTCACTCTCAAGGCCCATTCTCCAGCATCCACCCAGGAGGCTCTTGCAGTCAGGACTAAACTGCCATAAATCAACTCCAGGTGAATAGATAGCTCAAAGGAAACTAACAGAGGGTCTTACTTTTCAACCGCCTTGGACATCCAACATATGGTATTGAATTGAGGGCCCCACTGTGTCATAGGTAAAGATCTTTCCTTGCTGTTAAGGGAGTGGTAATTCTTTAACAACAGGGATCGGGGGGCTTTCTTTACGAACCTCCAGCTGGATACAGATTGATCGCTCCCCTTATAAGTTTTAGTTGAAGTAACGCACAAGCTAAATTCAAGAGGGGTCCAACTTATTTTTCCTCCTCCCTTATAAGTTCCCCCCCCCCAAAAAAAAAGGATTAGAATATAACAAAAGATTTAGAATACATTTTAAAAATTAAAGAAAAATAAAATTACTATTCCCCTGTTGTAAGGAAATGACCACCCCCTAACTACAGTGATGAGACAGGGACTGTGGGGTGTGTGTTCCTACTGGGAATGGGCTGAGATGGTGGATAAGGAGTGGGGAGAGGATTGGGTACAGGTGCGGGTCGTACAATGGTTCTCAGGTTAAAGCAAGGGCAAAAGGTGAGCTGGGAGATATTAAAGTGGCACTCTCACCAGGAGACTACATGTAGCTTTAACTCCTCTGACATATCGATCTACATTGATAATATTGCCCTATCCTAATTTCATATAGCCTCATGTAACAGTAGAAGAATACATAGTTTAGTGTAGAACTTGCTAATTCTCGTTTATTGATTACTCATAGAACAGTATATATAGATAAGGGAGCACCAAAAGAAAGAAAGTGGCAGAAGAAAGTTAATCCAATGCAAAATGGATGTTTGACAAATAGATGCCCATTATCCATACTGAGTATTATGTTGGGCAGAACAAGTAGTGAGTATCAATTCTTAATGTGTGGCAATTGCCTATGACAATGACTGCTAAATTGGGATTTACTGTAGACCATTATGTATTCATAACATAGGAAGAGTGCCTATTCCAATTTCCATGTGCCACGGTACCCTGTCTATTAAAACGGAATTGACTGTAATACCGGGGACATAGGAACCTAGCATAATTGATATGGAGCACTGCTATGGCATGGGCCACTCTCATATATACATCTTTGCATAATGCATAATGCATGGGGACAGAATTCCCTTGGCGGAAAGGCTGTGATATTTAACGAAATGCCAGGGATAAATATGATCAAATAGCTCACCATCATGCAGCAATTCCCATACTCCAATACAGTCACCCACCCGATGCTTACTATACTACACAGGCATGCATAGATAACCATAAATCAACTCCAGGGGAATAGATACCTCAAGGAAACCAACACAATGTCTTACTTTTCACTTTCCCTACCCAACAAAGACTTTTGTTGTACCCTGGAGCTGGTCTCATTTTGTTGTCATTAAAGGCCTTTCCTTGCTGATAACTGCAACAAGGAATCAGAGACTGGTGTGGGTCTGCCATCTCAGGGGACAGCTGGAGGAGGGGCTGGGTTAGTGGAGAAGGAGTGAAAAGAGAATGGGGGGTACAGGTGTGGGTAAGACAATGCTCCCAGGTTAAGGCAATGGCCAAAGATGAGCTCCTAAGGAAATGTTAACTCTTTTGATATACAGATTCGACTCACACTGATATATTATCACTTTATCTATGGTATCCACTTATAACTAAATCCTCCTCTCTTGTCACAAATACAAGTTCATGAGAATTTAGTATAATTGTGTTTGTAAGATGTCCAAGAGGAAATGTAGGTACGTCGATTCTGCTATTATCTTTTTCTTTCTAGGATCATGAGCGGCGTATCCTGACCTTGCTCATTATTCCGGTAAAAATGTAGGAATTACTAGAAAAAGAGATATTGCCTCAAGTATATTTGTATACTCTACAGTAACCACGGAAGGCAAGGCAGGACGGGGAGGAAAGTGGCACGCAAGAGATAAGAGAAAGTGGAGCATGGGGGGAAATCAGGGCACAGAGGAATAAACTATCATTTTTATTAACCCAATAATCATAAATATCCTCCCTCTATAAAAACATAGAAACCCTGAGCGCTGTGCATGGACATACACGTGTCTGTGTTGGAGATAAGAGATGATAGAGGTGTTGCTGACAAGGTGAAAGATGGGCAGGGCTGGCCTCCTAAGACAGATGTGTGGGAGCCCAGGGTAAAAAAACTACAAGGAAATTAACCCTCTGAGGACAATATAGTGATTTAAAGTCCTTTGTCGTCATAATCGCCAGCGCTGCATTCATGCATTATACTGACCACGGCCTATGGGGTTGCTGCATTTCCAAAGGGTGGCATGATGCTTGAATGCAGCACTGGTGTGCTATACTCATCAGGGAGGTATTCATACATCAGCCAATGCACATGATGCAGAAAAAAGTCCCCTCCTACAGCGACCTACCATCTGATATACTAGATGCATGTGGTGAGAGAGGAAAAGGATTTCCATTTCGTGTGATCTCAGATAACTCTACACGCGAGTGGATCAGAAAAGATTAGGATGTAGTGTATAACTGGTAAACTTGAGATATATACCCTTTTTTAAACATTTATTTTCGCTGAGGGGGTTCTATTACTGCATGGTGTATCGTGGCACTTTTACTGAATGTATCCGCAATATCATATAGCTCCCGTAAACTGTCAATACACCTATTTTTTATATGGAATTTATATCACACAAAACTAGATACTAGGATTTCATCATTGACATTATACAAGTATTTGGCGTTTTTGGTGTTGATCTTTTCATGCAACATTTTCCGATGATTGAATCATCCTTCATCAGGCAAAGATATATTTATAAATATTATCATCTAAAATGTACCATACTCACTTGAAAATGACATTGTAGTATGATTCTTACAAAATTTCAATATTTGAAAAGGCCTGAATAATCTATTTCACTTAAAACCGCCGTAAGAGTTTCTCACCTGACCTTATGCTTGATTGTGGGTCAAACAGCCAACTTCTCCCACCCCCATGGCCCCTTCACCTCCTCCCCTCCCCTACCTAGCATGATGAGAAGATAGCTGAGCATTGTCTGGGTTTGAGCGTATGAGAGCTGCTCCCCATGACTCAGCGATCAAAGACTGACAGGTCCTTTCCTCCTGTCCATCACCACCTGTCAGATTTAATTACCCTCCCAAGTCTGCTGAGGAGAGGAGGGGGGCTGGGTCATAATGCCCAGGGAGCAATCCAGCAATGCCTGTCACCATAGTACCGCAGGCTATTAATAAGGCTATAAAAACTTGTTTTCAGCATACACTATTTCTTTTGGCCCTGAACACAACAACAATTCTTTTTCTTGGTGAGGTATACATCAGCATATATAGTAGACCATATTTAAAGTGCATTGAGTCAGAAGATATGTGCACTTTAGGAATAATATTATCGCCTAGAACGTTTGTGTCTCTATGATAAAATGCTTAACTGGCTAGTTCATCATAGCCTGCATTCTCAAACCTGAAGCAAATGTAGACTAAAACACCTGCAATGCAGAAACACAAAATCTCCTAGGGTTCCCCATTTCAACAGTGTGCTAAATGATGTATCAGGAAAATGATTTCTGTGATAAAAAGGTTGGGTTCCCAACGCACATTAGTCAATACCCCCAATACCAAGAGCTACTCATCATATGTAGGTCAAGGCGCTGTATCCATGAGCTACTCGGAGCAGGTGTGAGGTGTAGAAGATGAGTTAATGACATGGCTGCTTTCTGAGGTACAGGATACTAAGGGGGTGAGTCCTCATGGACCATCAGCTTTCATCGGATGTGTGGCATTGGTTGAGTTGCTCGGCGGCTGCTCAGGTGAGCATGCAGTAGTGGCAAATGAGCGTTTCAGTTAAAGATGGGCTAGGAGCTAGTTTGGGGTCGATTTCAAATGTTTTCAGCTACATAATGTAGTTGTGTTTATAATGTGTATATACATGTGTGTGTCACATTTTGATCCTTCTCATACTTAAACATATCTACAACTGAAAAATACAAATCGACCCCAAATTAATTCCCAGGCTTTCTTCAAGTGGAAGGACGGGCTTTGAAGACATGAGACATAGTTGCATTTGTCGGTGTCTCCAGTGAAATGATATAACTTCTAATTGCAAACAGGTCTTAGTAATATTAAAGATGAACTAGACAAAGTAATATTCAATATTAGATGCATTTAGAGGTGCTTTCTACTAGCTTGGCATATGAATAGGTTTCACCCGGTCCTTTATTTCTAATTCCAACTGCCTGTCAATGCCAGTTTCCCAACAGACAAACCAAATATGGGGAGATGGGAAAGGGGAACCGTCGTGAAATATACACTTCTGTGAGCTTTTAAAAATCAAAGCCGCAGAGTGCCTTCTCTAACATTGAATCAGGGCACCCTTTTAAACCACTCACCACACAGTTAGAAAACCATATTGACTTTGGGGGATAGAGAACAGAAGGTGTAAAAAAGAAAATGGAGAAGGAGACATTGGTGGTGGTAGAGCTAGCATGGTGTTGAATGGCAAACCTCAGATCAATATACCAGAAGCGGCCGTCCCCCAACTGCAGCTTTCGGCCACTGTGTAACTGCTATCTGTATCAGTACTGCTATCTGCATGGAGATACTAGAATTCGCAGTCAACCATCCAACTGTTCACTGTATCAAATGATGTCTTAATTTATTAATCAAATAGCTTAACAAACCAGTTTTCATTTCATTTTAATAGTCGGATATCTCTATACACAGGATGTCTCTCTGTTAACTACAGACACCAATAGTGTTATTACACATTTTGATCAGTTGGGCAGTTGATACACTACGACGTATATTGATGCTGTTAACCAGGTAGATGGTTGACTGCTAAATGATTGATTGGTTATTTCTGATCATTCTGAGGAGATACATAATCAGTTATAGAATATGTTATAGTATTCCACAGCAAATAACATATATAATATTGCAGTTTCTACAGCTAAAATACACCTAGCAGTATTGATACATGTAGCAGTTGCGCACCACACGTGAGGCGCGGCGGCCGGGGCAGCAACCAGCAGTTATCGGCATTGTTTTGAGTGATCTGCACTACTGCCCACTTCCATCTGTCTCATCCCCTCTGGTCCTCTCCTCACTCTCCTGTCTCCTCCTGCTGCTCCTCCTCCAGATTAAGTCCTGCTGGTATGGTCCAGAACAAAGGGTAGATGTGTCTGGTGTGTTATTTATCTATAGAGATGTAGTGGGGAATCTTCAACCCTGCAACATAGAATGAAAAGAAATAATTGGAAAACAGGATAAATACTGATAACTCTAATATTATAAGGGGAACGATCCACAAAATGAGACACAAGTCGCATTTATTTGAAACTAGATAATTATAACTTCGTATCAAATGTGAAAGGGACTCTTTGGCAAGTTTCTTTTTGTTCAGACATATATGTTAATCTCTCTGGATCTAACATATTAATTGATAGTGTTCTAATGATGTGTTTAATGCATAATTATACTTTTATACTATAGACGCCGACTCAATATTATATGACGGACCTTCGGAATTTGATGGCAATATTGTTTGATACCGGCGCATTGAATGTTTGTAGTTGCTACAGTAATCAAAGTTAGAACTTCCTCTAGACCAATGAATTGTTATACTAAGTGCATATATGAGAATCATATATTTCGCCATTAAACGATTGCCAATAGTCTCACAATCATCACGTGAATAATTGACCTCTCAAAATGTACTAGTTTCTTGGAAAATGGGAGCACTATTTTCTCGGCTTAAAATATTTAAGGTTTTATTCTCAGAACCAAATTTAATAGTTTTTCCCATAATCCTATATATACAAGTAGTCACTGGTATGGATTTACATTTAGGCTTATTCAGATGAGAGTTGGTCAAGCTCAGATGGCTCAGTTTATAATGGTCATTGGATGTGTGAGAGGGACGTGTCTGCTGTGGCCTGAGTAGATCTAGGGTCCATGTCTGAGTAGGTAGCACCAAGCATGAACCATTGCACCCGCTGGACACCTTTCCTGGCCAGGACTATTTAGATGTCGCTGCCCCGAGTAGAAGTCCATAAAAAATTGGGTTAAAGCCTGAGAAATCTTGTGAGCAGTTCCGAGCAACTCAAATCCCCTCGGGGAAAAGTCGATCACCCCCTGAGCAGATCAGATCACCTGCAGGGGAGGGTCTGGACACCTCCAAAGAGGCTGGAGCAGCTCAGAGTCACACCACGAGGAGTTCACGAGCAGGTCACAGCCACCTCGAGCTCCTCAGGACGCCTCTGATTGGTCATCCCATCCCATAGGGTCTCTGCGCATGCGCAAATGGTTGTCGCTGTTAGCAGTGTGGTGACCAGTAGGGGGCAGTAGGGTTGGTTTTATTGCCACATCAGCCTTGTCACGTAGTAAGAGGGGGGGGGGGGGTGTAGGGAGGGTTTAAGGGAGGGTGTGTGTCTAAAGTAGGGGTACTGTAAGGGTGACATGGTGGCATGTGTGTCATCATAAACTCCGTAATGTCCAGGGCAACATGCACCCGATAAGGCCAAATAAAAAAAAAGGTTTGTTTCAGGTAACATGGGAAGAAACACTAGGGTCGGTAGGTCGGATTTTTTTTTTTTTTTTTTTTTTTTTTTTTTTTTTTACAGGCCCTCCACATACCCTTAAATTGACCAAAAAAGTGTAAAAATGGGAGGATTTTTTCAAAATGTTTGTAAACCTAAAATTTCTTCAAAATTGCATGAAAAAACGTAGGGTCGGCCCTATTTTGATAGGGTCGGTCGGGTGACCTGAAAAAAACCTTCTTTTTTTTTGGCCTAAGGGGGGAATTAGAGAGACCATCCTGAGTGTGTAAGTCAAAATAAATATGACAAATATATGTATAGAAACTCTTCACGCTTTATGTGTTAACATATTCAAGTATGCTAAAGTACAGTAGTTATACATCCTAGTTTTGCGAGGGAATTGAGGTGTGTAAAGCAAAGGTTTCCATTATCTAATTTGGCATCAGAAGAATATAATATTACATGTCCATAACCCTGATGTATTTTGTCCACAATCGTCATGATGCATGTATGCCGCCCTGACTGGTAATATGTACGATCTACTCAACAAGCTGTATTCATGCATCATGCCAACCCTTCAGGAGTGTATCACCCCTATGTGGTCATGTGGTTGGCATGCCGCATGAATGCATTATGATAACAAAGAGTACATACTCCATCAACGTACTATGTGGCCCTTAAGTGAATAAGCATACCAGCACCAGTGGCCCGACCAGAGACCCCAGGTGCCAACACTTCATAAATCCATTTCCTGTTATCGTGTTTCCCCGAGATAAAACCCTGAAATAAATGCACTTGTTAAGTACCAGGTTGATAAAAAATGAAGGGGACGGGAAGGGGTTATGGGCTCCAGCATAGCTGCAGGCTGCACAGAGATAACAGCATCTCTGAAATGATGGTCCTGGGATTATTTCAAGCACGTGTTGGGGATTTAATGAATGGGGGACCATCATGTGAACCCATAAACATTACTGCCCCCCCATCCCTGGATGATTTGATTGGCAGTACGATTGGCTGTTTAATATCTGGGGCAGAGGTATGGTTTCTTAAGTAGAAATAGTGCTAGTCATTGCTTGTTCTTGTGTGCTTTGTATCTAACCCTTATGGAGAAGGGTGGTATTTAACTTTAGCAACTACTCTATGACTTTAGCATAATACATCTTAATCTACAACATGAGTGGACATAGATACTGACTGGCAACTTGCAATAGCCAGCGTATTGACGATTGTATGGGCAATTGTCAAAAACCAAACCGTTATCGACCAAGTTAGGTGTGCATTTCATTCCTTCAGTCATTGCATGACTGAATCAAACTCTGATGAAACAGAGAAGAGGTTTATTGAGACATCTGATCAATATAGACATAGTGAAACAGTATATGGTAGATCGGTGAAGAACATGATAAGATCAATATTCTGTTATTCCGAAATTGCAGTAAGAGTTATATGGCAACTACACAGAGCCCTTTGAACTGTCAGGCTACTACCCTTGGCGACATGTACACCCATTAGAATTGGCTGGATTCCTACATGATTATCCCTGTCAACATAACAACAAGACCACCTGATGTTTGCAGTCATTTTGACACAGGCTGAGCTATACTGTTAACACACCTGTGCTGTGCAGGCTTATAGGTTCTTTTTTCTCTCTCTCACAAAACAGTACTTTTTTTTAGCCTTGACCAAACAGTCACTGCCAGGCTGACCTTAGAATCTGACATGAATAGACATGAAGGGAGCCTGGCCACATCTCCCAGCCTGGGGGCCTTCTGCACATAAATGCTGACAAACTGCCCTTCTAAGTCGCCAATAAAAGGAATAAGAAAATGTCAACAAAACCCATGGAATGAATGCCTCATTTAGGAAATGTCAACAGGACATAATCATTATCTTAATTGCATGTCAACATACTACATCCATGGATACATTTCCCATATTCTATAAAGTATTTTTGAACAACATAATCTCTTGTGTCAGTTTATATGTGTAACCGCTTCCTCCACTCCTTTAGGTTCAAACCATGTCAAAATTATAATGCATAAAAAATGTGTCACAGTACATAGAATAGTCAACATTGATGATGGAAGGGGCCGATGTAGGGCTACAATTATCTCGTTTATAAATCCATACCACCAGCGTGTCCTCTCTGTCCAGAAAAGATCACCATATTGGATGCAACCGCAGCCTCTTATATACGCCTGCACTGTAGACTGCCTTCATTATTGATGTTCTTTTTGGGCAGGTGTGGGTGCATGAGGGGGTCCTCCGAGGGATGCAATATCTTACCTTTAACATACAATAAGTCTCCCCTAGCAGCTCAGCGTAGCCAGATGTGTTCTGAAATTTTTGCGACATCTTGTTAGCACCCAAGGTATGGGCCTCTGCAGGTCCCACCAATTGTGTGGTGATTTGCACCTACCAAGGTTGTGGTCCTTGGCACCCAGTCAAGGTATGGTCCTTTCACCCATCCAGGGTATGGGTCTCTACACCCACCCAGGGTATGGGCCTCTGTACCCAGCCAAGTTATGGGCCTCTGCACTCAGCCAAGGCATGGGCCTCTGCACCCAGCCAAGGTATGGGTCTATGCACCCAGCCAAGGTATGGGCCTCTGCACCCATCCAGGGTATGGGCCTCTACACCCAGCCAAGGTATGGGCCTCTGCATCCAGCCAAGGTATGGGCCTCTGCACCAACCCAGGGTATGGGCCCAGTGTACAGCATGCATTCTGTAGTAAATCTGTACTAAAAGCACTGATACTAATGATAATGGCATGAGCAAGATTTGAATTATTTCATAGGGTTGTAGCACAAGGGGGTCCCCTTATCAATGTTTCGGCACTATCATCCTTTATCATCCTAAACTAGTACCAATGGCAACCCAGGATCTCAGGTGCCTACATTTCATAAATCGATATTGTGTGTTCGTGCTTCACATAGATTAAAACCTCTGAAATAGATGCATGTTTATGTACAAGGGTGGGGGACCTGAATGGGGGGGGGGGGGTTGTGGGGTTCAGCACAGTTGTAGGCAGAACAGAGATAACATGATCTGTATAATGATAGCATTCGGATTATTGCAATCATGTATTGGGGATTCTATGAATGATGGACCATTATATGAACCCATAAATATGTTGCCACTGCCAGTAACTCTATACCGCCTGATTTGTATCATATTGCAAATGGCTGGGCAGTAATACTTTGTAAAAAAGGAAATAATGCATCCATTATGTGTGATTTGTATGTAATCTGTATAGACCCTAATGGAATAGATAGTAAACTAATCTACATGTAGCTTTATCCTGACTTACAATAGGCATCAGACTTGGTGTTGATGTGATATTTTAATCCTTGTTGCAATCCCATAGAACCGTACACATCATTCTGATAAAAAACACTATGTTCAAGTCTAACTTTGACAAAAGGGGGGTTACCTTTCATGCTTATACGGCAGGTGTACAACACGATGAAATCAATATTTTGGAATTAGCTACTGGGTCAGGGCATAAATTGTAGCAGATCTATAGATTCCCCCAAACTGGCATTAGTTACAGCTAACATGTTACAATTATGCGTTATGGCTTTGATAGAGATTCCTCTCAACCGTCAACCTAGTGACCTTGGTAACATGTAATAGAAATTTTAAGGGCAGCATAGTGCTGTAATGTCTATGCCCCTGTGGGCATGATGCATGAATGCATGAATGCAGCCCTGACGAGTCTACGTGCCAGGGCTGCATTCATGCATAATATTGGCCCTTTAGGAAACCATCAACCCTGTAGGGTTTGCATGATGCTTGACAGTAGATACTCACCAGGCCTGCATTCATGTATCATGATAAGAAAATGTAGATTTACTAATGCACTATGTTGGCCATAAATGATTAAATTGACTATATTCCTATTTGATTATTCCTGTCATGCCTACAACCACCTGGTGTATTTAGTCAGTTTTGAAAATGGAGTGAGTTGTATACTGTAAATACACCTGTGCTTCGTAAACATCGTATTTCTCTTGTGTTTTTTTGGAACGGTACTTTTTTAACATTGAGCAAACACTCACACAGGAGTGACTTTAAAAAGCTGACATGAATGGGCATGAATGTCACCTCTGACCTGACAACGTTACCTGGAGCCCTCCACACAAACAAAGGTTGGCCAAGTGCCCTTTCTCAGTTGGCAGCAACACATTACATTTAAAGAGAAGAGGGCCTCCCATACAAATGTAAATGGTAGAAAGAAAGGACATATGTCTTACTCTATTATTTCATTATTTTACTTAGCTGTATCTTATTAAATAAACTCACAATTTACTTCTCATTGGCTTCTTGGTCCATGTAGAAATGTATATACATATACTGATTTTTTATTAAACGCTGCATTAATTCATGATATTCTTGTTTCTCGACATAATAAAGACATAGAACCGGTGGCATAGTAGTTATAGTAGTCACTGTTATAGAGGTTGGTTGTGGTAGGATCCTGTGTACCTTTATCCATTGTTTGGCAGCAGAGGAGTGGCAGGTGTGCCCCGTACATAGAGGTGTTGGGAGGTGGACAGGTGGGATAGCAGGGAGCACTGAAAATGTCAGAAACTTGCGTCCTCTCTGTCCACAAAGGCCACCATATTGGATGCATCCCGGGCCTCCTGCATAGACCGAGCTTCATTATTAATGCTCTTGGCGGCAGCTATGGGTGAGGGGAACTGCCGAGGGGCCTTCCTTTGAATACAGTAGGTTTACTCTATAGCCTAGGCCTAAGGCTCCTGCCACCTTCCCATAGTTTGCCTTTATGTACGCCATGCAGAAATTGGCCATGTCTACCGTATAGAGGGGTCCTAGCATGACAATCAGGCCATTGTTATTATGGCAATAACATACTCTTTTGTCCACTTATGGTAAGTTATAACCATACTCCACTAATGATGATTGACCAAATGGTACATTTGGAGCAGCGCCACCAATAAGATCCATATTACTTCTTATTATCATGTGTACAATTCCATAATGTATTCAGCAGTTTAGTAAGCCAAATAAAAGGTCACCTATCTTTTCTATTTTTCCAACGTAGAATGAATGGGGAGAGATTTCGGCCAAGTAAAATAAGGATTCTTAAAGAAAAGAAGGGTACAAATTGTTTCCAGAATGTGGGTCGCCCCGAGGCGAGCAGTAGTATAATTGTCTCCATTCTACCAGTGACTTACTATGAAACTTTGTTGGTTCTGCCCTGGGGTCAACTACCGAATCTGTCATTAAAGAAACACATCAATAGTGCCATATTTTGCAATTGAGGGTGGTATTCCTCATCGGTGGTGCATAGATAAATATTTCTTTGTATTCTAATGTGATTTATTGTGAAAGGGACCCTTTATTATGATCGTCAGACTCTAAAATGTGTACCCAGCAGATACGGCAGTCGTTCTGAAATAGACCCCTGTCGGCATGAAGCACGAATGCAGCATTGCCTAGAAGACTCACCAGGACTGCATAAATGCATCATGCCGCCAGATTTGCATAATCTATTGTAAGCACTATTCTGCTGAAGTGTTGAAAGGTGACAAAATGAGAGATATAACTTTACAACAATGGCAAAATAAAGAACATTACATATAATATCATATCCACACCTACCATAAAACCTTGCGTATAAGCCGCACCCGACTTTTGGTCGACCCTATAAAACGTATTGGCGATCTGATTATGGTGACTTTTGTGCTGTACTACAGTGGCAAAAACTCGCGTATAAGCCGCACCCGACTCTATGGTAATTATATAAGCCGCACTGGCAATCTGGCTTGCGTACTAGTCGCGGCATATATGCAAGATTTTACGGTACACCTACCCTGGACTTTTGTTATCTGCATTAGTTTCTACTGGTTCCATAGTTTGAAAAAAGGGAGCCATTGCAGGTAAACTATTTTACAGTGATCTTTCTTAGATTTTAATTAATTATTTGCATAGTTTCATGCAATTAGTATTATCACACGTTTCCGGTCATACTTAACGACCATGAAGGGTCTTCTGAAAGCTGATTAGGTAAATTGGAACAGAGACTCTGGTAACAAGTTTTCTACCTAATGAGAAACAGGTAAATGGGGAACTGAGTGTCAGCCATAGTATATATAATGTTCAATGTGTATCATGGCTTAATTTGGTATTAATAAGCAAAGGGTTTTGTACCTACACACATTCAATTAATTCAGGTGTATGCAGGTAGAAGTGTTGAAGTTTTGAACATCCGACACAGAGTGGCATATCCCAGTGGGCACAGGACATTGAATCAACATTGATAATTGGTTGCCAATGTTGATTAATGTTGATTCAGCATTGATTCAATGTTGAACTAATTTTTGTGCCCACTGGGATGAGGCAACAATCGGTCCCAGAATGTAGACCGAAAACTGCACTATAGCACCCCCGATAGCACCCCAAAATATTGAGCCTTGAAACAAGTGCAAAGGTCCCTGTAGTTACTGCTGGTGACAGAGGGGGGATGTGGGAATCTGGAGGGGGGACTGGCGGAGAAACCAGGAACCTGGCCTAATTAGGTTGAGCACCCAGCATACATCACCCTGACTCGGAGATGGATAGTACTTCCCCCAGAAGGGGGCGCTACAGGAGCAGATGAACCTTGACGTGCCTGACGTCAACGTCACGTCATATCCCCCTCATGTGGAAATTGATCATCAAGGTGCTTAATACTATACCTGAATGGGGATAGGAAAAGAAAGGGAGGAGGGCCCCTGCCTCTTGACATTACATCTTTGTTCAGGTTGATTCATGTGAATATGAACGATGCCTGCCCATAGATAAATCATTCTGTCCCTATACAGGACAAAGGTGGACAATGCGTGAGCTGATAGTTGGGATATCCTTAGGTAAGGCAGTATGCTTTCGGAAGTATTTAACAATACCACTATCATGTTTGCTGGATACACAAGCCTGCAAAAAAATGAATGGAGGCTTGCAATTTGTTTGAGGTTGCTTTGTATGACAATTGTATTGGTATAGCTATGTCTGTATGCTAACAGGGAACAGCATGCATTGGCTTACAGCGTTCTTGTTGATATGGTGGTGGTTTAAAAAATATATATAGTGGATTGATACCTAGGGTAAAAAGCTGAAAGCATTATATGGCATAATGCCCACGGTCGATATTATTCGTCTTGTGTTGAACACGACGAAAATGTTGGATTTTAGGACTAATCTATGGCATAACGATTTTGGCACTGATCTGCATTGTAGTATTCAGATGGTCACTATCTACTGCTAAATCTAGTTCTGTGTTTCTTATATGTATCCTATGGTATGAAATCAGAAATAATAAATGGTAGAGCCAGAAAGATTTACACCAAAGGCCTACCACCACCCGCCAATGTCTATTATTTTACAACTGTTCAGTTCATAAGTGAGTGTAACTCACCCAGCCTGACTACCCTACAGCAAGCCCAGCAGCAAGGTCCCTACGTGGATGTTTTAGTACCCCTAGAATAAGTTCCAATGGACCCCCTGCCATGCCTCCAAAGTATACATCACACCTAAGCCATGCTGAGATTTAAGGGTCGCTGCTGGGAAGGTCGGCAGGAGGCAATTTATAGTCCTTGGAGAACTTATTCAATTATTACCCTTCCCTAGAACGTCAGTCAGGATATGCCAGTGAGTGTTTATTAGCCACGGGCTCGCCCCAGGCCGCGCACGGGGTATTTCTCACCAACTCCCGCAGGGTACGAGATGTGGGAACCAACGAGAAAGAGAACATCAGTGTCACGGGATGTCTTGACTACCAGTCATACATTAATATTAGCACAATGAGTGCATGATGAAACACCACACGGTTTGGCACTTTTAATTTAACTAAACTCTACATTTTGTAAAGTGTTACCACTATACCTGCGCGATAATACAGCCCTCAGCGGTCTACTTCCGGGTGCTGATAGCATAGAGGTTGTCAAGTGCATTGTCTGTTTTTATCAAGAGGCTCAAGAATCTGGCGTCTATAGCATAGTTCCAGGGCGTCCCACTGCATGGGTGTCAGAAATGTCATCTGGCCGAAAAAGGGAAAGGTACTAAAGACCAATTATAGCGGTATGAAGTAGAAAAAGGTATGGGCGACATCTAGTGGCTGGGATAAATGTCAGACCCATACCAGCGCTGGATAATAAGCCTTCGTCTGGTTGGGTTGGGAGCCTGTTATGAAGGCTATATTACATGTGTATAATAGTGTAGAGCACGACTCATAATGTCACAGTGCCAGTGGAGAGTTTCTATTTCGTTTTTTTTTGGTTTCAGTGAGTCCACATTGAACTAATTTATCTAACCAAAAATATGGTACGAAACGCAGTATGAATTTCGTTAATATAAGACATAAGAGAGCAATACTGTTGCTTCCATATAATATTATGTGAGACCATGTACTGGGGTAGAAAATATGATTTTGGATTTAATTAAAGTCAACCTTATATATTATGATATGAAGGTCTTGGATTATTGAAGTATTGCCTTTTGAACCTCAGAGACTAGCTCAGTATTGGACCTCAATATCAATCCTGTTGTCGAAGCATTTTTTTCCAAGAAGTGACAACAAATCCGTTGAACCAATCTATTTGGATATTTAAAGATACTAGATTGCAGGATGTTTTCACCAGTAAAGAAGTTCCCTTATTAGTCTCCTCTGGATACTGATTCTGATCACTTAATCCATCCCTATTTATGATCGGATAACATTGGACGCCAGTAGATGGCACCTAACCAGCCATCTATATGGTGTCAGCCGTAGATCCAACCATTTCTAAAAATGCAATAATGCTACACAGAATTCAACACGTATTTCCCTTTGCAACGTATTTATATTCAGTTTCCTGTTCTTTCATGCCTTGGTTACTGATATCACTCTATCAAACGAAAGTTCTAAGGAACAAATTGAAATTACGGAGGGAAGCTATTACAGAATTCGTCACAATAGTAACTCCAATATCGTTGGGCAAACTAAAAGGATTTGCATGTACGGGTTTCAACTATCGTGACAGTAAAGAATATATTGTCATGCACAGAATTCGGACATAGTTTCTCAATATCCCCTTAGTCGCAACCCTTAACCCTTTAAGTACAGCAAAATGCTTTCATGTAATTTGTCCTTTGATGATGTGATGCATGAATGCAGCGCTGTGAACACGTCTTCCCAACCAGGCTGCATCTTGCCAGCCCTGCAGATCTAGCATATGGTGCTTGAATGCAGAATCCGGACTAGCATCATGCATCATGCATCATGACAACAAAGGGTATAACTCTTTAAATCACTGTGCGATCTGTAAAGGGTTAAATGGTGAATTCATCATCATCCTGAAAAGAATTATGCTTTTAAACACTGAGAGAACTTTATGGTCACTTTTTGGTGAGATGTATAGACCTTTTACCTGTAGAGAACCCATCCAGCAATACTGTTGGGAGATAAACAACCCATTTTTATGGTATAAAGATATCAGGTGCAGGGTATGTGCATCCTACACATTTGTTGAGGTTTAATATTAGAACCTCAAATACCATTAGTGATGAATAAGTTGCTTAAAGTTGCACAAAGTCAAACGACATCTTGTTTGGTCTGATACCGCGCCATCGAGTGACGTAACTTTTATTACCGGAAGCTACATGAACGCCGGTTACCCGGTCACATATTTTCCCGTGTCGTCAAATCTCAATACTCCTCCTCGACAAGTGAAAATATACTTTGTTTGAAACATATCTAATATGAACATAAACTTTTAGAATACACAATGAATAACTATATAATGTGTAACCATAAAGTAAACACTCCTCCTGGATGTTTAAGTCCTTGACTTATCAGTGTCTCTTGTTTACTTAGAATAATGTTCAATAGTTCTTCAGTAAACTGGTCTATAGTTCTTAGTCTCCTCCAGTAAACTGGTAATGTTCTTAAAATTGACTCATTGGTCAAATATTAGAACATGTCTTTATACAGTTCTCACACAACTAGTATACATGTATTACATAAACTAGATCTCATTAGTTTTAGTATTACTACAACAATAACTCCTTATATTGTCTTACATAACATACTCAATAGCATATACCTTAGCTATTAAAAGGCAATCATCAACTTAGGTCTTCCATATGTTTTACATTAAACCATACTCAATAGCTACCACAGGCTATTAACAATTAATTAAAACATAATACCTAACCTTGGAAAGAGCGGTTACTAGCACATCATTTCCATGTGAGGCTTCAGCCCTCACCTCCCTAGACTAAAGAACTTCTCTGGTTCTGCACCTAACATTTTGCACCGAGCGCATGGATCCACCTGACTACCAAAAAATATATAAGCTACCTTCCTTCTGGTCCATTCACACCAGATGAACTTTAGACATGCAGGAACCCCTGCTATAGGCTAGGCCTACACTGCCCTCATGTCACGGGCCATCACCCCGAATAATGGTTTTGTCTTTGATACACCGTCCTATCAACTCGATCCGGTCCATCAACCGGACCAGTGGTTTGGTCCTCATCGTTGCGGTCCACTACCCCGCATGTGGTTTTGGTTTAGTCGTACACAGTAGCGAACTGTCCTCACCCATTGCGGTCCACCTACCGCCCTTCGGAATGCTTCATTGTAGCTTATATCACCCCTCCAACAACCTATCCATCTCCGAGCTCCTCCTGCCTTGTCATCGCAGAACCCTAGAAGTCTCTGCGTCATCCACCGGTACCCGGTCTCCGGTACCTTGCATCACTTCCCACTGCAGATATGTTGAATAGTCCATTATCATTAGAGTTGCACAATAAATCATTATGTGTCTAAAGCTGCACAGGAATGAGTCATTTCTTATCAACACATGTCCTTCACTGGACTTCCTCATACTTGCTGCCATTTTTAGTTGTGACCTCCATTCTATACCACACATAGAAACTCCCTCACACAACCCCCTCGAAATGCTCACACAGCCAAGTATCCACAGTTCACTTAACCACACTCACAGTCCTGCTGACGTCACCTACAGTCCTGCTGACGTCACCTGCAGTCTCCCGACGTCATCTGCAGTCTCCCGACGTCATCTGCAGTCTCCCGACGTCATCTGCAGTCTCCCGACGTCACCTGCAGTCTCCCGACGTCTACTAGCACTGCTATTTGCTACCTCCACGACGTCATCTGTGTTACAGCACCAACAAAACACACAGTCACGTCGTACTCCTGTACACCTCAACAGTGCTCAACGCCTTGTCACGTCCTGTGTGACTCCACAGTAGCACACACGTACCTCCTGTCAATATCAGTATACAACAGTCATTGAGTCAATACACACACACAGTGACCCAGCAGTACATCGTACACGGCGTCCTCGCCACTGTTGCTTCTCCCGGGGTGGACGCTCCCCCTCCTCGTGCCGCCTGCGGCCATGCACGGCTCCTATCCGGCGTTCTCAGCGCGTCCCCGGGGCGCTCACTCTCCCACGACGTCCTCACGTGTTACACCAACGTGTTCCCCTTGCTGTTAACTTACTGCACATTTTATAAACAGCATCTCCCGAGTGCAGTCCACACAGCATCATGACACACATTTATTGTCCACGGCGCCCTGGGCTATCCGACATCGTCCTCGTGCGTCTATCATGGTAAACTCCTCCCAATATCGCTCACAGCGCCCGTCACCTATGCAGCCTACTCCGGCCTCAAAGCTGCCGAGGCGAGGTGCTCCCCGTAGCGTCCAACTCGCCGAGTTTCCAGAGTCTCAAACTCGTACTTCCAAGGCCCATCCGACTTTGAGACTTGTCCAGTGTTTCCTCCATACCTTTTACAATCCCTCACCTGCGCAGTGGAATGCGAGCCTGGGCCCATAACCTAATGAATAAGTTGCTTATAGCTGGACAAAATCAAAAGCCATCTCTACTTTGTAGCACTCCATCTTCGACATCTCCATGTGTACATCCACTATACACTGTAACTGTGACTGTTCCAGCATACATAACACTACACAGGCCGCAGCACATCATACACGGCTCCTGGCCCCTCCTGTCCTGCCACTGGCACTGTCACTGTTTGTGTTACACACACCTCACGTCGTACTCCTGTGAGGCTGTGTGTATTGTTGTCGTACCAGTGTCCATAAAACTGATCCATACATACACCACAACGTCCTCCTGTGTGTATCATCTCTGTAACTCGACAGCACAACTACAAATCCAAATAGGCCTATAGGCTCCACTGTAACTGTCTCTTCTCCACGGGCCCTGTCCAGCGTGGGCTATCCGGCCCACACTCACTCAGGCTCTTTGTGCTGCCTGGGGCGTCGTCCTCCTGCAGCCACGCCCCCTCTTCTTGGCTATCCGGCGTGTTTCTCGGCGTTTCCAAAGCGTCCCCAAACGTGCATCAATGTCCAAACTTACTCCAGACACCCTCCAGTTTGGATTGCATAAACATCATACACGTTTCTCGTCGAGCTCCCTCCTCACGGAGAAGGCACTTCTCCTGCTCGCCCCACGCTTGGACAGACCGACAAACACCTCCCAATATCGCTCACGGCGCCGGCTCCTGCCGGCTCCACTCCCGGGGTGGGCGCCCTCTGCTGCTCGGGCCTACTGCCGCCCCAGGTGGCGTCCGTCAGTCAGCTGTTTCTCTAACTGCTGACACAGCACTTGCCGGCGTCCTCAACGTGTTCCTTTTGCTGCCCACTTACTGCACGTACCCAAAACATCTACCTACACGTATCCTGTAGGCTATGCCGACCTTGCAGTTTCTACAACAGCTGCAAACACGTGCACTGACATGGCACCTGTCCAGCGTGGGCTTTCCGGCCACCTGCTCGCCGAAGCCACTCGGACTCGCCGAGTTTGCACGCAGCAATAACTCCTCTTCTCATGGCCATCCGACCCTCCAACTATCTCACAACTTACTCTATACATTTACAATCCTTCCCATCGCAGTGGAATCGTAACTGGGCCCATAACCTGATGAATAAGTTGCTTAAAGTTGCACAAAGTCAAACGACATCTTGTTTGGTCTGATACCGCGCCATCGAGTGACGTAACTTTTATTACCGGAAGCTACATGAACGCCGGTTACCCGGTCACATATTTTCCCGTGTCGTCAAATCTCAATAATTAGAGTATGTGATGGTAGGTTTAGAAGCAACAACCACAAGGCGACTTATACTGGAGTGTTTTAATATGCAGAGATTCTGTACTTTTAAATCGCCTTGAAGGTCTTGGCCTTAACGATTATTGAAGTAGATCTGAGTATTGCCTTTAGAACCTCAGAGGTTTTATAGCTCAGTATTGGACTTAAAACATGCAACAATCCTGCTGTTCAAGCAATTATATCTCTGAAAGCGACAACAAATCCTTTGAACCAATGTATTCAGATATTTAAAGATATTAGATTGCTGCAAGTTCTCCCCTTGTAAAGAAATTCCCCTAGACTACTCTAGATACTTTAGTTTCCTGATGGCATTGAACGAAGGCATGATCGCCATTTTGAAAGCTTATACTATGCATGCCTAGAACGAATGATGACCTCTGGGCTATGTCGTAAAGGGGACATGAATAGAGAATGGGCGCTTAGCCTTTCGCCAGACTGCTCTCTCGTGCATTGGGTGTGTTGTCATGTTGTAACCTATGAGCATGTTTAGTGCCATATGCACCATACAAGTGCAAATGGTGGCTATAAAGTCATTCAGCCTAGTGTGAATCACTGTGAGGCTTGTACAAATTATGAGGGAGCTATAAAAACTATGGGTTCTTATTTCCATATGACTGAATGTCTCACTTTGATATGGATCTTTCCTTTAAAGAACAGGCTGTGCTGCGAAAAGAATGGCTAAGGGCGATTTCATTAGTGGCATAGAAGAAGGGGTATGATACTATAACAGCTATAACATAACATGTTGTTGTTTCCCTGGTCTGACATGGTTATAAAAACAAAAGTAGAACCTTCAAGATTGGAGGAGCTCATAATCATATTCCCTGTTCTGACATTGTTATAAAAATAAGAGTAGACGCTTCAAGATTGAAGGGGCTCATAATCATAAAACAGAAAAAAAAACCATTGATATTGTATACATCGCCAGCCTACACAACCTCCCGCTCATATGACAACTTTGATTATGTAGAATAGATCTATGAAGCATAATAGATTTGCTTGTTTTGAGTTGTTTGTCTAAATCTAGTACATGTTACAGATAATGTACAATCTTTAATCTGCCCCCCCCCCCCCGCTAAAACGAGGAAAGAAAACAATACCCCCTCCCCCCGAAATGGACCAAAAATACTTGAGGCTATGGTCAAAAGGATTTACCTTTGTCACAATTTGGTGTCATTTTTCAAAACGCTTGTTGCGTTTTGGAACCGAACTATTCATAATCATAGTAAACCGGGTTACCTGAACACACATTTTTGAGCCGATTGGTAGTAGTTTATCATGGTTAACATACTTGCGTGAACAACACTGACTGGCAACCATGCAAATAGCTGTCCTTTGTTTACTGCTCCAGTACATAGGGGATCCAAAACAAACCATGCAAATCCCGTTTACCTGACTGAAGCCAGGTGGTTCTATCCTAAGTGGTCCTTTGTGCTCTGTTAGCATGTCTAGGTTAGATGAAAGCAATTGAAGTTCACATAGAAATAAATGTTATCGCTGATCAAAAGGGAGCGATTTAATGAATAATCGATTACCAGAGATGCCATCGCTTCTGGAGAACTACCACACAGTCTGTTACCACGGTTGTTAGGGGGCCCTCCTTGATAGCTGGCCAACTCCTAGATACCCTGCTAGCATTGCTTAATGGGCCCCATATGTGTTTATCTGGGCAAGCTGGGCTTGCACACCTCTAGGTTTCGTCATCGTTTGCTAGGGCTGCCAGTGGGAGGTCAGATAAGCGCAGCCCACCAACTCAGTTTCTTTTAGATACATTGCAAATACTTTAAGATATACTTCCTGATTTTTTTCAGAAATTCTCATGGTGATATGCCCAAGTGAATTGAATCTGGGAACTTTAGATCTGGGCAGTTCGCAGTCCAGGACAAAATTATAATTATTGGGTCCTATATGGAATTCCACCTGGGACCCACATGATACCCATCAAACATTGCTGACTGTGTGGGACATTGCAGTAATGAGACACTCCTTACGTGGGCTATACATAGTTACTAATGCCAAGCTTTCATTATTCATTTCTGTATACAGAATGCATGGATAATTAATGCAAGTAGTATAGGAAGGTTTAGATTTGGGAAATGAACAGAAGAGTAACCAGAAACCAAATGGTTACTCTCAATAGAAATGAGCCTGAAATCATCACAGGTACTAAATGCCCAAAGGTACAAGCATCCTTTATACACGCCACATGCCTATACCTGCATAGTGTGAAGCACCTCTTGAGATGGTCCCTTTCTCACCACCTAGTACCCACACTATACAATTGCCTCCATTCTAACAGCAGCACACGGCATCAGAAGGTTAACCTTTTACCTGATGGCATTTCCGCAGGCTGTCATCAGGCCTCTAACCACTGCTGACCATTTACAGCCACAACAAAGGCAGCTTTAGACAAACACAACTAGCGGCCCTTTGTGACAACATGACAGAGCCTATTGGCGGCATCTCCTATAAGCCTGCAAGGGTGGCCGCATAGTGCTGTAATGCATTATATCCTTGGACGTTAGGATGCATGAATGCAGCCTTGTCAAGCCTAGTCGCGAAGGCTGTATCCATGCATTTCGGGAATTTATATTCATCAACCCGCGAGGGTCACCATGATGCTTGAATGCACCCCTGGTGAGTCACTCGCCAGGGGTACATTCATGCATCATGCTAACCAAGGGAATGATGCTTTAAAGCATTATGCGGCCCTTAACGGGATAATCAATGTCCAACCCAAGCACTGGTAGTACCATCTGCCGTCGCCAAGGACGCTCCTCCAGTATCCCTAGGGCTTTTTTTATCTGGACTCAGACGCCATAATCCAAAGGGTGGGGTAATGGTACACAATGGTGTAGACAAGGAGAAGGTATAGTCCTGAGATTATCTATAGAAGGTATCCCCTGTCCCATGATATATCATTGTTAATCGATAGAATTTCACATGAAATATTGATACGTCACTAAGAATTAGTTTCATGAAGGCAAGTGATGATAGGATTACAAAAAAAATTAATGGTGATTGCGAGTTCACTAACTTAAAGACTTCTTTCGGGGCAAGCAGGATTGACACTTCTGATAACATAGTAAGAGAACATTCACAGACGACGGCCCCCCTTTTTGGGACCTTTTTTAGGACTCCTCGCCATCCCTGTTCCCATTTTGAGCAAATTACTCTTTATAAATGTACAGGCCTGTCACCGAACCCAACCCCCCCCCCCCTCCCCGACCGCCTAGCAGGTGAGATCATTTGTGAACGTTCCCTAATAATACTCAGGATAATAAATTATAGATGTGTACTGCACAGCTGCTGTGGGGATGCTTCATCAGGTGTGCCTGGAAGGGAGAGGTGTGGTCAAATGCCTCCAGTGATCTCTCACCTGCTTGATTGGAGATGAAAGGTCCACCTTGACGCTGGGTCCTCAGGTAACCTTTAACCATTTAAGGGCTGCATAGTGTGTTAATCCACTAGTCCTTGGTAGCCATGATGCATTAATGCTGCCCTTGCAAGTAACTTGCAGGGACTTCATTTATGCACCATGCCGACCTTACGAGACTGATGCACTCTCATAGGATTGACATGATTCATGAACGTATTATAGCACTGGTGAGTCACTCGCCAGCACTGCATTTATGTATCATGACGACAAAGGGCATAGCACATTAAAGCACAATGCGACATTTAAGGGGTTCAATACTTGTGCCTCATTGCATGGATGGTGGGGTAACCTCCAAATAAACGGGTCACCTACTTTGCCTGTCTGAACAATGGATGGCTTTGATCTTCGATGCAATTGAATTAACCCAAACTGGGAGGATAACGACGAGTAGGAGGCAACGGCAATGGTAGTCAATGTCACATGTATTATTAGATTTATAAACAGACAAGGGGAGATATCGGTATATTATTGTAGCCTCTAATTACTGATTTACCGTACAGTTTCCCTTTACGTTTGTTTTCTTATTATTTAATACTGTACAAAAGGGTCAGGTATTACTGACTGCGAAATAATTTCGCATGCATAAATGAATCAGCTATTTTTCACATGGGAGAAAGGGGAAGGGATGAGTTGTATTTGTATCACAGATCTAGACAATCGCCCTAGACTGCTCTCTTATAACTACTGTCTACTAGATCCCATCCACAGCGGTATAGACATCCTGTCAGGAGAATACTAAATGAGTATACCTATTTCACATAGACAGTTTATGACTGCCAAAAAGGCTATACACGGAACATTGTCAGTGAGACTTGTGTACATGTACAGGCAAATCCCCAGTACAACATAGATCTATATAGCACTGTAGCACACACGATATACGGTTTCATAGATACCCCCTAGAGTATACAGATAAAGCTATATAGATCTATGTATCAGCTGGATATGCTGATAAAAACCTGGCACGAGAAGCAATGCCTCTGGGTATTCCTCTGATGTCCTTTTTTGTGGGCTCAGCCACTTTTTTCTCTAACCTCACAAATGCCGTGCCATAACAATGATGATTAACTAGTCCAGCCACCTATTTATATTCACTGCTCGACGCAGAGCTACCACTCAGGAGTACAATGTACCGTTGGCACGAGCTGGCAGGATCGTGCCAGAGGACAGTTGGGGTCCTAATTAATCACAATGTTAAAAAGAGAGCTAGGGTCTGGTGTTATCTCATTGGGGGCTGTCATAGCTCGTTATGCTAGTTGTTCCTTTTGGATCTATCACCTTTCCACTGATGCCTCCCTGCATTCAGAACATGCCATACTGTATATAAGCTGTGCAGCGCTTGGACAAGGCTAAGCCTTGTGGTTATGCTCAATATATAAAGTGTTATCAGAGGTTTAGTAATGTATGGGATAATACACTGTTAAGCATCTTTTTATGCTATTAGGTTATAAAGCAACATACTGTAGACTTTGCTGATATCAGATTGAACCATAGGCACTATCGCACAAAGATGAAAGGTGATTTCAGTAAAAAGCTCAATACTCTGGCCCCAGGGATAAAACCTACCATAATACCTCAGACCATTTTTACCATCGCTAGGTACCATCATATAATAATAAACAATCCTTAGATTCACCATAGTCAAAACTCGATACGGTATATCAATAATCAACTTCTTTCATCGGAGTTTACATATAAATTCAGTACAATACAGCCCATGATCCTGAGGAACAGTATTTAAAAGGCAGACGGCCAGCCGTTGCATCTTGGAGCCACCTCTTGATTGAAACTGACAGCGATGTGCACAATGGTGGAATTGCCCTGGATGAAGGTAGTGAAACAGTAAGAAGACATTACAGTGCTTTCACTCTATTTCCTCTCATAGTTTATTTTATCATGTAGACATGCTACGCGGGGCCTAGAGCTCTTATCATTAGGCTTGATCTTTTTAATGTATTTTCTATTTCTGTGAACATTTTACGTTCTTAGAAGAGAGGAAAGCAAAGTAGGGCTGCACATTGATGGATGAAGTGACGTTCTCGTATGAGGGAATAATATCATTGATTATTTGATTATCAAATTATTAAGTTATTAAATTATTTAGTTCTAACAAAATAACTCAGACTTTACACAGGTACAGACACAATCTCCCCATGATGTATATGATAAGTGCAGAAAGGCCATTAGATTATCGTGTACACTGTTTTATATTCTCACCATATCCTATAGCCAGAAGCACTGAGGTAGTCTTGACCCCTACTGGGTGGTGGCCAATGGCGGTAGAGAAAGGATGCGGAGGGGGAGGACAGGGCAATATGGGGTCGGTGACCGACCTATAGGATAAGGCACACGATGCAGCTTTCTATGTCTCAAGACATGGTTTCTCATTGATATCATAACAAAAGTGTTATAAATGAGTGATATTTTGCAGGATAAGTTGAGTACATGTCACAGAATGACAGTTTTGTAATAATAATAAGACTATTTCCTAACTATAACTGTATATTGACGCTATAGAATAGTGTATGAAAGCTCAGGTATCGCACACCTCAAGGTAAACACTCAGAGTAATTGCAGGTCTTAATAAAATAATAGTAAGTATTATATTCATGCTTGCTGGTAGCTTTTCAAAGTTGCACCACTGAATGACAGGCACAGCGAGAGTGTCTATGCATGCATGCAGAGAACAGCTGCATATGGCAATGGGACCACTACCAGCACCAGCATATATAGCAGCAACAGCCAGTGTTTGTTGTGTAAAGGTAACCCTTTGCTTCCTTGTCTGTGCCTGTGCCTGACCACCCTGTTGGCTGAGGATGAAGGTATAGTGGTGGGGTCAGGGGGTGCTAGGTGATATTGCTACCGTCCCGCCCTCTGTATGCACCAAATTGATATCGATATGTGATGTGACAGCGGCCCCTGCCCACCACGTGATGGATGGTACCGGTGGCGCCCCCTCCCATGACGGCCGCCGCCTGCACTAAATACACCTTTGATTGCATGGACTGCCCCCAACCAGCAGCACCACTGTCCCACCCCCCCCCCCCCCCGCCTCCCCCGACCCCCCATCCTGGCTGCTTGTCACCCCAGCAATGCCCCTCCCTGTCTGCACTCAGCTACCTCACAATGGTATCATATTCGAGGAAATTGCTCACAATACTAACCTTACTGTTACTGCAAAACCTGCCCATGCACATTTATTTCCTTGTCATTTTGTGGGCGATAATAGGCACAGTTCTACTTACAAGCCCAGACAATTCACCGAACTTACAATACATATACATGTAAATGCATGGCTGATGCAAATATAACAGTGTTCAGTGAGATTATCTTCTCTTTTTTTAATATAAGATTCACTATGCTTTAGCACTGAAACGCCGTGTTCAATTACCCCCTTTGAAAATATGGCCGTATTCAATGGGCTGAAAAAAAGTTGTCTTTCCTTCATAAAATGGATTCAAAATATTAAAAAAATTATGCAAATTCCAACTACCAATACATTGATACCTCTCTGACGTATTTCACTTGTGGGGCTGGGGCGCATCCCACTCACCCTGTAGATTCGCGGGATACTGCCCCAACCACGCCCCCCCCTCGTGAAATACGACAGCGACGGTATCAATGGGCGTTGGCATTTGGCTATATATATATCTATCTAGACATTTTAGCCTGATAATGATATCCAATCTATATGTTACATATCTGACTTCAATCAAACATAACAGTCTGCGCCCAAAATGATTCATGTAAAAATTGTCTCAGCCTTGACACTTTGAGTCCCATATGGATGCCACCTCAGACCACCCTCACCTATACCTCACTCAGTCCCCACCCTCTGATCGTCTTTAAAGGCCCCTCCTCCACACGCCATAGTAGGAACTGGGGTAGGTGATTCGATACCCCTGCAGTTCACCTTCTCTCTCCCTTTCTCCCCCTCCCACTGCCCCACCCCTTTTGCCTCTGGGGGAACTTGATTTGGTTGTACGCGGGCTATGTAAGCTATAGAAGTGCCCTCAAGGGAAGGCACCGGTTTGTATAGTAGCGGGCTTGGTGGGAATGAGGTGGAATGGGCAGGCAATGGGGTGGGGTGTAGTAGACTCTGTGAATCAGTGCATTCGTCCTTGCCTGAACCCATAACGTCAATGATCTTCACTGGGGATAGTAGCGTCACATCTGGTTTCCATGGCAATGATTTCTCCCAGATCTCGTGTGGATTAGGGCGGGCCCTGGGGGTCGGGGGACTATAAGGGACTGTGGGGAGTTACCCACTTCAGGGTGGGTGCAGGAGAGCGGTGTCCACCAACCAAAGGTAACAGCCTGTGAACGCTCTTGCTTCAATGATCAATCTTATTGGGCGTGTTGTTTGTATATATTATATTAGATATTGGTCCTATATGTTTCATAATACATATCCCTTACATAGATACAAACAAAGTCCAGATAGGCATTTTGCCAGAGTCATCGCAAGAGTTAGCATTCACAAATGGGTAAATATGGCCTAAGTGTCTGAGGCTGCCCAGATGATATGATTTGCAGATTCTGATACCATGGGGATTTCCTCATATTGACACGCCATGGATCATAGGGCAACTGTTAGTCTTGGGTTGTCGCCAATGCTTAGGTCAATGGAACCTTTGATATGATATTCCAAAGAGACCTATGGGGTAGATAAGGCATAACCACTGATGTCTTGAAGTGGAAGAGAACACCCATGGAGAGGGGGGTGTTCAATCTGTAAGCAATCACAACACAAATCATATCCAACCGATACTGATGGAATAAATGATATAAGTGATTCTTCCTTCAAATGGTCATATAGTGATATCTAGAGTAGCATTAGCCATAAGGCCAGTTATTGGATCAGCAACAGTAGGGGAGAGGTATATATAATTCCCAATACCTTCGTAAGTAGTATATGGAAATGGGGAAGTGCTACAGACTCTGGCGTTTTTATAGATATACTGTCAATTGGTTCCCTACCACGAAGCCCACACTACACACAAAGGCATACAAAACATACTGTCCGTCCTGCCACCCCCCCCCCCCACACACACACACACACACTAGCACTTTAAGGACAGCATGATGCTTCAAGTCCTCGTGTATAATATTTATTTATAGTCATGATGCACCACTGCCAATGCAGCGCCAGCCAGAATATCTACCCCATACAGGATTTATATGGTGCATTTAATGCAGCCATGGCGAATTACTCACAAGGGATGCACCAGGGCTGCATTCATGCATCATGACAATAAAAGAAGTATGCTCCTCCTAAATGGTTAATAGTTCAGCAGACATCAATGTATTACAGAAGCTCACATGTCGTCCTTGTTATAACATCACTCGCAGACGGCTGACCCAGGGTGCACAGCAACCGGATATGGCTGTGGCGTCTCCCCTTTTCCCCACCAGAGGTCGCCTTGGCGCTGACGGCGGCCATCTTGGTTTTAGGGTAGGTGGGTAGTGTTTGAAAATGCCAGCTGAATTATGGAAGTACATCAATATCAATAATACATGCGGCCAGAAAGTGTTGCCTTCCGCGTTAGTGCAGTGAGTGGCCCTGACCTATGGCGTGGAGGATAGGACACAGACGTCCTTAGTGTTGGGATAATCTCCCTTAAGGTCTGTAAGGGTCAGCTAGTCATGCTGTCTGGTTAGCCTCTGAACATTAAGAGTGTTTTTTTTTCTGTCTGTTTGTTGTAAAAAAATAAATCCTACTCGTGTTAGAATATAATGTTCTTCCTACTTGGTGGGGTGAGATAGATATGGTGTTAGATATAATCATCCCTGCGAAGTCGTGCCGTGTACGCTATGTTTTGAGCAGATGGTGATATAGCACCATATTGGGTACATTACCAGAATTAAAGCATGGCACAATTTGCAGGCAATGTGCAGAAATTAGCACATTGCCTAAGTGTGAAGCAAGCGATGATGCACACATTTTGGGTTGTACCTCATAATGTAGGTAAATAAATGTATAGGTCAATGACCACATCAGTGGAATAACATATAATTATAATAACTATCTATTTTAATAATTTGACGGTTCTACCTGTTCGTATAGACTAAAATAAGCTTCAATGAAACTAAGTGGATTGCCAATGTATTCAAAAAGCACAAAATGCAACCTGCATGCAATGTGTGCCTATAATCTCTCCTTGCTTATTCCCGCCATTATACAAAACAGAGCAAAGTATCTCGTGCATGAGCCATTGTTTCTACACGAGTAAGGAAATATTAAATTAACCAATGGTCATATTTTCCTAAACCACCCCTAGCATGAAGTAAAACATTTAAGCTAATAATGAGCACCAACGGTACACAACTGAAGGAAACGTGAGAACTCCAAAGGAAGACTCCAAAGTCAAACACTGCCCCTCGGCTTTTGCACAGAGAATGATGCCATCGCTATCCCTTAGAAGTGCAACGATGACGATCTCCTTTTAGTAATAATTTCAAGCGTACTTCTCACTATCAAATTTTCTCACTATCTAATTACATAATTACCTTTTCAAGGGAATCCCTTTACAACGATCAATTTAATAGCTGGCATGATGATCTTCCATTTTGTAACCGTTACACTCTGAAGATATCGTGTGTGTGTTTTTGCTGTGCAACAAGCCCACACACTACTAGTTGTGCAGTGGGCTGGACGTGACCCACTTAACCGAGTACAGGGCGAGGTGTGAGGTTCATGTTTGCTCCCAGGGTCAAGTCCTGAGTCTCTACAGGTCGGCTCGGGTGATGTGCCACCAGTAGAGGCGAAGATCAAACACACACGACCTCTCACACACGACCCCTCCCACAGCCCCTAACCCTTTAAGGGTTGCATGCCACTTTAATGTGTAATACACTTAGTCGCTATGATGCATTAATGCAGTCCTCCCTAGTCAACTTGCGAGGGCTGCATACCAATTCTTTTAGGATAATCTACCCGTATCAGTTTGTATTATGCCCGAATGCTGCGAGTTACTCGCCAGCCCTAGGGGTTCATTCATGCATCATGGCGACCTATGCCATACTGTATTAAAGCACTATGCGGCCCACAAAGGACAAACATGACCTCCCATGTCAGAGGTCATTCTGCCCTAGAGTAAACCCAAGTGACCCCTTTCTGACCTCCCTCATCAGGGGGATCACTCAGCATTAATTTCCATATTTCCACAAGCCACATAGAATATTTACGAAATTGAGGTTGACTCCTCAACCCTAGTGGGGCTGGATTTATTGCCTGACGAATCGGATATTCATCGACCAGGGAATGTTAAGTTGGCTGATTTATTGCCCAGGTAATAGGGTTAGTGATGGGGATGGAGGGACATGCATGGGATCGACAGGCTGCAAATTTTATTCCCCATTTGGGTGAAATGGGTAATTTAGCTCTGACCCACAAGTGTTTGACTCACTGCGTTCACCTGCACCTGCATGGACTTGGTGACCTCGCTGTTGGTAGGGTTTGGGGAACGTGACCCTTTAACATATTGCACTCAACTGCTCAATGCTATGAGCCTATTGAAGTGACAGAATATGTCAGATATATATATTACAAGAAGGGATTGGAGATTTACCATTGAGACAAAATATTTGAACCTGCAATGCCGATACATTGTATACAGTATATTGTTCACCTGTTGCACCTTACAGTAACTTTGTACCATGTCACCAGAACCTATTATGTAGAGAGAGAAAAAGGGATTGCATATCCACTTTTACCAGTTGTTTACTACATTAGTTACTTACAATGGAATAATCACTTGTATTAAACTTACATCTGCCACCAATCTAACCCCCCTTCAATCCTTTCAAATGGTCATAATCTTCACTTTCTCTGCAACATCTACACTTAGGTGGCTATTTTTAGCACGGACATTTGGCCCAATAGTACATTTGGCCTAATGGGACGTTTCACCCCATCCTTTTTCATGATTATGTAAAGGGGCCATTTAGTTATCATAATATGTTTTGGACACAAGTAGTTTTCCTTAAACATGGAAACTTCTTTAAGTTGCTTAGGCAACAGAATTTGACTAAAGATTAGGTTAAAGATAATCTGCTCAGCTATGAAAAAGACCACAGGTGTTAGAGGGGTTCCCCTATTTTAACGGCTTCTCCTGGTGGTAGGTCTATGCGGAATATTGCAATGGCTCACTGTGTAGTCTTTGAAGCCATGGAGGAATTTGCACCAAGAGCAGTGTAGAATCAGATGAACGCATGATTAGGGAACTCTTAGATATTCTCATGAAATGGGTATCTGCCAAAATATCATTTTTGATTCCAAATATTCTAATGATTCTGACATAAAAGCACTGGACCTGAGCTCTGTCTGGGGGAGATATTGCTGATAGTTATAGACTGCAATACTGCCAGGTAAATATGCATTACGGTCAATACCTTTATTGTTTTTGATGTTTCAGATGAGCAGAAAGCAATTATTGTCTAGCTTCAAATGTAATCTATCCAAGGTAGAAGTCTAGAGACACTTTATTTTAGATACCTGAGAATGAAAGATGTCACACACTCATTTCGTCTAAAGTTTATGAATAAGTCATTAATGTATTAATGAAACTTTGATATTGCAGTCGAAGCCAGTAGCCTACTTTATTTAATTGTGTCCAAAGAGTGTGTCTCAAAACTAAATTAATCTCCTTAAACTTCTACCGGAATATTTATCAAGACCACACATGATTGTACTTGCTTTCCTGTTTGTTCGGTTTACTCCCATTTCAATTGGATATAGTTTATGATATTTGATCTACCTCTAACTAACGATCGATAACATCTAACCATACAGATTCATACACGTGGGATTAAAGGGAAAATTATTTGGATATGGCAACTTTAGGGAAAGCACACTCTTCAGGTCCTTGAGTGTGTCAGAATTAACATAACCACAGGCTTAAGTCAAGCCATAAGACCACATCCTTATGACACATTTGTTTAGGATCTGATGGAAGATGAAGACTGGGGAGGAGATTGGTGCTTGGCAGAGATAGTCCAGGGTAGCGTCCTGTAGGGGCCAGCAGGGACACATCTTCTTTGTGGGGCTGGCGGCTTCTCACAGAGAGGGATTGGACATTATCGGCAAGTCCCTGTCCATCCCACATCAAAGGCTGAGACAGCAGTCACCAATGTTGGGCCAGATAACAATTTGATAAATGTTTCCTGTATGGGCAGATTTGTAAAGGGCTTTTTAGAGTGCTTTCTGCTATGCTTAGCGGGAATGGGCCACTATATAGCTATGCAATGATATATGAAAGGTTGTCAGATGTATCCTCTGATGGGAATTTAACCATAGCAGCTTATGTGATATAAACTAATCAGAATTAATCAAGGTGAAAGTGATAAGGGATATTTTCAAGGGGGAATGCCAGATTTTGTACATTGTAATGTCATGTCTTATCTCAAAGTTTCAAATATTTGGAAATTAAATCGCAATGAATCAATGGTGAAGAAAATAATAGGAAATCGATTAGATGAACTTACATGAATTCGGCTTACACATGAATTACACATGATACCTAGGCAATAGACAATGCAACAACACACCAATCAAAATCACCGTTTTTGCTTAGTCACTTGGATAGTGAACGCTGACACCCCCTCCACGTTCCTTCACCAGATGATTGACAGGCAGTGCATGTCAGCTTGTGCATATCAGGTTGTATGTCATATGGATGGTGTGGCAGCCACCAGGAATTCCTAAATCAATCTGACTGATAGATGGACCCTGTACAACAGCTCTGGGATGCCTTCCCTCTCTGTCACCATGCCACGACCGCTATGTAGGTCTATGCATAATCGATAAAGGAAAAAGTAGGGTACCCTGTATACTTCTTGTTGATACACAATTGGGGAATGATAAAGACACTAGAGTTGCTGAGGTTGCAATCTTGCTCCCTTTTTTCTTTCCTTTGCCTCTTGATCTATTTTTCTTGGATGTGCAGTTGCTGTTCTGTATTTAATACAGCCATAGGCTATGCCATTGAAGTTAATCCATACTAAATACATCACTTCCTTGTATCTCAGAGATGGGAATACCCTTAACCGTATAGTAATGTGATACTTGTTCCTAGAGTAATATACCTTATATGTCTAAGAAAAGTGATTTAATCCATTTCGATATACTTAGGGCCTTTGTAATTTAATAAACAACGCCATGTTCTCATGTTACATGGCTACATTGTCCCCTGTCAACAGTAGCCTCCTTGTGATACAAATTTAAGAGAACATCTAAATATGAGCTAAAACAGTAAAGTTAAAAAGGAGCTCTCATTCCTTAACAGCCGAAGGGGTTTTGAAATTCCCCGTGGGATACTCTTTGAACCATAGTAACATGTTGTATGTTGAATGAATGTACCGTATTTTATAACATCACCAAGTGAATAAATACATTATAAACTCAATGTTCGCTGTTTTGCTCAAAACCGGTCAGATTTCCCCTCATTCCCAAGAGTGGTTGACCATTTTAATCCCCACCACCAGTCAAGGGGTCGACATTTTCCAACCATGTAAAACATCTTCATAAATCAGATTTTGAAAATATTTGGCACTAAATCATGGCCCATGCCATGGACAGGTGGTGGCAGAGCTAGCATGCCACAGTGTATTGTATCCTGGGACTGCCCTTTTGGTTGCTTCCTTGGACCTCCTGATTAAGGTTTATTAGAACAAATTGGATGAAAGCCCCTGTGTTTATACGGTAATAATCGAGCTACGTATACATGTTCATTGTTATACCTCAAACACACGTAAAGGGAAAGATAGAAGCTTGATAGATTGATCTTGAGAAAGCATTAATACTACAATGTATGGGTATATGATTAGGCCAAAAGACAAGATTATGGTCACACTGTCTCAACTCTTGCAAATGTATATTTATTAAATTGCTAGAGAATATCAATGTCTAGCTTAGATCGTGAATATAGGCTATTCGGGGTAGCAATTTAAAACCATATAAACCATCTGAGATTGCCAGTTCCATCTCGTTAATACTGCAGCCCCACCTACAGTCACCAGGACACTAGTAATCAAAAATAGCACAAGCTTCAAACCCTTGAATGTCAGTATTAACAGAACCACAGGCTTATTTCCAGCCACAGCTTTGGACCACAGCTTTATGACACATTTGTTTAGGATCTGATGGAAGATGAAGACTGGGGAGGAGATTGGTGCTTGGCAGAGATAGCCCAGGGTAGCGTCCTGTAGGGGCCAGCAGGGACACATGTGGATCAACAAGGGAAAAGGGACCTCCGCGGGGGATTTTTAGTACCAGCTCTGGCCACCAGGGGGCTCCATATAGCCAAAAAGGACCAAGATATAGCAAAAACTTATCTATACTACTTTTTATATAGAATATGATAGGCCACGTTAGAAGATTCCATTTTTGGTGAAAACATTCCATATTTGGAATGGAAAAGAACGTTTTTGGGCCTAAATTGGTGTTTTTGCACATGTTGGTTGCCATGGAAACGTGATTTTCATTCTAAATTGAATTTTTTTTTAAGTTGAATGAAAGAAGGCCCCAAAACGATTTCTATGCTGAAAACAGAATGTAAATACCATTTTTAGATCAAAAGCTGTGGCCAATTGTTTGAAAAAGTTTGGATATTTGGCAATTAGCTTAATTATGCTAATTAGATAGGAATATCTCTAAAACAAAGGAAGATAGAGCTTATTGGCATTTAAGATTGGACAGTGACCACACATATTCAGAGAGCCAGTACTCAAAAACTAGAAGTGGTACCTGCTTATAAAAGATATCACTGGAAAGCTGATGACATCAATTTTATTATTAAGTTTTTACCTTGGAGGACCCTTTTCCCTCGACTGTCCACACATCTTCTTTGTGGGGCTGGCAGCTTCTCACAGAGAGGGATTGAACATTATCAGCAAGTCCCTGTCCATCCCACATCAAAGGCTGAGGCAGCAGTCACCAATGTTAGGCCAGATAACAAAGGAGATAGTTTCTCTGAAATATAATATAAAATTAATTTTGATATTTGCTTGCTAAAAGGATTTGTAAATGACGTTTGGTGGTGTTTAAACGGAGTAGAAATGCAAATAAACAATATCACATCTATATATAGAAATGGTTTGCAGCAATGGTAAACACAAATCTGCAACATCAGATGAAACAAAAGAACTATAGCGATTGGCCTTACGATTGTTATGGACAACAGCCATTTAGCTCTTTTGATGGTGTAAATCTTGGAATACCAGGCTACTTACGTGGGCTTTCTTTTCGTCGAAATACTTACGGCAACAGACAAACCATCATTTCTTGTGTTATGGATTCCTAGCCATGTATTATAATGCACACCTAGTATACAATTATGATTATGAAATGATTGAGAAGGCGAATTACAATACTGGAGGCCTTTAGGGACTGGTCATTTATTATCAGCTGGGGGGCAGGTGTGTTTGGTGGACATAATAAGGGGTCATAATAAATAACAGCCCCTCTATGGGGGAGGGGGGGGGCAAAAATTCATATGCCTTAAGGATAGGGAGGAACAACGCTTTTGGGTGGGGGCGGGGGATTTCTCAAAATCAGAGCTTAGTAGGGGGGAATCAAGATTACTTTTAGCTTATTATAGATGACGCATCCGTTACACGGTACGCACAGGTAATAATCATGTAATATTTCTTCTAGCCTGGCAGGCTTCATTGTCTCATATTCCAGACATTGTCAATATAGCAAGATTAATAGGACCTCCATCAAAGTTAGCAGCATCCCCCATCCATCAAGGTCAGTAAAATTACAAAGGCCTGTGCATATTACAAGCCATTAGTGCACAACACAATGCATTCGTAGGAAGGTACAGTTTTTGCCCTGTCCCACCTGGTCTATAGGGGTGATTGATGAGAGCCATGCATCAATGGTGTCTGTCAGCAATATTCCCTACTGTGAAGGTAGGTGGTCCTTTTTAGTATTGGAAACCTCTAGGATATAGCCTAGACAAGAAAAGGACCTGCAGCAGGTGTATGTTATACCATGTACATGCTATGGTGTGTTGGCTATACCTCATACATTCAAGCTACACAATCTAGCTAACGATTCTAGTTAGAAAAGGACTGGATAATTATGGTTATTAGACTGTGGTGGTGAAAATTAGAAAGGGACTGGATAATTATGGTTATCAGACTGTGGTTGTGAAATAACCAAGTGAACTTAAGAACTCCTCTTGCTTCTTTTTCTCATTGTTGATCAAACCCTGTTGTGTTATGTATATTTGTGACATGTACATTTTGTAAATGTTTAATTACTCTAGAACTAAACTGTCTTCCAGAGCTGCTAGTTATCAGTAATGCATGTTGGCTCAACCCACTATACAACCAATATGAGCCAATCTATAATAAATAACCCTTGAATTATGTATATCCCCCAGATGATATAATGACAGTGAACTTGGGCATACATACATAATATTATACCGCCTTATATATAAAACATTATGATGTGTTCTGCCATGATTGGTAAATAGACAAGGGTACATACGGAAGACAGGCAATAATATTGCATGTTATAGAATGTTGATTTCTTTGGTCACTGAAAAGCCACAGTCTGCAATATGAATGCAATGGATCGACCAGGAATGTTTCAACTCCAACCCTACTCCTCCACATGCCTCTCCCAGATGATTGACAAGTAGTGCATGTTAGACTCCACCTCTCAGGTTGTACGTTATATGGATGGTGTGGCAGACATCAGGAATGCCTAAATCAATCTGACTGATAGATGTACCCTGTACAGCACCCCTGGCATGCCTTCCATCTTTGTCACCATGCCACCACCATAATATGGGCATGATCAATAAAGAAGAATATAGGGGCACTCGTGTGCCACTAAATGATTCTTTTTGGAACACACTTGGGGAATGCTAAATGCTAGGGATGCTATAAGATTGAGATGAAACTTTTCTTGTTTTGCTTTGCCTTCTTTTTGTCGTGAAAATTGCACCTGCAGGTATTGTTGGTTTACCATTAATTTCTCAACTTTACCAGAAAACTCGGTACATATGTATTACAATCAAATCTGTTGTAACTACCATAATTATGTTTCCTCTTGATATGCATTCATAGGGACATTACATGATTATATATTCAGTAACTTAATTGTACTATGAGAGCAATAAGTCCTCAGCCATCTTTAAATCTGCCTGGGATATTGCTGATTGACTGCTTTAGAAAGGTTCTTTGTTATGCTGGTTACATTCTATTCACTGTCCCCTCCACGGGACACAGAAAGACCATTAACAAGTGATGCATTACATGTACGAATTGTAGTTGGTTCAATATAGGAACCTTTACCAAACAAAGTGAAAAAAGGCAGTGTACTCAGTCCCCTGGTAATATGATACAATACCCCATGTACTGGGTTACAATGACGACAGTGTCCCTTTCTTATGTCCACACATTCGGGGACCTTCTCCTATAGGTGATACACATTTATGATGACATACAATCTGAACACTGGGGAAGGACTTATCTTCTAACAGGGACAGTCTCTGAGGATTATCTTACTGTTTATGCCGACAGTATTATTTATATCTGATATTAGCCTGTTTGTGCACCAGCCGTAATTAACCTTTACAAGAGGTATCTACATTATGTACTGTTTGATGATGATACTTAGGCTATTCACATGGACTGCACAGATGTTTAACAAAGTTGAGATATGAAGATCTAGAACATTTGGAGAAATGGATATATAATACAATAATTATTCTCCTCCCTGAAGCAGAAAATAGCATGATGCACACAGAAAAGTAAAGGTGCCAACTGTGTCTCCCACGTGGCTTTGGTAAAAGTGGAGTGTCAAACATCTATTGACTCTGCTTGTGAGACACGTGGGAGACACAGTTGACACTTTTACTTTTCTCTATATACCAAAGGGAAAAGGGGCCTTTGAGGAAACCGTCAAACTAGCTTATGAAGGAAGTCATCTTAACTGGCCCAAGCATTGCTTTCCGTAAGGTACAAAAACACATGGTTACATTGGCTCAACACGTGAAAATGATAATACGTGTACAAGAAAAAATTGTTATATCAGCATGCTTAAGATATATATGAAGCACATCAATCGAGAAAATCTACTTTTAGAAATCCACACTCTTATCTAGTCGTGTGAATACAGCACCTTGGGGAGCTTGTGTCTTTCTAGACCACGGACAAATATCTTCATGAATAAAAAACAACTAATTTTGCCACTAAAAAGGAGTACATCCTGGGAGGGCAGGTAGTGGCAGGGTTAGCGTGCCACAGCGCAATGTGTCTCGGGACTGCCTTTTTGGTTGCTTCTGTGGAGCACTTTATTAATGTTTAATCCACAACCGACAGCAGGATCTTTTATCAAGGTGTTCATAAATAACAGTATCTAGGTGAAGCATGCTGCAGCCTAATACCCTTATGAATAGACTCCACTTATGGGAATAAGGGTTGTACTATACATAGGTCTGGACGTTAGGGGAACTTCCTATACTTAATATACCTATTGCAGCATATTCAGCAGGCTGCTGAGCAGTATCGGTATCTACCAATGATACAATGTTTTATACGATAGCATATACGTGCATATATCTATATAGTAACTGCCTATATTTCTGCTTAAATAATAATTATTGGTTGTTGATATTATTTTTGGGACTATATAATATACATACATTATACATCCTATTTATATGGATCACTGTTTTCATATGTACTTAGCTGGCCAAGGCGGCGAGATTGAGGTCATGATTATTCTGAGACATGAAGTATGTAGAACGATATGTACAACATTGAAACAAGCATTGAAAAGCTAAGCCAAAATCAGTAAGGCTAGACTATATAGAGTATATCACGTTTATTTAGCATAAACACGAAGAAGGGCCGAATGTCATGCCCAAATACATCATCTTTTTATCATTTATAGTTGTACATTGGTTATTCATAAACTACAGTCTGAATACTGTACACTGCATTTAACGCTGATTTAACACTGATTCGAGGGTACATGTCGGCCCAATATTGCACTTTGAAAACATGTAAATGAAAAGTTGGCAATAAAATATATCAAAACTCAAAACTCAAACTCACTATTTAACAGTATGCACTGTATAGTATATACCCTGTATGCAGTATATACCCTGTATGCACTATACCCTGTGTGCACTCTGATAGTTTGCATGCTCCATTATATGTTGCAAACTAAGATAATCCATTCTTGATAATGGAGGAAAACTTGTTGTTATACCAGTATGTACAACCAGGTCTGCACACACACAAATCTAGTGTACAGTCCAACTGCCATAACCCCCACAGATGCTTCCCCTCCTGTACAGGCAAACTACAGTTGACCAGCCACTGTCTATACACCTCTCACAACCATTAGCCACGCTATCTATCAATCGATTGGCTGTGCCTAATCGTAGTGGCCCCATCTAAAGGACATTGAAGGCACAAAGGAACGGCTAGAGCAACAAGAAAAGCAGGCCCTTTCGTTGTAAATTATCCTATTATCGTTCACTCGATCAGAAGACTGTCGCCATGCCCTCAGTTGAAGTTCAGCTGAACTAGTTGACTTTGAGAACTAACTGGTAAACAGATGTACATTGACAGTATACTGTAGAATAACACAAGGAGATAAATTACCTATTCTATCTCTTGAGCATATAGCCATTCAAGTTACACGGGTCCCTTTCTTTAAGAAATCACAAGTTATGAATTACGAGGTACAGTTCGTGAGATTCTACATCAGCGATTCTCAAGAATTACTTACCTATGAACAAGTTCCTATAGATTGACTTAATTTATGTACGTCAATGGGGGATTCATAATCCCTCGGTATCAATCATAATATGTTTTTAAGACTTAGGATTCCCAATTAGTTATTTAGATTTTAAATTCTAGCTATTGTCTTAATAGGGAGACTTCCAATTAATATAGATCATCAGTGAATACCTCCATACCCATCCTTCAGCTCAAGACTTTGTTTATAATTTGACATAGGATTAGGGGGGATACATAAACATTGACATACATCAGATTCAGGTGGCCTGCAACTGCTGCAAGATGGGACCCATATACCCCTGTGAAGATTTAAAGTGTCCGGATCCATTCCAGATATAACCCACTTTGATACCATATTTTATATAGTATACCTTGTACGGTTGTTTCCATGAATAGGCACAGATGACTTTGTTTTTAATGATTTGCATTGTAAATAGAAATGAGTTGCTGGGCTGAGCCCTTCTGGGTTCCAATGTCGGCCTGGAGAATAACGACCAAATTTCAGATCAGATAAAACCTATATGGGCCCATTATGAAATATTGTTTGGGATACAGCTCCTGCCTCCACATGGTAATATCATACTCAGGACTTTAATGTAGAAAAATATTTAAACACGTATAGATGATGCAGGGGCACGAGGAGAGCCCAAACTGTATAATGCTGGGGCACACATGCTGCGTTTGGGTTGATGTGGGTGTACTCCCTGAGCATTGCCTGTTGGTTGGTTCCACTTGCTCCTGCTCCTGCTGTGTCTGCGGGGTGGGAGCTGCTCCCTGCCTGTGTGCAGAGACCAGGGAGCAGCTCATACATGCTTAATGGGGTTTGAGGAGGCCAGGAACGCTCACTGCATAATGCCCCCTTCCCAAAGGATGGCATTGGGAGCCAGATGTTCCCAATAACTATACTGGTGGCCCCCTTATATATGTATAAATAGACTCTAACTATACTTCTCATATCTAGGCTTCTAACTTTTTATTTGGTAATTTTTGTAATTATAAATAGAATGATGTGCAAAATCTGACGCATTACCGCGGTAGCGTTTTCACCAATTAATTGTAGAAAAAAAGTCATTCATTTTTTAAGTCGAAATGAATAATGGACAAAAATGTTCCATTATGATTTCTTTACAAAAGCTCGGATGTGTGCAATGACCTGTGAGGCCATTGCACTGTGGCTATTCTTAGCGTGTTGACGATTCCTGGGCAGAGCCCTTCCATGTTCCCATATGCGTCCGCTCACCTGAGTCGTCTTACAACTGGGGTAACGGTTGCCCTCAGGGAGAGGTCGTTCCCCTTTCAGTATTCTTCTCCGTCGTGGCCAATCAAGCACAACTCTCCTTATAACTAAATCTAGATCTATTGTAGTGGCATATTCTTGATATAAATATCATAGAAATAGCAAATCTGTATTGAACATAGCGATTATAAAGGTTGATACACATACAATGATCTGGTATTGATACATCTCTCTTTTTTTGGTATTTCAGAGCTATGTGCAGAGTCGGCCGCGTGCCAACGTGGTCACCCTCCTCACCAGTCTACTGTCACTCATCACAGGTAGGAAACACGTTTTATTACTGTGTTGTTGCTATTTTCTGAAGGCTCTTTACGACGTAAGGTCCCTGTCAGACTGTACCTATAGGATTCTGGAGCTATACCCAAATGTCGCTGGTTGAGTTTAAACCTAAACTGATAAGACATACCATGCTGGGTACAAATAGGGGACAAACAGGGGACAGGCTTGTTGTAAGCCTCTTATCCGCTTTTATCAGTGCTTGTCGCCGTTACCAGCGCACCTACCTCCAGACACCTATACAGTTTCACATTTCTGATAAGAAGTTATTCTATACGTGTGCGTAAATTCACACTGCAAATTATTATCTTTGGTGTTGTGGAAGAGAATGTGGCCGTAGACAAGAGACATGACACATGTAGATATTAAAGTAAGGGCAGGAATGTGAGCAGAATAAAGGAGAATCAGCATGTGGTTCTGAAACAGGAGTAAACAAACACACAACTAACAAAAATACATTATTTTACGTCAAAATAACAACTTTCACGTCATACAATGTTTGGCCGTGATTAAGGGAGAGTTCTAGAACGTTGTATAACGTTTTTTGTTACTGGGAAGGTTGCACGGGAATGAATATAGGGAAGAGGGGGCATAGACTATAGGGATGCAATTTAGGCTCTCTCTATAGAGATAGAATGTGGGTGTAGTGGCGGAAGAAACATCCTGATGAGGGTGAACAGAGGTGATGGGGCGAGGGTAAATGCTTATAGATAATAGACATTCAGAGAATATGCGATTGGCGAAAGAATGGCGTTCGGGGAGACAGCACCATATCAGAGTATGGATTGTGTGTATAGAATAGGGAGTGAGATAGTAGCAGTGACAAAGGGGGAGGAGATTGTGATTGTGGATTGTGAGACCACAGCGACTTCTCCTACCCAGAAAGGAAATTCTCCTGATGGGAATCGGGTCCTACTGATTTACCCCTCTATCAGTCATCCTATACTGCCGCCAAGCCCACTGCCACAGCCAGGGGATTTACCTCCTCCAGCCCTAGCTCCCCTAGCAGCGCCATTGTCCTATTAAATAGCAGGGCCTAGCCCCACCTATACAGTATATAGCCAATGCCTCCCAAACCCTACTGGCACCGCCTCCCAGAACCCCTCCCCATCTCATCAAGGCCCCGCGTTTTAGTTGTATTCCAGGACGAATAAGCCAGCCAGAACCAGCCATTAACATCTCAGGAAATTAGAGGGTGTAGATAATATCTGGCAGAGGCAAATGCAATTCAATGGAGATGGCAGGGAGAGCATTGAACCGCGGCACAGGGTGCAGCTTTATACTCTGCCTACCCATTTGCTACACCATAGCACAGTGTTCGCTGGCAACAGTCTCCCTATTTTTCCCCCGCTGACTGTTATCCAAATGTATCTGTATCGTACCACAGAGTATAGGTCTCTTACTCCGGGCGGTATTCCGACTTCACAATTTCCATACCACATGCGTTGTAATTCCATTAGGCCTATATTAAGCCTATCTAAACAGTGCTGAATATATACAGTTGGATTAAACACACCTAGCAGGGTTCATTGTCTGTCAACGCCCCTATAGTTATACGCATCAAATGTCTTATCTTAGTGCCTGACCTCGATGCATAGTGCTCTGTAATTTGTTAATGGGGAGCTCATGTTAAGGAGGTTGACACCACCAATCGATAAATTCCCCATTTCAGTTAAATCAGGATTCTGACATTAAACGTGAAAAGCATGTCAAAGGTCACATCCCTCAGTGTCAAAAGACGCTTAAGATTAATATACCAGTGGAATGTTTGGATGAAGGCTATGGAAAACAGGAAAGGTAGGCTTTATAAACCACGTCACCAGACTGTTACACTCCCTTCATTCAGGTGAGATATGGGTCCCCTAGAATAAGGTGCAGGTGCTATATATATATTATATATATGTATATATATATATATATATATATATATATATATATATATATATATATATATATATATATATATATATGTACTGCATCGTTCCACCTGTCAGAATCAGATTCACTTACAGTGCAGGGAAGGCATTGCGTAGACAGTAAAGTACTTCAAATAACATCACCGGATCACCCTTCTCCTATATACTATGTTGAGATCATGTGCCACACTCTTTTCACTTTTCAATTCCATACATACAATTCCATAATATATAGCATCCGTGCCATATTCCATCAAAGTATACACACGGGCCTCCACCTATTACACCCTATAGGCACCTCTATGTTATTGTTTCTATGTATAATGTCAGAGGTCTAGTCCTGAATAAACAAGAACTCATTTGTGTCCTAGCCACCCCAGACATAGAGAACAGAGGGCAGGCGATCAGCCAGTGTTGCCTGACACAGAGGAACATTCTCCTCTACTACTTACCTTGTGTCTAGACTGGATACAGGTATAGAACGGTTACAGTCTCTGCTCCCATATCTTAATGTAATGTGCAAGTTGTGAATAGGATGTATGTCTCTTGCAGAGCGTTTTGGCTTGTGTATCAGTGTATCATTATAGAGATGTTCCAGAGTACAGAGGATGTACAACTATTTTAATACATTTCTCCATACATTTCTCCATACATCAATATATGGAGAAAGGGCTCAGAACCTTTGTTTGGAACAGAATTCTTGAATTAGGGACAAAATATCATGCTGATAGGCCTATATAGAAAGTCCCTGGCATATATCATTATCATAAGGGCATTACAATGGTATATATACATATATATATATATATATATATATATATATATATATATATATATATATATATATATATATATATACATTGTTGTTAAAGCTGCTGTACTCACAGACAATGTCATATCTACAACAAACAACACACAGTAAAATAACAATGTCTGGCTTCCCAAATAAAACAGGGCTGGCACCAAATCTAACCACCCCATGTCAGACCTTGCCCTCACTCATACTCATCAACAAAAACCTAATATTAACCCTCCTAGTGCCCTGTCCAACAAGGCACCTCCCTGCATCCCAACAACCAGCACTACCGGCGCCCCCTGTCCTAATGGTGGATTGTTTCAGGCAGCCTGGTATGATTTAATAGGACTAACGGATCAATACAAGGATCAACAGCCTCCCCTCGTGCCGCGCTCTAGCTCCCTACCCTCCTCCCTCCTATCTCATGCCCTGTATTTACACCACCTTGCAGACCCTTCCATGAAACAAAACCAGTTTTGGTAGGCACTAACCCTCCCTCAGTCCATCTTAGTGACTCGGATGCAAGCACCAGAGGTGACACCCTAGATGTGTTATTGGGGTCCCTAAGGTTATCTTAATTTGATTTCACCATGGAAGCTAATTAACACTGCTTTGATTGAGTGTGCTCTCCTAATGGGAAAAGCAGGTAGGGAAGGCAATTGGATAGTATTGAGATATCAGATCCCTAAAGCATATCCCCAAAGTTGTCCTACTTTGCTATGTATCCTGAAATATTTCAGAAAATGTTGGGCTCACCTGTTTTCCCAATCTAGATTAATTTGTCTATTATATTACCATTTATATGCTGTGAACCCTTACTGTCATCTGTATGCATGTTCTCCTTTGATATACTATTCTTATTACTGCTATAATAGACTACCGTGATTGATTCAAATGGATAATCAAAACTGTATATAACACAGTATTTCTGCCACGTCTATATCCTTGCATGCTGCCACAGCGATGTGATTTGTTATAGCAGTGATTATTTCTCTTCTATCTTACATCCATCTCCATTAACCACTATCCATAATCACTCTCCCTTAAAGACTTCCTTTTGCATGATTTGTCTGGAAACCATATCTGTCACTAGTCTCTTTGGACTTAATTTTAAGTCCAATGTATGCATCAGTCATATACACGTTTTCCTGAAGGATCTAGGTAGTGATTTTATATTGATCGATTATACCTTCGTATTGTCACTCACTGTCTTTGTATATATATATAATGATTTATTCCGAAACACAAATTAGAACTACCTAAATACTTTCCATACGTGATATGAGAGCTGATTTATGTTGCCTACCTTTGAAAATGGAAGGGTGTGGCTAGCTATAGGCTGGTAGGAATATGACCTGTTCTGACCTACTTTCCTGTTTCTCTAACCTACATTGAGCTTTCCTCATGTGAAGGTCAACATTGGCACACCCTTAATTATTGGCTCCACCTAAGCCTGCTAAGTTGAACACCAGCCATGTTTCTCAGTACTTCAACATGAACTCTGTCTATATATATATATGTGATTTATACCCTCACCTGCTTAAGGGAGTGCCCATTTTTTTAAGAACGGGAAGGGGGAGGATGGGGGGGGGGGGGTAAATGATTTCAACCCCTCTTGGGGGGGGGGGGTATGTCACCTGTTTTCAGTGAAAAGGCCCACGTGTTACTATTCTTCCGGTCCCTCCACGCCCAAATATTTGGCCCACAGGGGGTGGCAAAAAATGCCGAACCTTCTAGAGGGGGAGGGGGGAGGGGTCCAGAAAAATGTCGGGCAAGTGAACACTCCCTTACGACCAAGCCAATGAATGGCATCTTTGGATATGGTACTCATCAGTAACTAGAATCATTCAAAGCAAATTAACATTTGGGTTAATTCCTGCTGATAAAGCGATTGGCATGTTCAACAAAAATTAAACTTGCATGGTACGGATGGTGAAACTAATATTTTAGGAATGACAGAGAAGGAACAGCCAGTTTTTTTGTGGGCTACCTAAGCGCCCACTAGAACTAATTATACCTGGCTACCCAAGCGCCATTTCTAAGTGTTAATTGTTTAAACAATACATAGTCTTAATTAGTACCATCACATAATGTACACATTGAACAAATTTTTGCCCTGGAATGTCCAGAATATTTCATACTTCTCCTGTGTGTATAGATCCCTCCTTGTATTCATATTTATTGGAAAAATGTGATCATTTGAACATGTGACTAGGATACATTGTTGTTGTTTACTGTTACCATGGCAACTAACATTTTTGTGATCATTTAGGGTACTTCAGTAGCCATATTTCAAGCATAAAGTATCTTTGCCTGATGAAGGATCATTAATGATCCGAAACGTTGCAACATAAGATCATTCACTAAAAAACCTCCAAAAATGTCTGCAAAATTATAGACTTCAAATAAAAACTGAAAAATAAAATTCCTTGTGTTGGGTTTTGTGTGATAAATACTTTTAAAAAGAAGTATAGACACAAACATACCATATCTATGGAAGATTACAATTGTAAGGTCATATTGGCCAGTACAGATATGCTGCAAAGGCCTTTATCATGGGTTTGCGAATTATTTGAGCTCTCAGAGTGCTGTGGAGGAGGGGATAAAGGAATATGGGTTTCTTCATCACGTGGTACACCTGTGCCATCACAAAGGGGTCATTGAGTTCACCTCTCTTCATCACTCACCAATACCACACCTCTTTACTGTAAACCCTGTACATGACAGGTGTACCATTTAGGCTACCTCCCATTTGATATTGAAAACGAGCTCTAAATATCCCCTCAAAATCTGTGCTGAGGATTTCATAATGTCCCCTGGTGAACAGAATTATTTTGGGAATAAAGTCAGTTATTACAGAGGAGATATCATAGAAGGAAATACTTGAGGAAAATACCATGACCTTGCAGATGCACTCAGAAACTAACGGTTTTACAGTAATTACCTGTATAGAAGGGTTCCCACACCAACCTGAACCCAGGCGCATAGGGGCATGGCCGTCTGTTTATCCCTGTTGAATGTGTTGCCAGTAGGATTGTTCACAATGGGTAGGGCCTCCACCCTACCACTGAATCCTTCATGAGCATATGCCACATTATTTGTGGAGCTTATATTCTTTTCGTATTATGTCCACGTTGGATTTATACAGGACCATAATACCTACATCCCAAGAGGTTCAAATGACAGATATTTGACTGCCATTCATAGTACCGAAAGAAATTCTTTCTCTTGTTTAATTGCAAAATCATTTGCATTAGAGCATGAAGAACTTATACACTTGATATAGGCATCAGTCGGGGGTCTCTTCTTGTTCTGTCTTTGACAATACCATAATATTCATCCCATTCACCCAGATGAGATAGAGGTCCCCCACCCTGATTGGCAAGTGCTATGTGACCATGCAGGCACGTGAAAAGGGGTATCCAGGGGGGATTTGATGATTAAAGTTTGTGTCATGATCTTTAAAATGAGATATCATAAACTAAGATACTCCGGGTAGTTTTGTGGGAATCATATCTCGAACATGAGTTGTCACTCATAACTGAAAATGATAAATATGCTGTAAATGCACTGTATCCCATAATAACCACCAGAAATGATGAAAATGTCAGATTTCCCCAAAAATATGCTAAATAAGTGTGAATATCTAGTATAGATTTGGTTCTAGGAGGAATTTTCGAGATCTGTTTTCAGTTTTGAGTAGCTGATGAAATTCTCAAAAAACTAGGACCAAAATGTTCCATTTAGAAAACATGGAATGGTTTCCATGGCAACCATGAAGTGCAATATGTGCCAATTTCCCATAGAAAACGTTCCATTTACATTCCAAATATAGAATGTTAGCACTAAATATAGAATAATTCCAAGAAGTCTACTGTATTCTCCATAAAAAAGTACCCTAGATCATTTTTGGACATATCTTTCCCTATTTTGCCATTCTGATGGCCCCTGGTGGCCAAAACCAGAACTAAAAATCCCCCGCGAAGGTACCTTCTCACGTGTTGAGCCACATATGGTTGATGTAGATCTTCTATACATATAGCAGTGGTTTATGTAGATCTTCTATATATCAATGAGAAAGAGATTTTGTAGATAACAATGAACTTTAATAACACTGTGCCCCCGTCTCTAGTCTATCCTACCAACTTTTTTATGTTTCTGTGTACACGTTAGAAGTCTGGTTCTCAACAAACCAGATGTCATAAATCTGTGTCCTGGCCAACCGGGACAAGGGAACAGAGGCCAGGCGATCAGCCAGTGTTGCCTGATGGCGATGCAGGGAGACATTTTCTTTGACTAATTACGTCCTGTCTGGGTATTCATGTAGTTCAAGTATATATGGAGCGGCTAGTCACCCTTTCTAGACTAACAGGATAGGTGATACATTAATTTACAGCCATCTTGACATGTCTCCAGCCAATGAGTGAACAGTAAAATAGAACAAGTGATCACATGTCTTGCCTAGCATGCCAAGGGAGCGGGAAAATGATCTTACTTGTTCTGAGTGTAGTAGCGGAGGTACATACATCTTCCAACCAAATACAGCCATCTCCTCTCTAATATCTCGCCTCTAATACACAAAGTTGTCTATATAAATAGGATGTCACTGCGGCTTATGGGGTGTTATTTTGGTGTGTCACTTAATAAGGCAGTGTTCCAGGGTCTTAATCAATACAAAGGAGGTATATATAAATCTATGCTAAGTCGTAATACAAGGCTCAGATTCTCTGTGTGCATTTTGGTTCTATTACTAATTCTGATAGGTACAGGTATGAGATGTCTGGCTAGGTCTTGTGTATGATAAAGCTATGAAGTTGAACCTACTTCAAACGCTTGGATTATTATGATCAGTTTAGAATTGAATTTGCAATCTATCTGCATAACCTAACCAATGCCTGCACCTTTTTGTCAGAAGAAAAAGGCCCCTGGCTTATGTCATATGAATAGCAAATTGAGTTAAAAGTCCCATGACTATCTTCGAAAGTAAATGATGCCTGAACCCAATGTCACACCTTGCCTCCACCCATACTCATCAACAAAAGAAAAAAAACATTAACTCTCCAGGTGGTCTGTCCAAACAGAAACACCACTGCATCCCAACTATTGCACTACCTGTGTCCCTCTGCCCTAGTAGTGGATTGTCTCAGGCAGCTAGGTATGATTTAATGGGACCAACGGATCAATACAAGGATCAACAGCCTTCCTACTCACCCCCATGTGCTAGCCCCTCCCATTCCATTAAAGCCCTTGCATGAACCAAAAACTGTTTTGTTGGCACCAGTCTGTACCAGAAGTGGCAGACTAGACATGACATGGGGGTCTCCAGGTTTCCATTAATATCATTTTGCCATGAAGGCTAATTCACACTGCTTTGATCTAGTGTGCTCAACTAAATAAGAAAGGTGGATAGGGAGAGGCAATTGGTTCATATTGAGATATCAAATCCCTCAATTGAATTTAATGTCTCCAAATCTGTAATACCCGACTGCATTAGGTGTGGGGAAACAGTCAGAGAATGATCCATGCTGTATCATCATTTAAACATAATGTTTTTTAACTGAATGTTAGTAATCAGGCACTATGCTTTGAACAGTACTAGAATGCTTCTCCCCCTCCCCCCCGCAATCAATGCAGAGTGGCCATATTCCATGGCCTGTGATATCTATTTGAAGCTATTTGAAAGCTATTGTATTCATTTTAGACTATTTTCACAGCTAAAAAATGCAAAGGCCTACTTTATGAGGTCCTGTGGCCTTGCTTGTGTGATATGGCCTGGATCTCAACTTGTGAAGAACTGTCCAAAATAATGGACCTTATCTAACCGTGGGCCTTTGTCTATGTAATTGTATAACAAGTTACACTTTATTAGTCCTTTTTATCCGTTTTAAATATATAACAAACAGGTGCGTGTCTTTATCCAAGGACTAAAGTCATGAGAAATCTTGCTGTGATACTCTTGTTCTGCCCATAATTCCTATGACTCTTAATATACACAATCATCCCAGCATCTATGGTTGATCACTACCCTATACGATGTACATCATGATATATAGCCCTGTGATGTGCCACATTTATGTGATTTATTACAGCAATAACAATCTGTAGCTGCGTCATATCCATCTCCATAACCCACCAAGTACCATGATCACTCTACCCTTAAATAATTTACTTCCTGTTTGTCTGGTAACTAATGACCTATATCTGTCATTGGACCCTTTTCACTTAATCTTCATATTTATCTTCTGTGTGTATGTGTATGAGAATGTGGCTACACCTATTAGCAAACATCAAGTTGTGTAACTATGGTGAGGCTTTCTGAAGAATCTGAAACCCTGAGATTCCATTAATAGAAAAGCAGCTTTGCCCTGCCTCTATACCTTTTCATATAAGGGTGTGATTGAACTGAAAGGGAAACCATGTTTTGTGACCCACTTCGTTTTTTATTATGTTGGTGTGGCCCACATTTAGCTTTGGCTCTGTAGCAGTTGAGTAATATCCATCTAGAATGATAAGTGTAAGGATTGATGAAGCTCCTTTTTACCTGGTGCCACACCGTGTTTGCTACTCGGGCGGTTTGATTACATTCACATAGGTATCAATGCTTATATCATGAGAATGATAAGGGTCGCAGAGTGCAAGGCCTTTTTCTTTGGTTTACGAAGGATAAAATCTCACCGAGTGTCGCAGAGGAGATGAAAAAGGATCATGTGTTCCCGCATCACATGGTCACCTGTGGCATTAACAGGGGTGGTTGGGTTCACTTCTCTCTCCATAACTTGCCAATAACAGCCTCACCTGGATACCGTAAACATCTACAGTAATGTCAACCAGCTTGTTAACATGTTATTCGGCTTTCAAGAATGATCCTGAACTGCTAAATATTTCCCAAAATGCATTGCCAACGTCTGCATGATATTAATTCTATTTCAATATAAATCATTTGAATTTAAAAGTATGGGACTCTACCATGAGATTTTCCAATCAAATCAGAGCTACCGTAAAATCTTGCGTAGTAGCTGCGGCTAGTACACGAGTCAGATTGGAGTTGCGGCTTATAGGATCGGCCCACGGTCGGGGTGCAGCTTGTACGATGGTTTTTGCCACTATGGTACAGTACTAAAGTCACCATAATCAGATGGGCACTGCGGCTTATAGAATCGGCCCATAGTCGGGGTGCTGCTTATCTGCGAGTTAGGCATGTACACGAGGTTTTACGGTATTCTCACAACAGCCTGACACAGACAGTATCTAAAGCTGGATCTGTACAACGCAATATCAGATTTTGTGAGAATGGGTCGTAGTCTTTGAGATGAAGAGGAAGGATTCAAAAAAGGGCAACTTCAGGCTTAGAAGGAGAATCATGTGTTCATCCCTATTCAATATGCTGACAGGCCTGTGTTGCCCACAATAGAAAGAGCCTCCACCGGCCGCTGAATCTTTCATGGGTATATATGTTGCCTCCTTTTGCAGAGCTTTCTGTCTTGGTTAATTTTTCATATAATATATTATGATATTCCCACGAAACCCCTTCAATTGTTATAGGAACAACCAGGCTTTCTCTATACCCAGTGGGGGAATTTGTATGGTTGTAATTTTCTATATTAGTTGTCAAATATTCTACATAATATCATCAGGATTGTATATACACTTTATGGATATATCAAAAGGGGCTTTTCTGTCCTTAATGGCACAAGCAATCCATATGTTGTGTTATCATCATTTTGAAAAAAAAGTCAATACTTTATTTGATACAAGAAACTAAAGGTGCACCAACATGTATGATCTGCTAAGGTTTCAGGTATGTATTAAAATGCATGGGATTATACATAAAAGATGACAGTACATTATAGGGGTTGGGATCGATAATGGGTTGAAAGACTGAAAGCATGTATATATACAACAGAATGAATAACCTATGGTAAGTGTGCCATTATGAGATCAGGCAGGCACATTTTATATGCGCCAGCACTAGAGAACATCCAGGTAAGGGAATGAATTAAATTTGAAACCCACATCTGCCTATTCAGTAGTAGGCTATATGATATGTTTGTAAAGTCCAATCAAATGAATCGGTCTCCATCTACCCTGTAGTGGCAATCCTATCTGTTTCTATCATTTTCCTAATTCTGAAACTTATATTTTCTAAGCTTACCCACTGTTACCTGATGCCATTTGTTTGATTTTTTTCGGCTAGATATAAATCAATTTAACCCAGATACAACTTCATTATTATTTAGTGATAATATTATGTGCATGACATTTCATTGTACAAATAATGTAGCAGAGTAACTCATATAGTCACGGAATATCACTAATGATATTGTAATAATGATTGTGAACAAGAATTACACAGAATCAAGAGAAAAGCATTGACTCATGGTGAATCTACCCTATACAGGAGCTGTTATCAGGATAGATGAGACATGACCACAGACTGTCCCCGTACCTGCCCAGGCTATATCTCATCCTGGACACCCATCCATCTTCATCCTTTCAGCCCTGAGCTGCTCCCCGAGCAGATGTCCGAGCTGCTCTGTCTTGCAGGAAGAGCTCATTGGTACAGCTCCATTCCTCTCATGTCTGCCTATAGATTCACCTATCTAGCCCCAGGTATCTAACTCATAGTTTGAGGCAGTCCCTCCTGCTGGCCTGAAAAACCAGGTTGAACTGTGTTCCAGTGATATAAATCACTGGAATAGCTTGATTAAGGCGTTTACATTTAGCTTAAATCTGGGGCAGCATTTGATCTCTGTTATTTTCACAAAAATATACCAAGACTCAATCAGCTATTGTGATATCAATGTAGGTAAAGTTGAAGTGAGTAAAAGGCCAAAGACTATAGGGTCCCAGTGAGATGCAGGAATCAGAGAATGTACAAACCAGTGAGCTACCTAGGTTTAATACCAAGCTATTTATACGTTCACATTCCTGTAGCCTGATAGATACTGGCTGGTTGGTGCAATATATTATTATGTAACAACATTGCATGTACAATACTTACCCCTAGTCTGCCATAAAGGCATCAAATTATCAATAGTTTCTATATATATATGTCAGATGTCTGGCCTGAATATACAAGAACTCATTTGTGCCTTGGCCATGCACCCCAGACAGAGAGAACAGAGGCCAGGCGATCAGCCAGTCTTGCCTGATACTGCGCAGCATTTTCATATACTACTTACCTATTTCTGGGGCTGAGTTCAAGTGTTACTCACATTTGTATACTATTGTATTGTATTGTAACTCATTCTATTTATCTTGGAATGACAGTTAGGCCTTTTTGACCCGTTTTGAATTAGTCCCAGCTTTACGATGTTTATGATATAGCATAATATCATATAATTATCTTCCGTTAAGTAGAGTAATAAATTAGGTGTGACCCCAGGGTGTTTCCCATTTATGGGACCACCTGCCTAAAAACAGAAAGAACATCTTTTGCATTGGTGATCACAAGGCTCAAAACGTTAGTCATTTGTGACCAGGTGACTAACCTAGTAAGTTGTATTTTTGCTCCCTATATATGCCCAATCAATGTTAGTCAGGTCAGTCAATGCTCAGAAACCCACCTAAGCCTTTTTTATTTCTAGGACTAACTTAGTCTTAGTCATTTTGACTAACTTAGTGAGTCAAATACTGGGCCTAATGTAGTTAATCATGTTTTTCTCACAAGTATTTACAGTTAGAATGTCAAACCATAGCCAGCAGTCTCTTGGGAAGCATATGTGACACGATCTGCAAAAAGGGACCTTAGTGCAGGGTGCCTTAAGGTCCTTTTTCCCAGTACATGTCACATATTCAATGCTTCGTATCACTTTATTTTGGACACACACTTTTTATCATACGCCTACATACCCATGTAAGCGATTCATATGCAGCAATAAGGGAGGTATCATCTAGACAATAATAAGCATCATATAAGACCACTCCCTGTACAATGCTGCACAGTAACCTATCCCTAGTCGACCATATTGCAAGCAACCTATTAATTGTTTTTATGTACAAATGCCAGAAGTCTGCCTCTGAATTAAGCAAGCTTAATATGCTAGTGTGTGTCTTGCAGAGGTCAGAGGACAGGCAATAAGCCAGTGTTACCTGATGCAGGGCAGCATTCTCCTTTACTGCTTACCTTGTGGTGGGCAAAGTTCAAGTATCTACAGTTACCCACCCTTTCTAGACTAGCAGAATAACTAAGACATTAATGCACAGTCATCTCCTATGTTGTTTTCCTTCTCTCATACACTAATTCACAAAGTATCTATATATAGGATGTATCTGTGGCATACAGGGAACTATATTTGGTGTGCCACTTAGATAAGTGATATTCTAGGGACTTAAGTTATATATATAGGAGATATTTATGTATCATCAAAGTTCTCATAGACTGCTCAGATTTTCTGTGTACACTGCAACTATAAATATATTCTGATAGACACAGGTATAAGATATCTGACTAGAGCAAACCCCTTAAACTGAATAGAGTCAATAGAGTCATACTCCAAAGGTTTGGATTATTATGATCAAGTGACACCTGCATAATGATATCCATCAGAATAATCTGAACAATTCCTAGACGTCGCTATAAAAACTACCAGACTGCTGGCTGTTGTCATATGAACATTAAATCAGATTAGAGTTGCCATGATTATCTTCCAAAGTAAAACAATACCGTAATATTATCCCTCCAGGTGCCTTATCCAAGCTGATAGATCACTCTGCATCCCAACTTTTCAATATCTGTGTTCCTTTGTCCTAATAGTGGATTGTTTCAGGCAGCTTGATATGATTTAATGGGGCCAATGGATCAATAAAAGGATCAACAGCTCCTATATTTTCCTCCCTTACCCTAGTGCTTCCCAATAGTAAAACACCTTGCATGAACCAAAACCAGCTTCAAATGTTGGCACCCATAATTAATATCATTTCAACCTGAAAGCTAATCCACACTGCTTTGATTTAGTGTGCTCTCCTAATTAGAAAGGTGGGTAGGGCAAGGCAGTTGGACTGGACTGTAACATCCTGCCATATTTGGTAGGCCTATGTAATCATCTAGAATATGACCTGTTTACCCATCTGTAGTGATTCATCTACATCAACATTTGAGTAGAAAAAAAGGTTTTTGTTCATCTAATGTTAAGAATGGACCACTGACTAAACTTAAGTTGTGTATTGGCGTTGCCATTGTGATACAAATCGTAATAGTTTTCAGGCAAACAGTTGTTTGTATATCTATGGTTATAATCGCTTTTCTATACAATGTATATAGTATGGTACATAGCAGTGTGTGGTGCCACATTGATGTGATTTGTTACAGCGATAACAATCTGTATCTACCTTACATCTATCTCCATAACCCACCAAGTACCATGATCACACTACTCTAAGTAATTTACTTCCTACTTGTCTGATAATTAAATACCTTTATCTGCAATAGAGTTCTTTGCACTTTAATCTCATTTTCTTATTAAATCTGAGCTATTCTCACAAAACGCTGACACAAACAATATAAAGGTGAAGCTGTACTACGTAATTTCAGTTTTTGTGAGAATAGCTCCTATTTGATGATAAAATCATGTATAGTGGAGTCCTAGCTTTTGAGATGAAGAAGAAGGAATCAAATAGGTTGGCTTTAGGCGTAGACGCCCAACCATCTGATTATCCCTATTCAATGTGCTGACAGGCCAGGGCTGCTCACAATAGTCAGACTCAGAGCCTCCATCCAACCACTGAATCCTTCAAGGCTATATGTATATAACATCTTTTTGTGGAGTTTTCTGTCTCTATCTTTTTTCCATATAATATCCCCTTGAAACCCCTTCAATCGGTGCAGGAACAATAAGGCTTTCTGCAGCCCCCAAAGTATCATATGACAAATGGGATGATATTCATGGAACTGAAGAAAATTTGTATTGATGTAATACATTGCCAAAGCGTCTACATAATATCATTAGAATTCCGTATTGACTTCCCGGAGATATCAAAAGGGGCTTTCTGTTTTGGCCTACAAAATCCATATCTCGAAAATAATATTCCTGCGATACAAAAATAAACTCTGGGTCCACATACTAGATCATATGCTTAGGTTTGAGGTATGGTACTAAAATAACCCTGCGTAGGAGTATACATAAATGATGATAGTGCATTATAGGGGTTGGGATCGATGACAGGTTGAAGGAATTAGCATATACATATAACCTATGTAAAGTGGGCGATCATGAATGAGGCAGACTCCTTTTATATATGCTGCCGCATTAGGGGACATCAAGGTAGAGGAATGAATTAAATTGAAATTCACATCTGCCTAATTCAGCTTTATATACATGGCATACTGTTAAAAATACACCCAGGATATAGATACATTTGGTATATATTATGCAAACGGTTTAACAGACCATAGCTTGTCAGAGAGTGGCGATATATTTGTATATTGACAAGGATTTAGCTACTTTATAGATATGGGGGGAGCTGCTTGTCGTGTTTCTAGACTGCCTCCCCCCTTGAGTATATTAAACTTACTGGATGGGCAGCAAGAGTTGGGGAAATATTTAAAGCATGATTCCAACTAAACAAATTGGTTTTCATCTGGCCCGAAATAGGAGCACAATTCTTTCTATTATTTATCCCCGAATCTTCTAATCATATAGTCAAAGCTTATCTGTCGGGATGCCATTTGGTTCTTCTCAGCTAGAACCAAATCAACTTAGTCGAGATAAATTTCGCTATCATTTAGCGATATGCTCAAGTTGAAATCAGGCCAACATTTTATCGTACAAAGAAGTGTTCTCAGCAGTAGAGTGATACCAATAATGCAGTTAGTAGTCTGGAAAATGATATTTTACAGAATCAAGAGGATACCAATTATATGGCATGCCCTGTGTATCCAGAACCTTATGAAATTGTAATCATGGGAGTAGGGTAGATCCGGCAGGAGTCAGACACAAACCCAATAGTCATTATTTGTTGTTCAGAATAACAAATATACAGTGTACTGTTATATATACGAATTGAGGCCTTAGCAAGCTTAAATAATTACTAATTATAGTGTTGGACTCAAGGTATGTTTCCGATTCATAGTGAATCTACCCTAGACATGAGTAGTTACCAGGACAGATGAGACATGACCACAGACTGTCCCTGTACCTGCCCAGGCTATATCTCATCCTGGACACCCATCCATCTTCATCCTTTCAGCCCTGAGCTGCTCCCTGAGCAGATGTCCGAGCTGCTCTGTCTTGCGGGAAGAGCTCGTCGGTACAGCTCCATTCCTCTCATGTCTGCCTATAGATTCGCCTATCTAGCCCCAGGTATCTGACTTGGATAAAAAAAAAGTGTGGTAGCTCATAGTTTGATGTAGTTCTACTTATGGGGATGGATGGCCGGATTAAACCATTTTCCATTGGTTGAGAAGGCTTCACATCTACACATGTCTCAAACCTGGTGGGGCATTAGAATATTATGAAGTTGAGATACCAACAGAATCTCCTATGATATCAATGTACGCCTACAGGTGATGTCAATGTAAGTACAATCAGAATATTTCAGTGATTGAGATGGTAGTATTACATGTACAAAGCACTACATGTGTATCAATATACCCGTTTGGCTTACCATAGTCTGCCGCCCAGACCCTGGGCATGGCCTCCTGAGATCAGCCCTGTGTCCCCAATGCCCCCTGTCCCCGCGGGAGTGACGTTTGCAAGTGACAGGCCCCCTGACCAGGTGCGGGGATCAAGACTGCCTCTGTCCCCCGGTGAGCTGCTCACCCTGCTCACCCCCAGGCCTGGTAGAGCAGCTCACAGCACTGGTACCCGGCAGGCTATCCTCAGGGACAAGCTGCGGCCGCCGCTGTGGGAAGCCAAGTCTACAATAGTGTGGTCCTTTTCCTGGAATTAATTTGGGGCCTTCGATAGAGCATATATATGTATATGTGTGCACTAATGGGGCGGGGTCAATTTTTAACTAATATTCTTCTTTCTCTTTTTTTTTGTTTCAACTTGGTCTCATGATTTTCATGATTTTATGTGACCCTTTTTTCAACACCGCATCTCTTGATGTAAATATATCCCAGATAAAAGTGACTAAGAGGAAATTTATCCAAATGAGTTTTGTGTGTATAAGAGCTTTAGAGGGGAGGCATCAATGTCCTGGGTTAGTTCAGGTACATACGTTATGGAAGCCCCCATATGGAGGGAGATGCGAGCTCACATATTCACTTGATGGCTGAATGTTCATCAATTATCTGTGCGTTTCAATGTTGACAAATTGGTTTGTGAAATCAGAAGCAGGAGCTGTAAGTTAAGAAATGTCAATTAACAGTATTTATTTTTGCTTGTTGATGACACTTGATCGGCCATTAAAATGCAATTATCGGTCTGGAGGTTGACCTTTTAGTTTGGTCATTACATGACAAATCTTGCAATACAGTGAGGAGTTTTTCGTGAATGCCATATGATAATATTCAAGTAATTCCCTCAAATGGACAACTAAGGATTGTCGCAATCATGTTTTCGTGTTATCATTATCTGGGTGGTGATATAAAAATCAGGGTTCTCATAAAATGAAAATCTTAGGACATGAAATGATCATTTTGAGGCTGATATAGCGTGGAAAAAAACATGGATTTGTTTTTCAACACCCCACCTGACTTTAATTAATTAACTAAGAGTATATTCGGTTGATTGTAATAGAGAGCTTTATCCTTACTACTTCACCACTATCTCGCTTGCCTTCCTTTATCCATCTTGATTATGGCGTAGTCTTGAGGTCACAATTGATTACTTACCCCTTACTTCTCTGGTAAAGGTCACTATCAATATAGATGCATCAAAGACCTAGCAGAAGCCTAATGTGACGACTCATCCCCATAGTTTCTGCCTTTATTCTCATATGCCAGTATCTCTATTTGAGTCAATGTATTCATGTCTGCCAATACATTGTTATCTTCCCAACCACATCATCATCATCATCATCTCCTCCAACTTAGCTAGGTGTTTACACTGTTAGAAATAAATGTAGCTCTGCAGTAGAATCTACGGTAGAACGTTGTATAGTAGATACAATGGTGTTAGTGTACATGTAGCTTATCTACTGTTGGTTTACAGTATTTAAGAGGACGTATTTTGGATTCACGATTTACGGTGTACCCATGCATCCTATCGCCCTATTTCTTTTTGACTCATTATAGATGTGTACCTCCCAATCCCCCTTCTTCCTACATACGGCTCAAATCATATTCATGGGTCTGCCTTTAAGAGCCACCCACGTGCCCTTAATATAGGCCGTTGATGTATCACTTAGGTGATGAGAAGGGAAGAGGGAGAGGGCCTGTGGTGCCAATTGTTCATGAATATTCAAGGCTTCGCACAAAGGGTCTATACATTTGGTATATATGGTAGTATATCGGTGGGATCCCGTCTAAAGAGCTACTCAGCTTAATACCAGTAACTCAAATGGTTCCCCTTGGCGAACAACTCCTTTAGCAAACTGCCTTGACGGAACAGGTCTAAGTACAATAAATAGTTAAGCATTTTGGGGGGCTCCATTCAACAAACAACAGGGCGCACTTGAGGACTTCCATTGGAGACACATTTAATAATTGAGTATTATGTTTCCTTTTAGCCAAGCTTTTCCTACAATAATTTTCTTTCTTTCTTTTTCTCCTATTTTTAGTGGCTGGGACGGAGCTTCAGCGCTGCACGGTCAATGAGGATTGCCCTACGGGGGGCTTCTGTTTCAAAGACGAGTGTTCGCGGTGTTTGTGTGCCGAAGGTTACCATGCCATCCATCTATTCACAGAGTCCAGGCTCACCAAGGTCTGCCAGAAAGGTAAGCTCATATCACCCTCAACTACCTGATCTCCACATAATATAAGGCTTTGTCATCTGACAACGGCTGAATGATGCTCAGAGTACAGAAATGTATGGTGTCTCTACAATGGGTTTTGTGAGGATGAATGCCAAGTTGTGAGCAAGCTAGATTTGTATATGAATGTGCCTGTAGTTTTAGATGTTTATTGTATCGGGATTGGGGGTTCTGGAAATTGGAATGTGGAAAGGTTGTGTCTTTTTTATGGTGTTTTTGGGGAGTGGATTTATGTTTTATTGAGCCTCTGATAATTTATAAAAAGAGGAAGGACGAAGCCCAATTTGAATGAAAGGGGTCATCCCAATATCAAATTAATCAATGTCACATGAGTAAAAACAGCAAATAAAAATGGAGAAATAGTTGCTGATAATAAAGAGCGGCGTTGCTTCAACAAGACACTGAAAAATTACAAGTTACAAGAGTAAAATGGCTACATCAGGACAATTTCGAGTCCTTTCAGAGATCTTAGATTGTCTCCTGATAAATATTTTTTTAATTTACAAAGAAAATACTACTGCTGAATATCTACCATACAAGGTTAATCGATCGATTCCCAGGAGGTGAATAGCTGGTATCGTTTCCTTTTCACCAAAGTATCTTTTGAAGTCATTGGACTTGGCTACTTCCAAGGTGGCTCAGTGGGCATGTTGCCTTGTCATGGGGGACATTCAGTCAATGGAATGCCTTGTTGCCTTCAACATGGGAGGGTGGGTTGCTTCGTAAACTGAAAGCAGAGCTGTGTTGGGACGGTGGAGACCACATAGGGTAGATTCACCTGGAGTCGATCACATACCTTAAGTCGGAACCCCTGACATAGTAAATTACTGAATGATAAACCCTCTAATTACGCTTTGTTGATAAGAGTTACACTCAGATTGTACTCTTATAACCAAATTGAGGGCTAAAGTGTGCTACAATCAATGCAAATTCAAATAGCCAACGCATGATATTTCGGCGAATCTAGGTGAATCTACCCTGGAGCACCCCCTTCCCATCCAAGTACCTCCGACATTTCAGAGTTCCGTAAAAATAGCAGTAAATATCTGTATGGTGTTAATACTATAATGTATTCTATACAGTTGGTGTTTTTGTGTGGTTTCTTTTTATTATTTGGTAGTTGAGTAAGGGTACGAGGTAGACCAGGTAATGTAAGTTGTCAGTTTTGACACAACATCTATATCACAGCTACTAAGGGGAAGGCTGATGTATACCACATGGTATTAGACAGAAGCTTGAAAGTTTGCCTATTCTCAGTTTATGACGTGAGTTGAAATTAATAATCTGACAAATAGTAATTATATAGCTATTGTGGTAGAAGCTAACAGAAGACAGGGCACATGTTGTGGCACGGGACTTCTACCTGGAACTATAATATAATGCATCGTGATAAGCTGTCCGTTGAGATTGGTTTTATTGACTTGTATACATACAACGAGGCGATAGTACTTGTTGTTGTATGATAATGGCGACTGGCCACTGGGCGCTAATCGGCCGAAGTTATACAGGAGGTTCCCCAGTGGAGGTTAGCCATAATAAGCTTGTCAAATCGCAGATGATGATTTTGTTAGAAAGCCAAATTTGAAAACCCTTTGGAGACAAAGGTTTCAGGTCATTGCATACTTACGCAGTGTTTGGTCCCTATTTGATAAGGCTTGCAACCTACAAAGGTCTAGATCTAATTGGTAAGATACGCCTCCTTGATATAATTATTATAATGTTCTGGAAACGAAAAGGGCATACTTCCCTCGACTGTTATTTAAATTAACTCTATAACAGCCATACTGCTTGTGCATATTTTGATCATTATAAAAATGGCACAGTCAAGGGCAGTTTGGAGGTATCTTCCAAAGGCATTACCATAAATGCCTCGGGCTTTGCAAGGGCTAGAACAGGAAACGTTCCCGATTTACAGCGATCCGATTAAAACCGAAAATTGAATGGATCTGTTGATTTGTGTCAGCTTAAACTGGAGCTGCTTTCCGTTTCTAACTGTTAGGCTGATACCTAGAACAAAGTCAATGGACAGTTGAACTGGGGCTTGTTTCTGAAGTTTGTATGAATTATCCACTACCTGTACAACTACCCTTTATCTGGACGAGAGCAGTTCACTGCTGCATCGTCGTAGTGGATTGTCTAAACTGTAAACATTCAAACTAAAAATTCGTCCACTCATAATATCATATACCGTAAACCAACAATAGATTATACTGCCCATGTACACTAGTACTGTAGTATATGCTGTACATAGAACTACAGTAGATTTTGCTGCTAAGCTACATTTACTTCTAACAGTGTATGTTTTGTATAGCCCTGTACACGTATGTTGACCCTTTGGGGTCTTGAGAACCAGTAGGGTTGTGAGGCCCCTAAGTCTCAAAAAGCCCCTATCCCTCAAATGTTTGTGACATAGGGGCCTTTTGAGACTTAAGGCGCACCTGAAGTCCTAATGTCTCAGACTGTTTTGAGAGATAGGGGCCGTTCAGCACATGGGGACCTCACCTGGTCCCTATATCTCAAACGGGCCAATTTTGAGGCATGGGGGCCTTTTGAGGGTTAGGGGCCTCACAAGGGTCCTGAATCGTACAGCAGTTTGATCGCACATGTTTCTGCAACCATTTGAATCGTGCAATTTTGAGAAACAGGCCCCATGCCCAAACTGTAGTGACCCAGCAGGTGCAGTGGTATACCTTGCAGGCTTTGGTGGGAATAGACCGTTCACCTTTGAACTTCTCCTGGCACCATTACCATAGAAGGTCAACAACATGACAAACGGTTCCCTTGTGGGACAAGAATAGATCTAGATGGCTAAGTTAAGTCTCCCTAACATTTGAAGTACGCTAAACGTGTCTCAATGGGATAGGGAAGTTTCAGGGGATACCGCCGGAGGAATTGTTGCTACATAATGGTTATCCTTGTAGCTGCAGTTAGGCTTTTTCCCCTTTCACTCTGTACAGTGGTATAACTGATAACGTTACAGATTGTATAAAGTGTGATTGAAATATTGCACAAATCTTCATTCAACTACATTTTAAAATATGTCTATGCTAGATATTTTCCAAATTTTTAAACCCCTACTATCTGACTATGATGTGTTCCAACCAATGTAAGGAATGAGGAACAATGCAATGTTATTCATGATCAGCTAGCAGTTCAACCAAGGGCCCCTAGTCATCAGGCATTTTCACTTTAATATAGGCCTAAAGGGTTTCTCTGATTCTAAGTATGTTTATCAGGAATACCCGGATGTACCAGTGAGGCCATACTATAAAGTGTCGAAGTAAAGAGTTTGACAATTGATGTCCATAATCAAGTGTCCCACATTTCTAATTCAACACATGATTAAGAATCTCCATTTTTATGTTTAACTTCGCCCATCAATTATAACTGAAACGATCTTGGGAATTAAAGGGTGCATTCACATTGAATGATCAAATAGTTAATTGCTCTCGAATGCAATTTAGCTGGAATTGGGTCAAAGGCTTGAAGGAATAACAAAATATTCTAGGTTGACATGAACCAAACGGTACCACATCAGAAAACTCCATTTCGTGCTATGAATCATAATCATTGTTCATACTAAACTCGATCAATAGTTTTCATAGCTTCAGGCACATAATGACGTTCACTGCTGTGATACTCAATGTTCCGTGCACTTTGCGATTTGCGCTACACCAAAGACCATTGATTACATTTAAATGTATATATTTTAAGCTTAAGTTTTAAGAATACACTAGTTGTCGAGGCCAGCACGCCTGTTTGAATATTTTCCAAATGTACAGTACTTCTAAACTTTAGCTGTACACTTTATTTTAAATAGGAGAAAAACTTGATGCTGCCAAATTGTGCTTTTTCTTAATAAGTGTTCGGAGAATTCATAGCCCACGTGACACTTAATTTCATATTGGCATGTTGGTGTGAATGGCCCACTGATCGCCATTGCCTTTTGTGAAGATTGTTTGTTTAGAGAGAGCCTTAAGGAGGGGTATGATGAGGCTTGATGAGAGGGATCCTTTGAGTCAAAAGTGACCCATCTTGAAATGTATTTGTGTAAAAACTGAAGTGACCACTGTTTTTGAGAGGTTTTGTTGAAATCTACTGTTCCTGTGCTAATACCTTTCTCACTTAGATTCCTCTATTGTGGTCACGCTAGTTGGCTAGTGACCGCAGCCATTACTCGATCTGGTAATAACAGGTCTCACATGGGTAACACTAAGTCTTGCGCCCTAAGAATTCAGCAGTGGATAGAGGAAATTATTCCATTGGTCTAAAATAAATTCCGCTAGTTTCCCATAGGCAAGTAGTGCATGGCTACTTCTACTACACATGAGTGTCGGCCTACCCTATAACAGTTCTAGGCCGACACTCATAGACACCGCAGCCACCACCCCTCTCCCCCTTAATCTGGCCAAACCAAACCGACAGATAATCTGCGCGGGGAGGAGATTAGTGGGCAGTGTGGGCATTCATCATGTGACCACGGAGAGGACGTAGATCAGCGACTGTCTGGTGCCTGACATGTTTACAGGAGGCACACACCCACCTCCACCCCAGCCCTCCTCCAGCCCTCCTCCAGGGCACCTCCAGCGTCAGGTGACTGATCACGTGACGGTGTGTGGTGTCACAGGAGCAGATCCAGAGGTGCTCGGTTATGCATGATGTGAGTAATATATAATAAAGGGGTGTGATCATGTCTGCTGGTGCTGGAGTTTTAGACCTTTACAGACCGCAGCATGTTTAAATTCGCTATGGCCCATTTTCCATTAGCCGATTTGGACGTGCTGTTGGCCGATAATCGGCAGGGAGGGTCATTACAACTACACTATACAGAGTGTCCGACCAGTGACTTGTTGTGGCTCTACTTGACGTTTAGCGGCTGACAGCACCCAAAAATCGGCTAATGGAAAATGCATCTATGCCCTTTGTTGTAATGATGCATGAATGCAGCCGTGGCCAGTAACTCAGTAGCCATGGTGATATCCAAGAATCATGCAGACGCGTCGAGGGTTACTCGCCAGAAGGGCATTCATGCATCATGACGATATAAAGGACACCATTCATTAAAGACCTAAGCGGCCATTTACGGTTATGATTATGGCTGTACAGTTTGTAAACAAGGAGAAAGCATGGCTCCTACGATAATGATGTGTTATAGATCTACTGGTTTCCTTTTGTAGTGGTATGTTATACATATTCTGGTTGCCTACTTCATGCATGTAGGGATACGTTACAGATAAAATAGTTTCCTACAATAGCGATATGTAGATCTACTATAGTTTCATGCTATAATGATATGTTACACTTGTACTGGTTTCCTACCACAGCGATATGTTATATATCTACTACTTTCCCTGCTGTGCTGATATCCTGTGGGTGCTTTGTCTTTTTAGGATTGATTGACTAGTCTGCATTAAAGATTGATTTTATTTCATTTTCCAATGTAATACATGGTATTCATTAACATTCTTGTAGACATTTTTCACCATGAACATTGCGCATGCTTGCCAGTCGACCATCCTATGTAGCCAACATTGTGAATGTCTCTTAACAGCTTTCCGACATTTGAGAGGGAGTAGTTCAGGAGCTGTCGGGCAGTGTCTAATTATAAACATCACAGAATTTATAGGACCGACTTTCCCTGCTCAATATCATACAGTTCCGTTTAAGCGCTGGGGTTTTGAATAGCTATAAGCGCCCGCGGTATGGGGATCTTGAAGTAACTCTTGAGTACTGAATATATCTTGAATAAGCGCCTACCTTGTATAAGCGCCAGGGGTAAACATCCCTCCAAAGTTATAAAGGCTAAGCACCGGGGCGGTTAAACACGACGCTATATACTGCATATTGAAAACGAAATAATGAAATCAGTGTGTACACATCATATATTCTGTATCCACTTATGGACTGAGAAAAAAATAACAAATATAGATAACAATGTGGATCAGGGGACGAGGCGTTGTTATACCTCCCAACACTACACTCTCAAAAAAAACTACAAATATTAAATAGCAATATTTTCCATTGTGATTTCAGAACCAGAAGAGACCTCGTTTCGCGTGTTTGACTCGTGTAATCGGCAGCAGGGGTCACGGCAGTGCCCGCTGGACAGCCACTGCGACGAGGCCACGTCCACATGTCTGTGCAACAGAGGCCTACGTCCCCACAGCGACCGTGCGCGCTGCCGCCTTGGCGTCTACGACGAGCCGTGCAGCAAGCGACAAAAGTGCGACATCACCTTGGGGCTGCAATGTAAAGGTCGGCCGGGTCGGTGTAAGTGCAAGGCGTCACACCACAGGCCCAGCAGGTGGACGCGTTTCGTGTTGACAAGATGGGATTATTCCAAGGTGGTCGGGGAGCCCCAGGAGTGCGTGGCGCGTAAGTGTTAAATTGTCGTCTGCCTTAATTTAAATGTGCAGGAAAGGGAGAGAAAGCAGTAAATTGACTTTTACAGTGTGTAAGTAGGTATCGCGTTTCCAACCTTCCATCCTGATTCTATTCACTAGTGCGGTCTTGGATTTATACTGTAGTTGTTTTATTTGCTTGCATCGAAGAAAGATTGTGATTTCAATATTATAAAAGTATGATGGTGTCATAATGTTAATTTTTCTTTCAATGACATAATACAGGTAGTCCATAAGCACCTTTTGGTGGCAATTCTTCACTCTCAGCTAGTACAGTGGTTGACCCTCTACCATGGTCATAGGCTCCAACTGGTGGCCTGTAACATAGTTAGTCAGTAGCTTTTATAGGAATAGGGTAAAGGTCTGACAGTCCGTATAGTTCCCCCTCATCTAGATGCCCTAAGCCACTTGCTTCAGACGTGCAGTTCCACCTATAGGCACAATATGTTAGGTCATATCACCCTTGATGAGGGGTCACCATGGTCTGACCTTTACCTATAATCTTAATAGCTACTGACTAACTCTAGAAACAAGCCACCAGTTGGAGGCTGTGACAATGAATTCAGGACACCTATCTGGATATTTTCTGTTGTCTTGGTTGGTAATCTGATACACCAGTGAGTCGTGGAGGGAAATCGTAACCCCTTGTTCTGTGACGCATTCGTTCAAGCAAGGGTCAAATAGTAGTTTAAGGAATGGGGAAGTATTATAATGGCCAGAGACTGAATGACCAGGAATCCAGCTGCAGGGCAGTACTCTGCTCTAGTGGTATAATCTGATTCCAGAAATTTGGCATTGGGAACAAAGCATGGCCTCTGACACGACAATGGTTAGGTAGAGTGCACTGGCAAGGTGAAGGGAGGTACCTTGCTATTAATACATATACATGCTGGTCGTCTCAAATCACCCACGTCTCCATGTATCTCCACAACTATGATCAGCCAAACAGAAAGCATGCTCCAAATGGCAGCGAGTGAAGAATCCTTTAAGTTTGTGCTGATGATGGCCACCGTCCGCTTGACAACTTTGGCCGGTTTAGCCCTTACACATTTCCTATGTAATTAGATCCCAGTGGACGGTGGCCATAAGTGAGCATGCATAGCATCCTTTCTGTACATCTCATGGTACAGATAAAATAGAAAATTACTTCTTATTTAATTGAGTCGATCATGACACTACATAGAATGAAGATGTTATAGCACAGGTTTATGTGAGGTGAATCGTTCTGATCTCTAGCTATACATGCAAGGGTTTTTTACGATCAAGCCGCAGAGTTGCTCAGGATCATGGGCAGAGCATGCACCTCTCGTTGCATGACAGGAATGCGGAAACCCGAGTTTTACCATCTGAGCTGGCATACATAGACATGCGTCCTGTTTAGGGTTCCACGACATGGATTGTCATCGGCCTAACTACCGTTGGGTTCAACTGAGGTATTCTGTCGTCAGTTACAAGGCAAAGCAACGAGAACCCGAAAGAACTCTTGTTGCTCTGTGATTTATATTACCAGAATCTATGCATGAAATTACAATATGACAGAAAGGGAACAAAAGTCCCATGCCTAAAATCGGAAAATCCAGATGTGTACATCGAGATATGTATTTATAATATGCACATTCCAAAGCTGACATCCATGAAGTCTTTATTCTTATTCGTGTACACCTATTACGGATACCTTTTAGCTACACTGAGGCGTATCCGGCAGAAAGTATCATTTCGTGACAAGGCATTGCACACATGGCTCTACAACAGAGGCGACCCTAATATAAACCCCTGACATCTTCCGGGTTCAAGCCCCACCCAATACCAAGGGTTGCACTTCACATAGGCCACACACAAGTACATGGCATGCATCCATGGCATGTGCCTCCATCTATACACATGACCCAAGGTAATCAAGAGATGGTAATGCTATGCTGAAGACATTTATTTACAGCAAACTATATAATGCACCATTAAGCACAGCTAGTTGACGAACATCGAAGAATGGTATTATAATGTTAACATTTCAAAGATATAGAGCTATATCACTGGATCATAACATATACCAGATTTGATATGGTTAAGTTAAATTAAAGTATTCGTGGGATTTCTATTGATTATTTGGGATTTAGAGGTGCTTCAATATATGGTAATCATTATCATGAAAATAGAATATCTGGCATCATGGCACAACGCAACTCGTTTTCTCATGCTCCAAACACTGCCGCCATTGATTTCCCTAGAGTTGATCACATTTCCCCCCTTCTAAGCCATCATGGAGATGGTCTTATTCATTAGGAATAAAAGGTTTTCTTTTAGCCGCGGAGCAGTGAGGATACCACAGCCCCTTATAGGGCCAAGTTAACACGCAAGCACTATTGCATGCCGGGATGGGTCTAGACAGGAAGACGCTACTGCTGCACCATCTGGCGGAAGAGGGCCTCATTTTGGTGGTCGGCCGTAATCATGCCCGCAGAGTGGAGCCGGACGTACGTAGAAGGGCCTAGTAATCTATTTCAAGGGGGTACAGTGATGCATTGGGGCAGTGAGAGATAATAAAGAAACGGGGGAAGTACAACGGCCGGAGACTGAAGGAACAGGAAGCCAGCTGCAGGGCAGTATTCTGCTCTAGTGGTATAATCTGATTCCAGAGATTGGGCATTGGGAACAAAGCATGGCCTCTGACACGACAATGGTTAGGCAGTGTGCACTGACAAGGTGGAGGGATGAGAGGTACCTTCATATTAATACTTACAGATAACCCTACATCTCCCACTATTATAACCCAATGAATACCCTCTACCTAGCAAGAAGAAAATGGTGTCTTTCAGTCTATTATATCTCACTTGGTGCATCTATTGTTAACTCTTAAATTTAAGAGCCTATGGTGCCAGCGCTGCATGAGTGCATCATGCCGATCCTTCGAGAGTATATTGACGCATCAGTAACATCATGATGCATTCATGCAGTTATCCGCCCGGCTGTCTTCATGCATCATGACGTAAAGAGAACAGTGCAGTCAAGCACTATGCGGCTCTTAATGGGTTAAACGCACCACTGTTACATTGCCATTTCCAGGAAAATGCCAGCAATATTATTGGAAACGAAGGAACAACAATTGAAAATATTATACCGTCCATGTAGACCAATAATATAATACTGATATAATGTGTATATCACAGACAGTGCTCCGTCCTCCAGTAGATATTTTAATTACTAGAAGCAATTGTAAAGTTGGCACAGTGTTAAATTAATCCACCAAGCACACAAGGTACGAGATTGCAAATGATAGCTGATTTCCAAGACAATACATAGCCTATATGTATATGATGGAATAAGAGACAGCGCCAGAAAACTGTCTAGTGTTAATTCTGTTTGCAATCAGGAGCATGGAGTGGAATAATAAACCCCATTCTAATATCGGAGAATGGTGAGAATGCTGGCATGGGCTGGGATGAAGTCAATCAGGTATTCAGCTGGAAAACTCAGAGATAATAACATCAGCAGTTCTTGTTTCGGTGATTAGGGAAGTCTTTCTACAATGACTGGAGCGGACAGTTGTTATGAGACAATCAGATATGGCGGTATCTTAGGGTAAAATTCCTTAGCTGTCATATTTCCTTCCTGCACCCATATACTATGCCATTGCCCTATGAGTTGAGTCATTGAGTCTCAATATACATTATTAGAAAGACAAAAATTAAGTTCTGCTTCAGAAAACGTGGTCTGAGAATTAGGGTAGGTAGCTCGAACCTTTTCTTTTTTTCCCTCCAAAAAGCTTTGAATTGAGTATAGGATAACAAATTTGAAAAAAAGTGAGGGTTGGCGTTCTTTTGTAGCTAGAGATATATTGCCTGGTGGCTTATTACATTTCGGGCCAAAAGATGTGTTCAATTTCCAGTGTATTCCCAATTGCTCTAACGACTCCTTTAGGTACTTCGTCTTCAAATAAGCACCGGTCTCAGATAAGAACCAGTCTGGCATAACCACTTGGGTTACAACACATAGTAACTAAACATGAGCCAACAGGGTACATACACCAATACAAAGCAACTCTTCTCATAGATATAATATCAACCATGACTCCATGTAATTATAGTTATGTTAACCCTTTCTATGTGGCCCTGTGTCTAGGGGCGGTAGGAGAGCCATGTCAGTCTGACGCCGAGTGCGGCGCCGTGCAGGGCAGTGGCGCCATCTGTGGGCTCTGCGGCTTCTGCGAGTGTCACGTGATCGGACATGTCCCGGATGTCCTTGGCACCACATGTGGTCCAGGTCAGTTTCCAGTTTGCAACTTTAACAAGACATTTTAACCTTTGAGTCTTTCTCCTGGTCTTTCTACAAGCTGGACTGTGTTAATTATTGTCATTATTATATTGGTCATGAAACTACCTTTTTCTGTAATTATTTTAACTTAAATCATAGAAGCATAAACAATGAATAATTGAACTTCCGTCTCATGCTTTTCTCTATTCAATCAGGAATGGGCATGGGTCAAACGTGTACCATTAACTCAGAGTTTGTGTGTGACGGTACACGCGGCCTGCAGTGCGGCGACGTGTGTGACCTATATGCCTATGACTTCCGGCCTAAGATATGCCGATGTTCACAGATGCATGACCGGATAGGTGGCGTCTGTGTATCGAGTAAGTATCAAGCATTTTGCATAGCTCCGTATAGCTTCAAGCATGGAAGTGAACTTTTACATGATAATCAATAATTAATGTGATACTAAAGTCAGTGGCTTCCTTGTGATAAGAGATACAACGGGGGGATACAACTATATATGCATGTCACACGTATACTTCAACATTGGTCCCTATGAAGCAAATAGGGCAACAACAGGCACTAGATGACTCTAGATGACCCTAGTGAACTACAAGTCTGAACAGTCTGAGGGGAGGACACTAAGATGACCATGGACATTTAGTATCACACCATTCTATGTTCAGGGTTACTATGTTATGTATTGACCAATCACTCAGGGAGTCGAGGTCTAGTTAAGATGTGCCCACAGGGCACGGTCATGGTCTTTTACAGTGTATTTACTTTGGAGGCTACTTTTGACATGCACTCTAAAGGGAGCACATAGAGTATACACATCGCAATAATCAGGCCACTATAGGAGGGGGAAAGTCTGAATGATAAAACAATGTTTTTATAGATTTACCAGACTAACCTTCCTATTATAATTAGTTCTTTCCACTTTCCATTGATGTGAAATGAAATTGAAATTGTGTGACTTGTGTTGTTGCCCTGTATTACTTCTAACTGTGAGTTCTCACAAATACAGGAATGGAACGACTGCAGACATTGCATTTCAGCCACCCCACAGAGCCTGTCATGTAAAGATTGAATAAAGGGTTCTACTTTTTCATCTATGCCCAAATGAGCAGTCACTTTAATAATTACCAACTTCTGATTGATTGATTGATTGCCTACTTGCACTTTTTTCCCCTTTCTCACAGAACAAGCAGGGAGTCCGTGTTACACAGACCTTGATTGCTACCCTGTCGATGATGGTTTTGGCTACTGTGATGGTGGCCGATGTAAAGCAAACGGTATGGCTTTTTATCTCGATGATTTTCTTCTGATATAATCATAACAGAATGACTCCCTGATGGAATGGTGAGATATATAATCAAGAGGACATGTGTACTGGTGTAGCAGGCACTATAATATATATAAAATATCGAAATAAGACGATTCATTTTTAACTTAATTGTATTAAATGTCCTGAATATGACTGTCCTCCTCAAAGAGCAACTGACAACCTACATGATTGAAAGTGTCCATAGAACAACTCTCTCCTCAGATGGAAAGGCTTAGATTCCAACAAAAAGCAAGACAGGGACCATAAAGGCAGACCGATGGCCGCCATCCGAGAAGGCCTATTTCCCTTAATGCCACTGCTGCTCTCAGAATCAATCTAGTAGCCTCCCCCTTCCTGTCTCGGACAATGTCCACGTAGCTATGTACTTGCCACCTTGGGTTAACTATTGTCTAATGGGTGTGATGCAGGGTCTGTGGGGCCAGCGCTGTAGCTGGGAGATTAGCCAGTGCTATGTAGCTACAAGCCCAGGTGGCTGTTTCACCACAAACGATAAAAACTGTGGATCCGTCCACAAATGCTATACGGGCACTCACAAATGCTTCATGGACTGCTGCAAATGCTTTATGGAGGCTACAAAACCAGCATGATATATTATACAAAGCATTTGCAGGGTTGCAGACGTCTGCAAATGTTTCACGTTTGAGGTGAAACAGACCCTATTCCACCTCAAAGGTAAACATGTTTAGACCCCAGGAATGCAATATGGACCCCTAAATGCGTCTTGTGTGCCGCAAACGCTTAATGGAGAGTGTCTAAGCAGACAATAACGCTCTTGCTGCCCCCACATAGCGTTTGTAGGATTCCATAAAGCATTTGCAGGATCTACAAATATTTGTCATAATATTATGAGGTGGAACAGCCTCATGTACAGAAGCTGCTGCATGGTGAGACATGTCGATCCCTGCACCCTTGGAGGTGACACCGCAGTAAACCAGGCAGGGAAGTGGGTAAGGATGGACGTGGTAATATGGGAACGTTCACGAATGAAGTCACTGGCTAGGGGGGTGTCCTTTGGGTTTAATGATGAAAAACACGACCTGAGCCATACATTTCTATAGATCAGTTCCAAACGAGTGACAAGGGGCGGGTGGGTCCCAAAACTGGTGACATTCTTTGTGAACGTTCCCTATGTGGAAGTGGATAGTAAATGTATGTGTAGGGGGTAGGTGGGGGAGGTGGAGACGGGTATACTGGGAGTTGTAATGCAAGTGTGAATGTCACAGAGATGAATGTTTAGCGCGAGAAAAAATATATCATTATCATAACAGGTGAATGAAAGAAAAAATGGATAGAGTATCTCTTAAGCTATATATATTATATTGAAGCTGGCGGTAAAAATTGTGATGTAGGCTCGCATGGTGCTTAATGCATTCATGCATCATGCAGACCAAGGGGATGACACATTAAAGCAGTATGCAGCCCTTAAACTTAAAGGGTTAAGGCGTTCCTATCATCTCACAACTGATCAGATGCATATGTGGCCAGGTGAGGGAAAACGTGCCTCCGGGGGGGATTTTTAGTACTGGTTTTGGCCACCAGGGGGCAGTATATGGATAAAACACTGAAAAATATACTAAAAAATGCTTGTGACCAATTTTTCATGGGGAATCCAGTGATATGCTTAGAGTTATTTCATCTCCACTGGAAACGTTCCATTTTTGGAATGCAAAAGGAACATTTGTTGCCATGGCAACATGGAAAATTGGCATATGTGGCAATTTCTGGTTGCCATGGAAACACTCCAATATTCCAAATGGGAATTTTTTGCCTCAAATGTTTTTGAAAATTTCACAAGGAACTCAGAATCAAAAACAGACCTAAGAAATTCCCTCTAGAACCAATTTTATGATAAAAACATCTGATGTCTTTGGTTATTTTTCAACAAAACTGTATTTTTTACATTATTAGTATTCCTAATAGGATATAGTGGATTTAGAGCTTATTTGCCATTTTCAGTTGTACACACCAACCCCGGTTTGACAAGCAGTTTCAACAAATCTACTTGGGATATTTTAGCTCAAGATATCTCATTTTAAAGCCTGTAATACATACTTTGTAAAGCAATTTCCCTCCTGGAGGCACGTTTTCCCTCACCTGGCCACATATATGTTAGCTGATACAAAACATAGGCATGGTCACCGAGGAGACCCATATCAATTCCTGCTCATATATACAGCTCATTTCCATAAACCTATATATTACCCACCAATCAGTCCTCCCCCCTATACATCAACTGCAACGAAAATGCACCAAGGGGCTATTGTGACCACATGAATATAATTATATATACTCTTTTTTTTCGGAAGTGGCCTTATTTGGCCTACTTGGTCTAACCACACAGCCCTTGTCCACTGCAGTTATCGTCAACCATTACTGTCTACGGGGCCAGGTCACTGGGGTCATGGCGTATGAGTAGTGTTTGGTCATTTCCGACGGCCCCATGACCCCTGGATCTACACGCTGAAATTGAATATTATGGTCAGCATTTCTCTTAGAAGTCGCCATTATGGCAAGGGCGCTGTTGACAAAGTCAATCTATGGGTTTGAGATGATAACTATCGCAAAAGACAAAGTAATGATTCTTTTAAAAAAGAGGTAATGCCACAGTGGTATACTTATATATACGTGCATCTGCTCTCCATACTATAATATAGTATGACTATTCAGAATGTCACATATATTAGTGCAGCAAACCACACACAATATACGTAAAATAACATCTGAAAGTCACAGGCATGAGATAAGGAAGCACACATAGGGCCTGGTCTTAGCAGAAAGACGTGCTGTATTCTCCTGAGGCCTGTTTTTCAGGCTACCCGACTCTACCTATAGCAAAACAGGGTCGAACCTGGACTTTTTTTTATCAAATTATCATTCTTATCCAATTATCTATTTTGGTGGTATCTTATAGTCGATTCAATGATCTAAGAGCCGGCGCCACATTTTGTGAGTCGATATTTAGACACTTTTAAGGCCTACGTAAAGTTTTTTTAATCGACAACCTAGGTTAGATCTTCAAAGCATGTAACCTGAAATGCACCCTTTCTTGCCTGATGCTCAATGGTTTTGTAACAGAGAGGGGTTCGGTGGTTCACCTTATCCCGGAAGGCGTCTGTCGATCATTACATCCTCCCCCATGTGCAGTGAGGCATGACCAGCTATCTAAAGTAGGCAGTCGGCAAGAAGGCCCGAGAGATCCTTCCGCATATCAAATGTGTCTGAGTCAGCAAGTCGAAGTGAAATATGATAGCCATGGCAGTGTTTTACCTTTCATGGATCCAGTCAGTGGAAATTACTCCACACAGGAGTCTAAGCTTTTCCATAAGCCGATTTGGATGTACTGGCGGCCGCTAATCGGCATGTAGAGCCACAATAAAGCACTGGTCGTATATACTCTTTGTAGTGTAGTGGTTATGACCCTCCCTGCCGCTTATCGGCCGACAGTACGTCCAATTCGGCTAATGGAACATGGGTGCGGGTGGTGTATGCTGGAAGAGGAGACGCTGTGTGCGGCACCCCTGCTATAAGTGCTACATGACTGTGAGATAGGCAGGAAGATAGAGACTCATGACAAGTACAGTGAAATCTCGTTTTAAGGAGCCCCTTTTGGCAAGGCAAATTTCCTCGTTGTAAGCAAAGTTCTTTATAACCCATACTAAAATGTAAAGAGACTAGGAAATTATGGCTGCGAAAACGTGTTCCTTAGGCCAGGAAGAGAACATAATACCAGAAGACATACACGTAATTGGTATGGTCCTGTCGAATCCCGTACAAGAACAGGATTCCTATTTTGCGATAATAATATCACCAGGAGGCCGTTTCACCTCAAATGACAAACATTTGTGGAACGGTATATGCCGATCGACCCCCACACATGTATTAGGGCTTTAGATGCCGCAAATGCTTTATGGAAGGGGTAGAACCAGCAAATAAAGCATTTGAGGAACCCATAAAGCATTTGTGGGGGTCCATTGTCATTTGGGTGAAACAGCCTCCAGGTGGGGCATAAGTTTAGACTTTTTAAAACGAAGCTGATGTTTGTCTGTACAGCTGCTCCATTCAAATTGCTCCCCTTTTTTTAAAACTTTGCAAACCCTCAGCACACATTCTTGTTTTAAATCCAATATTTACCTGTCTGTCTCTCCCCTTACAGCCAGGTCCTCCGGCCGAGACTACCAGCCCTACCTGGCGAGCAGAGACTGTCGCATCAAACGTCCTATGTCCACAATGCCGCCTGGCCACAGGAAACACAAACATGAGCGGCATAAGAACACCACGCATGCGCACCATCAACAGGAAGTACCGGTGCATGCTGGGAAATACCACGATGACGACCGGAAGTCGTCCTTAGTCGTCAGTTTCGACAACCTCACGGACGTTTTTAGTTTGGAAGTGACGACTTCCCGCCAAAACACGGAACGCTTCAATGGCGTCCGACAATTGTCGTCTGCTGGCGTCAGGGCCAGCAGCCAATCGCCTTCTGCGTTACAAATCGCCACGGTAGCATTGTTTACATTGGTGCCAGTACTGCTGACGAGAAGGTAGAAGGGACTGCTCATGAGTGATATATGTTAATTAACTAATCAATTGATGTTGCAAAATGATTGTGTGACGTCATGATGTCGTTTCACGCTGTATGATGATGACATTGATGTGCATGACGTGTGTAGGACGTACACTAAGGCTATTCATCTCAGGGTCTTCAGAGGGCGGCCACTGTGGTGGACGTCTTCACCAAGAGAGGTGCTGTTTTTAAAGAGAGAGGAAGCAATATAGTCAGGATGTGGCCGTTGTTATCGTCCGGTGCAGTGATCAAGGTGGTGGAGCCATCTACAGCAGAACGGTGCAACTAAAGTCCCTTAGCCGGCGCTCTTTCAACATGGACCAAATATCTTTTCACTCTCGACTTTCCCCTATGGATAACTACCTGCTCATCTATCTAGTGGGAAGCCAAATCACCAAAGTTCATCTCTATAGCCTATAATTGATGCTTCATTGAAGTAGGATTTCTTTTTGTATCATTATGTCACAGCATGCGAAGGAGTATGGTAGAATCGTCAGCAGGTCTTGAATATGAGTTAATTGGGAATCCAATAACTACAGGTAATGGTCATTCTCTGTCTGGCATCCTACCCACTGGCTAGTCAAACAGAGTAGCAGAAGACCTGTGATATATACAGGACAGGCATCTCAACAAGGAGACAAGGACTAGGAAATGGCAACTTTCAGCATTACTTACAGCCAAAGCAACAGAGAATAAACTAGAGGAAGAGCAACATCAGCTGCTAGCTGTAGTGATACAACCATTGCTTACTGAGCAACACTCCAACAAAGACCTCTCAAATGTACCATGACAAACACATAATTATAGCTCACTTGATAGAAACTCATTTGACCATTTCGGCATTCCAGACTAGGACTAAAGCATAGCATATGTAAGACCAAGACACGGTGACACAAACACGATGTCAGTCCTTATTTCCCAGATCATAGTGTTAAGGTCTAATTATTGTGATATTGAAAGCGTAATAAACATCAAAATTAAGAAAGGTCTACAAAATAGCAGCTACATATTGGAACCATGCCAAGGAGGTGTCCTAGCATTTATCAAATGCCTTGAACTATAACCTGGCGTACTGGTACCTAAAATGACCCAGACAGAGAAAAACGAGAGTGTCTTAGAAAAATAAATATCATTATATTCCTGATGTCACCCTAGACTGCTGACCTACCCTAGTGGCCAGAAGAGGGATCGCCTAAATTGAGCCTATAGAGACAAAAACCTTCGGTCCAAACACTTAGAGAAGAGCATTATATAGTTACTGAACTGTAACGATTTCCATAATTATTTTAATCGCAAATACAATATCATGATATCATCATTCTGCCTTCCAATCTCCCCCAAATATGAAACATGTATTCGAGAACATTGTATTTCAAGGAACTATCATTTTATCCCAAATTCTCGTAACCCAAAGGTTTCAATATATACCCATACAGCACAGGGCTATAGTGTTCTACATTGTATTTGAAAGTGTCTGTAACGCCAAATGATCGCACAAAGTACAGTATCAATCGCCTCACTAGTTTACCCAATCGCACAATTTTGAAATGAATAATATAAATGGAAATGCTGTTAAGGTCGTGAACGTAAAGTGTATAATACTACCTATTATTATGGTTAATATCAAATGATTTGAGACTGGAAATGATATGATTATAGTGTAAGTTGTCCATTATGATAAGTATATGAATCACAAGGTCATTGTCCATGCTAGCGAACTTTTCAACAGCACAATAGCTGTGGTTTATTACAAAGATATTCAAGAAAGGTATCAACTTCCCAGTGGGCACAGAACATTGAATCAACATTGACAACTGGTTGACAATGTTGATTCAATGTTGATTCAATGTTGATTCAATGTTGAACTAAGATTTGTGCCCACTGGGTTGAGCTACAGGCATACACTTGCTTCCACGCCAGATATGCCCAATTTTGTAAGAATTATTAGGGCTTGTCAGACATAGATATATGATTCGGTACATTTCCAATTTAAGGATTGAATTATTAGTAAGTAATACATGAAGTACATGTGATCATTTGAACAATTTCATAATGAAAAAGATACTTGACAAATCCCACTATTTTCCAAAAGTCACCAAAATATATTTCTGAGTTGCCCGTTGCGAGCAATTTCATAACATGTTAACCTACAACTGGGCAATTTTTTTTGGAAGCATCAAAATATTCCCCTCGCATATGGACAATGGCCTATTTGTAAAGTCTAGTAAAATAGAAAAATATATGGTTTTGATAATTTGCAAATCATCTACATCATCAGGCACGCAATAGACAATGTGTGTATGCCATGAAAATATTGTACATTGGTTAAGACTTGGTATATTTATGGCAATTTCATGACAACATGAATCAGATGAATTTAGCCAAAGTTTGTGTCTGAACCAACACATGTAGCAGTTAAATATTGTATTTCAGTGCAACATTCCGAAAGAATGTATGAGTGAATTGTATTTATTTCTACATACATAGAAAGAAACTGCCTTCAGGAGACATCTTTAAAAGAAGTAAGGTATTGGTATTTGGCATTGAAGAAGGAAAGCTGATGAAGAGAATTTTAATTCTGATTTATGGTATCTGCTGATAAATGTAAAAGCAATGTAATTTACTAAGTTGTGTATGTTCGCCCTTTAATATTCTCAACTATAATCCGAGATAGATACACACAAACACTAGAGGAAAATTATTATAGTATCTGTAACCTACTGGGATTGTCCACCTTCATACTATAGAAAGGGAATCTTCCAAATATCAATGTTTCCAGTTGCCTAACATTATATTGGGATTAATCTGATATATTCTATATCATGACAAATCATTACTCTCTCCTCACTATACCTATGTACGGGCCTAAGACCCTGACATTGCTCAACGCTATGATATGATGAAATAAATTAATAAAACAGATGGATGGCATCTGGATCTTTGCTGATGACGGTCTTTGCCATTACTGACGGTCAACCTACTATCCATTTCTCAATAGATAGTATCATACGCATTTAATCATCAAAACTCCTAGGTGAATCAAGATATTTGCAGGGGGGTTGATTAGCTTCCTTTACTACAGATTCATAGTAACCTATGATATGTTTCTGGTCAATACTTTTGTTCTGAGGTACCCTTCTGTCCTGGGATGTAAACCATAAGTCTGTAATAAATATTTTAAAAAAAAGATAAGTATTTCTTGGATGCCTATGTCCTAATTTTAGATAGATAATAATGTAACACTATTTTAGGTATTCATAGTGTAATGTATGTGGCCCACATATATATATAGTCTGGTAACCAATTTAGTAATGGCACAGACCGTCATCTGCATTCTAATGTTTGTAGCGTACACATGAAAAAAAAAGAGAATTAATTTTATACAGAGTAGTACTGTACAGCTCTTAGAAACAATTCTAGATTATGCTAGATCACACTGTAATATATTATATACAGTAGGGAACACCTTCTGTAGTCTGCCTTGTAACACACTAGAACGGTTCTCCACCAAAGTGTTGCACTACACAGAAAATGTCCATCTTCGAAGAAGGGGTTCATTTTTATAACTTCATAACAAGGAAAAGCATGGGCATTACTATTGCTTGGTCATATTTTAACTTAAAAGACTTATCATGTAATATCAGTGCAAGATGAAGAGGTCCTCTTGCGTTCTTTTGCAGGCATGACAATCCCGGTCTTCCTTTTAATGACTCACTGTGATATCAATTATTTCTGGATACTAGGTATCCACGGAAATGGTAACTATGTTTATCACTCAACAACTAGGCGGCTGTCTATAGCTTAATATGAAAAACATGGTCTAGATAATAATATTGAAATAATTTAATGACAAAATACTTAAAACACTATTGTATAAAATAACCTGTAGGAGGTTTGCAAAACAAATGTATATGTTCAATATTAAAGTGTATGCTACTGTAATGAGGGTGCCGCCAAGTTGTTGAGAGTTACAAAGTGTTGGCTGGAAATAGGATTGAGCGACAAAGGGAATGCATTATCTTAAATCTTTGGTCTGTATATAGGTTCATGTGTGTCGGTCGGCCCATGAGTGTAGGTGCGCTGTCTTGAAAGTCGTCTTTGTTGTGTGTTGTTAGGAATTGATTACACTTCAATTTAAGTTCCATTGATATGCAGAGGGATTCCTAGTATAATGCATACCTGTACAATATCTGATAGATGTCGTCACATCACTATACATTCTCATTCTTCCACTGTACATCCCCTACTGTATAAACTTCTTTTTGGCAATACAGTTCATCATTACGAGCAAGGAAGGATCCATTGTATACATACTATTTCTCATTGGAGAGTCATTATCCTTTGTTTAGACAGAATGTTGTGTATATACAGTTGTATACGAGAGACTATAAAAAATAAAGCATTATGCTCCATGTACTATCAAGTATAGAGTCCTTATCAATTATATAAATTAATTTCTATATCCTGAATAGTACATAATAATAAATATCACTCCGACACTATGGGCGTAAGGGTCGTCTTAAAAGTAAATATTGTTCTGAAGGCTTAAGGGAATCGCTGTTTTCTTAGTGATTCCTCTTCATCTAGATAATCCAAAGATAATTACCCATGGTGCTAACTTCTGTGGTATGGCCACATCAATACAAATATGCATTAACTATTGGAATCGATGGGAAAACCGTATATTTTCACAATACTAATCATTAAGTACTCTCACTCTATTGAGACACCAAACCTTGGAGATGTGAGAGGGAGATCTGTACACACATTTTAGAAGACAATAAATAGGAGGTCATGGTTTAAATGAAGAAGTTCTGAATTTATCAAATACATTTATCTTTCACTTAGGATCCTCTGTGCAGTGGGACGGTTATAAGACATAATTATCATATCATGTAACACCTCAGTTTTTTCATGTGTATCTCAAAAGACTTAAGTCACTTTCCCTCTTAGAATATCATGCTATTTATTCTGGTAATGAACGAATCAGAATAAATGCAGCGCAAGCATATAATTCGAACTATTCTCTACCTCTTTGGGGAAGACAGAAATTTCAGTATTAGTGCTGGTTGAAAACATCAGGTGGCAGCAATGAGGTGTCTACTGTCAGCTGTACCTGAGTGAACATTGTAGAATACTAGTGTCTAGTGTGACCATAGATGGCACTGCTGGGCTAGAAAAGAAATTGTATCTGTTTCCTATAATCTAGCATGGTTAAAAGTTACAAAAAAGGTTAAGATTTTATTAGCACATTTCATCAAGGGGACTGATTATAGATTTATAGAAATGGAACAATCTATGTATCTGAGGTCTTATGACAGTTTTAAGGAAGAAGTTTGAATAATTTAATCTTTTGCCACTAGGTGGACTCTGTGTAGGGTCCGCAATTCCCTTTGATTAATACACTCAAGAGGGGACGAAAAAGAGAGCAAAACAAAAGAATGTATTTCGGATTTTTATTCATTATCTAGAAATCACATTGATGATTTTAGATGTGCAGTAACATTATATCACAATATTTTTTACATGATATCACACATAATGACATTTAAACATTTAAACATTTTTTAGATTCTAGTTCCCACAGGTTAGAATCTATGCACCTCTCCCTAATCTTACTGAAATATCCCCCATCGAACAACAGTAACGCATTATGGAATGTGTTAGTCTGTCTTAGATTCCATATAGATGGTTTTGTTCAGTTTAGTAAGACACCAGAGGCATGTTGAAGATTGGGCCTACTTTGGGATCCATTGGCATGTTCTTGCGCATTCCCATGCAATACTTGGCATCAATTGACAGACTGTTCTCCTTGACAGAAATGTCACTCTCAAGAGTGCGCTTCGTCTTCAGTAGCCGGACAAGAGCATTCTCTGCTTGCCGGAGCTTCTCCTTTAGGACTCGAACTGATTCACGGATCTCTGCGACTTCTTGCTGCAGACTATAGATGGTAAAAAAGGAAAATTCACATAAGTAATAGTCTAAAGTTCAGATGTTGTGTAAATTAAGTCTAATAAGAAATATGAGGTCAGACGTGGCAGAGATTTAGTCAAGGAGAGAAGTGATATGAATTGATATATTAACATAATTATAATAGATTCAGCTTTATTAAGCAACACTTCACATAATAGAACTTTCTCATAGTTCTATACAAATGCAAATTTCTTATTATATATCACAAATTATCACATTTTATATTCTTTATCATAATAAAGAGTTTTACTAACCCCTTCATTACGGGGTCATTGCAAGCCTCAACATTGATTCTCTGGGTCCTCTCCTCAAGTCTGGTCTGGGCAACCTTCATTGGTGCCTCCTTATCGTGGATGGCCTTGCGCAGGAGCTCAATTGCACGCTCCATATCATGGACCTCATTGCATGTCTTCAAATAAAGAAGAGTATTGTTAAGACATGATGATAATAGACAAATGAAATAAAAGGACAGAGATAAATCATAATACAATATGAAACAAAAGGAAACGATTAGTGATCAATAGGATATATGAAACAACCAGTGATTAGTACAGAACAACTAGTGAGAAATAGATGCTACCAATCAATAATTATAGTTGTGACTAAATGTATGCCTACCCTTGAGAGATGAGCCTGGAGCTTGTTCTTGGCATCATTGGCCTGCTGGATACGGGTGTTGAAAGCATTGTTGACTGTGTTGAACTGGCTCCACATGCCATTGGCACATGCTCGTAGAAGTGCCTCAATCTCACCACGTAGCTTCTCAGACATCTCACGCTCCTTTTGGGATCGTGCAATGTTCTTTTGTGTGAAGTCCACCCAGGTCATAGGGACTGTCATTCTGTGAGTGATAGAGAGTGCTCTGTGAATATGCAGGCGTGGCAATAAAATCTAGAGGATGTATCTAGCTGTACTGTTTGCTAGCTGCATTCTGTGAATTACAATGTGAGGAAGCTACTGATTTCATTAAATGCTTGACCACTCAAAAACTTCATGTAATCCCTCAATTGTATACTTGGAATATTATGGTGAATGATGTGCTATATACAATGTGAGGAAGCTGTGGACTCAATTAATTGCCCAGTCAGTCAAAACTGCATAACCTCTCAAATATAACTATCTTTGCAGTACGATGGTGAATGTACTAACGTGTTGTCAACATTTTCAATGCCGGGCTGGAAACCAGTGTTGCTGGAGGAGTTCCTCAGTTGCTGCATGCGGTCATCCAGGTTCTGGGAATGGTTCTTGTCTGCTGAGTCACGTTCACAGGCATGTTGGGCTGCACGGTCAACTCTGAAATATAGTTGTAAGACATTTTAATTCTATGTATAGATACTAAGATGAACTAAAGGTTCTATGATATATTAGGATCTATAAGGTATATCCTCTTGAACATTATTACGTTCATAAGCTCAGCAGAACAGTGATATATTCAAATGACAATTTTGCTAAGGCCAAAATGCTATAACAATGATTCTAAAGGGATTATGACAATTTAACTAAATCATACTTCTATCAATAGAATCACATCATAGAACTTACTGCAGCTGGACATGGGACTTCTCAATGGCTTTCCTCATCTTGTCCTGGCAGCTCTTGATTGTTGCTACCTCCTGTTGGCCAAAAAGGAATACCCATACGGTATTAGGCAATGAAGTAAAGCTCAATGTTCAATTTGAATTCATTAATAGTCTTGTTGCCATTAGGGATGGTGTTCTATACCATGATCCATGACCATGGGAGGATTTGAGATAATTCACAATAAGAATATCATCCTCACACATACCAAAATCAAATCAGTTTTATTCTCATTGAATCATTATTAGCTGTATGTCAAGTTTATTTACTTACAGCAGTCAGGTTGCGCTCTACATCATCATGGACCTGGTCAATTCCCTGCCTCTTCTCACGCTGAAGAAGGCATTCCTCAGCAATGGCTAGAGGACCCCGGGTGTCAGCATAGGCCTTTTCCAAAACACGCTTGTGCTCCTAAAAATAGAAGGTTTCATACCATGACTCTACCGTAATATGTCAAGACAAGTGCTTTATTGATATTTGTGTATGCCATGGCATAATGTATCAATCCCTCAAGGACATTAACTAAAGAATCTTTTTTTTTTTTTTTGTGTGATGCAAAAATAGTTAGATGGAAGATAAATTTACCTTCAGATTAGCAATCTCATTCTCCATGGAACGAATCTCTGTGTTTAGCTCAGTCTTCCAGAAGGTGATGTCATAGACACGCTCCCCTGTAAATATACATAACAATCATTAGTATAAAGGTGAATTTCTCTGTACACATGTTTCAAAGAAATTACTTGAGTAATATTTGATATACACAGAAAATGTATTATGATGTAAAACTATAGATTTTTTTCAATAGCTTACTTTGGTCTTTCTTATACTAGGTGATATATACATATTAAATATGAATGCAATATTAATAGCACATGTCCTAGGCTTATATTGTCAGAGCCAGGATAAATAAATAAAATTTCAACTTCAACTTCAACGTAAAACTCACCAAGACGACGGGTGTTAGAGTGTTGCCTGTTGCGGGTCATGGTGTCTGTAGCTTTGATTGCTTGCCAGGCATCAGACCTGAGGCGCTCGGCCATTGTCCGCTCACGATCAGACAGGCCATAGTTAGCCTTGTTGGACTGGTCCCAGTCATTGGTTGAGTACCGCGAGTAGACAGCATTCCTGGTAAAACAAAAGTCATTTGGAATCAGAATAAGTGATTCATTGAACAGGACATATGAGTAAGAAAATTTAACACACACTATGAATCCAGAGTTTCCAGTCTGGCAAGATGAACTGGAATGCCTCCTTATTCTAATGTATATAATCATCATCATGACAACATAATATTTCACAATTTCTTCCAATTTATCAATGATTATAACTTTCCAACATGTAATACCATTGGTTGCAATTAGATTCATATAATTATTATACAACCACTGGGGATTTAAATGCAATTTAAGCATTTTTACCTCGCAGCGTTGAAGTATTGCTTAGCGTTGCCCAATGAACGGTCCATCTGGTTACCCATTCCAGGGTCAGCATAGCTGGGCATTTGGTTTGAGTAGTTGGGAGTCATACTCCTACCACGGTTGATGGGGCTAGCTGAGTGGAAAGACATTTTGCTGAAGTTGACCTGCAATATACAAAACCAATGACAGTTCTGATTCAAAACGTGTTCAATAAAACAAATTCACACATACTAGTGCTGTCATCTGTAGAAACGCCAATGTAACTACTTTGGTACTAAATTTATCCAACTTTTTGAAATACGTTTCCCCCCATGAGGTTTTATCTATTTCATGCGTAAAGAAGGGTTCAGCCATTACAAGTTGATCAGTATTATCAGGAACCTATTGTCTTCAGAAAATGACCAAACCTGTTTGGTGACCTCAGGATAGTATTGCTAGTGTCTGTTGTGTAATAGCAGAATAATTCAAATGTTTGCCAGAACTCCCATGATTCCTTCGTATAAATTTGGTATCATCAAGAATAATGAGAAATCATACCTCTCTGCAGTATATGTCATCTGTATCGAGAATGAAACTACCACCAATGTCTAGATGGCAGGTTGATCATAAGTCTATAAGTATTACTGGCTTAATCAGCCCTGGGGCTATTCAGTTTGTCTGCGGGTGGGCCTTTTCTATAATTATAATAACAGGTTATACTTTGATCCCTCAACAGGTGTCGCTGATGTCTTAGCCCCCCTAATCTAATAACTTGGCACATCATACCCTTCTCCAAACGGCTTAGGGTTATATAAGCAGGTAAAGCGTCGTACAACATCCAAACCCAGGCCTGTATGAGAACGCTGTAGGCTTTTGGGCACTTCAAATGAGAGACTGTGTATTGCTATATTGATTGTATTGATATGAGCCAATGATCCTGGGGATTTCTGGATCATCGAAGCAATAAGGGTGTAGTCGGCATGTTGATCCAAGGTATTCTTGGATCAACATATACATCTTATATAAATACACTGAGGCCATTCTACAAGGGATTATCCTAGGTATTTATATCTGAGGGCCAACTCAATTATACTAGCTTCTTATGAGCTTCTTCGATATCAGCCAAACCAAGGCAACAAGCTACTTAAGTTCACTTTCTTGCCAAAACCTTTGGGAATGACCCTCCAACGGATCAACGCCCTGGATACGGTAAGCCATTTATTCTGTGCACAATTAGATGCAGACTTGGTATGGTAAAAGAACTGATTCCTTTTCAGCTAGAAAATTTCAGTACGTATATTATATGATACGTATAAGAAATAGTAATGATGTCTCTGCTATTTCAGCAATGCTAATGATTTTGCATGTGTACTTCGAAGGGTCCTGACACATACTATACCAGGGAGTTATTTATCAATAAAGTGATGCGTTCATACAAATATTAACCAAATCTGACTAACAGCATAAACACATACCAGTTCGACCCTATAGATAATGAATTTTGACGTACATTGGTGGAATGCTACACCGGGGTTGACCATCCAAATTAAAGATCATGATACATTCTTTTAAGTTTGAGTTTCATTGTATTTATGGAATAGGGTGTAGTATGTCTCAATACACAGGAAAGTTCTCTTGACTTCCTACACCTACACCTGTACCAGATATCGCCCTAATATACTTTGCTATTTATGGTCTATTGAAATGCAATAGTAATACAATTCCATAGAGTGTTGAAAAGCATATAGTATATCCACAGACTGATGGACTTACTGCACCTTTGACTGTACAGATTATTGCATGTGTATAGATTGTATGTACAGATGAACACTACACTTACAGGGGCAGATACCCGAAGGAACAGTTAAACATCACTACAGAGCCAAACGATGGCATGAAGTCCTAGATGGATTGATGTGCCATCACTTAGAAAAATATGAGCATCAGCTAGACTATCTATTTTAGAGCAGGGTAAGGCAATGATGTGGATTGATGTGCCATCACTTAGAAAAATATGAGCATCAGCTAGACTCTCTATTTCAGAGCAGGGTAAGGCAATGATGGACTACATGGAGTCCAGCATTACCAGCCTGCAAGAGAGCCTGGCATATAGCTATCTCTAACATAGAAGCTTTGTCCAGCACTGCCAGACACTTAAGGAGAGTCCAGCGTTGGCAGACTTTGTTTGAAATGCACTGGACGAAGAGTATAGGTTTGGAAACATAGGTCTGAGTCTCATATTCTTCTCTGTGATTGTACAATTGTGGAATGGTCTAGAGAATGGTCCGAAGAGTAACTTTTGTAAATGGCCCACAACGTTACTCTATATATGTGAGGGTCACAGGAAATAAATTGGGAGAAATTGCTCCTGCGCATCAGTATAGCCTATGGATTATATAACTTACATCTCCAGTGTCATAATCACTTTAAAATAGATAAATAAAAGTGAGACACATATGACAATCCACCCATGTCAATGAGACAGAACTAGTAGGGAATATCTGTTCGGCTATATTATATAGATGGATGTGCAGAGATGATGCAAATTCATGTCAACATTCTAAAAGCGTGTTACGTAATTCGATTTCTTTGGTTCAAGACGGGGACTTGATTGTTTGATTGATTGAAAAACATACTGTTGTGCATCGACTTCTATGAATACTTTTGAACCTTCAAATTCATTAGAACATATAATCAAAAATGTGAAGCTTACCACAGTACACGCAGTTTCTAGACGCTTGCTAATAAGCTTTTACGATACGATTTTATATTTCTAGAACGATGTGGAGTTAGTCTTTGGCTCCAATCATTTGCACAGTAGAAACCTCTGCTTATGCATTCCAACACTACCATAAAACGCCATGTACCGATTTTCAAATCATATACTATACTCACTAATGAAGCGATATGTGAAAAGAGCCCTTAGTATGTCCTGTTTTGTAGGGTCCTTTTCGCAGATTTGAAGCTGTCAATCAACGATAACAGTTTGTTTAATCCCACTATACAAACCTATGCTTCCCATATAGTATCAATTAGTATATATGTATATATCAACTCACCTTGCTTCTGAATGTTACTTTAATCCACGAGCTCCCTCTGCAACTCTGCTACTGCTCTAGACTCTGGAGGACCACTAGCTTTTGTACTCTCCGCCGTCTCCAGTGACCAGCACCTAATCCCCCAGGAGGGGTCAACGATCACACTGGCGACCAGTGCCTCCCTCGGGCCATAGCTTCCCATGCTGTAGCAGCGCTGTGGAGACTGCACAGGCAGTGCCAATAGGTCAAAAGACCAACCAAGCCTTGACGACCGTCTGGAGCCGCGGGCTATAGGGCCTGATAGGTTTCAGTAGGAATCAGTATCCCGCAGAGTGGAGGTCTTTACAGCCATGGGAACTCAGCTACTGACCCTAGTGTAAAGTTCAAACTGCCAAGATCTTAAATCTAGTGGGCTGTGGATCAATGTCCTCCTGTAGGACAATTTGTCATGGCTTTCACTATTAATCTTGGCTGCCTCCTGGGCATATGTGCATGTTATATCCTCCTCTAATGGTCTGCTCTCAAGCTGACTTCTTTTCATATTCTTTATTCATGTGTATTACTGCTAGAGGCTTGCCATGCTAGGCTGAGCAAATCTGAAATTTTCTCTTCTTCAACTACACCATTAAATTACTTTGACTGATTCCAGCTATGGACGTTTAACCTCTGTGGTGAACACAAACCAGTTGGCAGTGCATTCCTTAGCATTGCTACTTTTTTTTTTACAGGCAGCAACACTCTACCCCAAAACAACCTGGATATCAGTATGGGGAAGTATAACCTGGAGCATCTGGATATTTTAAGGATTGCTTTGGCAAGGACCTAGAGCATCATCAAGTGGAATATCATCCTTATCTCACAGCTGGATTAATCATAATTCAATTGCTAAGTCAAACCTGTAGGGGCCGCACAGTCTTTTACTATATCATTCCATTGGTTGTCATGATGCATGCATGCAGCCCTGACAATTCAGCTCACCAGGGCTGCATTTTGCCAAACCTTCGGGAGTGCATCAACTGCATGAGTCAGAATAATTATGATGCATGAATGCAGCACTGGCGAGGTATTTTGCCAGGGCTGCATTCATCATGACTACCAGGAGAATAGCTTATTAATATAAATCACTGCCGTGCGGCCCTTAAAGTAGCAGTTTTTGGACACTGGTTCAAACTAGGGGAATACTGAAAAGTAAAGATGGACAGCTTCAGGAGCAGGTCAAGTAGAACACAGTGACCTAATTCTCTCAATGTTATACAGTGGAGGTAAAGCTGTATACTTATCCGATCTGGCCGGCTGTCTGCAATGTCTAAGTATACAGTTATAAGCCTCCTTGCTTTAATATTTGGCACATACATGTAAAACTCATGGCTGGACCACTTAGGTTTATATTGATATAGATTGACGTCCAACTAGTGAAACCCCTTTCCTGGAATGGTATACATGGGGGCTTAGGTTATTAGAATTAGTGCTGTTTGGGAAACAACGGACTGAGGTCTAGCCATGTTAGATGATTAGAGACGATTATTGAAAGTAGACCATACAACGTACTATAGTATAGGTTATAACTGATCACTGAAGTCTACAATTAGAACACATTAGGCATGTGAAATAGCTACAGACTGGCTTGTACGGAAGCTGACAAGGGTCACCAAAAAAACATGTATAAAAATATTTAAAAATCAGCACTTTTCTGAATCGTTCATTCAATTTCTCAAAAACAAGAGTTTTTGTTGTTGTCAACAGCGAAAATTTGTGCTGTCGACTGTCAACTTCAGCCGTCAAGTGTCCCCCCAAAAAACCTTCTTTTTTAAAAATTGTTATTTACATTTCTGCACCGTTTATGAAATTTCTCAAAAACGCGTTGTGTAGTCAAAGAGTGATTCTGTGATGGGGATATGTTGGTGACCGTGTATAAGGTCTGTAACAAAATGATAGTGTATATTAGCTGTGGTTGCTGTACATAGGAAAATCAATAACCATGGATCGTTTCTGGAAAAAAATTAACATTGTAGACGTAATGCTGGCCTGCTAAACTTAGCAGGCCAGCAGACTGAAATCTACCACATATATTGGGAATGGGCGTGTCATTGTTGTCACTGATGTGGAGGATCCGATGTAACACAGGCCTTAACCTGTTACAGGTGTGCCATCTACTGGTTTACCAGTCAATCAGAGATAACATGGGTTTCCAGAAACAAATGACTACACCATGGGACGTAGTACATATTGTAGAGATAATTATTAACGTATTAAAACAAGGAGTCAGAGGAGATGTCGTCGCGAAACTCGGATAAAGGAGTAGATCATAGGTCGAAAATGTACTTATTGTAAACAAGCTAGAGTGTTATACTTCAGTGTTATACTTGAGTGTTATACTTCTTCTGTGTTATACTATAGTGTTATACATATGTACTTCAGTAGTATACATCAGTGTTATAATTTGGTGTTATACTTCAGTGTTATACTTCAGTGTTAAGACTCTTGCAGGTTGACCAGCACTGTCGTGCCTTAGTCTGTGAGGCCGAGAGCCAGGATTTGAAATAAAGTATTCACAACGTTCTCATAATTACTGGAGTTTGTCACATCTTTTCGCTGCAATAGATAATACATATTGTCCACATTTGATAAACCAACTTAGTTGATTAATAGTCGAAGTCAGACCGCCCCTGGGGGTAGAGATAGTCTTGGTTAGCTGAAGGTGAAAGCACATGTGCACTACACACCGGCCCTCTATAAAGATTTCTCTCAAAATCACTTGCATTGATCCTGCATTGACCCTGCCGGGGTTTTAGGCAAGTTGGACGTATGAGGTACAGGGGTAGACAATAATAACCTTCCCATGGACCCGGATGGTCCACAGGAGTGAATGAGGAAAGTCCTACAGAACATATCTATATCAATATAGTCAAGTTATATGTCGTGAGAAAGAGAAAATCTCGAGAAAGCAAGTCATTCTGGTAAGATATTGATATGATTAAATCAGTGATTTTATTTTCTTCACGAAAGGTAAGTCATTTATTTTTGGCCCGCAATTCAATGTGCTAGTCCGTAGATTTCTGGAGCTATGGGCCTGGGTGGCCCATGGCTGAAAATGTTAATGTCTACCCCCGAGGTATGTCACAAGTATTGTGTTAAGCCCTGCCTCTCTATAATGATAACATGATGTAGCTTATGTTGTAAGCGGCATTCAAATCACAGAAAATCCTGGTTGTTGAAATTCTGTAATAGAGCTATTTCCACAATAGCTGACACAAACAATATCTAAGATTGAGCTTAATCATGCAATGGGCAATAGCCGTTAATTGCATTAGATTTAGAAAAATGGATCTTACTTCCTTATCATCTTTATAGTTATTGAGTGGTAACTTTCTACCAATGGTAGGATAGAGGGACATTTATACGCGAGCATTCAGAAGTGAACGTGGTCTGCCATAGTATGTGTAATGACTATGGAAAGCGGGGTTTGTAGCAGGAAATGTATTAAAAGTGCTATTAGTCTGATTAACTAATAGAATCATCATGTGTAGGTCTAACCGAATATCAGTCAATGGACCAGGCACATTTTTAAGGACTGGGTTCAAAATAAGATGCATGCACGCGTGACATTGTGCTAAAATAAAATGTAGGAAGTCTAGTTTTCACATTGTTTTCTTAGAGTACCATAATATACAATGTATACTCATATCAGATTACCGTAAAACCTCGCGTATAAGCCGCGGCTAGTACGCGAATCAGATCGGCAGTGCGGCTTATAGGATCGGCCCAGCGTCGGGGTGTGGCCTATACGCGAGTTTTTGCTACTATGATACAGTACTAAAATCGGCAGATTCAGATCGCCAGTGCGGCTTATAGGATCCGCCTTAACTGGGGGTGCGGCTTATACGCGAGTTAGGCTTATACGCGAGGTTTTACGGTAGTACATAAATTACGCTCGTCGGGACAGACTCTCCTTGGAACGTGGATAAGAACATCTTTCCAATCTTAAAAGCGATAATCTTTGCCCCCGAACCCCCTTTTCTTTCTTTCTTTTTTTTCTTTCTTCTTCAAAACTGATATCAAACACAACTATGAACAACTGCGCCAGGTATAATCCAGTGGTGCCATCTGGTGTTTAGAATCTTCAGTTTAAGGTTGTCATGCTAGGACAATCTGAAATAAATGTTATTATTTTAAAATGCGGAGGGAAACGTTTTTAAGATTACCGCTTTAAAGAATAGAAAGATGTTCGTTCCCATGAGAGTATGTCCGCTAGTGCATAAATTACATCAAAGTTGGTCCATTTAGTATTAGATAAAGGAGACCCTGGTGTCTACTTTAATAAAATAATTAGCTGTCAACAGTATTTAGTAGTATAGTTTGACCCATTTCTATTAATTAAAATTGCATATTACCCTACGCGGTTTAGTCGGATTAAAAGAAACAATTGCTGAGGCATCTTTGTGATTTTACACTTTAAGACAATCATGTTATCATTCGGGTCCATATTGGTCAGAGGGGACTTTAAGCTGGGATTCCTTTATACGATTTCATATCGAATTATTAAGCTCAATCTTAAGAAATAGTTTGTGTCAACTATTGTGGAAATAGCTCTATTATGGAATAGTTCTGATTCGATGAGAAAATCGCGTACTGAAGTTCCAGCTATTGATAAATAGGTTGCTAGACAATATGCAAATTAATCGATGGGAACAATGTTCCATGATGAGTTTATCAGATGCTCATCGCCACCAGTAATGTCCAAGAAATATGACTTGACGCTAATTAGGGATTTGTAGAAGGATCTGATGCATGATTGCCACCTTGATGTGGAGGTGTAAAGCTCTATACCTGTGCATTGATTGATAAAGCTGGTCTTATATTGATGTTTCACTTTCTTGCATTGCTGGAGTGCATTCTTTCAAGGTAGCATTTCAAACCTATTATGTGAATTTCTGCCATGCTATCTTTAGGAAAACAATAGAGGAAAACAAAATGTTTCCAACAAGGAATCCATCACTTGATTACAACAACCCAATAGTGGTATCTGTAGACACATACCAGACCCTAAAATTCTGTAATGACATGTGCACCATTGTGCACTAGAAGCCTTACAGACAAGAGCCAACTCATCAATCATCGATCATCATGACAGGTCTGTCCATCATCCCAGGCGTAGACGCTGTTTAAAGAATAATACTATTAACTTCTCTTCTGAAATGGGTATATAATTCTGGTTACCACGAGTCTTAAATGCTTTAATGTAAAGTGTGTAATAACATCCAGATCTACAGCTACATGAGAAAACTCAAGCATTGGCAAACCATCTGAGATATGCTGCCACCTGTGCAGATGTCAATGCACTAATGTGTTCATGAATGGGGATAAGCTACTGGGTCTGCAATGGGAATATCTTGTACACACTGTTTAAGAATATGTCTCCAATAAGTATGCCTACAGTGGCATTCCTGGTTTTATCACCAAATGTCTAGCTTTAAATTGAGGGCTCACCTGCAGAGGGCATGAGGACTCGAATCTTATGGTGGCCCTGGAGGCTCACGTAAAAAAAAAATTAAAAGTGAAATTTTTTTTTTCAAAGTGAAGTTGTTTTTTTCAAAGTGAAATTTTTTTTTTCAAAGTGAAGTTTTTTTTTTCAAAGTGAAGTTTTTTTTTTCAAAGTGGAGTTTTTTTTTTCAAAGTGGAGTTTTTTTTTTCAAAGTGAAGTTTTTTTTTTCAAAGTGCAGTTTTTTTTTTCAAAGTGCAGTTGTTTTTTTCAAAGTGATGTTTTTTTTTCTAAGTGATGTTTTTTTTGCAAAGATTTTTTTTTTTTTTTTGTCTTCAGAAAAAAAAAAACTTTTTTCGAAATGAAAAACTCACTATCACTGTCAAGCTGATGGATGCCAACTTGTGCCAGCTATCCTTTAGCATTGGGATGCACTACATGTGGCAATTTATAGGATCCTGTGTGGAAATTTACACCGGGTAAGTGGCCCGCATGATAACTGGCCTTGGGATAAAGACATCCTTGCCCATTGGCGCCTTTCAAGTGGCCCTTTCCCAAGAAATTGGCCCTTTGGCCCGGTGAAAATGTATGACAGGTATCCTTTAACATTGAGACTCAACATATTATAGCATTGTTATATAGGATGCTAGGTGGTAGCTGCCTGTTGAGTGGTCAATTTGCCTGTTGAGTGGCCATTTGGCTGCCGTAACTGGCTCCCGTGACTGGCCCCTGTGACTGGCCCCTGTGACTGGCCCCCTGTGACACCTTGTGACAGCTATCTTTTCACAATGGAATGGAGTATGTTTATGTGGGCATTCATTGGATCCTATGAGACCAGGTGATAAGCCTGCATGAGAACGGTAGAATATTGGCCCATTGGCCCATTGGCCCATTTTCAAACATGCCAAAAAACACTAAACAGTTGTTATTCAGGAAATTGGCCAATTTGGCGAGAGAATAGGTCAGAATCTCAAAAAGTAGATTTTGGGGGAAATTTGTCGATTTGGCGAGAAAATGGGTCAGAATCTCAAAAAAGTCGATTTTTCGGGAAATTGGCCAATTTGGCGAGAAAATGGGTCAGATTTTTAAAAAGTCGATTTTTTCGGGAAATTGATCAATTTGGCGAGAAAATAGGTCAGAATCTCAAAAAGTCAATTTTTCGGGAAATTGGCCGATTTGGCCCATTGGCCCATTGGCCCATTTTCAAACATGCCAAAAAAACACAAACTCTCCAAATTGATCAATTTCCAAAAAAATCGACTTTTTTAAAATCTGACCCATTTTCTCGCCAAATTGGCCAATTTCCCAAAAAATTGACTTTTTGAGATTCTGACCTATTTTCTCGCCAAATTGATCAATTTCCCGAAAAAATCGACTTTTTAAAAATCTGACCCATTTTCTCGCCAAAATGGCCAATTTCCCGAAAAATCGACTTTTTTGAGATTCCGACCCTTTTTCTCACCAAATCGACAAATTTCCCCAAAAAATCTAAAAAGGGCCGCGGCATGCATCGGGTCATTATAGATGTACCACTGTTATTTCTACTGTACCATACCATGCAAAGTGTGCAGCCGAACCGCAGCAGTGCTGCCTCCATCATCCATGTTTCAATAAGTCCATCCAAAAGCAGAGCAACCACCTGGCGTGTGTTTGATATATCAAAACCTAAGCATTATACGTTTACATCCTAAATACTAACTCCTCAGACCTTTTATATACGACCTAGCTAGCACGGCTTGTCTTATTTCTTTCTTTTTTTCTTTTTTTGAATAGGTTTATTGACCATAAATTCATGTAGAGGTTGCAACACGTTCTGCCAAGATGGTCAGTGGAAATATATATACAATTATATCACAATTTGATTAACTCTTATAGAATAGGATCAAGTTTACATTATTGAGAGTTCCTTGTACATATGAATAAACAGTATTGATATCAGAGTAAACTGGATAGCCAGTGTCCGCTTTTCTAAACAGTTCAATGTTTACCATGGTGGCACTAGTAATAGGGCCTATTCATAGAAAGTAGTACTTAAGATTACTTATCCCTGGCCAGCGGGATTTTATAATAAGTTTTGGAGGATATTGTTCACTCAGATTTGTAATCCTTTTCTTGCCCAACCCATCGGTTAGGTCAATCACAAGGTCCTTGCAAAATTAAATGGGAGTTTGGAGAGGAGGAAAGTATGAGTAAGGTCTTCCTTGTATGTGTCACTTTATCAAGGTCTTTATCTTGCTTTTGAATATGTGGATGCTTTCTAGATGCTGTACGTCTGCACTCAATTCATCCCACATCATTGCTCCACGGTACAAGGGGTTTCGTCTGTATTTATCCCTCTTAGGCCTTTCCAGTTTGATCTTCTTTTTTGAGTCACCTCTGGTCCTGTTTGCACTTACAAGGAGGTTTGCGGGATTGGAAGCATGTCTGTAAATCAAACATAGAGTATGTCTTTTCCTTCGTGGTTCCAGACGTTCAGTCTTACATTTTCGGTGCAGGTAATTCACCGAGACGTCCCCCACCTTGGTCCTAGTGCAGATTCTAAGACTGTTATTTTGTTGAGTTTGTAGCTTACGGACCTTGGTAGGGGGGGCTGATTCAAATAAGAAGTTACCATATTCCATACACGGAACTACAGCCTGCTTATGGATTGCCAGTGCGCCATCCATGTTCATATATTTTCTATTGAACTTAAAGTTCACAAGTTTTTGTGATAATTGATTGTCTACATATTCTAAGTGCTTGGTGAACTTCAACTCTCTGTCTAGGAGAACTCCTAGGTACTTGAATTCTGCTACTTCACCAAGTATTCTCCCTCCGAGTTGGAGGGGGTATCCCTGGACTAGGTCAGCCTTTTGGTATGGAATAAACCACATGCTTTTTGTCTTTGATACATTCGGTGTTAGTCGGTTTATTTTACACCAGCGGTCCACATGGTTGAGATCATCTTGGAGAAGGTTTCTCACTGACATCGGATCCTTGCCTCTACTGATCAGTACTAGGTCATCAGCATATAAGACTGGGACCGTGTTTTGGACAACATCAGGTAGGTCATTTATGTAGTACAGGAACAACAATGGCCCAAGGACGCTTCCCTGCGGAACACAATACGTCACACTCTGTGTTGCTGATCTGGTGTTGTTTGCTATAGTTGTGCATAGGCGACTGTCTAGATAACTGGCTATTAGCTTTAGGGCACTTTTGCCCAGCCCATACCTCTTAAGCTTCACCAGGAGTCTGCCGTGGTGGACTACGTCAAACGCCTTGCGTACGTCCAAGAATGCAGCCATGGCTACTTCCCCTCTGTTTCTTGCACTATACAATATATCGACTAAGTGTAGTGTTGCCATGGCTGTTGACCTGTTTGGTAAGAAACCATATTGATGCTCATGTATTAAATGATTAGTTTCTGCATGATTCAGTAATTGTCGATGTATGACCCTTTCAATCACTTTACCGATGACTGGAAGTAGCGTTATAGGCCTCCAGTTTAAGACTGAGCTCAGGTCTCCAGACTTTGGTAGGGCTATAATTGTTCCAATTTTTAATAAGTCAGGGAAGACACTTGTCGCTATGCATTTATTCACAAAGGCAGCCCATATGTGAGAATTTCCAACCAGCGTATCCTTTAACACTACAGTTCTCATGTCCTCCAGTCCAGAGGATTTGGAAGTTTCTATGTCTTCAACTATACATCTAAATGAGGGCTCTGGTATCTCATCAAAGACTAACAGTTCATCGTCTATGACCAGAATGTTCTCAATTTCTAGTTGCAACGCATTTATTGCCTCATAGCGCCCATAATTTCCTGGTTCTCCAGACAGTACCTCGGCTAGGTTTTCGCCCACAGTACTGAAGAAGTCATTTATATAATCTGCAGTGTTGTCGTATGCTACTGAACCCCTGGTATCCTCGTCTATAAGACTGATGGTTTTGTGTAGTTTCCTTCCTTTCCACAGTCTATTTAGCTCGGCCCAGAATTTTTTTGGATTTTTCTTGTACACAGAGAGCTTGTTTTTGATAATTTTGGACATATTTTGTCTGCCTCTTTTATCGATACTCTGCCTGAGGCGCCTCGCTTCCTTGAGGTCCAAGTTCACTCCTGGCCCAATGAATTCCGCAGCTCTTTTTAGTGACTTTCGTCGGTCCTTTATCAGTTGTCTGATGGTGCCGTCAACCCAAGGTCTGTCTTCTTCAGGAATATCAAAGTCTCTGATGGGACATTCTGCGTCTAGATATGCTGTGACATTTTCAATTAACAGTATTGCAAGACCATCAGCGTCCATATTTTTTTTTTGTTCCGGAGTGATGTTACTCGCCATTTTTTCAATTAGCCTGTTTTTGTTGTAATTCTTATAACTCCTACCGGTAACTTTCTTTTTCCTATGTTGGTTTCTAACCTTTTTAAAGACAGCATATATGGGTATATGGTCACTCAGATATTCGTTTATATTACCTGAGGTTACATGTTTACCCTTATTGGTGTATATGTGATCAATTGTGGTGGATCCCTTTTTATGTAAGCGAGTAGATCCCGTTGGCAGGTGTTTTAGGTGATTTTGACGTAGGAAACGCAGCGTCTTTTTATATTTGTGGCTGTTGCGGTGCTTATAATCAATGTTCATATCGCCACAAATCCAGATTTCTTTGTCTGACATAGAGCTGGCCGTGATAATGTCACTAGTTTCCTTGTAAAACTCTTTCACATTACCCCTAGGCGGGCGATATACACTTAGGATAAGTCTATGTTTACTGGTGGGTGACTTGGTGGCCAAGGTGACAACTTCAATATTCCTGTTGACCTTACATAGATCCTCCAGTTTGGTTGTGAACGGGGCGTATTTGTTTGACACAAAACACGCCACACCACCACCTTCCTGCTCATCAATGTCATGAATGGTATGATCACGGTCTTGTCTAAAGATGGTCATATTATCTAAATGAACACTGTGGTCTTGGATGCCTGGGTGCAACCATGTCTCACTAATGCACACGTAATCTAGGTTCCTGAAAAGTAGGTCATACTGCCAGATTTTATTCCCAATGCTTCTAGAGTTGTGGCACATGATTTTTAAACCTTTTTCCTTACTCAACTCCTCACCAGTTAGGAAAGAAGAAATAGTGGTGAATTACTCCTTAAACAATATCCTCCAGGGCGGCCAGGCCTTTGATTCAATTCCTCGTACAATTGTAGTCTTACATTTACAATAAGGTAATAGTGTAAAAAGAACATCACATGGTGCGTGCAGACGGGTTCCTGGTGCGCAATGCAGATGGGCAGAAGGAGTGATGCTGGCCCAGTAGCCAAAAGTGGCGTTTCAGGGGACATCACAGGTGCAAATAAACTCAGGTGCTATATAATAAAAATGTTTTGACTGAGTGATTCTCCTTGAGTATCGATTTCACACAGTTTAAATAAAACAGCTGCTCAAAAATAGTACTAAGAGGTGCTTCTTCCTAAGGAGACTATTTGATCCTGGTTGCTAAGTTACTTCGATAGATGTTGGTCTGACCTATATTGGGGGGTCAGGCGCGGACGGGGGTGGTGGTTTAGGTTTTTGTACTGATTTGTAGAGGATAGAGCTCCCACACATATCCAAGTTCATTTAAGGATTCGCTTAACTTACAAGCAATCATGTAAATAAAACTTAGAACAGAATAGTGTAACAAATACAGATCCTATTGTATGATTTTCAGTTCTTTTTAATAAAGTAGACACATTTCCAACATATCACAGTGAGAAAAATAGTATATGAATATCCAACGAGGTGCAATATTATGTGTACTGGTATTGTCATATTCTTCATTATTAGAGCTCTCAAAAAGTGGTATCTATGTCAAAAAACCATGGTCCAATATGACATAGTTGACATACTCAAGTACCAGTGTTCATTTATATTTCATTACAATGACGGGTTAGCAGTCCTACTGTGTACGTATAGTCTGTGGCCAGACACATGTACATGAATGCAGGGTATAATGACTCATCAGCTTGTGTAGTCGTGGGCAGCTTTTAGAACTTGCCGTCTTTAGTTGTGAACGTATTGCTGGATAACCATTACGTAAAAGATGGCGAAAATCTCGTCAGTTTTACATAATAATGATGCTATTCTTTAACCGTGTAGGTGTTTAGAACACGTGTGTTTAATTCCTGAACAGCAGCTAAATGATTAGATTTTAAAATGGTTTACACCTAAATATGTTTATACGCCCTTTATTTTCTAGTGTACTCATATGTTAATAAATGCCTGTATTCGGGTACTGCATGGTCAGGCTTCAACATTTTGCTGTGCAGTATAGTAGAGTATTCTCTTTTTTCACAAGAGCAGCGCTAGCTTTATTTCCGTAAAGAACATTTGAAATACAATGTTCAATCAAGCGTCACATTTTGCTTTTCTCGTATAGTATTCTTAACTTACCAATATATCAGCCCACCTTTTTGTGATGTCAGAGTCAATTTTGAGCAGACTTTCTTCAAAAGGCGGCTGTTTGATATATTCATATAAATAAATTGATTTCAACATCATGTCATTATTATCATTCAAGAGGTACTTTTCTACTAAATACTCCCCCTAGTTGTATTGTCATATCACTCCCACTTTGAGGTATTGCGCATGAGATAATGGGAATAACTGAATATGAAATGTATCACATGTATTCAATTATTGCTGGTATACTCAGCTCGATATTTTGTCAAAAACACCCCTACAGCCAGGGTTACAAGTGCAATAAGCCATTCAATACCTCAATACTTCAGTTCAACTTTGAGGAGCATCCATTTTGTTCCCTCAGTGTATGTCTGCTAGTGCCAAAGAGAACTAAGATGTTAAGCATTATCACTTGATAGTTATCAGCAGAATTAGGTGAGATACCCAGGAGACTCGGGTCATTCTGTGTCATCCATAGTTATTAAATGGGTTAGATGACTCCACTGGTCATGAAGTAACCTGACCTGGGACGATGCATCTTATCAGACAATAAGATAACCATCAGTGGCCAGGTATGCCGTAGCCGTTCCCAGCTTGGTGATACTACAGCTGTTTATGGTGCATCCTGACCTGGGATGCTGCAGCTGTTTATGATGCATCCTGACCTGGGATGCTGCAGCTGTTGATGATGCATCCTGACCTGGGATGCTGCAGCTGTTGATGATGCATCCTGACCTGGGATGCTGCAGCTGTTGATGATGCATCCTGACCAGGGATGCTGCAGCTGTTGATGATGCAACCTGGCCAGGGATGCTGCAGCTGTTGATGATTCAAGCTGACCAGGGATGCTGCACTGCAGCTGTTGATGATGCAACCTCACCAGTGATGCTGCAGCTGTTCATGCAGCGGCCTTGTTGGGCGCTATTCGCCAATCGGCGCAGAATGCCAATCCGCAGTGCGCTCTGTACAAATGTCTGCGAGTTTCTAGTAAAGTTATTTCATGAACATAAAGATTGATTGAGTCAAAGCGTTTTTGATAGATGAATGTATTTGATTTTTCCATTTTTACGGAATTATTATTTCATTTATACTAGTTTGTTTTGAATTGATTCAGAGACATTCCATGGGATTTGTATCCCACGCAGATTGGCATTCTGTGCAGCGCCGATCTTGCGCTATTTGTAAATGGCGCAGCGCAGAATGCCAATATTGGCATTCTGCGCCGATTGGCGAATAGCACCCAATAGCCTCACCAGGGATGCTGCAGCTGTTCATGATGCATCCCGACCAGGGATGCTGCAGCATCCTGACCAGGGATGCTGCAGCTGTTCATGATGCATCCCGACCAGGGATGCTGCAGCTGTTCATGATGCATCCTGACCAGGGATGCTGCAGCTGTTCATGATGCATCCTGACTAAGTCGACCCAATAAGATCTCAGTATATATATGGTGATGAGACTCCCCAAGAAAAACGTTTGAAGAAAGATAATGGGTTTTATGAAATACGTTTTCCTCCAAATGTTTGCAAATGTTTTAAGAACGTTTTTTGTTAGCGGGGTTCCTTTTATGGGAGACCTTATGATTGTTGTCATAATTATGTACTTTCCATATTTGGTATTGTATTATGAATGGAGGGGTTGTATTCCTGGGAGGAGAATGCCTGATACTACTACTGCTCCTACCTTAGTTCGTCCCACATGGTAGCATAATTATTTTGTCAGCCTTCTGAAGTAATTATATCAGGTTTACTTTTGGCATTGAAGGAAGAAGTCAGTTGATGTGTGAATTTTACAAATATTTGAGGATCTGATTTTGAATCTTTGTGCAAGAGTTTCAATGCAGCCATGCCTACTCAATTATTTAATTATACTCCTAATAATCAAATCTTTTATTTCTTTGTTTATTGTTGATCTATGCATATTTGCGTCTATGGGAGAAGATTGGAGGGTATGAAATGAAGATGGAACAAGGTAACTTATAGTTCAACATTTCGAGCTTTATTGTACAGTTGAATGATGGTGTGTGCCCGTAGGAAATAACGTCTCACATTATTATGTGCAGCTCACATGGGAGAAAACTAGTATTATGTACAGATAAGATATTAAGCTAAGTCTTGATGTCTATATTCATTTCAAAGTTTATTACATAAGCATGACAAATGGTTCCCCTTCCCTCATATGATCAAATACGATTATCACAGTCATTGTTGCCTTTTATAAAGGCTAATTGCAATTGCTTTTAGGCACCTAGTATATCCATAATTTACGAAATATGCCATCTCTTTGAATGACATCGAACTCTAATTAAGGAATTTGTTAGTATGTCTAAAACCTAGTATTGTCATTCTAGTAGGAAACCAGTGGCATGTTGAAGATGGGGCCAACTTTGGGATCCATTGGCATGTTCTTGCGCATACCCATGCAGTATTTGGAGTCGATTGAGAGACTGTTCTCCTTGACGGAGATGTCGCTCTCCAGTGTGCGCTTTGTCTTCAGGAGTCGGACAAGAGAGTTCTCAGCCTGTCGCAGCTTCTCCTTTAGAAGACGGACTGACTCGCGGATCTCTGCTACTTCCCGCTGCAGTCTAAAAAGGAAGCAAAGGCATAGATGTTAGCAATCAAAAATACCATATATGATATCTAGAGCTGTCATGTTGAGTTTGTGGACAATTTTAGTCTGGATAGATAATAAGGGGCATGCGCATTTTGTCAAGAAATCAGCAAGACATGCAATATGCTTTATCATCATGATAATCTTTACTTACCCCTTCATTACGGGGTCATTGCAGAGCTCAACATTGATCCGCTGGGTCCTCTCCTCAAGTCTGGTCTGGGCAACCTTCATTGGTGCCTCCTTATCATGGATGGCCTTGCGCAGGAGCTCAATTGATCGCTCCATATCATGGATCTCGTTGTTGGTCTAGAAACAGAAATAAGAGATAACATTTATATTTATAAACAACAATGGTTGTGTAAATAATCATCATATTCTTATATGATTACAAGTAACTTCACTTAAATTGTTTCTGATTTGAATACTAAGTAGGATTGGACTGATATCAGACAGATATTCGCTACAATAAAATCATAATTTGGTCTTTTAACCCCTTCACCACTGGATTTCTTGTAACTCAATGTAATTTTGTGCAATATATTGGCTTACCGTGTGGAAGGGGTTAAGGTCTTCAATAAATAAATAATGTTAAGATTTATTTTAATATCTTAAGAAAAACGTCAAAACAAACATTACTACCGTAAAACCTCGCGTATAAGCCGCGGCTAGTACGCGAGTCAGATCGGCGGTGCGGCTTATAGGATCGGCCCATGGTCAGGGTGCGGCTTATACGCGAGTTTTTGCTGCTATGGAACAGTACTAAAGCCGCCATAATCAGATCTCTGGTGCGGCTTATAGGATCGGCCCAAACTCGGGGTGCGGCTTATACGCGAGTTAGGCTTATACGGGAGGTTTTACGGTAGCTTGAATAATGATTTTGAAATATAAGATACTTGAACATACCCTTGAGAGGTGAGCCTGGAGTTTGGATTTGGCATCGTTGGCTTGTTGAATACGGGCATTGAAGGAGTTGTTCACTGAGTTGAACTGGCTCCACATGCCATTGGCACATGCACGGAGGAGAGCATCAATCTCTCCACGCAGCTTCTCGGAAACCTCACGCTCCTTCTGAGATCTGGCAATGTTCTGCTGGGTGAAGTTAACCCATGACATGGGGATTGTGACACTGGAATAAATAAGAAATCACAGTACAATAAACATGTCTGAAAGTAATGCAATATCTGTTCTGTTGATAGTTTAAAGGAATGCTATAGCACTTTAGCTATTGGTCTTGGCTATGCAATTCAATGGTTATCAAAAGGTGGATCATGGACATCTTTGGAGTTGAGAATGCTCAGTGAAACTGGTTAGAGATGAATTATGTACATTCCATAAATATTCTTACGTGTTGTCAACATTTTCAATGCCTGGCTGGAAACCGATGGGGCCAGAGGAGTTCCTCAACTGCTGCATGCGGTCATCCAGGTTCTGGGCATGGTTCTTGTCCTTAGAATCACGCTCACAAGCATGCTGGGCAGCACGGTCAACCCTGAAAAGATTATATTAAGGTTTTCATGGCATTACTTTGTCTGGAACAGGTTGTTTTCTTATATGAGCATAATATATTAGGAAGCATTGCTGCAGGTGTACTATTATCAATTATGATCAGTGCAATTGAAGCTCAAAGTAGCTTATCATAAAAATCTTTGGGCTTGATAAAATCCCATTGCATTATTATTCAAAGTAATTATTTCCTTGGATCAGGTGCATTCAATGAATAGTACTAAAACACTACTTACTTCAGCTGAATGTTGGCCTTCTCAATGACCTTCCTCATCTTCTCCTGACATCTCTTGATGGTCTCAACCTCCTGTTGAATGCAAGTAAGATGTGACATACACTGAGAATCTAAGTAGAAACACAAATCATTTCATTAAATGAGACTTCTTTTAGGTTAGGATTCTCGTCTACCTTATTGTCTTCTCTATCTGCTTATTGTCTCTGAGGAGCAGTCACTATCAGAAAAGTATGCTTACCCGGGAAAGGTTGCGCTCCACATCATCATGGACCTGGTCAATTCCCTGCCTCTTCTCACGCTGGAGGAGGCACTCCTCAGCAATGGCAAGTGGTCCACGGGTGTCGTAGTAGGCCTTTTCTAGGACACGCTTGTGCTCCTAGAATCAAAATGGTATAATACATATTTGAGTGCCCATATATCATATAGCAAAATGAAGCTTTAATTATTGTGAGTCTAGAAGTAAAGAGAAAAGAGTTTATGGGTTTTGCATTAGATCGATGTTAACAAGGAAACAAATATTTATATGCACTGCTCAGCTATCTTTAGGAGTTTATATAAACCTTGGGTTATCAATCATTATATATATTTTATTACAAACCTTGAGGTTATCGATCTCATTCTCCATAGCACGAATCTCGCCATTGAGCTCGGTCTTCCAGAATGTGATGTCATAGACACGCTCCCCTGTAAAAATACATGTTCATTTGCAATCTACTGGCATTTTTGTGGAATAAAGGAAAGCTTGCTATTTAAAGTTAGTTCCATAATAATGCTACAATAACATTAATCGCTTTCAATATCTATATTAGAATTTTAATTTTGAGTTAAAAAAGTTAATGAAAACACTTTATTTAGTACTATAATTGTTTATAAATTCCTAAATTGAATATAGGAATTGTGTAAGGATAAGACAGAAGGCACAAGTGAAATTACTGGATGGTATACTGAATAAATGCTCTATTAACAATCATCATAAAGTCAGGCTCACCAAGACGGCGGGTGTTAGCATGTTGCCTGTTGCGGGTCATGGTGTCTGTAGCTTTGATGGCTTGCCAGGCATCAGACCTGAGGCGCTCGGCCATTGTCCGCTCTCGCTCAGATAGGCCAAAGTTAGCGCGGTTGGACGACTCCCAGTCATTGGTGGAGTACCGTGAGTAGACCGCATTCCTGAAATTTGGCATATAAAATACATTACATATTTGAATTACACCAGGATGCAACTACATGTAGAATTAATTCTGAGATTTATCATGGAAAGTTGCAAGTAGTGATTTCTAACCTGGCAGAGTTGAAGTAGTGTTTAGCGTTTCCCAAGGAGCGGCTCATGTTGTTGCCCATCCCGGGGTCAGCAAATGTGGGCATCATGTTGGAGTAGTTGGGAGTCATACTCCTGCCACGGTTGGGGCTTGGGGCGTAGTAAGACATGGTGCTTTAGACCTGCAAAATAGAAAGAAATTAGTTAAATGAGTGGTTCTTCTCTTTTGACCAGACAGTTGTATATGGAGTGCTATTGATTGATGACAGCAGAATTTGCAATGATCCCATTTTCCTGATTCTGAGATCCCTATTTGATTTGTTCCTGCATATGTGTCACACGGTTTTATACCAAATGCATTCTATCAAGTAAAGGATTTGCATGGCCTAAGCAATTTCACAGTAAAGGCCGTGTGTTCACCTATCATTATCTTGTTCCACAAGAAAATGTCCACATAGAATTCCCAATTTATTGTATGCAACAAATGAGAAAAACTGAATGTTGAACCCAATAGTGCATCACAACGTAGTACTCTTCTGTACTAAGATATGACATCGAAAGCAATGAGCAAAGTAGGTGCTTGTTAACCAGAAACCAATAGTATTGATAAGGATCTTGGCTGTGTCAACTAGAATAGATGGCTGCAGGTTGTTTATCCGTCTGCTTTCAGGTCATTGAATTATTGATAGCTTGCACTGGGATTTCGTAGAGGATAACAGTGACAAAGAAATATTGGATATTTCCTTCATCTTTGTTCTATGTATAAAATCAGTAGGGGTTGAAATGCAAATATCTTATTGTCCATACTGTAGACACATGTGTCCCTTTTCCTTTCATATTATCCAGCACTGAAGGTCATTAAACTGACGAAGGACTGACATGTGTAGTCTAATATCAGAGTGACGAGTCAATCACCAAAGGGCTGGCCCTTGTAAACACGTCCAGCATGTGATCAAGGTGTTGGATAACTCTGATCAAATAATGTAGCATTGGTTACCTTGATACAAAATCATAGGCAAATACGTCGAGGCTTAAACCCGCAGATCTCGGTACCCCTTCAGCGACAGTCAGGGCGCAGTCGGGACAGGTACTCAGCTGAGGGATAGGTAGCTGGGGCTTTAAGGCAAGAACTTAATTGCATAACACTGGCAGCACCCAATGAAGCACCACAAGTGTCATGTTAGGCTGGAGAACATACCAGAGGTGCAGGCCATGTCTTAAGTGAGACTTCAATAGTGTAAGTTACACTCTAACCTCTTGGCAAATAGATTGCTTGAAGTTTGAATTCAATGATCAAACATCAAACCACATGTACTGCTGTGTGGCCCCTTGCCTTGAATGTCCACTCAGACGAACAACCTTTCAGGCACTGTTCATATGTCCTTCCAGTGAACCCATTCTCCTGGGGCCAATCCATACAGGCTGTATTCCATAATTGGTTGTATGAAAGGGGGTATGCAGTCCATTGTGGGTACAATCCGATTTTTGTCCATTAAGAGGCAATGTCTAGATAACCAGGCTATCCATGCGTGGCCACTTAAGCAATGGTGTAGACAGGATGCATAGATAAGGCACCATGTAGATGTGAAGGCTTAAAACAAACATGGGCTATGGAGATATGGAATCAGAATCTATCTAATTAATCTACCCTAGACGGTCCTGCATCCCTAAGCAGACAAGTTCTTTATAGCTTAAGTTAGAAATCATTCAAGTCACTGATCAGTGTGTATGATATTCAGGCTGTCTTTGTAATGAGATCATAACATTTCTTTGCAATGTCCAATGACATTATCATAACAGATTTTTTTAAAGTATAACATTCAACCTGATATATCAGCCTTCAGGGGAAAACATATTCGTTCATAACAGAATGAGAATGTCATTGATAATAAGCTGGCTTTTGCTGTGTATAATTATATCTATCATTTTCCCACCGCCAAAATGTCTTCACCTTGAGCTCTCAATGTCATCCACGTGAGACCTGGGCGGTTGATGTGGTATACAAATCCTTCACTTTTACACAAAAATCGATGGATCTGATTAATAAATCAGAATAGGTTCACCATCGTATAAGAAATCTCACTCGAATTAGCTATAGCTCTCCTATACAATTATCCCATGGGTTTACACCTATACTATATACTCCATTCACTGACCATGCGGCTCGACCTACCGTTGTGGTTGACGCTGATGTCTACTGAGTATATCCCAAGGGCAACGTATCCAACTGTATTGTCCAGTAGCTGACACTGTTCTGCGTCTACCACTGACCAGTCCTGTCCTTAAGTACTTTCCTATGTCGCCGCCTGGTGGCGCTATGCCCTACCTTGACGACGGCCGGACCCTGGGCCCTGCCTAAGAGACTTTACCGCCATGGTTACCACGTGACCCCAGCAAAGTTCAAAATCTCAAAATGGGCGCGCGCCGCCAATTCGCCAACTGCCAAAGTGCGGCATGGATTTGTGTTGGCTCTGGCGGCCATAGGCGGCCTGCTTGTGGAGGGCTTTGGGCTTGGGGAGGGATCGGGGGGAGGGTGTGTGGGAAGGTGTACGTGTGAGGGAGCATTATAGTGCCTCCTCCATGGCTGCTCATATAGTGGTGGGAAGCCCCTATACACACCGTCATCGACACTCTACATATAGGTATTGATTATAACGTTGATTGGGCCAAATAAAATATAGGGTAGGTTTCCGTTTCTAACCTTGCTTAGGAAAGCTAAAGGGCGGGAAGTCGGATTTTTGACACAGTAGGTATGTCCATATAAGCAATATTTTTGGAGCCTTTAATTTTTGGCTTAGGCCAAGAGTTTTTTTGTCCTTGCATAACGAAGGGTTCGCACCTGTATGGTCGAGGGTCGAGAGACCAGAAACCAACAATGTTTTGCCTTGTATTGTTGTAAGCATATCTAGACTATGCTTTAAAGGAGGGCCGGGTGAGTGCTCTGCTCTCAAATCTCATCCTGCTATTGAGAAAATATCATTGAAGTATAATTTAGGAGAACACACCATCCTTACGCCATTTCATGCTACACGTAGCAGAACTTTTACTCTGTGTGTTAACTGCTCTGTATGTCTGTCTATACTATGGCCCTAGACCCCTAAATTCGACATGGCGACATGGGCATTTCTTAAATTAGACATGCGACATGAGGCCTAGTGACATGCCACATGAGGCTTAAAATCATAGTGACATGGGACATGGACAGTTCTTAAAATCGACATGGGACATGAGCATTTTCTAGCGACATAGACATGCGACATGGCCATTTCTTAAAACCGACATGCGACATGGAGACCCCCCATCAAGGGCCCCTATACTGGGTGGGATGGGGTAGGGTGGGTTTGGGTGCGAGATATGATATTGTGTGCCTACAAAATGTGTAAATTAGCATTCTAAGGATAGGCATTAGACAGAATATTGCTTGCTGTTTGCTCTGTTATTTAAACGACGGTATTGGCCTGGTGGCGATATGAGGGAGGTTTTGAAGCATAGCCAAGAAGATTATAATACTGTGGCACAGTGTGTATAGGTAGGCGCCAGTGTTGGACATTTTTTGATATCGGAACTTGAATACACTATGTATACGAAGTGTACTAACGTCGATTTCAATCGCAGGGATGTTGTTGCTTCCATGGTTTATTATTTTAGCTATACTCAATCTCGAAGTTTAATACACAACGTCTTACATATTGTAGTCCGTTCCTTTTACTTATTTTTAATATCCACATGTATGCGGGTAATGTACTTTGCAATAAAATTGCTTCCCAATCATATAACCCCATCTCCTATGTGAGTCTTTGTCTTCAGAGAACATGGTTGCATCATCCACATCGTCGTAAAAACAGTTTCTTTCTCAATTAGCTCAAGACCACAGCAAAGTCATATTCCCATAGCAGACCTTCACATAATGTTATTGGTGAACGGTCATTGCCAGTAAATTAATGTCCATTTATTGATTTTGCTGAGTAAAGCACAAAGCAGATACCATTGTTCAAAGATAAATCTGAAAGGTTATAACTGAATAAATGTTCCCTGATTTAGATGATCAATGACCCCCCCCCCCCTCACACACACACACCGCCCCCCCCTCCCTGCCTTATACCAACTCTACCCAGGTAGTCCCCAGGAGCCCATTGGTGCCTTATATAGGTAATAAAAGAGCATTGGCCAGGTCTAAGGGATTAATCCCCTATACAATCAATCCCTCTCTGCCTATTTAGATTAGTGTAGACTAGTGACTACCCTGCCATTATAACATCTTATTCCAGACTAATTGTTACCGACGACTACATAACACGTGAAAGTTCTTGAATGGCCTATAGGACTGCTATTATAAACACATTAGACTGTTTGGAACACAATGTCATTTCCAGTCAGGATTGCTCTAGGCCAGTGTCAGGCGGACAAGTCGTAATGATAATAAGAATATGCCTCTGTATAGCCATACTTTATACATGGTCAGTGGAGTTGCCTGCTGCATTTGGTACAACGTTTTAAAACGAGGATGTGCACAACATAACTGCACTATTTTTCGTAGAATTTGGAAACAGCATAATTGCATTTCCTACAGTGTTCTGAGTAACCATATTGCTACATGTTAAATCTACCATTACTCATATCATATGGCTTCATTTAATACTACATGTATTCTGTACAACGATACAACTGGTATTTTGACTTTAATTGACAAGTCAATAAGAAAACAGGTCTATACGACATGGTGAACCTATGCATTATAATGTAGATCGGTGCCAAACTATACTGTTCCAACATAATGGGAGCCACATTGAGCCCATGCTAACTGATGCCCCCTACTTTGAAACAGCCATACACATTTGGCAAAATATCATTTACTCCTCCAGAGTATATCTTCTCTCATCCAGACTATTATATTGGTGTATTTCTGATGCCCATGTCTATTCCAGTAGAGTAGGACTCAACTTGTAATTGGGTGTGTGAGGGGGGGGGGGGGGGTTCTTGAAAATATAGGATTTCAGATAGCCTTACAGAGATAGCCCTGTGGTTATTGGTAGGGGGGGCACACCTGTCCTGTTCACTATTGTGGGATAGTTTAGTGACTGGCCCACCCTATGGTTGATTTTTTACCCATGCAGAGGCGTGGAGGTACAAAAACCTTATTAGACAAACTGATGACATGTTCAGGGAAAGGGGACCTTAGTGCAGCCTGCACCAAGGTCCCTTTTCTCAGATCACTTCAAAGTTAGGGGCAAGGTTCAGGTGAGCAACATGGCCATAACGAATAGATCTATATTATTCTCAGCCCCCCCCCCCCCCATAGTCTGAGTCAGACTCCCGCCCCCCTCCATATATTATACATGATACTTGGATCTAAAAACTTGGGGCAATGTCCACATGAAGGATTCCTCTATGGTGAGAAGAGCAGGCCCATGAATGGAGAGGTGTTACACTGAGATTCAGGATCTTGATCCATTCTATAATACAATACCATAGTGAACAATGGGGCGCAGAGTGTCAAGTGGGAAATTGAAAAGGATAGACATAATATCTCTATATAATATATGTAGAAATACATGAGAATCTTAATGCCATCCCTTAATGTCCCTATGTAATGTCCTGTGTGGTCATCTTTTGTTTTCTGATGAATATTGCTATAGCGCTTGTGATGAATATGTTTTTCTTCAATATTATCGTTCACGTTGAGAACATGTTAATGGCAGCTTCACAAGCCAACAAAACAATCACATCGTATGTCTAAAACTTGTAACACTGCCTTCTATAATTGTCATTTGCTGATGAGACCCATATAGATGTTTAAAATGCTATTCCCCTGATTAATTACAAAGGCATATATAACCTCACCCCTCTTAGGAAAGGGTTATGATCATTTACAAAAGAAATGCAAAATGCTGGGTAGAGGTGGCAATGCCACCATTGATGAGATTCAACAATCATTGTTTTCCCTCTGTCTATCCTGTCCTAATTGCATACGCCTATCTTGTGCCAATGACTCATAGTCTGAAGACTAGTTTATCCCATCATATTTGGACTTTCAACATCCTCACCACAACTTGTATCATAATTGATTTCTTACATTAAGCACCCCATAATAGGCCTAATCTGGAGCCGTAGGCTACATATACAGTTAGGTTGCCTGGCTGGTGAGCACAGTCAGTCTGGCAGCCTGCCCCAACGCTGGAGAAGGGTGTACCTCCAGTGTGTACCTTAGTATAGGGAAAGTGGTGTTGACTCAACCCACCTCACCCCCTCCTCCTACTACTGCTGACCGCCACTCAGTGGTCAACATCAGCTCAAACTAGTCTGTCAACAACATCATCAACAACAACAACAACAACAACAACAACAACAACACCACCAAAATATAAACAATCACACCAACACCACTAGAAAGCTGGTAAGTTTTATAGGACGCTCTTAACCCTTGCACACACGTAGTTAGTCGCTTTTCCACCACTTCTCTATTCCTAAAATAGTACATTTAAGTTCCTGCACAACTTACACATACATCACTTAGGTGCTTCTCTCACCCCATAATTTCCCTAAGAAAGCTATGCACATTAAAATAAAGGTGAAAAGTTTGAGGTATAGTGTCACTATAGAATCCATAGAATACCCCACCATTGATCAAATCACACCAAAAAGCAGCAGTGACTTTATTGAGGCATGTTGCCAACATGGTTGTAATCAAACCATCCCTGTCTGCATCATCCGCTATTGACAACCCCATCGACCCAACTCCTCTCCCAGTACACGAGCAGTGTATAGCTGTACACTCTATGCTCCCTCCCTCCCCTCCCCATACCACTGAGAGCCCACTGCGTCCTTAGCAACGCCCGCTTCCGGGTGGGTCTGGGAGGCCAGCTTTGATCATGGCCTGTTGGGTCTTTCAATTAATCCCCTGATCGGGCAGCATCGAGTAAACTCGGACAAGCTCGGCCCAGTGTTTGGATAGCTCGGCCAGTTAAAGTGTTCTCCTACTCTATAACTTGTAACTCTGTAGAGACAAGTACTCATGGTCAGCGGTCAGCCCCCCTCCAGCACTGTATTATATAGCCTACATATAGGAGTGCAGACCCGGTGTAGACACACACATACAGCTGTTAAGGTCTATGCTAGCTGGGATAAAAGTTATAATGGGATTATACTACCTACTAGTTATAATCGAGATAATGACTAGGTACCTTCTGATAGGAAGGGGACTTTTGGCAATGGGGGCAGGGGGCATGTCTTTTTGATTTTATGTTAATGGTCATCGATCAGTAGGCCTATCATAAATCATCTATGGAGATTAAATTGATAATGATTATCGAACATTACCGAAATACATCCAGAACATTAACACATGATCCCGTATGAAAATTTACACATGATTCAATATTGAGAATCCATATTAAAAATTCTGACCTTCATGCTTAAAAATCACATATATATAATAACTTTCATATATCATTAAACGTAGTAAATTAACATTCCATTGTTAAACAAGAAAGCCATTGAACCAACTACAACTAAATGTCTGTAAAATGGCATATAGATATTATAGTGGTGTCCAACAGCAGGATTAGAGCCTTGATTACAGATCTAGCCTGTCTTTTGACTCAAGTATAACCTTATCACAACCAGACCCGTCTAGTGTGTGGGTAATAAAAATACGCTGGTGTCGGCAGGGTGGGGAGGAGGTAACATATTTGTGTTGGGCAGCACCAGGAGCATTTCAAGTGCACTTGTAAAAATCCCCAGCCCCCACCTGGTGGTATATTGGTGCTGGGGTGGGAGGGGATGGTATTAACCCTTTAAGGACCGCATGGTGCTTTATTGTACCTATACTACAGCCCTTCTTCGCCATGATGCATGTATATAAGCAGGCATGGTGAGTCTGCTCACCAGGGTAGCATCCATGCATCATGCCAACGCTTCGGCAGTGTTTTAGCCAATAGGGTTGGCATGATGCTTGAATGTCTGCATTCATTTATGCATTATGATTACATAGTGCTTAAAACAGAAAAGAACATTGTGGCACTGAAAGGGTTAAGGGTGAGGGTGCCACCATGTTCACAGGCCTAATGTGTGTACACATACGTGTATAATGATGTCCATGTATGGATAAAGGATCTAGTTACAGTCGGCTTTTTCCAAATACAAAATATCATTTCATGGGTAAGACCGTATTGACATTTCATTTGATCAAAATCATGAATGAAAAGCAAAAGTAGCATTAAAGAGTTTTGTATTTACTTTCTAAAATTGATAATAAACTTAGTAAACAGTTATTAAACTATTGTATGGACATGTATTGTTCTGTTGATCATTTTACTTCAATGGTGTGCATGACGGATATGTTATACACCAATTAGTATACAAATATCTGACACCCACTATAAGACCTTGGCTCAGTGTCAGGACACGACTGGATGTGGTTTCAATATGGATGTTACGATATTTGCTTATGTTGGCTGCATGGTAGTCGCACCCAGAGACCAACTGAGGACCTGGATCTTTTTTTTTCTTGGACCATAGTGTTAAATCTTCTATACCGTACGGTTCTACCCTCTTTGCCTCATTCCCTGTTGTAACCCCAGTATGGAACTGGAAGTTAGTAAAGCACTGTATATGTATAAGGTCAGAAATCCGTAAAAGTTACATTCATCAAGAAAATATTGAATGTAGGTAATATTGGGAAATTAAATTTACCTGATCACCATAAGAAATATCCCGAGCGCCTGTAAGTTAAGATAAAACAGTCCAAATAAAATCCAGGCTAAAATAAATCTGACGTACTCTGATGGAGATCTATCCTAATAGTGCTAAGTGATTCTGAAATGTTATTGTTCCCACGTTCCCACTTTGTCAGGCGCTGTCTGTTGATTAGTGTTGTCATATAGAGTGGCAGTCTAAATCACCGAACACTGAGACAGTGAGGTACCTGATAAGCTATGATCAATAATCTGAGATCTATAATTTAGTGTAATTATGTAACATTAGAGGCACATCGCTATGTGTTATCAACCTTATCTGAGTTTTATCTGAGTTGTGTTATTCTGTCTTATCTTAGAGATGACATCACACTTTCTATGAACATGAGACATTATCCCATGAAAGACATACACCTATAGATATTAATGATACCAGGATATATCTCTAAAAACACAATGAATCCTACCGCATAGCCAACCTTCCCTCTTAGAAACGCACCTCTACTGAAAAACATTTTGAATTCCTTTTCTTTTTACTTCTTAATGTTTCTTCGTTGAAAAAGAAGTTTCAGAATTACATGCCGACGTTAATCAATGAAATCGATGCCCCATGCCGCTCCTACTTGCCAGTAACGTCAGACACCTGATTAGATTCACGTATACCCTTAACAGAAGACCTATGGCATAGATATTCAAGGAAATGATTATGCAAATATACACTGTCTTGGTAGTACCAGTAAGGCTCCAAACCTTCCAGTGATGTAATTCACCATTGTTCTTCAAATATGATTATGATTTTGATTCCTATAAATATTAGATCAACTATTGAAAATAACAAACCACATAGAAGAAATTCTAAAACGATGGGAAATCAAGCTATGTGCTTGTGATGTAGTAAATATAGTAGAAACTGAGAATGTAGTGAGAACTGTATCTCTTTTCTACCATTGTGATATAAAGAGGTAACTACTGACTGCCGCCCCATAAAACATGTTCATGTCTAGCCTGACGGTAAACATTAAGCAATCTAGGGATGCATAGTTCTTTACTTGACTATGCCATTTGTCGTTATGGTACCTGGCGCCAGGGCTGCATTCAAGCATCATGCCGACGCCATGTTGATAATACACACCTGGAGGATCAGTATGATGCACTCATGCAACCCTAGTAAGACGATAATAGACACCGTATATTTGAGCGCTCTGTGGTTCTTAAAGGGCTAAACCAAACCAAGAGCCAATACCATATAGTTACCCCATGCCTGGCACTGCCTACAGGATCGGAGGTCAGAGTTGTACCATTGCTTATACAGCATGGGGCTGTGCTCCATGAGCGATATTAGGTAACCTTATTTATTCTTGTGTCCAAATAATACAGAACGGCTGGTTTCACTCGGCCAATGTGAGCCCTCCGGCAGTAAGGTAGATTAATATAGTGTAACTGCGCACTACACGAGGACATTGAGAGTGCTTTTAGTGGCTGACGGTCAGATGTTGCTCTGGGAAAATAACAAATGACATAAAGACAGCATATGAAATTAGTATAGTTCAGAGACCACCCCCATACACATATTGGTCACTAAACTAGTGTGATCTTGTTTCCTTGTCGTAGTATCTTTCTTTTTCCTTCTTTTTTTCAACAGCTTATTTGAACCGAACTAGACATATCGCCAAAACTTGTATTGGCTTGTAGGTGGATTCACGAAATTTCACCTGACAAAGTTATGAATGCAATATTCCAATTGGTCCCCAATGTCCCGTTACTGCCCAAGCTCATGGAAGATATGGTTATTCATTCAGTAGCATTCATTCATAATATTCACATATCCAGCTGGCTATATGAAAACTTAACAATTAACTCATATATAAGATCAAGTCTCCATCCAGATTTACCACTTCCAAGCACCTAGTACTATCTATAGAAAACTACATGAGTTCTAGACTGGTCACTTCAAATGACCCCCTACCGAGCTGAAATAAAGTACTTACTGTGAAATACACAGACCCTCTCTACTCCAGGCTAACCCTTTAGGGACCGCATAATGCATTCATGCAATTTGCCCTTTATTATCATGATGCATGAATGCAGCCCTGGTGAGCGACTCAACGATGCTGCATTCAACCAACATGCTGACCCTACATTGTTAATACACACGCTCCAGGAGGATCAGCATAAATGCAGCGCTGGTGAGTAGACTCGTCAGTAGACTCACCTGGGCTGCATTGGTGCATCATAACAACCAAGGGCAAAGGACTTGAAAGCACTATGCGGCCCTTAAAGGGTTAAGTAGACTTACCAAGCAGGGAGGTTTGCCAAAAATGAGGCCGCCTACGTCCTACTAAATCAAACACATGCTGGGATTAACTCAAATCTAATAACGCCTTGGTCATGGGAATAAGTGAACAGACTACTTAGGCCCATACTGAAGGCCTATGTGAGTGTGAGTGGCCACCAGCACGACCCAACAACCACCCTTGCTCAAGGGGATTAGTATATATCAACGAACACGAGCTCAGTCCAAGTATTAGACATCTTAATCTTGCCTATTTCCCTGCTCAATGATTAAGGATTAAGAAGATTAGCATTCAGGGTAGTCGACTATTAGAGGATTATAGAGCCTGTGTATATGTAACCTGGAATCTTAAATTGCTTAAATGTGTTATAGCATTAAGGCCTTAACGCAGAGACTTATATTGTCAGTGGATAATGCTGGGGAATAATTACACTTTATTATACTATTATCATTTCCCTCTAATCCATAGAAAATATCATTATACCCTCTGTAATCTGTAAGATATTCCAGTTGTAAAAATAATATTCTTTTTGATACTTTTAATATTTTTGATAAATCTAGTATTTGTGGTTTAATTGTGTTAACGACAGCGGAAATTACCCCCGGGAAAATTAACCGGGAAGATCTGAATGTCACTTGTATGTTATGAACGTTATACTTCCCATTTATCTTAATTATCTCCTACCGTCCCCTTCCCTTTCTTGAACAGAAAAAAAGAGAGAATCGCTGTGCTGGTTGTTTTAGATGGGCATGCAAAAACTTGCTCCTCCAAAAGCATCTCAAATCGGAGACCAAATCCGCAACGGTATATCAATAATGCATGGCACGTGGTGCCATAATTATAATGGTACATCGATATATCCTATAATAATATAAGCCGGGTTTTCTATTTTTGCTGAGTTTTCAATTTTAAATGGCAGTTAAATATTCAGATTTAACGTACCTGCACAGCATTAGATCCTGAAACACCGAACCCTATAGCCGATACTATGTCTATATGTATAAACTTTCAGTATGCAAACAACTTTGAAAAAAAAAAAGAAGTAGACTATGTCGGTTTCCTATGTAACCGTAATTGTGTGTATCTAAATATCCGAGCAACTGTCCCTAGCTACACGTTCAATCTACCAACATACCAGCCTCTCATTCTACAGCAGGGGAGTGATCAGGAGGCCTCTCTGTGTGGTCCAGTTCACCAAACATAGGCATCACACTCCAAGCAGAATCTATGTGCAGACTCAAATCCTAATGTATAAATTAACATGTACACATTAACGACCAGTGGATGAAGATGGCCATATCCGTACAGAGAGGAAATTGACCATGAGGGGTGGCACCAGCTCTCTTCTTGTGACAGAATGACCCCCACCCCACCCCACGCCCAATGCCTCACAGCCGGAAGCTGCATTCAACCATAACCCTCCTGTCACGGGAGTCATTCAACCCGGAAACCATCACCGCATCATGAATTACCAATGAGGCTCTCTGTTCGTGTGAGTCCAATGAGGCGTAACCAATCGATCCTTTCCTCCCGTACGCCTCACCTGTCGATCACACCAGAATCGAACCGATCGACTTTCCCACGGTATAGGTACACATGCCAGGGCAATGGATAAAGAGCAGTTGGTCGGGAGATGTTGAGGGAGGGGGGGGGGTCGTCATTTGGCTTGACCTTTCTGGGGCTGGATATCAAAGCAGGGGTATGTGGGTTGGTGTTATTTGGATCTAAGAGGGGTTTGTGTAAGGGGTGTTGATCAATATTGTGCTTAATCAATGGTGTGGAGGTACAAATGAGCCGGCCCATCTCACAAGGCGGGTCCCTGGAGGATCGAAGCCAGGGCACGTCGGTCACTTAATGTCATGCTCCAGTGGTTATATTGGCTGAGTGATGATTAAGAACTAATATGGATGTACAATATAACTAGTGGAAACTACCTATAGGATGGAGTAGAAATCTCCTAGAAATCTCCTAGAAATCTCCCATTTGCTTTCTTGATTTTAGACATTTTCTCGGGGGGCCAATCCCCTACAAGAATAATATTAATGTCATGGAAAATTGAGATTTTTGTCATGGAATGCCATGGAAACGTCATGGAATTTCAATCGGAAACAGTGCTTTAATGCATCATGCCTATACCCTTTGGGAGTGTATCAGAACCCTAGCGTTGGCATGATTCATAAATGCAGCTCTAGCGAGTTAATCGCCAGGGCTGCATTAAAATGCCTCGTGAGGATAACGGGCATGCATTAAAACACTATGCGGCCCTTAATGGGATAGGGGTGTATAGTGATACTGCACCTAGTGCTATCTGGTACGGTAGTAGGGAGGTTTTAGTTGAAGGTTGATATTGATTGATGAAGGCTGTTCTCTTCACATTTCTTATTTCAAAACCGTTTTAGAAGAGGTGACAAATTCTATGATTGCCAAATGTCAGACTAGGTATAAAGACTACAGTGATGACACTTTGAGCTGATGGGGAGTGATGACATTTTAAAAGAAGGTGGGTCTAATGTATGCAATCGATGTCATGCTTGATGAAGCAAGGTGGTCCTGTCTTTTGACAAATCTGACATGGTCCTATTAATATTTGATAGCATAGGCTACTCAATGCCTTATTGATATGGCTGAAGTTACGTTTTCAACAGCGTTTTAGTTGTACAACATGCAAGTGTAGGGAAGGTAGACCATGTAGGATATATATGCGCATGTGGTGAAAAGTAGCAGGCTATGTATATATTGGGCTGGTGAAAGTTATAGGTTAAAGTGTATACTGCCCTCTAGGATCCCACAGGGCCACAGTATGAAGGGTTAGAAGAGCGAAGAATAATAAGAGAGGTCATTGGCCAATTACCTCTTCTTTTTTTTTACCAATGGTGCTATGCATATATGACATAATTAATGTCCATGCACCCCAACCCCCTTTGCCGTTTTGTAATTGATTCCATTAACCCCCCCCCCCCCCAGGTAATTGTGTCATTCGCCTGTGTCCCCCTCTCCTGTAACACGGTTTAAAATCCTTATCCAACCATTTAGATGTGACAATAGACATTAGTTCAAGACTTCCGGTATCTGGATTTAACCTGATAGGCCTATGTCATGTCAACTTGCATTTTATAACTGCCTTCTTATATTCTTTTATAACTGCCTTCTTATATTCTTATAAAATTAAAACCCTTCTAGCCTAATTTGTCTTTGATATCAATGGACATTAATTGTCTTCGGAAGATAATTGTATAGACCTGTGTGGAAAAGGACACATATATACCCCTATATGCATTTCTTGAGACGTGTAGGCCTAGAGGAACACTTAAAAAATATTGTATGTGCATCTCAAATATCATCCCCCGCCCCCGTTAAAAAAATAGCAGCGAAGGTTTATTTCGTTGTATTAAATAGGCCTATATCTGATAATGGAGAATGTCTATTCTGTTATGATTTTGTAAACCGTTTGTTTTAACAATAAAAGTTTTAAATTTAATTGAGTTTCACGTCATTTAAATGTTATGCCTAGGCTTAGGCACAGATATCAGAATAATTCAGATTGTCCTACCAGAGACATGCGGTAATTATACTTAATCATAGACCCGGTAACTTTGGTAATTGGAACAACTTTGAAGTCCCGCTGAAAGAAAGCGTTCAAGGCAAATGGAATGCAGAAAACGTAATTGAAATAACCCAATAGCATTTCTTAAAACAAACAGACATGTTCTGATATCAATGCAGGCATGATCAACTAGACGGGAAATAATCTATCAATAGTACCTGGTTACTGGTATCATTCATGGATGCGCAACCTCACAATCACAGACACAGGCCGACAGCGGGCCTATAAATCCATGTAGATCTAGACTAGGGTTACACATAATCAAATTATTTAATTGTACCAATTGTCGTATCCATTAATCATACTGGTATTAAAAAGGGAGCCTTAACAATGTGTGTACACAGGAGCATACATAAAATCTAGAACAGCTGGGCCCCGCCCCCGGCGGCCCCGCCCCCGGCGGCCCCGCCCCCTTTTCTAAGCATAAAACCTGCCTACCTGCGCTTTGGGCTTGCTTTGCTGCTTCGGATGTGGGTGCTGTCGGCTCTGCCTTTATCGTCCTTTTCTTCGCCACCCCTTCCTTTCCCGCCTCTACAACTGTTTTGCTGTCTTGCCTTGCATGGAATCTCAGTTCACGTTAAATAGCAAAGTAATAAACCCTATCCCACCCCTGCTAAAGCCCCACTAAGTTGCCGTGACACTCGCCGGTGTGTTGATGGTGATGGGCACGCGGTGATCTCTCTGTGATGTCATAGCTCTGTGATGTCACTGCGCTGCTAGGTTAACCGGCGCGTTGCTAGGCAAGTTCGGCCATTGTTAGGCTTGCTAGGCAAAAAACGCTGCTGGAGATTTTCGATCCCGATGTGAATGGGGCCGGTTCTTTCTTCTCACTCCTGAAGTTCTGTCATTCCCCCCCGCCCCGGGGCCATCCCCACTCTTCACCATGTCTGTGTGGTACGCAGCAGAAGACTATAAAACGAGAAAAAAGGGGGTTCTGGCTAAAGACCGTTTAGGTAAGCTTTTATGGTCACCGCACGGCGAATGAGGGCGTCCATCATACGCAGGCCGGGTAAACAGGTCAAAAGTCGGACACTTTAGCATTTGTGAAAAATGTTCTCCAACATCTCTGAATTTAAGTATTCATGTAGTTTTTCTTTATACTAAGGTAAACAGGTCAAAAGTCGGACACCTGTCAAAAGTCGGACATTTCAGTATAAAAGTGCCATATTTGTGAACATTTTAGGAATTTTGCTGCAAAACTTAAGAATTTAATCATTTGTGTCATTCTCCTTAGGGTCGATTCAGGTAAAGCGAACCAGAGGTAAAGCGAACCAGTTGGAGCATTTTGCAGTGCACTGACCATGGAAATTTATAAATTATTTCTGACTATCATTAAATTGAAACTATAAGTGATAAGCTTTATTTAAAATCCTAAAACATTATATTTGAGTGTATTTGTACATGCATAATAACATCCCAAAGTTACCACAATGACAAAAATTGCATAATCGCTGCCTCCAACTTTTTTTGACAGAAATTTTAAAAGTCAGTTAAATTAGTGAAAGCCCATAGGTATTTGATATGCTCAGGTTTTAAAATGAAGTTTGTGGGGTTTTTAAGTAAAATACCCCGGTAGTTGCTTAAAATAAAAATATGCTGTGAAAATCATTTAGAATCAAAAGATTCTTTTTGGTTCGCTTTATCTCATATTTTGAGATAAAGCGAACCAGTTATTTTAGATAAACCGAACCGGTATCTAAATAGGGGAAGATGGGGGAATACGGGACACCTAAGGGTTTTCATGCAATTTCTGCCTTTCTGGTGACCATAAGCAAAATATTTGTTTACCTACTTTTTAAGCATTCCTCTTTTACATCTAACTGTGTTGAAGAAAAATGTCCCCAAACTCCCTAAGGTACAATGGTTGTAGTTAATAATTTCAAAGATTTTGTGACCCATATTACCCCACGGTGGGGTAATATGGGTCACCATTGTGGGGTAAGACGGAACGGAATAGGAATCGTCAGTGAAAATGGCCAAATATCTTTCATGCATGGGTGGAATTCTTTGAATGAGAAGCCTTTGGGGTACCTTAACAAAATATATGATGATTTAAACTGTCCCAAAACATTATAAAGATACTTTGTTAACTCAATGAGTGCTATATGCCTATTCTTGCCGAGAGAATTTGTCAAAATATTAAACAATTAGCAAAATTTGGCAAAGATGGAGTGTTTACATAGTTTCCATGGTAACCAGGATGTCATGATATACCCAAAACCCTATCTAATAGATGGGGCCCCTTTATAGCTTTAATTCAAGCTATTTTGTGACCATTTATGTTGAGATGCACACTAGAAACAGCAAAAATTGTGAATTGTCCTTGATGTTCAAATTGACCCTGAAATTTCTTGTATTTTCATGCCGCCATTTTGGAAAATGGCCGCCACACAAAACATGACCATATGAAAATTTAAAACATGAAAAAAATCTCACAAAGAACTAAGTTTATTTAGATATCTTGAAAAAAGTAGTTTCTGCAAAGGAACTCTTGCATGTGGAAGTTTTGAATAAGATTAATAGCTTAACATTTTTGTTGAAAAAATATATACAAATTACCATAGGGATTGCCTTTGACCCGTATTACCCCACCGAAAAATGAGGTTGGGGTAATATGGGACACCACACAAATAGTGGTGTCAATTCCTAGACACTTCACAGAAAATAACCAAACCATATTTAATTCTATAAGCTATTGGGTGTTTTATCCTTAGCACCTGAAACCAGAAAAAATATTACCATTTTGCTCAAACTAGGGGCTTACATAAATGATGATGTGTCTAATTATGCTTTACTAATCAAGATGTCAGCCCTCAATATTCCAGGCATTCAATTTTATTTTCCGCGTATAATTCAAATAATAATTCCTCCAACAACATAATAAATGCTGCAATATATATGATCTGATGCCTACCTTTTATTATAAAACCAAAACTGAGTGCTTAGTGTTACCTTTCAGTAAGAAATACCAGTCTGAAATGAGAGTGTCCCTTATTACCCCATGGCCCCTATTACCCCATCTTCCCCTATGTCTTATGATTAGTTTTGGGGGCATCTGTAGGCCCTCTGTGACACTTATGCACATATGTGTTTATTTTTCAGGGATGATGTATCTTTTAAAATAACCTTTGCCAAGTTTTGGGTGTATTGTATTCAATAACTATTAAATATTTCAGAAGTAATTCAGAAAGAGGTTCATTTTGGCTGAACAAAATAGCCTCATAGACTACAGGTATTTGACATCCGCATCCTCGGTTATCATAACAAAAAAGTTTTAATTATATTTTTGTAGCATTCCTCATAATTAAAGAACATTTGCCTATTTCTAGTAAATATGGCCCTAATGGGAGTGGATGTGGGTTATTAGGTCACAACTGGCCCCCTTATAGGCCTACCGGTAGGAGTCAACCTAATCTATGTTTTTCTACCTTATTTAGACATAGATATCTAGCAAAATAACACATATAACTTGATGTATAAGATACCTAGCTTTTACCTAGATTTGATACGGGGATTCAAGCATAGCCCTCTGTCATTTACATTCAGAAATGGATTTAAATCTAACTATACCATAATATAATTAGTTTTGGCCTCAGAGAGGCTTTGTATTTTTTTTCAATACCACTGATGTGGTGTTAATAAAGAAAATAGTCGTGAAAGACATATCACATGCTATTTTCTAATGTCCAAACATTCATAGATAAATATTCATTGGTGTGTGGCTGATTTGTATTATATTAAATTCAAAATCATTAAGATTTTTACTGTTAAAAGGGTACATTTGATGGAGTGCCAGCTGATTCTTTGCAAACTTGATAGTGCTGCCACCTTATGGGACACTGGGGAGCTATATACACAATTCAAGTTGAAAAACTACGAATTTCAACGTAGATCTATGTAGTTATGTTACCTTTATCTATATCCAAATGAGGTAGATACACTTGAATTAAACATAAACATTTGTAGAACGTAAATAAACCTTAATTTGTTGATGTTCATAAACCTTGTAAAAAGTCAAAATTCAAACCTTTGGTTGGAAATCTACCTACAGAAACCTCTAAGCTACGTTGGAATTACATAGGGTGTTTACTGGGTAGGGCCCCCTGCCTTCAGGCCACCCTGACTACAGGCCCCCGGCCTGTAGGCACCAAACTCACATCCATTTCATACGTCTATAACCCATTATCTTATTCAAACTCCTCACGCCCAACACTATCTCTTAGTAATCATATGTCCAACCCCCACCCTCACGTCCAACCCTCTCCCTCCCGTCCAACACCCTCCCTCACATCCAAGCCCTTCCCCCACAGCCAATCCTAACCTCACGTCCAATTCCCTCCCTCACATCCAAGCCCCTCCCTCATGTCCAACCCCCTCCCTCACTTCCAACCCCTCCCTCATGTCCAATGCCCTCCGACACATCCAACCCCCTCCCTCAACTCAAATTCCTACCCACATCCAACCCCCTCCCTCACATCCAACCCCTCCCTCATGTCCAATCCCCTCCCTCACGTCCAACCCCTCCCTCATGTCCAATGCCCTCTGACACATCCAACCGCCTTCCTCAAGTCAAATCCTTACCCACATCCAACCCCCTCCCTCACATCCAACCCCTCCCTCATGCCCAACTCCCTCCCTCATGTCCACCCCCTTCCCTCACATCCACTACCATCCCCTTCGGTGTCGACTTCTCTAAGAACCGGGAATATTTGCCGAACGGGGCCAAGTGTTTCTGCCCGCACCCGCTCACGCAGTTCTTCGCGTCTGCATGATCCTTCTCCTGGTCCCGCGTATCCATTTTAAAGAAAAATAAGCATGAAATATCAAAGTCTAGTGCGCTGAGAAGGTGCCACTGCCCATGGCCGCTGGTGCTGACAGAATGACCTCCAGGTAGACAACAGGTGCGCTCTCCCCCACCGCTGGTAGATGGCAGCAGGGGTAGTCTCTATACACCGTCCAATACTAGCAACACCGGGGTTGTTCCTGCACATCACGTCCATGGATATGAGAAGGGAGTTGGGCGTTAGTGAAGAGGTTCAATGTGAGGGAGGGGTTGGACGTGAGAGAGAGAAATAGTAGTGGATGTGAGGTAAAGAGGGGTTGGACGTTAGGAGGATGTGGTGGACGTGCGGAGATGGTGGTAGGCATATGGAAGTGGTAGAGGACATTAGGAGCAGCCCTGTAAACACACTTAAAATGGCATATAATTTATATAGGACAGTACAAGGCAGGTATAGCTCTGTGTCATTGATATTTCTGGCGAATTTACATTCACAAACATGATTCATTCAAAATAATCATTTCAGTTATAATATCATTTCATACTATTATTGTATATCATTGTAGCAATATATTGTATTACAGGGTGGAAGGGGTTCACTTCATCCTGATAGATCACAGACTAGATCCCTTGCACCGCATATAATATAGTTTTGTCTGCTGAGAGGCTTTATATTTCTTCAATTGCCCCCCATGTGGTGTCCAATCAATGAAAAGCCCAAATACACATAGCATGTGCAATTCTTTTATCTTGTGTCAAGGTGCGCGATATTACCACATGCGTGATATTACCCACATTTACCCTAGTGAGAGATAAGAACCCCACAAGCCCCAGCAGACCCGACCCCTCAAAAAGAAAAAGACAAAATTCAGTAGTTATCTGGTTGCCATGGTAAACATGTTGTCATGACAACTATCAAATATCATTGAGGAGATAGTTCTCTCATAGAGCTTTGATTTAAGATACTAAACGACCATATATGTTGAAATGCATATCATCTGGAGAGGATTCCCATTTTTTCTTAACCTAAAAATGTTAAGGGCGGCCATCTTGGAAAATGGCCACCTTACCCCCACCCATCAGGTGCAAGTGGCCAAAAAAGTAAACTTCAGCCTTCTATATGTATAAGTATTCAAAAAATTGGTCTCACAAAATCCCTTATGGAGGGGAGGGTTTCTGTTTCTGTCTCATGGTCTAAATAGAACCACTGGTTCGCTTTTCCAACATTTTGGGTTCACTTTATCTAATTCTTCATATAAAGCGAACCACTATTTTTTCCTTTTAGAATTGGTCTCACATCAAGACAACACACATTATAAAAAAAAATTCTATTGTATCACATACATCCATAGCCTTAGTAAAATTTATAGAATATATCATATATGAAAAATTATTTTATTAGGGACTTTTGCAGGGTATAGCAAAAACTGGTTCGGTTTACCTGAAGCGACCCTACTGTAGTTGATTACCAATAATGTATAACGATTTTAATTTGGTTTTCCAGAGCCTTAGACTTTGGTACCATCATTTCAAATTGTATTTTTAGGGAATTTTTCTAAAAATCTCTGACATTTTTTCCTGATTTTTCATATTTTCTCCCTTATCTTTAAATGACATGAAAATATAATATCCCCCAAGTGAGGATATGATTCCTCATTATGGTGGTAAGCTATAAGTGTATAGACATGATTTCTATTGAAGAAAAGTTTAAATTAGCCCCATTTATCTTTTTTTTTAGCATTTTTTGATAAATGTAGTGAAATTTACAATACAGTGTCCGACTTTTGACACAGGGTGTCCGACTTTTGACACAGAGGACAACATGAAATGGCCAGTTTATTGGATAGGGATCCCAAAATACCAGAATAAGCAAATTTCCATGAAACTGTGGGAAAACACTTCAAATTTCATGCCTGGCACCAATTTTTGACATTTCAATACTTTTGACCTAAGCATAAGGGTATATAACCAAAAGTGTCCGACATTTGACCTGTTTACCCTACAGTAGGCCTACAGTAGCTTGGTTTTCTATAGTCTTTAATACACTTTTGTAACTAGATCTAGGCTAGGCCTAGACCATGAATGGCATGATTTCAATTTTATTTTCTTGAAATTATTTCATAAAGATTCTGCCATATTTTACTGATAGGCTATTTCAAAATTCTGTATTCCCTTTGAATGCCATGAAAATATAATAACCCTCAAGAAAGAGTATGATCCCATACTGGCATAGGCATAGGCCTACGTATATCGAATTAAGTGTGTAGCCTAGGGTAAACAGATCAAATGTCGGACACTTTTGGTTAGTCTGAGATGTAGGCCATGCATTAAAACACACTTACAAGCTCAAGTTCTAATGCGGGAACCTTTCTCTTACATGTGGGTCCCGATTTTGGGAACTACTTCCCATGTGCGTGGATCTGTCAGATTTTCTAATATTTCATAAAGACATTGTCACCCACATATCTAGATATAATGTCCATTAGACAACATTCATAGATCAATATCTAACCGCAAATGGGACATAATCTTTGAATAAAAGCATTTGGCAACTTTGACAGCTCACCTTGTTTGTAAACAACCATTTGAAATCTCAACTGCCATGGCCGAAAATGAAGTCCAAATTTAGCTAAATAATTGTCATTTATAACCTCTTTTATGACATATTTAGTTAGAATATTGTATTCTTAGTTGATTTCAATCGAGATGGCTTCCTATTTAGTAAAGCATTCTAGCTTTATAGCTGTAAAATAGGTGGACTACATTTTGTGCTGTATGTGCACACAGACTTAGCTGTAAAAGGGCGCGCGAGGATCCACCCACCATGTGAAGTGGTCCAAAATGACCGAGTCAAGTCCCGTATTTGAGTTGACGAGGTTACCCGGATGGCATTAAAAATGATGTTGCCATGCATTAAAAATGAAGTGTTTTCCTGCAGAATCATGCCAATTTGCTTATTCTGGTATTTTGGAGTCCCTATAGGCCTATAGGCTAATAAACTGGCCATAAATTGTGCTATATAGGTCGGACAGCCTGTGTCAAAAGTCGGACACTGTCTTATAGTGGATTAACCCTGTAGGGTCGGCATGCATGCAGCTCTGGCAAGTATCCTAGCAGTATTCAGGCATCTTGGCAACAAATTAAGAGCAGAGAGCACCCTTAAACTTTAAAGGGATAAAATTATGCTAAGGTATAAACTATTAACTCAAGTATAATTCAGATAAACTGATACTCTGATTCTAAGAATGATGTTGATAAGATCAGCATAATAGTATCTAGCTTATAAAACATGGTACATCTCTATTTCCCTTCCTAACTTTGCAGATGATATCGGTGAGACACTCTTAGGACCACAAGAGATACCACGAGCCGAGACAGGTGAGTGAGCTGCTGTTATCAAACATTTTGTGAAGATTGTTTCCCTTCGTAGCAACAGGTGTGGCTGTTATGTAACTTAACCACAATCATGTCGATATAGCTTTGTCGATGGGCCGACCGTCTATTTGGCACTCACCATCTACGGGAAATTCGCGGTAAAGCTATGCATTATAGAAGACTTGGTAACAACGAGCTCATTCAGCACTGCCCGCACAACCCCCTCCCCCTTCCACACACATAAATGCCTCCTCCCTGTCCATCCCAGTATTTCACTCCTCTAAATCCCAATACCACTGCACTCATCCCTGCATAGAAACAATAAAAAGAAACCATTTAAATGCACAGGGACTGCCTGTTCTTTTTATCCACAACCAATAAATAAAATATATTTGTTTCTTTTATATTCATATGGTGCTTTTTTTATATTTAATGGGCTGCATTTTGGTTGGTATAGAAGTGGACCTCTAGAACAGGTGGATGGGTGCTGTACAACTGCTAAGTATATCACTCCTGTTAACTGTTACTAGTGTAGTAACAATACTTAGCAGTCAACCACCCAACTCTTAACTGTATCAACTATATAGCTAAGCAATATTCATTTCTCATTTGATTCTCAAGTTTATTCAATAGTTAAGTTGGATGTCTATACAGAAATCATTGGCTACTACAAATAGTAGCCGGATGGTTGATTCACTTAGCAATATTTTGATACAGTCAGCAGTTGCACGGTTAAAAAATCAACACTGCTAACTGCAAGAACTTCACTTAGCAGTGTTGATACACTTAGCATTTGTACATGGCTGCTGCCTCCACAGACCCAATTAGCCTAGCATGCAATATTGCATTCCACTTCCGCCTTGTGTGTGGCTATAGGCCTCCTGTGCCCAGCATCATCCCTTGCCTACTGGAGGGAGGAAAGGCTCACGTGACCTCCTGTTGCTAGGTAAAGGTGGTGGGTAACCAGGTCTGTGTGGTTTGTGTGTACAGCATCCTCTGTTGCTGACTGGAGGCAGTTAAAAGACCAGTGTTGTGAGGGGAAGGTGCCACTTTCATCTTGGACATCCCCTGGATAGGTGGATAGGATTATCTTTCGTAGATTGGGAGTTGGGAGGAAGTCAATTGGAGGAGGGCAAGAGTTGTAGAGGTTCTACTTTTTCTGTGACACACACAAGATATAGGGTTAGGTAAGTGCTATTTTATTTTAAACAGTGGTCTAATTTAGAATGTTTTGGTGGGTTTCTCATTTCAAAAATGGGCAATCTATCATGTTGGTGCGAATGATGTGATAAGCATCATAGGTCATATTTTATTTCTGATGACTTTTGGTCATCAAATGTATTACCAAATGACAGGATCATTCCCTGCAGCCGCCGATATTATAAGCATATAGAAGTGTCATAATTTTGGGCATTCATCAATTCAGTAAGTTTAGGCTACTTGATAAAGGCTAATGTGAGCTGCAAATGCATAAATATTGTGGTCTGGATTTTCTGCAGTTGCTGTTCATATAATATGACAAACAGTATGAGGCTTTTGCATTTTCCTTGCAGTATAAACGCGATTTCCATTGCCTTAGTGCTTTCAATTAACTTAATAACCATCATTGTTGGGTATTCCAATTGCCTTATAAGTACAATCTATTTCTGTCAATGCCTTATAATCAGATAGTGTTGGGTATTCCTATTGCCTTATTTTTATTTCGTTATTAGCTATGGTCGACAACCTTTTCTCAAAACGTCAAAACAGATTCAAATGTTTCATGTCGACCAAAAGCTTCTGGTAGTGGGGGGTCGAAATAGAAAAAGTTCCAAAAATGTCAAAAATACATGTTTTTATAAAAATCCAACTGCATAATATGAAAGGCCTACACTTGATGTACATGTCTGCAGATTTTTATGTTTGTATCTGTTAAAATAAAAATATTAGAAAGAAATATCATTTTTGTAAAAAAAATTCATTTTACCCCAATAAAAGAGATCACAAACTTATCATTTTCGTAAGTAAGGAATCAAAATTTCACTTAAATTTTTGTGGTATGTATAGTAAAGTAGTGCGGCCCAATAATGCTGAAGGAAGCAGAGCAAATCAATAATTAACCTACTCTGCAGATCATCTCAAACTGAAAAGTCTTATTTTTAAGCAATCCCTGTCATGGAGGCCATTGACCGAAAATTGTACAGATCAAATTTAAGTCAAAATTGGCTCTAATTTTATAGTTAAACAACTGAATTGAATATATAGAGTATTTACCTTCCATTTACCTGCTTTTGCTTAGCTTAAAATAATTGAGAAAGATATTTTAATCATGTAAATTCACAATTAATATCAAAGTCAACGATCCTGTTTGAAACAATCCATCGTCGTGGCTGAAACCGGAAGTGTAATCATCACCATGACAACTCGCGCTCTCCCGCGCCCGGCGAGAGGAGACGAGATTTCATTGTCATTTTCTCGTAAAAAAAAGTTTCTCCAGAATTCCTTTTGAATCAATCTTTCTAGAGCAGAATTTTTGCGCGAACACGATGGTGTAATCGAAATTTCGATCAGAGCAATAGAACATGAGCTATGGCCGTTTGTAGTACGGCCGTAGTGAAATTAGAAAAATAAATTTTACTCTCGGCCGTACTACAAAAGCGGCCGTATCTCATCTTCTACTGGTCTGATCGAAATTTCGATCACACCATCGTGTTCGCGCAAAAATTCTCCTCTAGAAAGATTAATTCAAAAGGAATTCTGGAGAATTTTTTTTTTTTATGAGAAAATGACAATGACAATAACAATGACAATGATTGATGTCCCTCGTCATATTATTGATGTTGAAGGCCGGGGGGGGGGGGGGAGGCACTTGGTATATTTTGTATACACAGGTGTGCGGCTCGGAAGGGTACTTTTTGAGGAAATTCCCCCTCACCAAGAATCTGTTTTTCACCAAAATCCCCCTCACCAAGGGTCAATTTTCACCAAAATCCCCCTCACCAAGGGTCACTTTTCGGAAATTTCAACAAAATCCCCCCAAAAAAAGGGTCGCAAATTGGAGTTTTTGCCAAAAGTCCTCGCAACATGGGTCACTTTCGACAGAAATCCCTCTAACAATGGCCGACTCCTCGGGAAAAATCACTAAAGCCTAGGCACTTTTATCCAAAACCCCCCTCAGGAAGGGTCACTTTTATCCAAAATCCCCCTCAGCAAGGGTCATTTTTGACCGAAATCCCCCTCACCAAGGGTAAGCTTTGTGAAAGGGTCAGCCGCACACCCATGTAAAAAAAAATTTGAGTGCCCCCCCCCCCGTCCCCTTATTCCGTTCATCCCGGGGCCTTTGTCCCGTTTATCCCATTTGCCGTTTATCCTGTTCTCTGTTCATCCCGTTCTCCATATAGACCTACTTTTAAAAATGTAGTTGGCATATTAGGCCACTCAAAAAAATAAAATGGTTTCTCATCACCGCGCGCATCATAAAAATCAGCTTTAGAGAATTCTTTTCTTTTTTTTTGCTAATTTTTCATGAAAAATGTGATAAAAATGGACAAATATTGGGTTATTTGGTATCAAAGCTAATACTGCCAGTATACAGGCCTAATGCAGTAGGATAGAAATAACTTACATTTTCCCTACTTTTAAAGGTCCATAAATTCTTAACTACTAAAGTGTGAATTTTGGTCATGAAAAACCTACCCGGGTATAGGCCTATCATACCCTCCCCCCCAAAAAAGAGAAAAAAAGCCTCCCTCGTCACATTTTTCAGACCTTGGTGATGAGAAACCACTTTTTCTTTGAGTGGCCTTAGTAGGCATATTTAGTATAGCTAGGCCTATATATTGACCCATGTGTTTTATTTTTTTGTATCCTCCCCCCCCCCTGAAAAAAAAAAGTTTAAAAAAAAGTATCACCATGTATGTCGACCATAGCTCCCCTGTGTTTCCCTACTCAGATCTATGTGTCATCGTCCCTTTTTCCCTTGAAAATCTCTACGTCCTTGTTCCTATTACCATCTATTTCTTTTTATTCCTTATAACCATACTATTGTTGATTTACTCCAATAATATTACCATGAATATAATGGTGTAGTGATGGTGATCTCAATTGGTATAGCACATATATATGGGCTCATTTCCTTTCTCTTGTTTTTAATAAAGTTTTAATAAAGTTTCTTTTCATCATGGGGGGTCATACTCTTACAAACGCTAATAATTAAAGGTTTGGGTGGATCAATTCTTTCAAATCCTGATTCAGGTGCACAATATTTAATTGTTAAGATTATCAAAACGTCATGGGTCATGTTTCCTTCCGGGTTGATTCACTGATACAGAAAAGTTGGCAAATCGCGCTGCACATGCTGATCAACCAGGAACTAGGAGCCAGATCCAATCTGTCTGGCCTTTAAACACGGAAGTTGAACTCTCTCCAGGTGGAGGTGAACCTCTTCAATTATTAAAAAATTGACGCGGGCCCCCATTCATTTCCAAGACCTAAGTGCGATGTTAACGAGTCGAATTCAATGGAAAGTCTCAGCGGCTTTAATATACATGATACAGATCTATAGCATTATTGTCCTCAGATGTTATGATGTTGTTGCTAAGCGGGTATACATTTGCGGTCACACAGAAAGGGTCAACCATACGGGGGTGCGCTGATCATGCTTTCCGCTTAGTTGCTCATGCTTCCCTAACATAGATTCCAAATTGTGAGTAGTCCAGCAGAAAGGATGATTTCCATGGCCGCGCATGGAGCATACATTCTGTTTGGCTGCACATAGATATGGGTATCAGGGTTCACACATGCCTCACACCTCCCTGAGAGTGTTGCATGACAGGGCCTCCAGTAGCCTTCAGACAATAGGTGGCTGGGTACTGGAGGAGCACCCACCCCCAGCTGCAGTAACACTTTAATGGTCACAAAATGCCCTTGGATCTTTACCCACTCTCAGGGCTGCATTCATGCAGTCATACAAACCCATCGGGAGTGCATTAAGCCAGTACAGCATTGGCATGATTATTCAATGCAGTGCTGGTAACCTACTCGCCAGGGCTGCCTCCATGCATCATGACGATGAAGAACATAATGCTTTAAAGCATTATGCCGCTCGTAAAGGGGTAATCAGATACACAGATCAAAGCATGGCTCTGGACGTCATTCACCAATCAGCCATGCATGATTGAACATAGCCCGCCCAACCCACTCTAATTACCACTAACCATGGAGCAATGTCTACCTGGAGGTGGGAACGGGGATGGAGGCTATCAACTTGGAAATGAGAAGCTTTAATAATGTCAATAATAAGTGCCACATGGTAATGTGGTGGCACTTAAAATACTGCAGTTGTCGGAAACCTCAATGCATATAGTATTGCCAGATTAATCGGGCTCGGAGAAGTCCCCTTAAAGAGGGCTGACCTTAAACTACACCCGACAGCTCTCAATGGCAGCATAGTTGTTCAATGTACCAGGCCCTTGTACTGGCATGATGCATGAATGTGGCATTGTTGAAAAACTCACTGGTGATGCATTCATGACCCAGGCAGACAAACACTGTAGCATTGATGCTCTCCTAAAGGGCTGACATGAATTACTATACTAGTCTGAACAGAGTAGAGTAATTTCTTGTGTGTAGCTCTTGCAGGAGCTATAGGTTTCAGGTCTTGATTACAAAGCATGTGGACAGCACTTTCTTTAACTGATGTCACATACAATGACTGTCTTGCAGTACATTTGTATATCTATAATAACTGCATGTGTATACTGATACCATAAATATTTGCATACATATCATCCTATATCTTTGTGATCTAAGAGAAAGTATAAATACTATGAGGGGCCTGAGAGATCCCGTGCATGGACCTTGGATAACCTGATAAGGGATCGGACAGGGATTAGACTACTTTACATTAGTTGTTAATACTACTTAGGGGATCTTAGCCCAGGTAGGGATAGCTAGGCAGACCAATACGGACATGATATATACCTAAAGTGCAAGGTCCAAAGGTCTTAGAGTCCAAATGAATGGTTTTATGATGCAATTTAATGAAGTTTTTCTACATCTGCAGGTTTAAAAAAATATATAATAAAAATGAATCATTTAATAAAATATATGAAATAAAATCCTCTAACTTCTATGAACACGCTGACAAGAGGCCTCTATCAAAAAGGAATATCATTTATTATAAATAAATGAACAACAGAGCAAGGGAAAAATATATTAATTTTGAACCATATCGCCCTTTCTTTGCCTTCTCAGTCATTAATTATTGTCTTTTTACATACAGGCAGCACATATTCCTCTCATGGATATATTATGGCTCAAAGCGTGTTCTTACAAAACAAAAAAGAGAGGCATCAATAAATCAATACGCGAGAGTGCATTATAGATATATTTAAATGAAGATAATACACATCTGTTCCCATGAATAAACTAGTATTTGTGGCATAGCGATAAAGGTGAATGGATGGTTGAGCATTCCAGCTACCATAAATCTCTTGAAAAATGGTCCGCATAATATTACCATTTATAAATTACTTTTTATGATACTTTAGAACAATCTAATGATTGACTTCCACCACTCTCCCGAAGCATCTTCCCTATATGTGTGATTTTGTTTTTGACATCTTTTATAACATTTATGCAACATTTATCTTTGGAAATGAAGACCAAAACTTCCATATAGTAGAAAGTTGGCTAGTTTACAGCATTCCTCCAGTGGCTACATTATAAGTACGTGCTGGAGTGGGCCTTACATTAACGTCTATCGGATTATAGGAAACAATGCTCGCACTACACAGCGCCGTGATCAATATTATCACACCAGGTACTGGGCGTGCCACGCACCATAAATATGGTGCGTAACTATTCAGATGGGGAGTTTAGATAACAAGAATAATCATCTATTATCATCAGCAAACTTCAATAATTATATGAAAGAAATATTGAGTACATCACCCCAAAACTATGCACCATCGTTATAGCTCTTTGCTAGAAGCCCCAGTTGCGAAATGATAAAATGATATATTTGCATACTATATCTGCAATATAGTATTAGTAATATACTACACAGCATATTAAGGCTGGTATATACCGACCAATGGAATATGTTATTCTGCATTGCTGCATTAATTGTACTGTTAAATTCAGTAAGTTATACCATGGCTATGAATGTTAATAGTTATATTACCTATACTAGTCGATTAGTAAGTATAACTGTACAGAAAAGCTAATAGAAAGGGTGTTACACTAATTAGCCACTGTTTGTTAACTGACTCCAGGGTGACCAGTGCAATGCAATAGATGGACCATAGCCAATCCTTCTTAACAGTGCATTCTGCTTGCTGCTTGCAAATACCCACTAGTTTGCCATGTTTACAATGCATTGCATAGCATTGAAACACTTCTGAAACCAAAAAGGCACCCGGTTATTTTTCAATGTTTCAAGGATGTGGCAACTTCATATGAAGTATATCATATGGCTGTGTCATGATTGAGAGGGTTATTCCACATGAGTAGGGCTGGTATCATTAACCCTTTAAGTACGACGTGATGCTTTAATGCTTCATGGTCATTTACCATCATAATGCACCAACGCATGATGACGATCATTGAGGAGTGTATTAACCCCAGAGTGGCGACATGATGTATAGAATCACTATACTCGCTCGTGCTCCACTCGTGCATCATGATGGCAACAATATGGAATTCTGCATCAAAGCTCCATGCTGTCCATTAATGGTTTAAGTAGTAGCTAACATACAGCTAGTCAGTCAACAGTTGGTGCATTAGACCATGGTGTCAGCACCACCAGTTGATCCCTTTGTGTTGATTGTTGGCTAAACATCAATGGCATATTGCAGTAAGGTGTTAATTGACCATGTGGAGCATACATGACGTGTATGGGGCCGTGTCTGGATAGAAACAGTATGACTCTGTTTTGACTGGCCTTACTCCCATTCTCTACACGACCATTGCCCATTAGGCCTTAAAGATGGGTTAGGAGCTAATTTGGGGTCGATTTTTATTTTTCATTTAAAGAATGTATTTGTGGTCTTAATGTCTATATAAATGTGTGTGTAGCTTTTTGAATCATTCTGATGATTACAAATACATTAAATATAGAGAAAATCAGGTCAGGAGACCCTCTCTGTAATAGTGACGGGTCCCCTCACCTATCCTGACCAGGTTTACTCTATATTTAATGTATTTATAAGGATGGGACTGATTTTATAAGCTATACACATATTTGTATGGACATTATGAACACAATTACGTTCTTTAGATGAAAAATAAAAATTTACCCCAAATTAGCTCCTAACCCATCTTTAAAAAAATATGTTCCGGTATCCCGACCGACTCTATGTTTTTGGGACCTACACTAAGACATTTTTTTAATTTTGTGACATTTTTGGCGTTTTTACCATTAAAATTTCACCCTTTTTTTTTTTTACAAAAAATTTGTTTAAAAAAAAGATCGACCTACCGATCCTATTTATTTTTAGCTATGTTATCGGAACACAACTTTTTTTTAGGCCACTAAATATCACACCAAACTAAAATGGACGTGCAGCCATGTATGCATGGTATTGGCTATAGCATGGGGTATATCGCTGGCTATAGTCTGCGAGAAACGTAAGCACTAGGTTGGAGGTACACGGCAAAAAATGTGACAGGCCAAAGCCCTGTCACGAGGTGGCAGCACACCTTGTGCCAGGTACAGAGGCTCCCTGCAAGAATACATCTTAGGCCAAATTAAAAAACAGAAAGTCTGGGTCGGTAGGTCGGATTTTTTTAAACTTTATTTTACAGCCCTCTACGATACATTTGAATTGAACAAAAAAGTTCAATTTTTTTGTAAACCTAATATTGACCCAAATAAAGTAAAAATATTTTTTTAAATCTTCAAAATTGCATAATAAAAGCAGGATCGGCCCTGTTTTGATAGGGTCGGTCGGGTGACCTGAAACAAATCTTCTGTTTCTTTTGGTCTTACTCTATATAAAACTAGCGTAATGTACTTGAGTAGTAAATTCGGGTTTGTGATATGTATTTTAGGAAAATGCAATTACAAAGAGGAACAAAATTATGTTCACTCTCAAAGGTACATTTAGTTGAGACATATTGAAGATCAAAAGCAGCTCACATTGCCAGGGTGAGAGCAGGGATTAAAAAAACGATCAGACCTTCCTCCTGAGGATCAATTGACCTATGAGACGAGTAAATGGGGAGTGGAGGCGGACCATTTGAGCACATTGGGTATCGTTTGCTGGGTGTGGTACCATTATAGGTTCACTAGTGGTAGGGTCAGATTGGGCTGGGGTTGGGTGGCTGTAGTGAACACCAATAGTGCTATACATGTAGACCTATTGTGGAAGATTATTCCAGTGAAGGAAGAACATTATGCCCTGGTATTTATTGTATGTGCACGATGGCAGTCCTAAATCTTCAGTAATTATATCCCTGTAAGAGCAGCAGTGCCGTCACGCCATAACGTAGCTACTCTGGCTATCTTGAATGTCAAAAAGCCGTCTAATAATCATGATAACAATATATCAAGAAGGGATGGCCTTTATTTTTCTGGGTAACGTCCTGCCCTCGGTCCATTATAACTCTAGAAAACCCTAGGCTTGGCCTGAACTGTTGGATATTATCATATCTTAAATATGTTTCCTTTATGTTATATTTTAGTCATACACCTGTACCACTCTCTGTAACCTGCTGACTCCCACTCCCTGTACCTGCTGACTCCCACTCCCTGTACCTGCTGACTCCCACTCTCTGTACCTGCTGACTCCCACTCCCTGTACCTGCTGACTCTCATTCCTTTACCTGCTGACTCCCACTCCCTGTAACCTGTTGACTCCCACTCCTTGTATCTGCTGACTCCCACTCTCTGTACCTGCTGACTCCCACTCCCTGTTACCTGCTGACTCCCACTCTCTGTACCTGCTGACTCCCACTCTCTGTACCTGCTGACTCCCACTCTCTGTACCTGCTGACTCCCACTCTCTGTACCTGCTGACTCCCACTCCCTGTACCTGCTGACTCCCACTCCCTGTATCTGCTGACTCCCACTCTCTGTACCTGCTGACTCCCACTCCCTGTAAACTGCTGACTCCCACTCCCTGTACCTGCTGACTCCCACTCCCTGTAACCTGCTGACTCCCACTCCCTGTATCTGCTGACTCCCACTCTCTGTACCTGCTGACTCCCACTCCCTGTAAACTGCTGACTCCCACTCCCTGTACCTGCTGACTCCCACTCTCTGTACCTGCTGACTCCCACTCTCTGTACCTGCTGACTCCCACTCCCTGTACCTTCTGACTCCGCCTTAATTCAATGCATATATGCAAATCATAATATTTAAATGCATCTTTAAACAGATGATAATGTAACGTATAGCAAAAACGTAAGGACATTTTTACAATATAGTTGTTGCCTCCATATACCCTATAATTATATGATGACTCCCCCTCTCTGTACCTTCTGACTCCTCCTCCTTTAATGTAAATATCTACTCTTACTTAGGATTACTTGATAGGAAGCTCTACTTATTCAATACATTAGGATGCACATGCATGTACATATATGTAACTCTGGCCTGGATATCCTTGAACGGCTGGAATTAGCAAGGCTATAGGTTATTCAGTACAGTGCCGGTGTGTGATATTGCTACAGCTGTTGAATTAAACATAGCTTTTGATACGGCTGACCATCAAAGTAGCTTTGTCAGAAATGGCCGCCTCTCTGATCCTGATCGTGTTTTAAACCTGCTATACAGGAGTAGCTATAGATACTTCACCTTCTGCATATGTCTAGATATTCTCCTTGTTTGAATGTATAGGCTACATACTAGCAGCATCATAAACCTAGTTTGTCATTTTTAACCAAGTGGAATTTTAGGAACATATGAAGAAAAATTAAATGTATCCAGCACTTAATTACTTCTTCCCAGTAATGCCATCTGTAGTGAAGAAACTTAAGTTCTACATATACCCAGACGAGGGGGTTACTATTCGGGGGTTCAGTCAGTACTGAGTCTATGGGCGTCCAGCTAGTGTTACCCAATTGAACTTCTGCCGATCACGGCCCATGGCATAACACCTATACTAGTATAGTCAAACACCAGATACCAGTATTCTGTTCTGATCAGTTATGTGTACTATAGGAGCCTCTCAGGCGAGCAGCTATCAAAAGACTACTTAGTACTGCCACCTTAATTTTGTAATCAGCACTAAATACTTAAAATGGTTCCATTTCCACCAGAAGGTAGAGAATAATTGAATTTTGTAATGTGTTAATATAATAATTATCAAGAAAATGTGATTGTAGTGTTGAATTAATGAAGTGTTTTTTTTCAACATTCGCTTATCAATATTTTTGATAGTCTGTTTTGAGTGTATGCCAAAGATGTACTTCTGTTGTATCACTTCATCATTATTGTGGTGAGGCATCATGACGTCCGCTATTTATATGTGGATGCATATAGAGTGTAAGGAAAAGGTATACAGCCTGCTAGAACGTCCAAATAGACAGACTGACTGTAGGTGCAAATTTTATGTATACACAGTTTTTTAGAAGTATGTTTCTAACATAATTAGACGGCTTCTTCGGATATGAAGGGTTATGGCTATGACCACTCCCGGAAATAGGCATAATATATAAATAGAAGTGGATCCCATTGTCGAAAACATTTGTCTTTGATTGTATATATATTGGGTATAATGAGGAGGGACTGTAGAAAAATATAAAATCTAGCCTTGGACATTTTCCCACTACGCCATCAATCATAAGGTACACTGTTTAACCTTAAAGCCTAAAACTAGTAAAAGTGGAACCAAAATGCCCCTTCTGTCACCATGAGGTATAGTACTTTATCTCGCTACTGTCACTAATCGATAGATGCAATTATGTCTTTTCAGACCTAAACATGTCTGCCTACGGGGGGAGAAGCCCTTATAGGTCGATGAGTGCTATGAGCCCAGACCTTCGCAAAATGATGCCCAGCATTGCGGACCACAATGTCGGCAACCATATGGGTCGGTCTGCAGTAGGCAACACCAAACACTACTTCAACTCAGCAAGGTGAGTCCCTGCGTCCCAATTCAGATTAACCCTTTAAGGGTTGCATACTGTTACAATGCAGCATGCACTTATGCATGCATCATGATGATCAAAGGGCAGTGTGCATTAATATACTATACGACCCTTAAAGGGATAAGCAGCATTTTCAATTCACCATATTCTATTGCTTTAACTCTTTAATCTATAGAAATAGCATAATGCAATTCTGCATCAAATTAATTTGTCTGGAAGCACTAGCAGTAAATTGCATGGTATAGAATGCTGCAAGTCTAGAGTTTACTTCAAGTGTTCTCCACTAGATCTCAGCAGTATAGTCTCACCTCCTATGATGTTTAACTCCTCTTTCTTTTATACCCTCAGAAATGCCCTGTACTCGCGGTACTCCACCAATGACTGGGAGCAGTCCAACCGCGCTAACTTTGGCCTATCTGATCGTGAGCGGACAATGGCTGAGCGTCTCAGGTCTGACGCCTGGCAAGCCATAAAGGCAACTGATACTCGGACACGCAACCGGCAACACAACAATACTCGCAAACTAGGTAAGAGCTTTATTTTACATCATTTCCAATTCTGTAAATAGAACTGATAATTTACAAGAAATTCTCACGGAACATCTACAACACATTAATATTCTTTGTGGACTTGCCTCTGAGGGCATACAACATTCTTCTATCTTACTGAAAAAATGATCTACTAAAGGGGTTTTAAATGTATTCATGAGTTTGATCTATTGGCGAGGTTTGGTTTCAAGCAGTAATTAATTGGGTACCGATAGCTATACAAGCAGTAATTAATTGGGTTACCGATAGCTATACTATCAAAAATTAAATGATCGCAAACACGTGACAAGAATGTTTCCCCTCAAATAACAAACATTTTTGCCCCCCTGAAATGCTTTGTGGACCTCTACAAAACATTTGCCTCCATAGATCACATTTTCACATAATTATTCATATAAAACTAATTACTGATCATAGGTGAACGACTCTACGATGTTACCTTCTGGAAGAGCGAGCTCAACAATGAGATCCGCGCGATGGAAAATGAGTGTGATAATCTCAAGGTGCCTTGACTGTATGGTTAAACCATATCCTTAGCCTCTCCCCTCCCCAACAGACGTTCCTTTAATCCTAACCCCAAAAAGCCTTCTCAGCGATGTCCAATCTTAAAACCAGAAAAAATATTAGCATAGAAAAATAACTCATCAAGTTATCAAAGGCAATTGAATGCCATTTCTAGTTTAAGTTCTATCAATGAATTAATAATTATGTGTTACTTCAACAAAATCCATACCTTTCATAAAGCTCTGATGGTAGGACATCGTTGTGAAAAATATAGTTTTAAGATATTTTCTTTTATGATGCTGTGACCTTTTTGGTAATAAACCTGTGTTACCAGACTAATAGTAGAGGACAGTAGAGAACCTGCGTGGAGTCGTGCTAGACCTTCAGCTAATACTGGAAAGTCATTCTTCCTGTGATATCCCCTGTTAGTGGCTCATAAGATACTTGTAGAACCATCCCTAGAGTTCCTGACCAGACCCTTCAGAATTAACAGTGTGCTATTTCTCATTTTGCAGGATATTTCTTTTCCATTTGAGTGCGTTTCCCAATTGCGAGAGTAGAAACGTATGCATTATAACCTCCAGAAGACATAAATTAAACCACAGAATTTGTGAGAGTAAAAATAAGTATCATTGAACATTATCTCAGTAAAAAAGACAATAGAGGAAATATTGCATATGTTTCTACAATTGTTCACACCCTGTTAAGCTCACTATTAGATGGCTGTTCCAAAACTTACTAACAACCCTTTCACTTCTCCTCTCCCTTCATCGCTTTCCCTATGGTTGTGTAGGCGAACGTACGAACGACATTATGTTCTGGAAAGAGGAGTTGGTTAACGAAATGAGAGAAATGGATTCTGAGATGGATAATCTAACGGTATGGTATTTCACTAAACATATATACATAACTATGATCTCAACGTATTCACTGAGTGGTCTAGATTTAGAAGGGTACATGTGTATCACCATGCTAATATTTCCTGTTTTAAGACTGGTGTCTGAGTTTCATAATCATGATTCTGATAAAATTTGACTTTAAACATCTAAACTGGTAAAATTGTATGACTTTAAGCAGCTTAACTACCAGGAAAGCAAAATGATAGAGACACTCGAAGTTTGATATAAATTATGTTGATGACTTACTACATTGTTTCAAGTGAGAATAGAACTCCAAACATTCTAGATCATCATGCATAATTGCATTTTATCACAGGAGCACAAGCGCGTTTTGGAAAAAGCCTACCATGACACCCGCGGACCACTGGCCATTGCTGAGGAATGCCTTCTCCAGCGTGAGAAGAGGCAGGGAATTGACCAGGTCCATGATGATGTGGAGCGCAGCCTTTCCCGTGTATGTATACCATCTTTAATGATATTTAACTTTTTTTTCTTATTCACAACCCACAATGGAGGCAAAAACTGTTCACTAGAATTTTTGTTAACAGCCAACACAAGTCTTTGGTTCTGGTTTGGTCATTTTGTTCTTTGAACAAGCTGAATAGTGAAAAGCTTTCTTGTTACATAAGTCAGCCTACTTAGCTGGCTTTCATCTTTCTGAATAATGTAAATAAAGGTTATGCTAACATTGTTAAATGAGGACTTCTGAGCTGTAATATAGTGTATCTATACAATGTGAATATAATTCCATCCTAATTTTTTTAGGAGGTTGATGTCATTAAGAAATGCCAGGATAAGATGAAGAAACTCATCGAGAAGGCTCATATACAGCTGAAGTGAGTATCTTACATTGTTTTCCTCTATCATAGTTCTTCTATCTGTAACAGGTATCTCATATATCTCAGAACTGATCTTTAGTATACTATCTGAATAAGTGACATTTTGGAAGGTTATTGAAAACGAATCATAAGCCTTTTAATATTTCTTATATCAAATTTTTCTCTATAGAATGGACCGTGCAGCCCAGCATGCCTGTGAACGAGATTCCAAGGACAAGCACCATGCCCAACACCTGGATGACCGCATGCATCAGCTGAGGAACTCCTCCAATGGCATTGGCTTCCAGCCTGGTATTGAGAATGTTGATAACACGTGAGTTTTTTCTTACACATGGTTTACCATTATTTGACATCACAGTGAATGTCAATTTAGCATTTGCTGCTCATGTAACTTTGATTAGTGTGAGTATTGCAGTTTAGCATCGCAGATTTTCATTCATAAATCTTAAACAATGACAGATAAAACTATTAACCTATAAACCTATTGTTGTACACCAATACTTGTAGTAAGCATGTAACTTTGCAGTAAAAGCAATTTAATGAAAGTTGTATTGGTAGAGTTCTGAGACAGTCATGGCTATTTTTATTTTTCTACAGAATCACTGTCCCGATGACATGGGTGAACTTCACACAGGAAAATATTGCACGATCCCAGAAGGAGAGAGAGCTCTCTGAGAAACTACGGGGAGCAATTGATGGACTACTTCGGGCATGTGCAAATGAGATGTGGGGTCAGTTCAACTCTGTCAACAATTCATTCAATGCCCGGATCCAGCAGGCTAATGATGCTAAGAATAGGCTCCAGGCTCATCTTCAAAGGGTAGGTTAATAAAGTATTTATTGAAGATCAAATCAAGAATCCTATGGACAAGTTCTGTATACCTTGTAAGGATTGATCTGAGTACAATTTTTCCAAAATACCCTAAATAACAGTTCTTACTCTTCCCAGTTATTACATATCCACTGTCTGCTTCAATTTTTCTGTATACTGTTATTATGCTCCTATTTGCAATATCTCTCAATCATTACTACATGTACATAAGTCCCATATCAGTCTATGATTTGCAGCTCCTTCAAAAGTAAAATGAGAAATATTAAATGATATTTAATTCTATTTTTCCTCTAGACCAACAATGAGATCCGTGATATGGAGAGATCTATTGAGCTCCTACGCAAGGCCATCCATGACAAGGAGGCCCCAATGAAGGTTGCCCAGACCAGACTTGATGAGAGGACCCAGAGGATAAATGTTGAGCTCTGCAATGATCCTGTGATGAAAGGGTAGGTATTTGGCTGAGCAATTGAAGGATGGACACTTTATATTTGAATTTGTAATGAGAGAATGATCCCGGGGGTGGATCCAGGATTTGGCAAAAATAGGGGAGGGGCTGGTAGGGGAAAAAACTTATATCAAAAAATTTGAGGGAAACCCCTTGGATATGGTCAAAATGTTAAAAGCTATAATTTCTAATGTTAATCATCATAGAGCATGCACATGTAGGCTTCCTTTCGTCATAGAGTACGAGAACTAAGACTGCAGAATCATGCAGTATGTCTAATGTGTGTCTAAAAACTGTTTTATGATTGTCATTGTAGACTACAACAAGAAGTAGCAGAGATTCGTGAGTCAGTCCGCCTTTTGAAGGAGAAGCTGAGACAGGCTGAAAACTCCCTTGTCCGACTCCTGAAGACAAAGCGTGCACTGGAAAGTGATATTGGTGTCAAGGAAAACAGTCTCTCCATCGACTCCAAATATTGCATGGGAATGCGCAAGAACATGCCAATGGATCCCAAAGTTGGCCCCATTTTCCAGATGCCACTGGGGAACTTTTAGTATTTTACTAAAATAGTATTAGCTAATGTAATACATTCCTGAAACGATTCCTGAAACTGTTATGAAAGTATGAAACAGAAGGGAAAATATCAGTGAAACGTTATAGATATAAATCACTAGATATTTAACAAGTTGACTGTGATAAAGACCTCTTAAGTAAGTGGAATAAAGGTCTGTCCAAGATAGGATTGTCATAAAGTATTACAGCAATTAATTATTAAGTATTAATTCCCACTGCAATGTGGAAATCGAAGGTGTATTGCATTAATTCCTTCAAGCCTCGAGTATTCCTAAATCACAATGTTATTACACAAAAGCCCAGTGTAGATGTATAATGTGTTAAATATTGTAAATATATCATATGCGATATGATCACATTATCTTTAGTATTATCTTTGTCACCTTGGGATTTCATACATTATGCCTGGAGCAAAACAGAACATTATTGGTCTCTTAGAGATCAAGCTTTCGAAGCCTCCTTATCATATTGATTGATTAACAGTAGATGTGATAAATAAAGACCACTAGGTCCGTTACTGGAAAGATTTGGACTGACATTGCATGAAGATGTTCAAGTCATAAGTTGTCAGAATCATGACATTTAGGTCCAGGGAAATCATTGCCTTCACGGTTCATTGGTCATTATTAAAGGAACAAGGCCCTTTTATTAACAATACATTTCGTGGGAACCTTAGGTGAAGGCAATGCAAACGTCCCGCATACCAGTGCATATACACGGAATCTCCAGTAGGGAGGCCATACTGCAATGTCATAGAGCAAGGAAAAGGTGTAAATAATTAGAAAATCAGAACTTTTGCAATATCACGTATGTATACATATTCAATCAATATATCAATAATTTTCTCAAGAGTTTTGCTGTAGTGCATTGATTTAATTAATTTGGAACAACTCAAAATGTGTATTATATCACTTGAGGTCTGAATGTTTCTGCAATTGTATCTTTATTGATTTAGTGGCCTGTAAATAAGGACATTTTAACCAGTATTACTTGTAGAGAAACGCTCAGCAGTTTGCAGTTTCTACACTGGAGTGGCATAGGAAGGCAAGAAACAAGTCAATGTAAATCTAGTATTATGACATGGGGGTCTTTACAAGTATTATGCATTTTCATCTTCAAGCTGTTATCTTTATGGATTATTTTGTATGCTGTTATCGTTATCTTGTCGTCTCATAAATGTACCAGGAGTGCCCTGACCTTGTATTAGTACTCCCTGGAATATGATGCTACCAAATAAAGACATTTCTTGGTACTCGAATTCACTGTCTTTTGTTTCTGCTTTCCAGTACAGGCTGAATATTTACAAAGCAGTTAATAAACTTTCGTAAAAACTTCTGATATCAAACTGAAATCTAAAACAACAGCTCCCGTATTGTGGGTGTGTACTTTTACATTGTCGGCTCCAACCCTTTTTCTTTTCTTTTTGGTCATTAAAGGGGACAATATGTGAGAGTGTAGCATTTCTACACCAGAGGGCACAACCAGTCATGTAAAAGGCTGGTAGTAGTAATGGGTCTACATGAAGTATCCATCCCCGTGCTTATACTCACCTTGGAGCAGTTGACCCTGCCGGCCTGGTCAGGTGGATTTGGTAGGGGAACCATGAATCAGGCCTGGCTTGATATTTGATAATGTCATTTTGTAAAAGCATAAAAAAATATAGTAACCTCAAAATTTCTGCAATAAACATTGGCTTCTAGGAATGCACATTGCATGATGGTGTCATATTGTTTATTCAGGTATTCTATTTTACCAAAATCAATACTGCCCAATATTATACATCTCCAGACCACGATCCTTCCCTTTCCCCCTGCCTCCGATTCTTTAATATTTCATAGATTACTGCATACTCAGTGACGGAGATGTCTATGTTTAACTTTTCTTGATTAATGGGCCTTTGATGGGGGGGGGGGGGTCCCATGTTGATTTTAAGAAAGGCCCATGAAAACTCAAACAAAACAAAATTTGTATGGTGCTGTGCTAAGAATAAGCTACATAGAGTCTGCCTGTGATAAATGGGAAAGAAATTACGATGGTATCATCTTTCATGTACCTTTGACCTATCCTGGACAGTGCGTTAACCCTGGAAGATTACGCCAAGGCAATGCATGATTCTTGCAATTTTCTAGGCTTTAAATTGGGCAAAGTCAGATGTAGTATTTCGACAGCTACAGCGATAACTATATTTAAACAAACAATTCTTCCCAAATTTGATTACTGTTCTTTTCTTCTCGATTGTGCTACTCAGAAATGGCAAATGAAAATTGGGAGAATCCAAAACAGATGTCTCAGAATTTGTCTACGTAGGGAAATTAGAGGCAATTCTGTGAAGAATTATTACATGTTGATGTAGGTACTCCTCTCCCACCTGCTCGAAGGGAAGAGTTGCTTATCGTAAATTGTTCTCCAGGGCTAGAAAACTAAAGTCTGTCCCTAACCCTAGAACTAGAAGTAACTTTCTCCCCACGTTCACATTAAGGAGACCAGAATTTTATAAGAAAAGCCTGCTTTATCGTGGTACTCAAGGTTGGAATTCTCACATTCAAATCTGTGATAATAGATCTAGTTTTAAGTTGCAGCTAAAACACCATCTGGGCACATCTGAAGAAGCATAAACCAAAAAGAAAAAAGAAAAAAGAGAAAATGCAGAAAAAGACTAAATGAAGTGGAATCCTAGGTCACTGCCTCTCTATTCATAAAATGTAACCCACCTCAATGTGGACCAACTGCTGCCTTGTATCTGAGCACACTGTGATATTACTCGGGGAAACCTGACATAACCCTGTGATACTTTGTCCATAGCTCACCTGTACATTATATGCATCTCTCATTGTATATTATCATCCCTGTTGTTAGAGCCTGCTTGCAGCAAAACTGGGCACGATTCGGCCTTCCTATGTACTTGTATCTCTACCTACATGTCTTGTACTATACTCTACGTGGACGGCTCATTGGAGTCTAGAACAAAAACTATGTATGTAATATCATGGCAATAAACCGTTATGAGGTACATAACCAAAAACAAAACAAAAAAAAACTAGTGTCACTAAGGGCTGCGTCTCAAGAGATTGATACAATTGAAACGTCTTTGACCGGGTGTAGTATTTGACCTGTGTAGTCTCTGACCGGGTGTAGTCTTTGACCAGCAAGTATTATCAGGGCTAAAATGGGAATTACCAAGAACACCAACAGCCATGTCCCATGTCGATTTTAAGAAATGGCAATGGGGTCTAGGGCCATTCTAATACCAAATCCTTTGTATCTAACTTTGCAAGAAAAGAAACCATGAATTCGAAGCGTTTCCATTATATCTATATGAAACAAACTTTTGCACTATACAGAATGTCTGGAGAATGTCTGGCAAAGGTTTAGTAGTTTCTGCCAGATGGGGAAATGGTATGATAGTAATTGCAGAGTACTAGGACGGGGTAGTTGAAAAGATAAAGATTTCACCTATATTTTGTTTGACATTTCCTGAACACAGCTCACACATACTCATACATACAAAATTACTGACTCAGATCGAAGACGTTAGTTGTATTATATAATGCATTTTTATTTACATGAAGTTTTACATTCGAACCTGTTTGGTCAACTTTGACAGCCATGCTTTAGAATTCAGACGCACCGTCTTTCCGTCACTAAAGACTTATCAGTCTAATATCATTGGTAGCTGACATCATTATGTTAAATGTAATCATTCTTGGCATATAAAAGGTTATATCAAAGCGCATACATATTTGTAAAATTATTAATGCTTTCATTATAGATGATGTACATGTATTACCTTTTGGTTTCTTTAGCTGAAGACATTGTATATGTATATAATATATTATATATGTATATATATATATATATATATATATATATATATATATATATATATATATATATATATATATATATATATCATTAGTTATTATCATATTATTCATATCATGCCAACTTTAGTAGATTCACAGTCTGGCAATGTTGGCAATACAACCAGCGTCATGCCAACATTGGTACAATGTAGGATAAGTCATGTCATTCCAACATTGGTCTACATATCTCCAACCTCCACCAAAGGGCATTGAAGGTTGTATAATTTTTCCCAGCAGATCCATTGATTCCCATGATTTTCCAACAATTGAAGCCCATGTGTATTATACAGCTTTTGAAACCAGAGATATTACTTTTATAATCTATTTGATTTTTAGTAGCTGCCTTTATTTGCAATTAAACAACCAAACAACCAAACATACCAATGGCCAATCAGCAAATAGTAGCAAAAAGCACTTGAGGCAACAATAATGTTCAATGTAATGCCAACGCTAGCTAACGTTGAACTAACGTTGGTACAACGTGAGAATGCCCTGCTAGTTAGGTTCCTCTTTCAATGTGTATCATTCAATAATCACTCACGCATTCAAAAATCACTCAGCCGTGAAAATAACTCTCAACTTAAAGTGGACTATAAAACCAAGCATAACGTCCTTTTCTGCATCCCTGCACTGAAAATCCATAGGTTGAAAGGGTTAGTCAGTACAGACTAACCCAGGTTGGTCATATGAGAGCTAGTCACAATGGCAAAGTTATATTCAAAAATGACCAAGGGGTCAGTCAGTAGTGGCTAACCTAGGTCCATCATTGGTGTGTTGTATTTGTATACCACCAGTTGGGGCCACCTGTGATGACCACTCAGTGGCTCCCCCTGGAACTAAAAAGACTAAGGTGGGTTGGTCAGTAGTGACTAACCTGACAATAATAACTAATCTAGGTTGGTGGTATAGGGAGCCAAAAAATGACTAACTAGGTTAGGCACTAGTGACTGAGAGGTTGGGCGTATAGGGAGCCTAGAAATATCAGTGTGAGGGTGCTAGATGATAACTACTCCTTGATTTCTCTCAGCAAAGTCTCGATGGTCAGGTCTGCATACCTCTGCGCCTGTTCCTTGCTGGTTACATGAGAGTAGTACACAAATGTCCAGAAGAGTTTGCCATTGAAGGTAGCCAAGTTGTTGGCAAACACGGCACCCTCATGCTGTTCAGCTGAACATCCAAATCGGGCTGTAAGTTTGACATTGCTGGTCTCATCTCTGTTCAGGAACTTCAAGTTACCAAGGTTGGTGAACACAAGGTCACGGTTCCTTCGACCTGGGAGGCTTTCACATCCATTTGTGATCAACTTGTATGAATCATCTGATTTGATTATATTACCAACCATCGTGAAAAACATGAACTGTGCATTGGATTTGAACAGGCCTTTCAGATCTGTGGACACTTTGGACACCATGGTCCAAAAACCCAGTTCTGGTCGAACTTCTGTGCTTAACATAACTCCAGCAAAGTAAGGCCCGAAATAGTCAGTGAGTTCCTCTGACTGAAGGTAAGGGCGGAGGTTGCAGGTTGGGGCAGATGATATGTTGTGTGTCTGAGTCAGCTTTCCACCGTCGGCCATGCTGCAGTAGGCTACACAGGCAGCAGTCTGAATTGCACAATGTACGGTGGTTTTATGTTTCTTACATGCAGCCAGAAGCTGGGAAGTCTGCTCCTTGGTCAGTTCAACTGGGATGATACAGGTCTTCTTAGGAGCATTTGGATTTCTGTCAATTTCCACCCCAAGATTCTTCACGAATACTGGTGACTTCAGCATTGCCTTCATCATGAGCCTCAAGAAAGCATGGATTGAAGTTAGGTAATTGAAGAGGTTTGTTTTCAGGTTGTATGTTGCTGAATATATATCAGCAGAGTCAATGTAGGCATCCATTGGAGGCAGGAGGGACATGGGCTCAACAGTTGGCTCATTACCATCCAGAATTTCATGGAGCCTCGTCAGGAATTCACCAAAGAGACGGCTGTAGGATGGTCCATCCGTGATGAGATGATGAAAGGCAAAGACACAAGCAGCCTGGTAGGGATAGCCGTCCTGCTGTCCATCATCATACGAGGTCTGAGGGATGAATCTTACTCTCCATAAAGGGCCCTTTTCTGCATCAAATGTTGTCAGAATCTGTTCTTCCATTAGTCCTTGCCAATCTTTAGTGTCACAAACCTCCAGGTCCACCTTGAAATCTTTGATTTCTTTCATGTAGGCATACTGGCCATTTTCTTTGCCAACTCTTATACGTAATAATGGGTGCCTCTGAGACAAAGCTTGAAGAGCTTTACGGACAATGGCTTCTGTCAGGGGCTTTTTAGAACGGATGAAGGTAACATTGGACAGAATAAGGACTCCCGTTTCTCCTGAACGGGCCATAAATTTCTCTGAAGCTCCCAATCTTCTCGAGCCTGGACCATGCGTCCCCATACCATCTTCTTTCCAATAACGTTGTGGTCTACGAATAAGCTGGCTTAGAAGGAATATGAATCCAACAGCGACAATGAGGAAAATCTCAACCAGCATGGTGAAGATTGATCTGAAAACAACCATATTCATATACATACCATGAAATGTAGCACATTGACATATCAAATATTTCAGTATAAAAATGTACCAGATGCATTTAATATACAACAGCTGTTTATGGTAATGAAGAGCAAATGAATAAACATCTCTTTCTGAACCAAATTCTTCCTCAACACTATCAGTCCTGGACTTGAAATGGGACTCAAAACGGTACTCCAGGTGATAAACGATACTTGTTTTATAGGCTATCAATATAGTGATAATCCCTTATTTATTATTATGGAGGTTACCCTTCCGTGAAGACAATTTAAGACACAAAATAGCTTGATTATAAATGAGGGGTACAACTTTGATTCGGATTGGTTAAGCAATGAGAGGCATATTTCTTTTGGGTGGAAAGCCTACTAAAACGCTGTATCTATCATTTCACTGCTTCCCTTTTTTCTTCTAAGGGAGTGATCATTATCGAACTACAGGGGCTCCTGAGATTTTACATGGATATGAGAAAATACGTTATGCCTTCTGCCACTAAATCTTTATAGTGCACCATCCCCCTGTACCAAAGGTGCCAACATTTCTTTTACCCCATTGTCATTAAAGATGGTGTGTCAGATAAATGTTTAGAGATTTTTTAGTTCTATCATATTACTATTGTATATCCTATCCCATATGTCTTCCCTAACTTTTAAAACTATCGGCAGTGTCTTAGTCTATAAGATGAGCACATGCAGTGCAATATTTTTTACTGTAGGTCGACACTAAAACTCCCTATGTGTTGATACTGCATGGCTCAGTGCATTCTCTATCAGATTAGTTCCCCCCAATACTCTCCTGGGGGAGTGCCTGAGTCAGTGAGGTAAATCAGGTTCATTGTTATCAATCTCAAATTATGTATTAATAGACAAATATGTTGCACTGTTTATCAGCTAAAATGATAATGGAACCCATGGCATTGAAGTGATATCCATTTTGAAGAAATGGTTTGGGAAGTCTATTAGCTGATATACCATCTTTAACTGTACATGGCTACTGCTTACAAGAGGCAAGATTTTTTACGCTGCCCCACTCAAAAGGGATAGGATTCGCCCTCGCTCTCCCCACACCACCCTCTGTTAATGATAAATTATTATTCTCTATCAATCTGATATGCATTATTGTATTTATAATATGAATTTGGATAAGAACAAGATTATTATGATATAAGATACAATTATGCCTGGTGATGGTCATATCGATAATAAACAAATTCACAGAGCATGCATGTTGTTCATATTGATTATTTATTATCAAGTGTTAAACATTGCTACATATGAGTCTTTTTACTAGTAAAGCATAGACATGCACAGAGCAGGATGCACGAGTCAGATGGGAAGGCATTATCATAAAAGTATTTGAGAACTATGAAGATTACTAATATAGGCACGATATCACTGTATTTTATTTAGAAGTTGAAGCTGAAGGTGATAGTTCTTTAATTTATCCTGGAAAGTTAAACATATAGGCCTAGGACATACTAATGTCTTACTAATATCCAATTCATGTTTTCGCAAGAAATTGGTATAATTCAATGGAATATAAGAAGCCACCATTGGCTTTAAAGCCATCAGAAGTAGTTCTTAAAGGCAACCATGTATATTTTATTTACGTCCAATAACCCTTCAACAATGGCAGAGTGATTTATTGCACCAGTATTCTGTTGTCATAATGCACTGGCGAGTAGCTTGCCTACAGGTGCTGCATAAGCCGACTCAACAGCATAGATACTCCCAGGGTCAACATGATGAACCAATGCAGTGCCAGTGAGAGACACAAAGGTACTGCATTGGTGCATCATGATGACAACCACCATTAAAGGTTTAAAGAGCAACATGCTTACTACTCTTTGGTTTCTCTCAGCAAGGTCTCAATGGTCAGGTCTGCATACTTCTGTGCCTGTAACTTGCTGGTTACATGAGAGTAGTACACAAATGTCCAGAAGAGTTTGCCATTGAAGGTAGCCAAGTTGTTGGCAAATGTTGCCCCTTCATTTTGCTCGGCTGAACACCCAAAACGTGCTGACAGCTTGACATTACTGGTCTCATCTCTGTTCAGAAACTTCAAGTTACCAAGGTTAGTGAAAACAAGGTCCCGGTTCCTTCCACCTGGGACGCTTGCATTGGCAGTTTTTGCTGCCTCCCAAAAAGCATCTGATTTTGCCATCTTTGACATCAAGGAAAGGAAAAAGAAAGGAGCATGAGATTTAATTTGGCCTGCAAGATCTGCATTCACCTTAGTAACAATGTTCCAGAAGGGCAATTCAGGCCCAACTTCAGTATCGATCATGATAGCTGCAAAGTAAGGGCCATGATAGTTTGTGAGTTCATCTGCACCAAGGTAAGGCCTTAGGTTACATGTTGGACCAGAGTTAATCTTATGTGTCTGAGTCAGCTGTCCACCGTCAGCCATACTGCAGTAGGCTACACAGGCAGCAGTCTGAATTGCACAATGTACGGTGGTTTTATGTTTCTTACATGCCACCAGAATCTGTGCGGTCTGCTCCTTGGTCAGTTCAACTGGGATGATACATGTCTTCTTAAGAGCATTTGGATTTCTGTCAGACTCCACACCAAGATTAGTTACAAACAATGAGGATTTTGCGAAGTTCTTTGCCATGAATCTAACCATTGCTGGAACAGAAGTCACCAAACCCAAAAGATTTGTCATGAAGTTAAACTTGTATCCTTGAATATCAACTGAGTCAATGTAGGCATCCATTGGAGGCAGGAGGGACATGGGCTCAACAGTTGGCTCATTACCATCCAGAATTTCATGGAGCCTCGTCAGGAATTCACCAAAGAGTCGGCTGTAGGATGGTCCATCCGTGATGAGATGATGAAAGGCAAAGACACAAGCAGCCTGGTAGGGATAGCCGTCCTGCTGTCCATCATCATACAAGGTCTCTGGGATGAATCTGACTCTCCATAAAGGGCCTTTTTCTGCATTAAATAGCTTTGGAATTTGGTCCTCCATTAAGCCTTGCCAGTCCTTGGTGTCACATACTTCTAAGTCCACATCAAAGTCTTCAATCTCCTTCATGTAGGTAAACTTGCCATTTTCCTTGCCAAGTCTCATACGTAGCAGTGGATGCCTCTGAGACAAAGCCATCAATGCTTTATGGATGATGGCTTTGGTCAGTTGAGATTTGGAACGAATTATGGTGACGTTGGACAAAATAAGGCCTCCCTGCTCGCCCAGAAGGCCCATTACTGATTCTAATTGTCCCAACCTCCTGGAGCCTGGGCCTTGGACATCCATGCCATCCTCTGACCATGAGCGTGGGGGTTTGCGGAAAAGCTTTGCAAACAGGAATATTAACCCAATAACCAAGGTGAGAAAAATCTCAAGCAGCATAGCGGAAGCAGATCTGAAATCAAGCAGGTGGGATATTATTGATACTGAAAAGATGTGTACAAAATGATTGAATGGAAAGCACTGGTGTAGGCCCTATTATGTACTACTATAATCGTACTACCATGTTAAAAGGATGAAACTTCCCTTATATACTATAGTTAGCCTTATGTGTAGGAGTTCAGACATTTCGCATATCCCTTCTAATCTATTCTGGCACATTGCCATATAATTCATAGTTCCCATCCCGAAAAGAAAACAACAAAAGAGAAAACAGAATTATCAGATAAAGGCTAATTATATACAGGGGATTGTCAGTGTATACCATGCAGAGACATTTAATGAATATATGTTTGGAGCCTACAGAATGCCACACCCACCCCCCCCCCCCCCACCCCTGAGGGGGATAGGATTTTTCAGATGTATTCATCACAAATGGCAATGGATAAAGGGATGGGCTGAGGTGGGAAAGGTGGTAGTAAACAGGTCAGACACAGCTGGAGAAACGGGACAGGAAGAAATGGGAATGGGCATGCAGCCATTCACGACTGTTTTGGATTACCGTATTCGACGTAGTAAGGGCCTCGGGCGCTTATAAAATTATTTTGTCACTAGGCCCAAAAATGGCCATGTCGCCATGTCGAATTTAGTGGTCCACACCCATCAGGTTGTGTAAACAGCAACACTGTTTGTAGGCTACTACAGTACTCTGGCCTAGAAGAGTCTATAGTACAGCACCCCTATGCAGAATCCTGGTGCGGAGGAGTCAGGGTAACCCACATAGGGAATTCATTACTATACACTATGGGTTCCACATCCATACAAGCAATAACCTTGTAACCAAAGAGCATTATCAAAGCATTGGGAGTATTATCAAAGCAGCAAGCTCACCAACTTGTGACCAAGGGTCTGTATTTGTTCTACTGTAGTTCTAGCCAAATAACTAGTGGCAAATCAGTGAAGAGGGTGAAGCTCTAACTATAAATGTATGAATCTTACCTGTTCTGCTGCTAACAAATCAATATTCAACCAGTACACTAACAGGCTGTAGTGAGTGTACAAACTACCAGGACAAACTATAAATGTAGGTAGGTCGCTGCCTCAGTGCCACATGAGGAGTGGTACACGGAGGTCTAGTTTTGAACTATAGTGGGAGTGTAGACTGGAGGGGCTTCCAGGGTCGACAAGCTCCCGGGGATGTGTGCAGGGAGGTAGTCTCAGACTCAGGGATGTGTGCATTGCAAACTGGGTCAAAGTTCACCAGAGTTCAATATCTAGGACAAGGAGTCAAGTGTAGGCTACGGTGGGCCAGGTGTGTCATTTTTAACTCTTTTACTTTCTCGTATGTGTGAATCTCACACATACTATTTAAAGTATTACACAAATTGTTGATTAGATTTTTAAAATTGTTTTGTAATTGCAAGATTAAAATGTAATCTTAATGTGCATGTACTATACTTTTGAGTAATATTATTACTTACATGTATTGAACCAGAAGACTTTAAATACATTATGCACAATAAAATTGTAAAAATGTATTACTAATGAGAGGACTAACACGTAACTATTGCATTGTTGAATGATAAAGCTTAGCAAATGAAAATGGGTCTGGAAACCCTTACTGATGGCTCGCCTTTTCTACCGTACCCCAAAATCAATACAATGTTACTCATATAGCCACGTGCTACTGCATCACTGTAGGCTACATAGAATCGACAGTACATCAATATATCTCTACTGCACGCTGTACCCTAGTGTGTATACTGGACTATAGTTTTCAAGGCAAAATCTATAACCATGAGTGAACTTGTACTCTTGATAGTATTACCATGTACTACTCTGATATAGATAATAATAAACCATATTGCATGCATATGTATACACATGGAAGAACTGTGAAATGACCGGGTAGATGACAGGATATGAGTCGATCATGACATGATATTGAGTCGATCATGACATGAGTTTTGTATGCTATGAGAGATCAATAATAATAAAAAATTAAAATCAGACAGGCTAATTCCCATGTCATATGTTCACACTGAGTCCAAGTCAAACACAAGACAAACCTGTATACATGGATACTGTAAATTTGTAATGATGAGAAGTGGGCAACGGGGAGGTCGGGTGGTTACCACAGAGAATTGGACCCCTCTTGAGTGGTTGTAGGGGTGGGGAGCAAAATATTTCACCCCTTTTTAGTTACTATATTATAGGATTAGCTAATATTGCTCCTCCCTTACTCCCACTTCCTCCCTCCATGCCCCCTCTCCTCTATATCAACACTGCCACAGCATGAGCTAAATCAAAATGAAAACTGCTGGTGTCACTTTTATGCATCATTTATATATTTATTCATAATGACAAACAAAACACCACAAACACATACCAGAAACACGGGAGGTATAAGTAACATGGAATAAAGCGGACCATCTCCGACAAAACTGCCCGTTTATGACTACCACTCGACCCAAATTAAGTTGATTTACCAATAGCACGCACCATACGTTAGGAAAGAATTGAGGGTGTTTTTTAATGCCTTTTGTTCTTTCCCAATGCTATTGTCAAACCACTTTTTTTTCGTATAAACCAAAATATATTGCTCACTTTTCTGGAAAGCAAAATCCCTAGGAAGCTTCCTTTTTTCCCTTTATTTATTTTTTTTTTTTTTGGGGGGGGGGGGGGGGTAGGGGGTGTGGCCTCTTTTCTTTCTTTTTTTTTACCGTTTTGAAATATCTGAACAGTTTTATCGGGTATGGTCCAACATGTGTCCTTCAAATTCATATCACATCACTCTCAAAAGGTATCTTCGTCTCATTATTGAGCCAGTTCTTATTGATTGTATGTTGTGGCGACATTTTAAATGGCAGTACTTTGTACAGTAAATATCCCAAGAGTCAAGTCATTATGTACAAGATGCGTTACCAACTTAATAATGAAACAAATTGAAAATGATAATATGTATGGGGGAAAAAACAGACAACATATGATATCAGATGACCTTTTGAAGGTTCATGGTTTTGATGATTGATATTAAGATGGTACATTTGTTCGTTATTCGCGATCAGATAATATTCACACTCATATTCTGGCGGTAAATTTCAGCATCCTACAAGTATACACGTTTTAATTGTCGGATATTTCTGTGCATACAGATGTATACAATGCATTGTCATTTTAGATTGTAACTGCCTAGTACATGACATTAGGCTGTTATCAATCGCTCAAAAATGCCCTCTGGACCCAGGAGTATATGGGCACCACACTTTTATTTTTGTAGCCCAGTCTGATACCTACAGAAAGAAATATTACTTTTTTTTTAAATGGTGACGATGCGCACTGCTCTGCTATATTGATTTGATGTCACGCATTGACAGACCACGCTGTGGGTTGTTTTCTGTGGGTGAAAAGTCATTTCAATCAACTCTTTTGCCACAAATTTACCAAAACATTCACCATATATAAATATATGTGTATGCTCCAAACATATATCTTTGCATTCTTACATTAGGAATTGCCAGTTAATACAATAAGGGAGTACTGTAAACCCTTGTGTATAAGCCGCACCTCGTGAAAGGAGCCTCGGCTATATAAGCCGCACTGAGGGTCTGTGTCGTGGACCATACGTGAAGTTTTACGGTAGTCCTTTGGTGACAATGTAGCTGGGGCCGGGGGGTAGGGGGGTGGTGGTTCAGGAGCCATCTTGGAGGGAAAAGGCAATAAAATATCACCCTTTAAAGATGGAAACAATGCCAACACGGTCAAGCAGAAACTCCATCCCCATACCACAGACTTTAATCTGTGCCATACCCGTTATCGATGAACTTGAACCTCCCTTATCAGTGCATTTATTAATCATCTACACATGAGCCTGTCTCTATATTCAGTCATGTTGATCTGAATATCTCTTATTAGTCGATCGTAGTCGCACACATATTCATAAAAAAAATCCCATGTATTTGTTGGTTGCCGCGCACACAAACATATCCCACACACGACACATCATCTACCCTGTGTTACATTCCGCCATGTACCATTGTAAAATGTTATCTTTTTAAATAACCAGAAAAATGTCTGATATTCAATCTGTACATTTATCATCAGATGTATATATATATACAGAGGAGGAGTTGTTATAACTGCCAACATACCCGCTTAACAATGAAGTCTTATATAAATATTCATATGGCGATAACGTGAATGAACATTTATACACTTATGGTATATATTACAAATATATATCCTGTATTCATGTATATATATAGCCGTGCATCCATGTGTGTATCATTGTTTGTGACAAAGGTATCTACCGTGAAGTCTCGCAACTAACCCACATCTCGCGTCTAACTTGTATAACCCGCATCTAGACATTGGGTTAATCCTATAACCCGCACTGGTGATTTTATTTGTGTTTAACCAGCAGGTTGAACGTGAGACTTTACGGTACATACCAGTTTATGCCGTACAAGAAAACAGGGCATATTATAGTTCAGCCCTTTTCTACAAACACACCCCTTATATTTATACTTTTTGTATATGTTCAGGGATATGTTTATAACACATTTTAGCAAATGATAAGAATTACTTCCAACTGATAACATTTTAACAAATAAATGTTGCCCCCCTCACCACCTACCTAGCTTCACTACCTAACTTAAAACTTTATAGGAAATAAAGCACATTTGTCTGTCAAACTGTTTGCTCAGCTTCTTAACAAGGCATACTATTCTGAATTACTTGCAGAGAAAATTGATTTCACCTTTTTAATGATAATTATGATAGCATCTTCGCAGAGAAAGCGCCAAAATCCTATTTTAGTACAACATGATAGCAAAGGTAATGGACACAATAATTCCATTATATAATCAAGGCGCATTCGTAGCTTATAACCTGGTAATTTGTTCTTATATGTATACATCAAAACCATGGCACTAATTTTGCCTACCGTAAAACCTTGTGTATAACTTATACTTTAAGCGGTATCTGCATATAAGCAGCATCTCGAGTTTAGGAAATACTATAAGCCGCACCTGGATTGTGAAAATCGCTACTTTCGTACTTAGCAAAAACCCTCGTATAGGCCACGCCTAGCCTTTGTGACAACCCTTAAAGACCCACTGCAGCTTATATACACATTGTTTTACGGTAGTTATTGGTATAGATAACATATATCTGATACCATTCGTGTTGTAGTCCTCTTTCATTCAACAGCTGGACATTCACATCAAGTTTTCCGATAAAAAAATAAAAAAGTAAAAACGCTTTTTGGAATATAAACCGAAACCAAATGCACTTGAAATCATTCCAAACATTAACAGCCACTTTTTCACACATGAAACCAAAGGATAATAGCACTGCTTCTCATTTCTACTATTTTGATAAGTTTTCACAAAGGTATAATCATTTTGAGCTAGTCCTGGGGAGATATACAAATTCTCAGCTGGAAGCAAAACTAAATATAGATGACTACATTTGAGATGAAAATTGATAACACTTATTTCATTCAAGGCATTTGAAATTATGAACTGGAGAAGAGGAATGGTTTGACATGATACCTTGGTGTGTTTAATGTCTTCTATTACCACAAGAAAACATAACATCCTCTAAATTGGAATTAAATTACATAAATAGAAAGAAGTCAAAACAGGGAAAGGTCTGTTCTCCAAAGAGGGACTTCTAATGATACAAGAAGAGCTGTTGTACACGAATATATACACAAGCATCGGTCGCATCATAATATCTTCATAAATTGCTACAAATGAAGACTATAACAAGCACATGGTAAACTAACAATTGCACTTTTGTCATTAAATAGTGAAATGCACGGGACATGTATGATACAACTTCCCAAACTTTACTCTTGAATAACAGTGATTCTTCTCTTTAGTGAGCGCCTATGGTTAAACAGAGTTGATAAATCATGAATTGTGTTCATGTCATACAATTTACAATACAGTTTATAATCATTTGGAAACCATCCAGTGAAAGTATACTATAATTTAATGTTAACAATCTAATTTGCCCAATAAAGACTTAATTAAATATTGTGCTCCTAACCACAATATTCCAATTCTGATTAAATCATTGAAATAGAACTAGACTATCAACATGATATTAAACTTATTTTGCTTTAAGTTACAGAAAGCTCTGGCACATAACTCACCATACCATAAGGGGATACTAGGATCTGCTGTTTAACTTTAGGGAATTATGAATAAATAACACAGGTTTAGTCACAGATCAGGCTCAATGGTTTGTATGATTATAAAGGAATCACAGACTCTTCTATATATGCAAGCTCACAGGGCTGGTGGTTAAATCATTCAGACTGCACACACATAACCATCTCCGGTGTTTTGTATATTAAGCATATACATTTACTTTCTGCACCTATAAAATAACCTTTATAAGGCAGCCAAAGATAGCTCTGGAATCGGCTCGAAAACCATGTCAGACTCGAATGAATATTTCTTCGCTCCGCGGCACTGCCAGAGATGTTGTAGTCTCGCAACAAATTCACAAATCTGGCTTAAGCATGCTAGACCACTATGTGATATCACGATGTGTGGGCATTTGAACTCTCTCATAATAATCCATGATTGAGGCCCCTATCACTGCTAGCATTCTTATTATCCCCAGATTCTCTTAAACACCCTTATAATAAGAGCACCACTCCTGACCACCCTTTTACCGCAGCAGTATAGACTATTTAGCGACAGCGGTAGATATCAAACGATTGACAATAGCACTTATCACAAGGGACAATTTTGCACTCCACTTACAACACCCTTATTGTATATGTGTATATTTTGGCAATGTTAAACAGGGGATGCTTGTATGTATAGATCCCCTCTGTGTTGATGCATAGACCTTACTACCTTGTTAGGTAGATTAAGACTTCAAGGGCCGGATAGGGCATTTAAGCATCATGACAACCCTACGAGGGTGATACACCCCCGAAGGATAGGAATTATGCTTGAATGCAGCCCTGGCGAGTAAATAGCCAGGACTGTAGTCATGCAGAAAAGGTATATTGCATTAAAGCACTATGCGGTCTTTAAAGGGTTAAGACTTCATGTGGTACCAGCAGATCTGTATCATAGAGCTTGATGTCAATAATAATTGTACTGTATTTCTCCATTAATATACTTCTGTGGAGTTCGATAACATTATCTGCCTTTCATTTTCAATTTCATCTTCTTTTTGAGTAGCATCTTCCTCTTGTTCTCTTCAGCTTCCATCTTCATATCGGCAAGGTCCTCCATACGACCAATCTTGGCGCTATAAAGAAGATATTAAAAAAATAAAAGAATTATTTTCTATACTCGTGAACGTGTAAATCGTACACATGTGCTTTATCAATTCTTCCAATTGTTTACAATAATTAATTTCCACATTTTAACACTTTGTAATCACAGTGACTTGAACACACCCAACCTAATCTATATTGTTGAAGACTTTAATACAACACAACAAAGATCCCATCTCAGTTTAAAGGTGGTTTCTTTGGTGCCGTCTCTAAATCATGTTTGGTCTAATATACTTCAACCCACCTCCTAGCCTCTTCCCGCATGGTAACAGAGAATCCAACGTCCATATTCCTGAGATCAGCTTCATCTTCGTCTTTATATCTGTAAATAAAAGGTCAAAATCAGTAAGCCTAAGTTTATTCATAACCACTAGTCCATATCACCCTGCCATAAGCAGCTGATCCTCTTTACTTATTAATGTTGTCAATTTTTTTCCTACCCTAAAGAAGGTTTTAGAAAAAATTAAGTACATGTCCATGCTTTATATGTGAACTTAAGCATATTTAAGGGCATTTTATAATATCTATATAAATAGTTTAATATCATCAAATATACAAATCATTATTCCGCGTGATGATAATTCATTACTGAAAGATCTCTAATTCATACTAAAGGATATGACCAATGGCAATAACTTACTTTCGTTTGTCATAGCCAAAGATATCTCTAATGGCTGAGGAGTAGTCCGTGGCTTCACTGTCGTCAATGAATCCATCCAGGTCCTCTTCGTCGCTGGCAATGAAGCCGTCCAACTCCTCGTCATATTCACTGTCCTCATCGCTCTCAATCCTACGTGGTTTTTTCTCTGTTTGTACGAAAATGTTAAAAATGTGGTGAGTAATTTGAAACAATCTATCACTTGTTTCTTAATATCTAAATGCTAATTAGTGCCAGTAATACTGGTTCCTTTTTGTGAGAACATACCAAAGATGTTATGCATTGGTGGGTTCTGCTCTGTAAGTTAATTTGAACTAATGGAGCTAATGGTAAAAAGCTTATGATGAATATACAGATGGCCATAGGCTAGTAATGTGTACCACATACACGCTGTACTTGTGTGAACCGAGATATGTTTTCTATGTGTTATAAACTTACGTCTACATCTGCAATATATCTGCTTCAATACCCTTTATATGAGTCCACTATAGTTTAAATTAGCTCCACAACCATTCTCTTTAATAACATCATATCTAAAAGAAACCCTTGATAACAATATGTATACATGCATTCCGATTGACAGATTTCCTTGTTAATAATCTCACCTGGTTTGGGATTGATCTTCTTATTTTGGGCCATGATCCTGTCGAAGGGGTTACTGTGGGCTGCCGGGGCGGGGGCGATGGCTGGCTTTTTGGACGCACCGCCCATGTCGCGCTTTGCTCCCGCCATAGAAGCAGACTTCACAGAAGCCTGCGGTTTAGCACTGGCGCTGCCCACTGACGGCCGGGTTGGTGCAGGACCCGGACCCGGAGCAGGCCGAATACCTTTATGTGGCCGAGATGGTAACGAACTTAAACCTGGTCGCTTTGTCTCCGGCCGCGGTCTATCCCTATATTGACCCCCCTCCTCGCTGTGACTAGAATCTCTGGACGGAGGAATTTTACTATGAGTCTGTGCCTCCCGACTACTGTCACCGTTCTTTAATTTCTGGTTGCTGGAAGGTTTAGATTGTTCGCGTTCATCATCACTACTATCACTATCAGATTCTGATACTGCATGTACTGACTTGTCTATCTTTAATTGGCCACCCTTTTGGTACCAGTCTTTGTACTCCTTAGTATTTTTTCTGGCAATCCTATCCTTTTCCTCTTGGGTCATGGGCCTGCCCTCTTTTTTGGGTGGTTTCTTTGGAATGGGATCTGCTTTCTTACCAGGTCCAGGTGCATCTGGTTTAAGCACAGTCTCATGCTTCTGATTTGCTAACTTAAGAAGGTCCTGAAAGCTAAGAACGTGTTTTGTGTTATTCGGCCGAATGAACTTCGGCTTGGGCAGCATTCGGGGAACACTGGCCACCGGTTTCTGTTCTTTATGCTTGTTCCTGTCTTTATCTTTATGTTTATCTTTGTGCTTATGTTTATGCTTACTTTTGTGCTCCTTGTGTTTCTCTTTACTGTCTTTATGCTTCTCTTTGTGCTTATCCTTCTTCTCTTTTGATCTAACTAAGCCACGTTTATCCGCTTTCAAATCAAGCGGAGTCCCCCTCCCTTTGTATTCTTCCTGCAGTTCTCTCCTTCTTTGTTCTTCCCTAGCCCGATAACCATCTCTATCAAGAATCTGTTTGTCTGAGGATATAACTTCTAGTTTAACATCAACCTCATCCTCGCCAGCCATTTCCTGATCATACTTGGCCATGAGTTTTTTGTCCGCGCGCCTCTGCTTATCAGACACGGGTTCCGATGGAGAAGTGACGACAGACACCGATCGGCTCTTGCGGCCACCGCCTGATTCAGACTCCTTAAGTTTTTCGATCATGGCAAGTCGCTTCTCCTCTAGTTTTAATCTTTCTTGCCTCTCTTTCTCGCGGAGCTGGTCTTCATCTAGTTGTTCGTCCATTTTGTGAATGTTATCTTTGGTCCTTTTGGCCATAGCGTTAGCTTTCCTTGTGTGTTTTACATCTTTCCTTATTTGTAACAGACCCTCTTTCTTCTTTTTCGCTTCAAGTTCTGAAATAGATTTATTTTTGCATTACAACGTGGCCAACAAAACACTATAAAATTCTAACTTTTGGAAATAAACATGAAGAGTTGAGTACTCTGATGAGGAAAGCAATTCAATAGGAGTAAATACATGATTTTCTTTTTCTTTTTATCATTAAACTAATAATCATATGACCTCTCAACTCTTAACATTATACAAGAAAATACATGAAAATTACATTCTTACTGGGGGGAAAATGAGGTTCTTATACACATGTCCTGGTAACTTCCTCAAGTTCCATCTTTTATATTACTAAACCCACATTTGCTTATATAAAAGATTGTCAAAAACGATAACTGACATATACTCTGACAATACCACTGTTGTCTAAAGTACTGTTACATCATGTTTTGTGATCCAATTGATAGTCACAACATGCTATATGGACACAGATCAGAGAACTGTAGGTACCGGTAGTATAACACACGGAGGTTGGCCCTGGTTATAGATGTAGTGATAGGCGGGTTAAACATCAGCAACTTGGGGAGTGGTCATTTGTACACAAATCGGGGCAGGATTTCAACCACTTAAAGAATTGGTCAGGGAAGATCATTCTGTACCTTTAATACTCAGGACCAAAAAAGGATGAAACAAATAAAGTGCCGTCAGATGAAATAGAGAGGGGCGGGTCCTTAAGACACATGGAAAAATGTAAAAATCTACAACCACCTCCCCCATTTCGTTGGGATGATTTGACCACTCCGTCTGAGAAATATTCAAGTAGAGAACGTCACGAGAGGAACCTTTAGAGTTTTTACCTTTTATATCATGGCACTATCAAAACTAAACTGTACATAGAGCAGATTACATTAGAAGGGACCACAGTGATAACTGATGGAAGAAAACTGAAATTCTAGACTATTATATAAATGGCTAAAGATATGAAATTAATTACTGTATGCTTGTTGCTTGTTAATTACTGTCTGCTTGTTGCCTGTTGCTGAACGGCTTGCTGTTGGTACTTTTAATGAGGACCAAATAAAATCGTTTTAAAAATCCCAAATTATCAATAATATGAATAATAACTTACGAGTTCATAAGTATATACAAGGGGAGGGGTGGAAGGTTAGGTCATGATTTACATGGCCCACCTTACCATAAAAAGAGGGGTGGTAGGTATTTCAGGGTTAAATAACCAGGCCTGAACCTAGGCCAGAGCCTGGATCTGGGCTTTGGGGCTATTAAACGTGAGATGTGCTTCAGCTGTTCTGTATGTACATGTAATACTAAAAATACAATTGCCAATACAATTTTACAATTTTGAAAAAGCCTAATACCCTGAAATAACCCGAGGCATGTCAATCCTGCATTTGTTAGCATGGTTCCTGTGCACATAAGTCATGTATTCATCAATTAATCAGTTCAAAGGTTGAAACTTAAAGCATGCTCAATACTAGATCATGAGAAAATAGTTTACTCACGACATGAAAATTAATTTGTTGAATAGGAAACAACAAAATAATTAGCAATCATCGGATATCACTGAATGACTTAAATGAAAAATGAAAGATGTTGTAAAGATGATAAAAATATCGGACATTCGCGCTACTTCATTTATCCTATTTGCACTTTCTAAGAACCAGTTTACTCTTTTTCTATTAGGAATCCATAGGAAAAGTTAGGTTGCCAGGTGAGTGCAATGCATTGGGAGAGCTCATTTAAGAATGCAATTACTTCATCTGCATTTTGTTGTTTATACTATTAGTCCTACAACGAAAGAATTCAGGTCCTGATAGTTACCTTTGGCTTTCTCTTCCTGCTCTTTTTTCTGTAGAAATGCTTTCACACTCTCTGACAGAACGCCCTTTGGTTTGACGGTCAGCTGCCGTTTTGCTGGTGCAAGGTTTGTAGTAAAACCTGACTTGTTCTTTTCGGCCTGGAAAAATGAACGTACAAGAGATAACTTAATTTCAGATAGCATTGTGTATCATATTAGACTGTGTCTCTGAGAGGTGTACTGAAATGTCTCACCTGACTCAGGGGGGACCCTAAGAGTAAGTCAATGATGTTTTGATTTACTTTTGATGCTTTGATTTGTAATAATTGTTCTCTATTGAACTAGATAAATGTATATCTTTTCATGGGTAAAATGCCCCAGGAGGTCATTTGAAGATTGTTTGAAGGTCACACCAATACATGGACTGTTTGATAGCATTACACTCTACACTATGATACTATGGATATGCCCTGAAACTCAACTCACGGCTCAAGTTAATGCATTGGAAAAAAAAGATTCCATTGATGAAATAGTATGTCTATTAAAATCCACATCACAAAAACTGAATCATTCTAGATCTACTGTACCATTTCTATATTGGTAGTAGGCTCAAGAAAAATTTCCTCGAACATTCAGTTCTAGACTTAGGTTAGGCACTGACCCATCTGCTGTGCGCGGGTCTGCCGGCCGTAGGTGTGAAAACTGTGATAAAACTAAAACTGGGGTGTTTTCAGCTCTCATATGTTTGCTGGCCCATTCTTAAGCTGTTTACAGGAGGATTTGGACACTTAAGGTGTCATATTAACGGGCTTGGAGAGTTCTTTCCAATGCATACTTTTCTTTAATGATTGGTTAAGGAAAATGAAACTTTGTCCTGCAGTGAAGTTAAACCTTGTTTTGTGAAGCATTTTATGGTATGAAAACTACATAGCACATGATTTTTAATGATTTGCACATATTCTATGGATAAATATGGTCTAGAAAATGTTCAGGTTTGCTATATTGGACAGGCAGCAGTATGTTTATTAGACCTCACAAAAATCATGAGAAATGAGCCCTGGGAGGGGATTAGCTCTCCACACCTCCCACCTACTGCTGTGGCCCACCAGCCCACCACTCAAGGGGCCAGGGTTATATTGGTACCTAATAGATTCCATTTAATACATGTAGTACCTATAGGATTCTATTGGTACCTATATGATTTTATTGGTACCTATATGATTCTATTGGTAGGCTACTTATGTGATTCTATTGGTACCTAATAGACTTTCTAGTGTTACCTGTAGGATTGTATAAGTACCCAATGGATTCTATTGGTACCTAATGAAGGGCTGCCAACTAGTAGGCTTTCGGCATATTAATACACTAATCATAATAAAATAAATATCTAATAATTGTTTCCACCTTTCGATTTTTTTTGCCCCCCCCCCCCAGGCAGGTTGAAGTTGAGCACGGTCAACCCCTTTGATCTATAGTAACGTGCAGGCTTTTTTACTAAAAGGGGTCCGAATTTTTTTGGTCCCCCCTTCAAGGGTTCCAAATTCTTTTGGTCCCCCCCCTAATCCACCAACCCCCCTGTTGTTAAAAAGTGACCACTCCCTTACCCTCAAATTTAAAAAAAATGTATTAATATTTTGTTAATATCATGATCATAGTAATTTTCAAAGTCATTGCAGCTACTGTAAACGATTTTCTTGAATTTTCTAAAATGGACAATTTTTTGTGTATTTAAATTCGCAATTTTTGAAATATTTTAGTAGTATGACTTTACTGGATAAATATTCACGCTGTACATATTTTCGCGGAATTTCTAATTTCCGCGAGAATCAAAAAAAAAAAGTCCAGCGCGAAAATTTCTACGTTTACAATATGCCTAGATATCCCATAACAAAACAAAATGCAATTTCTCCGTATATCAAAATAATAACCCTTTTTCTTTTTTTTAAATTTTTTCACAAAAATGACCTTTGACCTTTTCTTGACCTTGACCATGACCAATGTCATCACAAGCTTCATCTTATTTTGATGACCTTTAAAAATATGTTTTTTTCAAGTTACTAACTTCAAAAACCACTAAGGTACCTGGTGGTCATCTAATTGAGTCAAGCACTATGTAGATATTACCTGGTGACCTTGACCTTCATACATTCCTCTTGTCCAAGGTCATGTATGAATGTCAAAGGAACATTCCCATGTCCCCATTAAGTATATCTCATAAAATGAAAAAAAAAGATTTATACATATTTCAAGATAATTACCTTGTTTTTACAACTTTGACCTTTGACCTTGATATGACCTTGACCTTGATCAAGGTCACCATATACTGCATCTTATTCAAATTTCAATGACCTTCAAACTACTTTTTATTTTAAGTTGCTAACCTCAATATCTATCAAGAGGGAGTCATTTAAGTAATTCAGGCATATGTTGACCCCAGCTTAGTCGATCACAAAACTGAGATCCCAATCAAACTCTTAAGTACTGTTAATTGTGGCAGAAAAATGGGGTCAATTCCGGATCTTTAACTGGTCATAAGTCCACTTCAGATTGACATAAAGACTTCATTTTAAAAGCAAAATCGCTTATTTTCTTTAGCTCTATCCAGATCTAAATAGATAGAAAGCATAGGACCAAGTCTTAAAATATATGTAAGTGCCTACTTAGGTAGAAACGTAATTCTAAAAGTTTAAGAAAGGCTTGATGAAGTTTATCAAAAAAAATCGTAGACTAATTCATTTAAAATATATCTACTAGTATTTATTTTTTATGGAACTCAACTCACGGCTCAAGTTAATGCATTGGAAAAAAAAGATTCCATTGATGAAATAGTATGTCTATTAAAATCCACATCACAAAAACTGAATCATTCTAGATCTACTGTACCATTTCTATATTGGTAGTAGGCTCAAGAAAAATTTCCTCGAACATTCAGTTCTAGACTTAGGTAGAAACGTAATTCTAAAAGTTTAAGAAAGGCTTGATGAAGTTTATCAAAAAAAATCGTAGACTAATTCATTTAAAATATATCTACTAGTATTTATTTTTTATGGAATACTGCAGTGCCATTGATTTAACCAAAGAGCACCGTATTTCACCCCCCCCCCCCCCCCAATGAAATAACCCATGTCCATATTTCAGGGCCTTGTGACGTCATCAAAATGGCGGTTTGTTTACATTTGAACGATGTAGAAAAAGACTAGTTTAAGCCCTTCGCCCCCCATAACTTCAGGCATAAGGCCCTAATAATCTAATTTGAATCGAAAAAGGTAAAAAATAAACACAAAGGAACACTCGTTTTACTAAAACTTTTAGTCTGTTGACTGGGTTATTTCACTTGTTGACTGTCAGGCCGCATTTCACTTGGCCTACGGCCTCGTGAAATACGGCCCGACAGTCAACTCGTGAAATAACCCAGCCAACAGACTAAAACTCGTGAACCTTTGTCTATTTATTAAAAGTGCCTATTAAAAATATAACAACTTAACATTGCATCCATCCTTGGCTTCATTAAATGAAATTTGTCAAAGCAAAGGTGACCCAAAATCTAACCCCTGACTGAGGCTGACCTGTTTTAATATGGTACAGCTACTAGTACTACGTTCACAAGAACAAGTTCAACTTCATTCAAGTTGACTTGTTACTGTCAAGAATTGTAGTTGTAGCCATGTAGGCCTACTTTAAATTATTACCTGGTAGTCTGATAATCATAATGAACAGCTGCTTTGTTATGATACTGTTTAATCAAGCACAGTGTGACTGGCTTGAGTTGTGATTTAAAAGACAAAAGACAAAAGTGTATTTGACATGGGCCATGGCTAATACATATCGGACATCCCAAAAACAAGCTGACACTTGATTTGTGAAGATGTGTATTCTGGCCTTTAGGCTTTACTGTGAGTGTGACTGCGTGAGTGGGTCAGATTCTTACCATTTTTTCATTCATCTGGTTGTTTTTGTTGGCAACTGCCAACAGCGCCATGAAATCCATGATGAAGGCTGTGTTGTTGGACTTCCACGATGTCCTAAAAACGCCCCAATCTACCAGTTCTGAGAAATATTTCAGTGGTTCTTCTTCATTTTCCACAAGTTTTGCTCTGCCACGGCAAATTTTTACGCCGGAAGTAAAGTAAACCGGAAAGTATTGCAACATCCGGTCATGTGACTACGCTCTTAGCCAATAAGAATCCTAGATCAACCAAAATGGCGACTACCGTGGAGCCCCTTACTCTAGAAAGAGGTAAATTTGCATTTATTTGGTGTTTTCTTATATAATTTCTTGATATAACATAAACAAATCAATAGCTTAACTCTTTGCGGACATACTGATATATAATCTGTGCGCATTTAGTCAGTGACATGGGTCTAAAACAGCAATAAATTGTACGACTTCGACCAGTTCGGGGCCGATCAAGTTCAACTCGACCCAGATTAGTGGCAAAACACAGGTAAAACCTCCCGACGCCCAGACATCAATCATATATGATTTGATTCATGTTCTTATACATGTGTGTAGCAGTTACACTCACATTGACTGATCTAAAATGCTAACGACAAAATAGCTTTCATGACGTTGGCATACGAGTATTAAATCGATGACACCGCCTGCAAATCAGCTGAAATTAAAAACAAAAGTCCAAAATTTACTTACCCGGTAGTACTGGTGCCGAGTATCACAATCACTCATTGTTGAGACACAACAAGATTCACTGACTATCAGTACAGATGTCAGTCAACCCGCGGGTTGTACGCGAACCAAACTCAGCTTTCATTTGATACCAAACAAGCCTATATAGGGTGCGGGTTGTACGAGGAGTTTTATCACTATAGACTAGACTAGTATAGTAGTAAAGAACAGTACTAGGCTACTAATAACTAGGCCCCCCAAACAAGATAATCTAATCTACTGTAAATTCATCTTTTTTTTCTTTTTTTTTGGTTATGTAAATTCATAACAGTTTATTAAACTAATTATGATTTTCAATACATCGTTTGGTCCGGTTCTATTTCTTGGCACAGGCAAGCCTATAGTACATCAGGGTAATTAGTACCCAAGCAGAACGCAGGTTTCGCTACAACTTATATAGTACAAGCATGGTAGTGGTATAACAGCAGCAACGGTGATTATTTACAAGATGAGTTTGTATAATGAGAAAAATAAATGAATAAAATAATAGAATATGTATGTGCCCACAGTGTCAACTTCTGACGACGTTTGATAATAATTGTTACCCGATCAGTGCCCCACACAGATTGTCATCCATTCTGATCATCAGACACAAGTCAAAGTTGGCCCTTTCATACGAAATGTGACCTCTACTTGACCTTGCCTATTATATATATGTTACAAGCTGATGTAGAAGGAAACCATGTGAGAGAGTGTACTAAACTTGAGAAACAACAGTCGGACATCAGAAAACAATTTCAAATCCAGAAGAGTTGATATACATGTAGATCATACACACACTATTTTAAAACCTGTGCTAATCTCTTCTTTGCTCATATTCCTATTAAAATTTCTAGATATACAGCGCGCCATTGAGTTGTTGGAACACTTACAAAGAAGTAAGTTATTTTACGTATATGTATACTGGTACTAAGTCTTTCCAGCCCATCCCCCCATCCCCCCCCCCTTCCTTTAAGTTTAATTAAATTCATGTGAATTAACACTTTTCCTGATACCTGCAAATACGACTCATGATTACAATTTTAAATACACATGGATTCTGATACATAATTTCCCTTAGCAATTGGCCACTAAACAGTATATATACCGGTACGTTTTAGATGTTCTTGCAGTATAAATTCCAAATTAAAATAAAACTATTGCACTTCTTTCAAGGTGGCGAAGTTGGGAGCCCACATAAGCTGGCGGCACTGCAGAAAGTATTACAGAGTGAGTTTTGTACTGCTGTTCGTGAGGTTTATGAGCATGTTTACGAGACCGTCGACATCTCAGGCAGTCCAGAGATTCGTGCCAATGCCACTGCGAAGGTAAGTACGCTTTTGATTAGGTAAATTACTGATCAGGGCTTAGTGGGATGGGGGGGGGGGGTGGGGAGGGAAAGGCTACAGTTGTGGCATTTGATTGGGTGGAGGGAAGGGGTGGCGAGAAATAAAAGCCTTGCCAATACTTGTAATAAATTAAGAGATCGATGAGTTTATCTTAAGAATGCCAGTAGTCTCAACTAGAAAGATGTGATTTCATACAACAATTTCTATGTGTTTCTTTTATCACAGGCCACTGTTGCGGCGTTTGCAGCGAGTGAAGGCCACGCACATCCGCGTGTTGTCGAACTGCCTAAGACTGAGGAAGGCCTCGGGTTTAACGTGATGGGGGGCAAGGAGCAGAATTCGCCGATCTACATCTCGCGTATCATCCCTCAGGGGGTGGCTGACCGCCATGGTGGCCTGAAACGAGGCGATCAGCTCCTTTCTGTCAATGGAGTGGTGAGTACTGACTTTGACAAATATCATCATAGTATTCCAACAAGTTAAATATCAACTAAGTATGTGTTATAAAAAGAAGAATACAGTTAAATATCAACCAGGGTGGTAAGATGATGGATAGTACATGTGTACTGGGTTGAGTTGAACTCTTTATTGGCAACAACTTCTAAATGAGTAGGCGGTGGTTTTCCTGTGAAGCCTAATACATGTATACTGTAAATATTCGTTATTATGGTATCATAAATGGTGTCCATAACTCAGATGTTCACAACCACAATATTCAACATAGTCTAAAGTTCGTATTAAAAGAAGTGAAGTCTGCGGGCCTCATACATATTCTAAAAGGAATTCTTGAGTTAAATAGCTCTTCGTAAAGGAAGTGTAATCTACAGTATAGAGTGCTGCTTTTGTCTTGCAGAGCGTTGAAGGAGAACCTCACGAGAAAGCAGTTGATCTTCTGAAAGCAGCACAGGGTAAGTACGATTTTCGGTCCCCCTTTTTTTAAAAGTTATAATCCCAGCTATTGGAACGGAATATCAAGTTCTGAATACCGAGATGTTAAGTCTCAATGTGTCGTTAACTGTTTTAACAACATCAAGTTTATATCGAGTTAATGTAACATCATCTATTTATTACCATAAAACCATGTGTGATGACCCGGACCTAGGGTTTTTTTTTTCGACTACATGTATGTATTTTAGTATTGTAATATAATGTCAAAACCTTGTGTGTAACCTGCACCCTGAGTTTGGGTAAATCCTATAACCCGATGCATTGTAGTATATTTTATATTCGTTTAAACATTGCTTGATAATTCAAATTGCAGGTACAGTGAAGCTGGTTGTTCGGTACACACCCAAGGTTCTTGAGGAGATGGAGGCTCGGTTCGACAAGCAGCGCACCGCCCGGCGGCGCCAACAGATGAACTAAAGAATCACTATCTCTATAGATCACCACGGGAGCCGCTCTGACCACCTCGCATTAGCAAACATCATTAGTCCATACGCCCTTATCGTCACCGTATAGGATAAACTAATATGGACACCCAAATTTACCCGCAGCTTCCCAGGGTTTCTTTTGGATCTTTTTTTATTTTTTATATAAGAAAAAATCATGAATCGTTTTGCTTGTAAGGAAATATAAATTAATAGTTCTTGTGTCGTGATAGGCATTTTTCAAAAAATTAAAACAGGGAATTTGGCTGGTTGGAGGTATTTTTGCTTCAAATTTTTCCAGCATTTACTTCAGACTTAAGGCCAAGAATGAACGATTTGAGTCCAAACCATCGTAACCATTGCTTTCATGAGGTGACTGCAAGGGCCATTTTTTGGTATGGATGTATCCTATTGGATCTAGAATGTGTACTAGAGGTTTTGTACTGTTCTAATGATATAATAACTTCATTTCATTCTGAGTATGATAGAAATCATAATTTGTTGATAACATGAGTTGTATAGTGTGAATGGTTATAATATATGGAATGTTGACTTTGTATACTGTTCTTGTTATTAGGTAAGAGTACGACTTAAACCCCCCATATCAATACATTAGGTCCAGTGTGAAGAGAAAATGCGCATGTTCAGTAGAGTTTGACGTTCAAAATGTGTAGCATTTCATATGGTATAAAATTTTAATTGGTATTTTGGCACATTTTACGACATCATTTAGCAATGGTTGTCCTAATATTAAAGTGGTCATTTTAAGTTTGTCGGAACAAGTGAATGGAATTGTTATATAGAGAAAACGAAGAAAACACTTTCTTTTTGAATATTTATAATCATTCCTTGAATGAACATGTATTGGCCCCCATTTATGCTGTTTCATATCGGAAATGAATGTTTTAGATATCCATTCATGTTGCGAACATATAATCTATATCCAATAACATGATACATGTATTGAATAATTCAATTTGAGTTATTGAGATTGATATACTAATTGTGACTTGTATACATTGCCATTTTAATATGTATGTAGATGTTTATTAAAGTTATGTAAATCAAAAAAAAAATCTACTGGTCGTGATTCCTTTAACACATATTGTGTATAACACTGTCTAAAATGAAAATACAAGTTCTTTCAGTACAAATTTACAAGCATAAAAACAAACAAAACTTAAAGACTATCATAGTTTGGGGCATGTACTGTTTATTGACTCAGGGTCTCTCTGAGTTGTGTGACGGTTCAGGACACCTTGAAGGACCAACAATTTAAACCTCTCCCATTTCTACAAGATTGCATTTCTTTTCTTATAAATAGACCCATTTAATAGATCAATTTTCCCCTTCTCTACCATATGGCGTTCTCTTTTCTCCAAAATTACCACTATAACCCCCACCAAAAGCTTTTCATAATTGATCAAAATGCATAGAACTATTGGTAACGTGTAGACAACCATTTACATATTGTGGTGACTATGCTTTCTGTATGGGAATTGGCGAGCAGCGGCAGGTGGCAGCCATGAGACACTTTTTTTCATGTTGGGCAGATGGCTGGGCTGGAGTGAGGCCCAGATCGGGCTTCCTATTTTGGGCTCAGATCAGTTTTAAAGCGGGCTACCCGGTGTGGGCTGAGGTTGGGTCTGGACAGGGCAACTGGTCTAGTAGTTCTGATCAGACACCAGATGTCACTACTATACAATATATAGTTTTCCATTATACAATAATTCAAGAAAAGGTTAAAGTGATGTAGAACTGAATAGGAAACAATAAATAGATGTTCTGACAGTTTGGCAATATATTTGAATTCTGAAAAAGGAGGTTCTCTAAGCAGCTATCCAGTGTAGAAACTATTTCTGTGGCATTACAATTTACTTAACACCAGACTCGTATGCTCCATCTAGGTATGAACTATGGATTTGAAGGCCAGTGTGCACCATAGAAACTTGTCTATGCTGCATGTGGCTTAGACCTGATAATAGACCTGCTTGGTAATTCCATAATTGGATAGGAAGAGTATGATTATGCCTCAGGGTTGATAAGCAGGACCCATCTTATTCAACAAATACAAGAAAATATTGGGGTATGATTGAATAGATTCTAAAAGCCCATAATTATCAGGTGGTGCTGTGGAACCAAATTGGCCAGCCTGTCCAAAACCCGATCTCCACCCAAAGTGGGTAGCCCGTCCAAAATCCAATCTGAGCCCACTTTCAGCCCATCCAAAATCTGATCAGAGCCCAATTCGGGCAGCCTGCTTGGGGCCACACCAAAGCCCAGTGCCCTAAACCAACGGGCACCCATTGGTTAGCCCACGCCGGGCCACACTTGCAAAACTTTGTGGCCCCGTATATGGCCACACTGTGTTTGCTACTAGGGCAGGCACCTGCTGGTCATTTTATATCATCATAAATTCATCTATCCTCTTCACCAGTTACTTAATTAGCCTAGTTATGTATTTGTAGTTATCCTAGTACTTGTTATGGAGGCCTAGTCATCCATATTATAAAATCATCATTTCCTGCTCTTACAGACCACTATGTCCAAAAACCATTAGTGCACTGTACACTCCATCCCCAGGGGGCGCCATAGGTCATTGAGGACCAGAATTCTTCAGTAACCCTATGAAAAGAAAACTTTTTTCTCAACTATTACTTAAAATATCCAAAGTTTACATAATAATCAGAGTTAATACATACTGGAGCTAGCCTCCAAGCAACATTCTGACCGCTGAGGGACAATACTAACCTACGGGAGAACACCCAAGTGGATCTTCTTAGTATTATTTGCTCTTTGGTGTCACATAATACTCAGGGAGGACCCAGAGTCAAAAAGTTATAGATGTTACCCTCTATTCCACCTGGCCTGTATTCATTACACTTGTCTTGGTAGACCCAGAACAGGCGGGTCAGGCGGGCACTGTGAGTTTACCAATGAGAAAGATGTTAATAATAGTAATCATATTATAATAAACAGGTGAGTAACTTTGAACAGGGAGAACTGGATACTCTTGCTGGCTAGCTAATGGGATGGGACTGGCCTATCATACTATAGGAGAATCAGAATGCTTCAATGTTTCATTTGTTGTACACACATCACTTTTTAAATCAAATAGCAGATTAATAGACCTGGATTATTATAAATATCACTTATCTTGGTAGATCTTTGGCTCCATCTACCACCCAGTGGCCTCTCTTCATCCCCAACTGCCTGGCTAACAAAACACCTGTTGTGTCAGTAAATATATTTCATTTTGTATCTCAAAATAATTTTGTTTCTACAATTAGATTTCTGAGATAAATGGGTCACTGTATTCTCACAGAACCAAGAACAGTGTCTCAGTCCAGTTGTCAATGAGGATTTTGAAGGGATAAAGATATTGGCGGGAAAACTGGCAGTTGTATGAACTAAATAGTACACATTGTAAATTCCCTGCTCAGTATGGATTCCGGAGCCAGAGTTAATGGCAGTGTACTGTGGTATGAACAATGCATATAACAAGATGACAAATCATAGAAAAACTCAAACAATCAGAATTTGTATGAAATAACTTACTGTTTTATTTCTCTCAAGTTATATATATATATTTATATATTTATAAATCAGTCACGCAGGACTGGATGAGGGAGTGGGGTCTCCCCGATTTAGTTAACACTGTGTAGTTGGGCCACGTCTTTTTTTTCCTACTCGCACCCAATTTCACTTCATTCACACACAGATATGCAACGCCCACCAGTCTGCAGGCAAGTAGAAAGTCATGCACTCTCAGTCCTCCTATTCATAATCTGCATCCCTCTACAGCGTCAGGACTAGCTAGAACATATCAAGAAGAAACAGTACCAGTCAACACTCACACAATACACCAGTCAATATAATATTACGTTGCAATAGTGCGCTGCCAGTCACAACCCAACTGGGTGGGACAGCACCGCCTTAAAGAGTGACATCTTGTGGCAACCAGAAGGCAGTACATGCCTCTTTCACCACTCGATGGCAGCACCGTATGACCTTGACCTTGATAAGAGAGGTAATGATGGCAGTGGACCGATTCTAGTAGGAGTGCATGATGAACGATTCCTCTGCTGTGTGGTCACTTCAATACAATGTCGCTTCTTTTACATTTTGCCTTATTTTCGAACAGGTGGGTCAGGCGGGCACTGTGAGTTTACCAATGAGAAAGATGTTAATAATAGTAATCATATTATAATAAACAGGTGAGTAACTTTGAACAGGGAGAACTGGATACTCTTGCTGGCTAGTTAATGGGATGGGACTGGCCTATCATACTATAGGAGAATCAGAATGCTTCAATGTTTCATTTGTTGTACACACATCACAAAAACAATCACTTTTTAAATCAATTAGCAGATTAATAGACTGGATTATTATAAATACCATTGCTATCGTCATTCAAAGATGATACTTGCTTATAATTATAGAAGTAACCAGTTCCATTTGCTCACCTACTGTGCCTTTAATAGTATGTGAGTATATATATATACTGTATAGATATATATTTATATATGTATTTATATACAAAGCTCTTGACTTCATCTTCTCCACTGATATTGTGATATACAACATACATCAGAATACACAGATTCATCCAGGTAACAACCAGAGATCTGGGGGCGGTAAACACACACAACCCCGCAGCACGACTACAACGAGAGAACAACTACACGGTGCAGAATGTGATCATGGTGTAAAATGAGTACTCAAAAGATTACGGGTCAGCTATAGTTCAACCTCCTCCTCCTCTTACTATTTACTTCTCTCTCACATATATCTCCACTTCTGTACAATGCTGAAATGATGGTGACCTAATTACAATGACGGGATGACGAGAGATTAGATACAGATACCTTGCACGCGTCTTTCGTACAGTTTCTCAGCTTTGGTTGCCACCCGGGGTAGCACCAGTGAGGTGACATACGACCGATTCATATGAAACAACATAATTATTACCATTATCATCTTTAGCCTGGCAGTGGTACATCTAACACATCGACCCCCTCGTCCTCACACTAACCGCAACTATCAACACATGATGGAATGGTCCGCGAGTTGGTCACACCTCCTAAAGCATTAAAGATTTGCTAGTTTTGAGCCGAGTTTGAATCTCTACGAGGAATGTTCACTGAGTGCTTGAGACACCTGACTTGTTAACAAAATAGACTGATTCTTGAACTACGTCATACTCTATGTAAGAGGGAAGAGTGCAGGCCCCAGCAGGTGGGTACATAGCGTTTGGTCTTGACATGAAGAGATAACAGCCACAACTGTACAACAATGTACACACCAACTGTACACAAGTCCTAAATAACGGTCTACAATGTACACCAAAAATGTACATGTATATACATGCTAAGGCCTACAGTACTGATACCAACCTTCAGAGATGTAGGTGACTCTCTTGAAATGCTTACTTAATAGTATGATCAACTAGTAATAATTTACTAATGATTCAATATGAATATTCACTACTTTCTGGCTATGGTTCTGGTCACACATTGATCAGACTTAGTCCCATGTAACTCATGATAACATGCCATCTGGTGTCTCTAACATGGACTTTGTCACTCACATATTGCCCTCTAGTGTCTGTAACATCAGTAACTCATAGTTCCCCTGCAGGAATTAGTTTGTTGGTGGAGTGACACTTTGACTGTTGAGCAACTGTTGGTGATTCATATATTACCAAATAGTCAACAATTTAAAGTAGGCTGTACAAATAGGGTCTACTTAAAGACACGTGGAGAACATGTTCATGTTTGTATATAGCAGGTGTCCTTCCATACACTCTTAATCATGTCATTTATATATGTTTGATTGGGGGCGAAATGGGGAGGTGGGTTTTGCACCGCACCCTTGGTATTAATATTCTACCAGCGTCGCTATAGAAAGCAGGTTCAACATGTTACAAGATATCTAGAGACACCTAGAGTAGGGTCATGACACAACCAAACTTCATCAACAGCTGCTATCACGACGACAACTCATCGACCTTCTAGCAGTATGAATACTATTGCTTTTGTTGGTAGGATTATACAATATTAAAGAAGGACAAAAGATCAACTAGATTGGCCCTATAATGGCATGGGCTTTTTCCAAAACCAGACACATACTTCACAATACATACCGGCATGAAGGTTTAATGAACATGGTCTGCAAATTAAGTATCCTGGAAAGAGCTGAACTGCAATGTTTGGTCGCTAAACGTAAAGTGTTACGCTGATCTGTGATTGGAATTATTCAGAGACGGTCATTATATCAAATGCCTCTTCGGGTTATCAGCTAGAGTGATAACACAAAATAGTTTTGAGTCATCCTTATCATTCTGTTGAGCAAAATATTTTCACTGTGGGCTTAAATCATTTTGGAATTTTAATAGGAAATTAAGTTAGGTAAACTTGAGTAATACCATATTATCCTATCTTTTTCCCTAGACAGCCTGAGGGCATTATTTGTCAATATTTATTTGCAAAAAAAGATACATGACTAGACTGACTTTTTGATAGTCTAGTTGGATTAAAAAGCTATAATCATTCTGTCCTTTTATCATGCTCCTTTCTTTTTGTACACATTCATAAGGTGCAATGGGGCACTCCTACATGAACTGCTTTTGTGCTTCGACAGGCTGGCAGGCCAAGGGAGGGAGTACCTGGTAACCATAGGGTGGTGGGCCTAACAACAATCAGTTGGAATCTATGGGCCATGGCTTTTGAGTAATTTGATGGTGTATCAATACTTCCATTCACAGAGGGTGCTATGGCAAGAAAGGTTCGCAATTTCACAGCAACCTTTATGTAATGAGTCTACCAAAGTTGGTGCTGCCATGGAGACGCTGGAAGATCCGAGTCTAGGGTTTAATACCAATTTGATCAATGCTCAATGAAGAATAAAAGGAGACCAGGATTTCCAGTTCTCTAGTTCCTTTGATTAATCTTTGGTCAGTGGGGTTCAGCCTTTTTGTATACATCTTGTTGCCACTTGTGGACACACTATACAATGGTTTGTGAGTGCAATGTTGTGAATGATAACAGTAACTATGAATGAAAATAATGGACAAAAACAAGAGAAGACATAGTCACCGTCTCCTACCGCTAAATTAAGTTACAGTGTAACAGCCTCATTCAGCACCGACCAGATGCTTAAACACTTAGTATTGCTATTAATTACGATTTCTTCTCTTTCGGAGGAGATTCTCCTAATATCGAGTTGAGAGGCACATGACATCGCCTTATCACATTTGGTGTCTGATTGGTCAGAGCAACAGGGACGCCATCGCACACTTTGCTGTCCCTGCACTTCGCACTCGCTGCCAAAGGATATGCAAAATACGATAGGTCTTGTTGATCAATTTACCTCAGATGTTCTGACACTTTGGACTCTTGGAATAAGGTATAATCCTTGCGACATCAAGCAATGGAAAGCAAATCCCCAATAGATATTGATAAAACAGTCAAATAATAATCAAAAGCAGATGTCTAAACTGTAAATGTTTAAAGGTAACTTGTAAATCAACCATAACTAGCAGTGTTGATAAGACAGAAATATCAATTTGTAAAATGCCAAATATTATGACCAGTTTTTCTTAAATCTTATATACTTCATGATGTAATAATTTGGAGAGTAAATGTTACAATAAAATACATATTGTAAATTCATGATGAAACATTTTTCTACTATGTCCATTGAAAGTTCCTGGGTTTAGCTTGTTTCTGGATTTAGATTCCTGTGGATTCCTATTTTATCCGATTCTATTGGGGTTACAATGGTGGACGTCATGGCGAATGTGACTTTACTCACTTGGTCATCTTGATGTGGTCTCTATATGAGCTTAAAGCACCAGATGGGACATGGACTGGTGCTGAATGACACAATTGTAGTCTGATGAGTGTATACATGAAACCCCTATAGAGTGACTCTGATGCCCATAGTTGTCCGTTATTTCTATATGTATATCGATATATCAATTTGTACTCAATTTGATATCGCAGTTTTGATTCTGATAGTGCACACACATTTAGACATTATGTACAGTTACATTATCATAATCATTGTCATTATTAAGAACAGGTCGGTCGACAGCGTAGTTCACCCTGTATATTTTGGCCACCTCAGCACCAACCGCCGTGGACCTGTGCTTTATGCCTATATACAAACAATACAAGAAAACGCTATTTGGAAGAAAACCAAATGTGAAGTCCTACCATGTTGTTACTATACTCTTCATACTAGTGCCTGAAGCAACCTATGACTCAGCGGGGCAGTCTTTCATCTACCTTTGGGTTAGTTACAACATTTTCAAAAGCCTTGTTGATAGACACTTGCAGCATCCCACTTCTATCTTTGAAAGGTACCACCACTCTGCACTCGCAAATTCAGTGCTGAAAAACTGTGTTGTTGCCCCAACCTCCACTCATGAGACATTTCACCAGGATCATGGAATTCATTCTCATTCTCATGACACAAAACCTGCCTGAGACCATTGACTTTTCCTTTACTTATTCACTGCTTCCCCATCCCACCACCTATACTGTGTTTGTCATGTACTGCTCACATCATCCATGTAGACCTTATTGCTCTTAAAAGATAGCTCCCCTAAGGTAAAAGTCACCTTCTTGTACATATCCTCACTAGACTGTTGATAGCATGCAGTACTTGCCAACACCATCACAGGCCGATGGATATCATCAGCTATGCGACCATCATAAACCATATTGCGATAAGTTAACACTGGAAACGCTGCGCATGTGAATTACCTACCGAGACACACAAACATTGAGATACGAAGCAAGTGAGCTAATGACAGGAAGTTAATAGGTGTTAAGCGACAGACTTATTTGGAAGATCTACTTATGTATTGTTACTATTACTTGTCCCGGGACAGAAGACTACATACCACCTACTATTGTCTGTGTTTCAAACTCTCAGATATGAGGTGAATTGAATTTTCTATCAAGATAAAAACAAAAACAATTTTGATATAAGTATTATTAAAAAAAAGAATCATTCTAGATGACACCTTCAGTTTCAATAGGCAGGTCCGATGTTCTCTTTGCCAAATGTAAATAGTATTACTTCAATGCACATTTGCCAGAGAATCATGTAGTCTCATTTGTACAGTTCAACTTTTTCAGAATGAACTAGATACCTGTCCATGATAGTACATGTCTCTGGATAACCCAGTGGATAATGGGATACACAGTTGTAGTAAATAACCAAACAATGGAACAGGCCCAGTATATTCAATTTGATCTAGTAAGGGACTCACTTTTGAATACTGGTGGCTGATAGATCAGCATGTTGGATGATTGGTTCCCTTCTTACTGATGTACGGAACAGACCAATGGTTGATGGAATGCACCAAAGACATCAGTTTGAATAAGAATCATATCCTCCAATTTGATAGGAAATTCTAATGTAGTATCCCTATGACATTAACAGACTACATTCGACTCTGAACAAAATGTGCTTTTTGTTAATATTTTTGAGACAAATTCAAGGTCTGAGAGCAATTTCAGTTTTATACCGACAAATCTCAACGGTTCACAATAATTTTAGTTTTTTTAAACCTTTTTCCCCTTCAAATTGAAGAAGAAGTAAACTATATTTTAGAAACACATTCTGGAATTGAGGCACAGTCTTTACTTGGTATAAGCTAAAAAATGCCAGATCTTTATCCATGGAACAATATCGATAAACCCTTTGGAGTGAATGGATCACCAGCTGGCCCTAATTCAGCAAACCACCGTTCTGTGGCCCGGGCGTCACCGTCGGTGAGGTGAGCTGGTGATTGCATCATGTCTTTTTTGGCACTTATGTTACAGATAGGACACTAACTCATCACAAAACAACATAAAACTGGTCAACAACCAGACTAGACAATGCGCAACGCTTCCCATGTGTTCTTCCATTGACTGTATTTGTCACAATCCTTTCATCGAGTAGCAGAATTCTACTCTCAATTATCTCTTGTCTCCATAGCAACTGATTCCATCCAGATGGTGTTGTGACCTTATACTGAGTGTCAGATTTACCCCCTGCTGACAGCGCTACAAACAAGAGTTCCACGTCCAAGTGAAAAATTCTAATCTACTGATCAATGAACAAGTGGCGGATTTCTGAGGTTTATGAAGTATAAACGATCGAAGCAAGAAATGCATCTGACTATCATTAAAACACTCAATTGTTCACTGAGAGGAAAGAGAGAGCATCCGCCACATTTCTGAAACACTTCTACACATATTAACACTGCTCGAAGAATTCACTCACCAAAAACATAAGAGGAGTTTGATTTCATGCCAGGGTTAGTTTTAGTGCTTGCATAACGAGGACTTTATACGACAAGTCTGACAGTATCACATTGAATGGTCAAGACATAAATATGGCTGTGCTACAAGAGGAAAGCCTGAATTATGGACTATCTATAAACGACAGCACTCTTTTGTTTCCCCGGTGGGCACAATCGGTTGATGGCAAACCGACACGCCTGAGGTCAACGGACTGTGTGTGGTGTGCCTTGCTGCCAAAACAGAAAATATTACAGTGTATCAGATACTATTTACACTAGCTCATCATATGTATAGGAACAACTATTGTGTCTATGGTGGCGCCCAACAACAGGGATGTAGAGCACTTTACAGCTAGACAATCACTCGCAGAACACTAATCTGCCCAACATAACAACGAGGTGGCCACAGCCGGAGCCACACCAAGAATGTTTCGAAGTGACCGATACACTATCATACAACGTAACATTTCACAACTTTTATATCTTCACTGCTAATTACTCATTATCATTTTTATCGTCGCCCTCGTCAACAATGGCGTCTATATATCTCGACTGCTGGCAATGTGACCAACATTGAACAAATCAACTGAGAGCATCTACCTGTGAGGAGGGGCCTGCTTCCTACCTACTACACCATCCTTGCTTTCCACATGCACTGTTAGCCTGTATTGGCACTGACACACAGAGATCACCTGAGTGCTGATAAGTTGGTGGTTGATTTGACTCAACGAATAGTTCATTTGCAGTTCTTGGTCGATGAAGTAGTGATAGTCATAGTACTGTTTAGTCGTAGTAGTAGAATTAGTAGTAGTGGTAGCATTGATGAGGCCCCTGGTCCACCTTCAACAAACTTTTGCTGAGCATGATGACTCATTGACGCCACTGAAAGCAGTGTTGGCTACCACTTCCTGTCACAAGGTAAAGGTGGACACCTTCGCTCCTTCCTCTGCCACGCCATCTATGGCATGCCCATCACTAGCTTCGGAGCGGTAGCCATCCTTACTTTTGGTCGTTTCTTTCGTGCGGAACTTTTTCCGCCACGATGGTGTTCGGCGAAACCTCGTTCCATCTTTCTACAATAGAAAAATATATCTCATTTAAATTGCTGTCAACCTGGATGATTGCTTTCTATTTCGTCAATTATCTACTGTTTAACATTGGCGTTACTATTATATACTATGTTGGTAACACTTTTTAATAGGGAAGGTGAGCAAAATCTCTATAAGAGCCTCTGTTTGTCATATACATCTAAATGTTTCTTCACTATATCGTCCTTAAGATTCACTGAAGTACCCAGTTTCCCAAATATACCTTAACAACCATCAATGATATAATTCTTTAGATTTCAATTCCAACACCCTCTCTTATCAAGCCTAGATTGTCTGGGCAATTTCCAAGCTGTGGTTTGCACTCAACTACTTCCATCATATTGTGATTGTCTTACAGTCTAAATGTTCTTAGGAATTTTCTTATGTGAAAGATACTACACATAATACTTTCACATATAACATTTATACATAACCCACTACACATACTGGATAAATAACAGCAGTAACACCTAAGGCAATAAATAATTGGATGATGCAGCAAGACCTTTCCATCTGGGAAGCTAAGGAAATCCACCTCATGCACTACAACAATCAATATAAACTATAAACTAAAACCAGAATTCTAAAGCATCTAGACATCTAGTCTGGCTTCAACCAGTGGCACATTTAGGGGAATTACTTATCTGTGAGATGCAACTATTATGTTGTATCAATTTCATTTTTTTAACAATAGCTTCCTTCAAGAGGTAATTTGTTCAAAATTGAAATTTTCACTACACCTTCATAAAGATTGCCAAACAGTTTTTTTCTTCCTTCTACCTTTTCTTTTACCTGCCTAATAGTATGGGTTCAGATATGTTTAGCCACTGGCATTGAAGCATATTGGCTTCAGGAATGGTGAAACAAGACACGTCACAGTACACAATGTCACCACACAACACTGACAACACTAATGATACAAGGTATCAGTCATTAGGTGTACTGATATCTACTATATTTTTTTTCCACAAGTTCTATTCGTGGAGCATCATTTACACATTTGTTCTGACGTAAGTTGTCCATAGGTTCACCAATAAAACCAACCAATTGATAAGTCCATGCCATAACTCCAAATATCCTCATCCAAGCTAACAATTGAATAAATATTTTTTGGCAACGCTAAATTATCTTTGACAACTGAAGAAAAGGTGGTCATCCAGGTTACCCTCTTTCTCACTAGATTACTGATTTATTTTTGATTTGGACATATATCCAAAACCCTTAATATCTTTTATATCTATTACTGTTGGGATTTCCTTTTGTTAGTAGCAATCTAGTGATACTATAGATTCTATGATCTACATGCACATTTATAACCCTTATAACTATGGAAATCTCAATGAGACAGAGCTTAAGATAGTTCGTTCGGAACCTTATACACTATATATGTATTACCTCGATTATCGTAATACCGTGCTCAGTGATGGAGTTACAAAATACATTTACAACACAAATGAGGTTGGTGCGGATATCGATAATCGAGGTTGTGTAACATATAATTGACTGCTATGGTGTAAGTGGGGAGGTTAGAACAGTGGTAGTAAACCAAACCTTACCTATCTAAGTATTGTTCTGAAATGCAAGGTGGGGGAGTCTGTGGTCAGTAGGGCTTAAGGTAGGTCAGGCAATCATCCAAATCACTGTTAATTGATTCAATCATTACTTGTTATTAGTTGCATTCCAGTCTTGCCAAGTCTTGATTAATACATAGTGATGGTTACAAGAACTAGGATCAGGTTATCAGAACACATCGCTCGAATACAAGTGCCGAGAACTTTGGGAGCCGGATGAAGTGCTGGGAACTAGACGCTCATAGTTGGCACTTGCTTTTGATTAGAAGTTATTCAATTCACTAAAAGTCTTGATTACATATGGGTTAGCTTCTCAGTGCCCTACTTGTCATTGGATTAACAGGAAACCTTTCTGATTAAATCACTTGGGTCATCCTTGCAACATTTGATGTTAAGGCATCACAAAACAGGTAACTCAGTGACATACTGTGGCAACACAAGGGAGCATAGGAAACACAGTTAAGAGTTACTTCTATCTTGTGGGATGGTAGAATAGTGAAAGGACAGTACAGAAATAGCATCAGAAAAAGTTGTCTATAGACCCTTTGAGAAGATTAGTTTCATGGTTGAAAGTAATGTGGATGGTGTTCTTATTGATATCTAACTTCAAAAGTTAAAAGAAAACATTTCATGGCCACATTTTTTTCTGTAGCAACACCACAATTGAATCCCAGTGTACTTTCATCTATGAATGTAATCAAGAGGAATGAAAAGAAAAGGAATTATCATGAATTCAAATCTATAAAATAGGTATATGAATCTCCATGTCAAGAAGTCAAGTAGTAGGTCAAGTAAAGGAAAATGATAGAGAAAGAGAGGACACTTTCAACTCATAGATATGATCCTAGAGTATCTATCTTCATTGGGACCTCTCCTTGTTACCTAGCTATACATGTATATTCAAGCCTGTATTCTGTTTGTGTGAAGAAGGGGTGGGGTGTTTGATTATTTGTTCAGCAAGTAGCTTGGGTTTGTATTAATAGAGGTACTAGCATGATTGGTTGATGAGCCATGCGGTCGGTGCTGATACCAGCGGACATGCCATGTAGTGGTAGCTTGTAGCAGGGACCGGGGACCTCTGACATGCCAAATAATGAACACAGTGGGTAGTATGCAGCACCTGCAGACACCCGCTTGGTGCATACCTACATCATCATACACTCTAACAACATCCTATTCACGGCACAGGTCAACGCTTTTTCTTCTGAAAAGATGTGACAAGTACAAGAGACACATGACTCGACCGTTATCCAACGCTAACACCAGGAACCGAAGTATATATCAGGTAGTTGAAATTCCAAACAGATGGAAATACTCTTGGGATTTTTAAGGGATTAGCTCTCTTAAGATATTTATGATTGTAGGTGTCTAAAATATACCTGAACTGCTGGAGACATTTAACCACTATCATTTTCAAATATTGGAAATTAGGATGTATTAGGAATTTAGAATAAATGATTTTTGTCCCCTTTCAATGAGCCTTATTTTTAAGGTTAGTGTGATCCTTATGCACTATGCATGTCTTGGATTTAGATTCTTACACGGAACATGACCCAGCGCTCCCTGAAACGTTGTAACTGTGGTGTAAATATAGACATGTCTTATTATAGACATTCTTATAGGTATAGTTATTCATAATGCATCATGATTATTTGCAATACATATTGCTGCGCATGACATGTAATCAATGCATATTCACTCTTTCGCCTACTGCTGAAAATATTGACTAAGTAACATATATACATTTACAAATATTGGATCTTCATTATGGTCCAAGTTCACAATTTGCACTAGACTAGACTAGCAGCTTCTCATGTTCGAGGGACATAGCAAGTAAGCATAATATCCCTAGCCCCATCCTAATTTATGTTTGAGATAGGTTGGGTAAATGCACAACTACAATAAGTGTTTGCTAAATGCAATGGATAGTTTTGCTTTTATTATGATTTGAGGAATACCCTACTAAAAATAGATCAGCTGCTCTGTGTAGCTGTGAGCATAATATTATGTTCAAGTCGTATCTATAATTCCACTTTTCTTATTGTACAACATCTAAAAGCATTTTAATGAAAGAGCTGTCTTCAAAGATTCTGGCATTTAGTACATTGCCAGCAGGCTTCATCGGCTAAGATTAAACTTGAGTGTCTGAAGCGACGCTCAAGAACTGATTTGCGACTGTGTAAGCATTCCTGCATATGACTGCATGAATATAAGCAAAAACTATGGAACTAATACATGTCTGCTTCTTTGCCAATGGTGCCTCCAAGGCATTCAAATTGGTTTGAATTGTGTGAAATTTGTGTGCAGTGTGAAAAAGGTATTACAATTATCAGTGGGTGTCACTCTCACTGGACATTTTTTTCCAGAGATGTGATAACAGTGCTCACGCAGAGGTGAAAGGAAATACAAATTGCGATAAGACGGAGCGCGACATGAAAGTCAAACAAGAGTACAACCTGCCTGGACTACTAAGAGGTCTTATTCGGACAAAGAGAACAAAGACATGCATGAGCCACACACACTGGTGGAAGTGGGTGGTGGTGGTGATGGCTACAGAGAAGGGAGTTGGGCAGGGTGGGGGGAAGGAGTAGATCATGATAATAACATAGGGACTGGAGAATAACTGGACATTGCCATAGAATGATTATTAATAGCCTCACGGTGTCTGTCTCAGGAGAATGCCCACAAAGTTTAGAATGGCAGCAGTCGCAAACGCCCGACGCCTGCACGATGACACAGAGGCAAACAAGATATGTTACAACTGCATTTATACGACCGGCTTTAGCTGAGTGCAGCAAGTCCTACTAATTTACATAACATATCTCTTCTTCGCTGTATGGTATTATTTGACTATCGAAATGTGCTAATATACATATATGCATCGTGAAATGGATAAATAATTTACTTCAAAATATTATCCACATAGATACCAGTAATAGTCACTGAGGTTATTTCTAAGCCATTCTTTTGACTTTTATCAAAAATATTTTTTGGTAATATCCAATATATATTTTTTATTACATAGGCTAAATTTCCAAATGTATTTACCATATTTAGAGAATCCTTTGGAGGAGGACAAAAGAAAGAAATGATACATTTGTCATGACAGTTATCATTCGCTTGTTGCATTGTTGTTTGAGACGTATAGGACACATTTCGTAACTTCTATCATTTCCTAACAGAATGCACACAGATTGGGAAACTTCTAACTAGAACAACATGTTTTGAGATGGTTGATAGAGAGAGATACGGTCCACAACATCAAAACAATTGCATTCTTTCAGTTTAATAGGTATGAGCTTTGAGAGCATATGTTACTTTTTTTCAAACTGTGTCCAGAAATGTCTACAAAAGCATGATCTTTTTCTGGTATTGTTTTTAGCTTGTGAAAATCTTACCAGAACACTACATTGTTATTAGCTATGTACACTGTGAGTATAACATTAATTGTGTCCCTACGGAAAAGACATTTTTTCCGTTATACCAAATTTTCCATTATTCGCAACAATCTTTTGTGAAATCACATCTAAGGATATGATAATGTCATGCATAAGAAGACGCAAACCCCAATAAAATGCTTGAAGAAGATTAAATCATACACCATAAGGTTTAAAATCTGTTAACTTACTGAGAGACTAACAAATAACTTCCTGGGCATTCTCACTGGAGAGGACAATTCAGGTTCTTTGAGCAAAATGCAATCCTAAATCTCTATGGTGGAATAACCAGTAGGCTATCGATGCTTGAACCAAATCTTAGTATGTCTCACGAAACGCAACCACTATTGTACTAAATATAAACAGCGGACAAAAGATGCTCATGGAAATAGCCTTGCTTCAAATAGGTTTCCTCAAGTAGTCAACTTTTCAAATCTTCAAAAGATGGGCCTGATATTTTGTCAGGTATGTCTAATCCTTCAGGTGAAAGTACTCAGTTCTAGACCAACAGGTATCCAAACAATGAGTGGTCATAGACTGTGTTACTAAGGGGAAATAGTGTATCAACTGTAGGATGTAGCATGTGCTCAGTCCTTTGAAGCAAGTCTCTTTAGGGTGAGAGGGTATCAGTCAAACTTATAGACATACTCAGCAGCTACTTACAGTATCTTATACTCAAGACAGTTTTCCATCACATTCACTCAGCTTGAACTAGTCTATTTTCAGTAATGTAGTTAGAACAGTTCACAATCATCACCCTCAAACTGTCATGTATGGTAACCATAAGAAACTAGATTCTGCAGTCTGTCACAAGTGTGTTGTCAAAGTCAGATATGTGTGTAACCATTTCAAATGCCTCTGCTGCTCATATTATTGACTTTGTTGGAGTAAGTGAACTAACATATACACCCTGCTGGGATTGCCTATATTTGTAGAAATGATGAAAAGGTAACAATGCTCTAAAAGACAAAACAGTGAACAGTCCAACATGGCTAGCCATGTCGTGGACCACCAGACAAGTTCCACATGAAGGATACACAGTCGACTCTACGCTCAGTTCTAAACGCGGATATTAACAAATTAGTGAACACTGCTATCGCTAGTAACTCTAGTGTCCAAGGTCATTTTAACTCCAAACCGTGCAGTAGTGAATAAAATGGGGAACAATTTGCAGACTTTGCTTAAACCATATATTTAATGAGGAATTCCGCAAAAAAACAACTGTTTAAATCCTAACTACAAGTTGGGATATGCATTAAATGCAACAACAGGTATTAATTATGGCAAAAGCTAAATATCATAGGATTCACTCTGGTGTATTTTATCCTCATAATGCCATTTCAAACAACACATAAATTATTCAAAAGGCCACTAGCTAGTAATAAATGATCAAACAGCATTTCTGCTAGTAAATGTTATGATGCGGCACACACTTTCTATTGGAGAAATCCTTGACACACGGAATATCTACACGAAGCAATGGTCCCCTTGAGTACCCCCTCCCCTTCATTTTCTCCATCATTCTCAAATTAAGTCACGAGGAAAGCTGGAGACTGCAAATGAAAGATGAGATAAATCACCCCTGAGGACAGTGAGAGAAAGATATAGAGATCATGAGATTCTTATGGTCACACGCTTACCTCATCTAGGCGGCGGTCCGTCCCGATTGCAAGAAGGTTATGGAATTCACGATCTAATGTTTGACGTGCCTGAAAAAATGTTATCATGATTTTCATTGAGATCTGAATTCAAACCTTTAACAGGGCATTAGCAGCATATAAAAAATTGTCAAATGTCTAATTTCATATTGCTGCTCCATTTGTCTTACGTGTTGGCTTTGCGGAATTCCCAAATATACTATCATGGAAGGATATAGAAAACTACTGTACTTGCTGGGTCTTGGCTAAATCAGGATCCTTTAATCCAAATGTCTCATACAATTTGAGATACAATGTTTACGTAATTCTCACTTACCTGAGGATTCTGTGTTGGGATCTGTAGTGCTAAAGCCATACTGTTATGGTCAAAGCTTTCATCGAGGGCAATTAGTGCACCGTGCACGCCTGATTCTATCAAATTATTTGCGTATTCCTTCAGATTAATGCCCTGCACCCATCGTATAACACGCTCGTTGGTCCAGACCAACCCATCTGCAATACCAAATATTTATTGCTCTTCAATTTAAAAAAAAATCTGGATTCATAAATGCATGTATGGCTATAATAGATGATATTTCAATATAGTAACTATATTGAAATATAATCTATCATAGCCAAGTAGGCCGACTGATCTACTTTTTGATGTAATTACATTGGTGTACTTCAGCATTGATTCCACAGCCGTGAAATTGACAAGCAATACCGCCATTGTCGTCTATTTTTCTTGATGGTTCAGCGGACGATTGTCAAATTTGAAGGCTGTGGAAACGGCTTTAAAGGATGATCATTTTTTAACAACGGTTTTGGTCCTCAAATTCGCCATACTGCCTTATAGTTTAATATAGAAAATAGTATTCAACAATTAACAACATTCACAATTACATACCTTTTAATTCCAGGTTGCTTTCTTCTCTTCGACGCTCTAATTCCTTCCTATCATAATTTAATCTTTTTAGGCAATTTATTCCGTACTGTAAACTTGTTCTGAAAATACACGAATACACAATCTCACAATAAAGTAAAAATAGAATGCAATGAATTAAAACTATGCTCATTCATGAGGTAAGTACCAGCAGTAAGGTAAATAGTATTCATTGCATTTCTCTCGTTTCTTTTTCATTTATTTTCTGTTTCTTTTTTTAAAAGCAAAAAAACAAGAATTACTTTTGTCTCTTATCAGATAAAGAAGTATGATTCTTCGCAAAGTCCGCTATTCGCCTTGTGTATTGTAAAGACTAAATTAATTCCATCTGTGACCATACACATATAATTCTTAATACTATAAAACTATCAATCTCACCTATGGAAACTATCCACCATTTTGAGTTGGCCTCGCAGGTCTTTCTTGGTGAGGTGGTCCAGCATCCGTGCGTCGACCAGGCACTCCATAAAGGTGCTCCGGTACTGAGGTAGGCCGAGGCTAGGCAACCACTCGTTGCCGATCCACTCGTGGTTCATGTCTCCGAAGGCCAATGACTGTTAAGTAAATGCAAGAGTGAGAAAATGAAGGAGATGTTTCTGCACATTTCACACTGTTGTACTGATATCGCTTATTAAAGACTTGCCGTCATACATTTATCATCATAACACCTTGCTTAACAACTATTTTGGACTTCTTTTTATTATCTAATCAACACCTGAAACAGTTTTTCTTAAAATATCATACTTGCCAAGTCTAAAGTTTGACACAAAGTGAAGTCAAGTGCCCTCGTTATGGCAGCTAGTGAGTATGAAATAGATATTTAAATATAAATGAAACCACAAAAAACACGACTGACTTACCCTTACGGAGGTGCGCGGTGCCGAGGGGCTTGTTAGAGACACCATTTCCTGAATGGCAAGCCGTAGCTTAAGGCGATGTAGCGGGTTACTGATGCCGATTTCCCGTTGAATTTCTTGGTCCGACAAGGCGGACATGATAGCACCACTCTTAACGTTGGCCCGACACGCGGCCACGTACCAGGCCGGCATACCGACCCACAACTGGAATGGGAACAGTGTCATTATGCAGTATATCTTTTATACATTTCTGGGCTTTAATATCTGAGTTCAAATCTAAAATCATCTTCTGTTCATGTGATCAATGCCCAATGTCGATGTGTTTTTTATTTTATTTTTTTATTTTTTTATAATTTATTTTTTTATAAGCATATTGAGAACCCAGTCGCAATATGCAAATATATGAACCCCATTTGGAGTCATGCACAAATACACTGTCATTTCTATACAGATATCTTACGTTGATATGACTAATTTGTAAATCATTTCTCTCTGGTTTATCACTGGACTCACCTCTAGCCACGCCACGACTGTGGGGCCATTCCACAGAGCGAATGGCGTCCCAGCCTTCATTGCCTCTTCTAGGAGTTCGTGCCTAAAATACACAAGTCATGTATATTTGCTATATCCATAAAAATTAATTCATATTTCCAGAACACACTTTTTTGCGACAATCAGGGAAATATTATAACATCTACTACCTGTGTCTCAATACCAAATCTGTGGTTTTATTTTCAAAAATGAGCACATTTAAGATGTCAGAAATCAAATTTCTCTTTGTAGAACAAAGCAAGACAGCTTAGAGGAATACTATGAACACTTTCCACGTATCTAGAATAATTATTAACTCAAAAATTGACATCCAGTACTGATTTAATATTTATCGACAAAATTACTCACTTTTTCTTTTTCCGTCTGTCGAACTCAGATTGTTTTCCTAAGCCTAGACTAAGTGTGTCCGATGAGCCGATATCTCCCTCGGCATAGCCGGCACCCGCTGTAGGACAGAGACGGAGACAAGTTAATTATTGAAGGCCTGCTTCTCTGTCAGGTTAATTTGCATACCTGTATAATTACATTAAGGTAGTGTGTGTTGATGATGAAATGCAAATTACCTCCAATATTACACACCACACCAGTAACCCAGGCATCTATGAAGGCATATATAGTGTCTATACCATAGCTTATTGTATTTGTTGAATAGAAAGCCAATTCCTAAGGACATCTCTGATATTTGAATACCATAGGAAAACTATCATTTTTCGTTCGATTTGAAATATCTATTAGGACAAATGTTTTCATTTATCATGACCATTAGAACTTCCAAATCTTGCTTCGACAATATAATCTTGCTATCTAATATACTTTTTGTTGGTTCCTGCTTTTCTACTGGAATCACATTCAAATGGTTCATCCTGTTTAAACCAAAGCTATGAAAGATGCAATGCTGGTATTCAATATGGCCTAGGGAGTCCATGGAAGGTAATCTGCATTTCATTAAATCTGCTCACTCTCTTAAAAGTGTTCACTGAAGGTAGACTTAGCCGGAAGAATCCTTTACATGCGATAAGACAAATCATTACTTCTACATATTATCACAGTTACCTACTGTAAACGTATTTTATTTCGCGCTGCACATATTTTTGCGAATTTTAAAATATGCGAAAATATGTATAGAGCGAATATTTATCCAGTATAGTCATACAACTACCATATTCCAAATATGCGAATTTAAATACACATGAAATAGTGGTTTTGAGCAAATTCGCGAAAATATATGTGAGCGAAAATATCTATGTTTACAGTATATATGCAGAATCAGCAGAATAAACCTTGATTGATGAGCAACAGGTTTGTCGGCAGTGGAATCAACTTAAATTGTATCGCGAGTCGGCTGGACTTTTAACTGAATGGTTGCGGACTGCTGGACATAGCTGTACAGTGGCTGCTGATATGATTAATATGATAAACCTCTTAATCATGAACACATATTTTATATCAGTACTATTCACGAATTAGATACAATTCAAGTGAATCATAATTAAAACGCATCAACTGTAAAGATAACTCAATAAGAAATAAATAAGTAAATAAATACCTGAACGCAGGATGGTAATTGAACTTGGTGAACTGAACGCTTTAATTCATGAATGGAACACAAATAAACACATGCCTACTTACCAGAAAACCTACCTCTAATTAAGACCAAGGAAGGGGGGTTATGTACTGCGTGCAAACTACATGCCATTACCTCCTAGTAATTTATATTCAGTATATAGATAGATAATCAATGCGCATTCAAACGTTTTTAAAACTTCTGATAGAAAACATACGCAATAGCTTTTTTTGGGGTATTCAAAATAACTTTGAAATTTAGATCTAATAACTGAACTAATCTATAGGGTTCTATTCAAATTATTTTTCTAATTAAGGGTAATGAAACCTTCTTAAACTGAATGAATGAATAGTTTCGAATAAAAATATTCAGCAATTTTTTATAAAACATAATAAAACAAAAGTTGCTACTTACCTACTAATAACATCTAGGAACAAGGACAAGTGGAACACCCTTTGGGTTGAATAGAAATGCACTGGTAGTTCCCTACACTAGACTGTCTGGCTAGCAAGTTACTTTCCCTTCATCTACACCTCATCTTCTCCCATTTTTCTAAATTGGCATCTATATCAGAAAACTGTGTTTTATAGACTATATGTGAATCTAGCGTTTGATAGGACTATATATCTGGGTTAGGGCCAGACTGTATGGACCCAACACAGACTCAGCGGGACATGAGCTGTATGAACCCACTACAGACTCAGCATGACATGAGCTGTATGAACCCACTACAGACTCAGCATGACATGAGCTGTATGAACCCACTACAGACTCAGCATGACATGAGCTGTATGAACCCACTACAGACTCAGCATGACATGAGCTGTATGAACCCACCACAGACTTACTCAGTGTGACATGAGCTGTATGAACCCACCACAGACTCAGCGTGACATGAGCTGTATGAACCCACCACAGACATACTCAGCGTGACATGAGCTGTATGAACTCACCACAGACTCAGTGAGACATAAGCTGCATGAACCCACCACAGACATACTCAGCGTGACATGAGCTGTATGAACCCACTACAGACTCAGCGTGACATGAGCTGTATGAACCCACCACAGACTCAGTGAGACATGAGCTTATGAACTCACCAGACAGACTCAGTGAGACATGAGCTGTATGAACCCACTACAGACTCAGCATGGCATGAGCTGTATGAACCCACTACAGACTCAGCATGGCATGAGCTGTATGAACCCACTACAGACTTAGTGAGACATGAGCTGTATGGACCCACCACAGACTCAGCGTGACATAAGCTGTATGAACCCACTACAGACCAGCATGGCATGAGCTGTATGAACCCACTACAGACTCAGCATGGCATGAGCTGTATGAACCCACTACAGACTCAGCATGGCATGAGCTGTATGAACCCACCACAGACTCAGCGGGACATGTGCTGTATGGACCCACCACATACTCAGCGTGACATGAGCTGTATGAACCCACCACAGACTCAGCGTGACATGAGCTGTATGAACCAACTACAGACTCAGCATGGCATGAGCTGTATGAACCCACCACAGACTCAGCGGGACATGTGCTGTATGGACCCACCACATATTATACTCAGCGTGACATGAGCTGTATGAACTCACCACAGACTCAGTCAGACATGAGCTGTATAAACCCCACCAGACACACTGGGGTGTAGGGTGAGCTGCTCACCACATCAGGAGTTGCTCACAGGAGATGCTTTGTCAGCTGCTGTTGCCCACCACCAGGAGGAGCCACATCTGCAGCACCACCAGGGGGCACCACAGCTAGCTGGGAGAACAGGGGAGTGTGTGTGTGTGTCTGGGGGGGGGGGGGGGGGGGGTAGGAAGGGAGAGTTGGTGCAGGGGGTGTTGTCTCCACAAATCAATATTTCAGCACATGTCCTTTTCGCACACGGTTAGCTGACAGAGGCGGGAAGCAATCTGACGGCTGGCTGGGTGGTAGGCTGGGGTGGCCAGGTATCTAACTGTTGGTAGTGGCTGTAGTAGTAGTGAGATGGGTGGTCAGGTTGGAGGCAGATCACTGAGCAGTAGGGGTGGGTGAGGAGGGGATTAGTGATAAGCTGTATGTCAAGGAACAGGGGAAGGAGGCGTAAAAACAGCGGTTTACAGAGCTGAGAAAAAGGATGATCCCAGCTTTGGGAACCAAGGAGAATAGAGTAAGATTAAGGTAAGATTTGGGAGGATATGGCACAAAGGGGTATGGCAGTGTGTAGTTTGTACATTAAAACCTCGTGTAGAAGCCAAACTTTGTGAAAAGCCAAACCTAGACTTTGGGGCAATATATAAGCTACAACTGAGAAATGCTACTTAACTTTAGTACCATACAATACTGGTAAAAACCCTCGTAATAGCCACAGCAAGACTTTGTGCAAATGCTATATGCTGCACTAGGGTTCTGATTTGTGTAGACACTGTGCCTTTATGCGTGAGGTTTTACGGTACATCAGCCTGCCGGTATCAGTGTCGGAGACAAGTCAAACAGAAAGACGTGCCATTCTGCTGTCGGCTACATCTGCCACACCTGTCGATATGCACCCATCACCATGAGACAGCCTATGTGATGTCTACAATGCTGTCAGTAGCTACCCCGGTACCTACCCAACCATGTAAACTCACCATGTGTCTGGTTATATATCAGTACGATATATACGAATGGCCAAGCAGAAAGCATGTCCCGTGCGGGTGCGCTGGGGGGTTTCCTTTCTAAGTGAATGCTCACATACAAAGATCCAATATACTTCCTTTCTTCATATTCTCTGTTCAGTCAACTCATTCCTTTCAACCTAAATCCTTTTCCTACATTTCTTCCTGCTTCCCTGAACTTCTGGAAACCTGTTTCCAATGGTGGTGTAGTTATTATCTAGCCCTCAGCAACTCAAAGAACTGAACAACCAGCACATTTCAATATCCCCTGTCGGTTTTACCACTTGCCCTCTCACCCACCCCCGGCATACACTACCTGTTTGATTTATACCACATGACGACCAGGATCTATGTATTTACTACTTTCAGTGTATTTTCTTTTGTCACAAAATATTGGGTCTATTTGACTTTATGCCATTATTATCAGGTAAGGATAGAACAGACACAAAATTATAGCACGTCCTAATTTTGAAAGGCTTCATGCCTGGTATCATTGTATTAAAGATGCACAATGCCGTAGGTCTCTTTTCTTGTGTGTATATATAGTCAATAAAAGCCTATTTAACTAGTTGTGCTCCAGGCAATCTTCAAGACCCTACACACTTAGTCTTCTTTTAGTGTCAACCCATGGTCGTCATGAGGTATATCCCAACCCGCTTATATCCCCACACGCACATGCCCACAAACACCCTACCTGCGTCTCCGGTTGCTCCCCCGGCTGCCCCGGGCGACCCAAGGTGCGAGTACAGGCCTGACCGGTTGGTGAGCATCTCACCTGAACCCAGGGACGAGCCGGCCAAGCCGCTCATCTCCTTGGCTTTGGCCTTCTCCTTCTTGCTGAAGAAGCGCCCTAGGGAGCTTTTGATTCCTTTTTTCTTGGTCTGCTTATGCAGAGAGTCCTGTGAGCTGTTTGTGCTGCTCATGGGGCTCGGTGAGCTGTGTGAAGAGCCTTCGAGTGACGTCCTGCAAGAAAAAACATTCCCATATCAGTACATGGATATCAGTTTTACCGATTGAGTTAAACAGATATTTTCATTGATATGTGTGGAGAATTATCGAATGACATCCTGCAAGAAAAGCATTTGACATTTTATAAGGTCTGAGCTCAAAAGTAGGCTCAAATCTCAGTTCATGAGTATTTCTGTGTTGTGGTCAACTCTGTAATGTGGTCAGTTACAGAGAGTCCCAATGGTGATCACTATACAAAGAGTTGACTGTATATTAACAACCTGGCAACATTTGATGGTAACTTCCTTAATAAAGAACACCTTGATATAGCTGAGTACGAGTATATTGTATGAAGCCAACATATGGGTATTGCAGACTCAATTCTACGACTGATTGAATAGGAAATTATAAAGATAAAGATGAGGGAAAGATTATATATACCGCATAAGCAACGCTCCTAATTTAGTGCTCAAGGCAAGTCATTGAGGGGGAAATACAATGGAGGAGGTCCCCTCTCGAATGTTAAAGAGTAGATTTAAATGCAGTGTTAATGCTATGCTTTAAAACAGTGTTCTAATGAGAGGCAGGACTATGGGAATTATTCATTGGAAATGGAGATAAGAAACACCCCTTGTCTTCCTTTGGGGCCTTGGGACAACTAAAAACAGCCTGTTACAGTAAACTGTTGGAGAAACAGCTCAATACATTAACATTGAATGTATGTTTATTGCCATGTAGTTATAACTGTCTACGTTGCCATTTAACTGTTGATAATCCCACAGGGTGGGATGGGATGGGATGGAGTCAATGTTATTGAATGGGGACATGCTAATACTTTTATTACTGATTTCCGAAGGGTTCAAAGGTCTAAATGATGATATCTATCTCTGTACTTCAATAAGAATGAGTGCTTCCCTTTACTCTATATTCATCTCTAATTCTGATAACCAACAGTTAAGATTAGAAACTTTTAAAAAAAGAAGAAGCAAAGCACACCGTCCCTAAATAGAATGCATCATGTACATGTAATTGTATAGAGTGCTATTGGCTTTGTTGTCACTACCTAAATATGATTGGTATCTAATAGATGTGTACCACATTGACACTGTATGAAACTTGTAAGGCACTGAGAACTTCCCGTAGACCTTTATGACGCTAAACATTTATAACTTCAAGCCAGCAGGATTTAGTCCAAATGAAGACGGCTACCAACATTGCCAACATACCAGCGATACTGTAAAGACTGTTAGACATCCTCTAAAAATACCCAGGGAAACAGAATGGGTTAAGAAAATATAAACCCTCCTCAAAGGGAAAGGACACTAAGTAATTGCTGGGGTGGAATGATCCTATTACGTCTTACAGACTCATCGGGGTGCAGTAATATGTCAGACTGTCTAGGAGTGGAACAGATAGAGGAATGTCTCCACTCCTTGTCAGCAGTTGCACACAACATTGGGTCAGGCGCTAGGAGCAGCACAGAGGAGAGGCATCTTTAGGGATGTATAAGGTTGTCTTCTAGACAGATACACTCTGTACGGTAGTGGCCTACGTATTATAGGCTATTGAAAGTTTCCCTGGTGTTCTTTGGTTTTCGGTTGACGAGGGTTCCCACAAATATTTCAGATTTATCTTCAGTGACTCTCCATAACTTTCCCTGACCAAAAAGAAAATCACCATTTTCTCTGAACACATATATACCATATGCCTTGATATAGTGCTCACTGGACGCTCTTAAATCTGATAAAGATTTACCAAGTCTCTCTTCTGGAATTGAAAAATTTCAATTTTGCCAACATCCCTTGACTCGCGGCAAAATTTCACAAGAAGGGGTCAAGTTTTACTGACCAAATTACCGACCCAGGTACGCGGGTGGGGTACCAGGAGCTCAACGTGGAATCCAACCTGGGGCTGATCCATGGTGAGTTTGAGTTTAAACATTTTGTATTTGGCAAGAAATTATGCATTTTTTATTTGGCAACTATCCTGGTCACCGACTCGGGGTGGGGTCTCACCAAGTATAAATGACAGCGCCCATGGTAAGAGCCGCACGCGCTACAGTAGTATAGGGTCGAGTTACTATAGAGAAGCCTTATCAGAGCGGCCAGCACCACGTTAGCTTACCCCTCCACACGGCCACCCCTCCTCCATCAAACACACCTGTCACTTCGCACTGCCCCCTACCGTCCTCACATCAAACCGCACGTCACGTCACCCACGTCATGTCTACGTCATGACGTGAGGGGAAACATATATACTGGTGACATTATCTGCTGTAATATAGGCTGAGGGAATGCTGTACTGTAGGCTGCGATAATGCTGTAATGTAGGCTGAGGGAATGATGCAATGTAGGCTGTGATAATGCTGTAATGTAGACTGAGGGAATGCTGTAATGTAGGCTGCGATAATGCTGCAATGTAGGCTGAGGCAATGCTGTAATGTAGGCTGCGGCAATGTTGTAATGTAGACTGAGGCAATGCTGTGATCCTGGGTTCAGCAACAGCACTAACATTCTGCTGGGAATCCCCTATGTAAATAACATCACAATATCCATCCATCGTATAATATTAGCTGGTTCCCACCCCCGTGTGCTTCTGATACCAAGCAAAATGGCACTGGGACCATCTGGACCTTTGCCTTTCCATAAGTAGTGATTGGGTAACTGGACAAGGGTGAGTACTACTGTCCCTACAGCAATATATGGGCGATCTGTCTCAGTGCTTTACACTTCGTGTGTAGTTGTTAATAATCTATAGTAGGCCCAAACTAGCTACTATCGCTGTCACCAATGACAATATCCCAGCAACCCGGCAATGCCTACCATATTGGGCAGGATTAGGTGAATTCTCCTCTCTGGTAACTTTCTCGATATATCTACTCTGGCTTCACATGTTCGTAAATTACTTTACAAATACATGGAGCATTGCAATAGCTAGACTATCTATACCAATACTTTCGGGGTTACACGTTACAGTGCTGTAGGTTGGGATGAGGGGGTGGTGGACTACACAGGGTGACACGTTACAGTGCTGTAGGTTGGGATGAGGGGGTGGTGGACTACACAGAGTGACACGTCACAGTGCTGTAGGTTGGGATGAGGGGGTGGTGGACTACACAGAGTGACACGTTACAGTGCTGTAGGTTGGGATGGGGGGTGGTGGACTACACAGGGTGACACGTTACAGTGCTGTAGGTCAGGATGAGGGGGTGGTGGACTACACAGGGTGACACGTTACAGTGCTATAGGTCAGGATGAGGGGGTGGTGGACTACACAGGGTGACACGTTACAGTGCTGTAGGTCAGGATGAGGGGGTGGTGGACTACACAGGGTGACACGTTACAGTGCTGTAGGTCAGGATGAGGGGGTGGTGGACTACACAGGGTGACACGTTACAGTGCTGTAGGTCGGGATGAGGGGGTGGTGGACTACACAGGGTGACACGTTACAGTGCTGTAGGTCGGGATGAGGGGGTGGTGGACTACACAGGGTGACACGTTACAGTGCTGTAGGTCGGGATGAGGAGGATGAGACTGACTGCGATTGGACTGGGTGCCCAGCTGACAGCTGTGTTCTCCAGTCTCACCAAGATGCACACCCTGGAGGAAAGTTGTCTTTCACATCACAGGACACATAGGGGTCTGGGGTCTGATTGGAGGTCTGTTACCGCTCTTGAAGACCATCCTCTCCCCCAGCTGGCCCAAACTCGCCAGGATGCTAGATATGTCCAGAGATTGCCATAGTGTTAAGTCGGTGGTAGGCTGTCACAGGTGGACCACCGACTGGTATTAAGCTAGAGGAGACACTGCCTGGAGGAGAGTCACACTGTGCTGGTCAGGCTGGTGCACCATAATTAAGACACAGTACCAGCAGCAGTGCCTCTACTAATCCTCCAGGATCACTAAGTCTGGAGACACTGGGTCTGCCTTGGGGTCATGCTGGGGAAGAGATATATGCAGTACATGGTTGACATGATCAGTAATAAGGTATTACACCTGTATGTACTATTTGCATCTGTATTCACATCGAACAGGGAATTTGATATTTGAGATTGTCCTTTTTTTAACAAGAAAGAGTGGTGGTCTTTGCCCCCCCCCCCCGCTCCATCCACAATATTCCGCTGCTACAAAGTTAGCTGCAGTAATATATCATCTGCTGAGCTGGCAACGATTGATGCATCAGGTAGGGCACCATGCAAACAAGGAGTGGAACATAGTGTACATTCTAATGTAATCCTACATTGTCTTATAAGTATTACTTTGTACGTCAGTACGATTTAGCCCAATGTCTCCTGCACCAATTCCCTTTCACCAGTACCATTACTTTAAGTGCATGCAGAACCAATCTTCATCTGTCAATGCACTTGTTGGGCTTCCAATGAACATAATCTCCAAGAAAGCAAGAAATACTAGGGTCACCTTTCTGCACGGGAGACTCCAATTCCCTTTACCCTGCTGGCTAAATAAGTTAATCCCATGTCCAACCCCTGCCTGATCCCCAGATGAAATGGCCTCCATTATGGGGGCCTTTCCCAGAGTGGTTTGTACTAACCCTTTAAGGGCTGCATAGGCCATTAATGAAGTGTGCTATTTTTCATCACGATGCGTGAAAACAGCCCGGCGATTTACTGCTGCATTTGGGAATCATTCCAACCCATCAGGATCAGCATGATGAGTGCATGCAGCCCATGTGACTACACTCAGTACTGCATTATACATCATGACGACAGAGGACACATTAAAGCAGTATGTGGCCCTTAGAGGGTTAGGTAAGCAGGGGGCGCAGCAGTAACCTGAGGGTCACAAGGGAGGGGGTGGGGGGTGCAGCTTAGGTTACTGCTAATAGTCTAAGACTCACAACCTTACAGGGGGCCTCCAAGCACCCCGCCTCATTTGAAATAGTTGCACTTTTTACACTGCTGACGTACTGAGATGTACTGTTAAAGGCCAACCAGGTAGAAACTGTGTCTACGGATATCTCAGTTATCTATATCAGCTGCAAGAATGTATGCTATGGTATGAACAATGAGAGTACACCCGTACATGGAGGAAATATTTAGAAGTACATGTACCATGCATGGAGTAAATAGAAGTACCAATCCGGAGTGGCAGTAATAGCATCTGGTAATATGGTAGCCTAGGGGTTGTACATGTAGTAAAAAGCTTGTTGGGAAGGCTCTAAACTTTCTTGAAGCAGACCTACAACTATCTATGCCATTAGAAACGCTAAAACAAGGAATACACTGTTCCCTATCTAATACTTCATTATCGTGCAATGTCTGCATATATATATATGTACATGTATATGGAGGCCTCTTGAGCCGCGTCTAAGCTCTAGTCACTGAGTGACTCTTCCACCAGTTGCTGGCATTAGTGAATCACTGGAAGCCCCATAGGGACAGGACAATTCATGTTGCCCTGCACTGGCCCTCAGCCCCCCGCGCGTCACTCGTGTTTAGTCCCGCTTCTCCATGCCCTAATAGGAAGGCATTCCAGCATGCCACCCACAGAAAAGGCTCTATAGGCGAGCCCCATCAATCGCCAGCACCTCAGAGCAAATAGAGCCTTCCCTGGTGATCCACCACCACCAGACCGGAAGCACATACACAACTGGTACCAGCGGAATAAGGCCCGCTGCGTACAGCTATGGCGGTGTGGAATGTTCCTGGCACGTGCCACCTTTTATGGTGTTTTCGGCAGAGGCTGCTGCTGTCCTTGTTGTGCATTTTTTGTTTTGTTTTTATATGTTTTTTTGGTGCCTGATGCAAAACCTGATCGAAGGGCTTGCAGCGCAGGCCGGTGATTCAATATTGACCTAGACGGGGGCCAAACAGAGCGGGACATGGGCGGAACGCGGGGCAGGTGTCGGTCTCTGCGCCTCTACACAAGGTGTACACGGGGACCATGGTAGGCATGCAGCTGGGGCCGTGCAACACGAACTGAAAAACCTCCCCTAGAAGCCGCATCAAGAGTATGACTATGAGGAAATCCTATAAGCCGCACTGGGGTCTGTTTTTGGGTTATGTATATAGTACTGTAGCCTCTTATGTAAGCAGCAACCCGACTTTTGGCAAGTCCTATAAGCTTCACTGGGATTCTTATTCCTATATAAGCGCGAGGTTTTACGGTATGCGTGTCAGGCAAAATCTTGATAACTCAATAATGGCACAGTCTGCAGATTCCGCAACACACATGGTTCATCCTGGCAGACATATAGGGCTTTTATAAATAAACGCACTTACCTATGCAGGGTAATGTGCACATACACACATGAAACAATATATGGCTAATATGGGAGAATTCAGCCCTTGTTTGTAGTTAATATCTCTCCATCATATATATGCAACAAGTCCTTTATACTACTTTTACACATCATAAGGTGCATGCTTGATGAATCGTCCAGCTACATTATGAATTCGTTGTGCACACATAGAGTAACCGTGTATTCAAATATGCATACAGCTGCAAGCATGCAATTCAATTTTTCTTTTTCCCTCAGGAAATATGATGTTAATTTTTCATGTCCCCTGGGGAATGTTAGGAAATACTTAAATTTTTCCTTTCCCCTGAGGAAGATAGATACACAGGCATACATGACTACAGCGGGAGTTGGCACACAGTGCAGCACATATCAGGCCTTTTGGCTGGGGCCAGTCACGAGGGTGTGGTAGGACTAGATATGGTTTACATCCATGCATGAGCAAACATTGACAGCCTCCTCCAGGGAGGGCTAACTCTGCAGGTGAATAACTCCAGTGTGTGGATCTAACACCATAGTATTTACCAGTGCTTATAGAAAGCCTTACAAACTCTCCCCCGTCGCACCTGGTGCTCCAGCCACGCATGCAGCGCCATAATGTGCTTCATCATACTGAATAGCATTTGGGCGGCTTACCCTTTCAACCAAAGTGGAATCACAAACACCAATATGAAAGTTTGTAATTTCAGAGCCACTGCGATTTTTTCTGGATTTGTGTATAGAAAAGGATGCTTTACTGATGAGAGGTGAGGCCTGTGGAAGCTTGGGGTTGTACAGGTATGTGTGGAACAGCCCGGAGAGTGCGTATAGCCGCTACATGTATTACACATTAGTGGGACATGTACTGAGCAGTAAATGTCACAGGGGGATGCTTTATCCCATGCCTAGGGGAGTCAATACCCTCAGTACTCTACATCAAAACTGCGCATCTACTTTAAACTAAAGGTCCTACTTTAAACCAAAGGTCCTTCTTGAAATGTTCAAATATAGGTCTCTGATCTCTGAATGTATTGCAATTCTATAGGTAGTTCTGGGTATTTGCAACATAAAGATATAAGAACCCTTGGAATTCAGGAAACACTTAAACATTTTCACCCCTGCTCACTGTAGAAGCTGAAACGATGCAACATCAAAATATATCCCCAGTGTTGTATACCATCATTGGTATTTTCATTTAAAATTGTACTTTACTTCAGTTAAGCTTACAGTATTAGCTCAATTAACATCTGGAATATCTGAGGATGTAGATACACTAAGCCGTCTGATGTGCAGCAGTGAAACAGTGTGACACATCAGAAGTAAATACAGTCAGTAAACCTTCCCAAGTCAGTTGAGGCACTGTATACAAATCCACTGGCAAAATACTTTTTCTCTTGAAAAGCCAAAACAACTCTTATTCATAGTTAATGATGCTATAAGACATCAAAGGACATCCACGGCGGTGTACTGCCTTGGGAGTTGCCAATTCCTGTCCTGTCTGTCTGCTGACCTAGCGGCAGTGGCCATTGACCTGGGCACCCAGCCCCTGACCTGGGCGGCTCGTGACCTGGGTAACAGATTAGGCTAGGCCAAGAGAAGACACTCACAAAGGTGTGTTTCTGGTAACACGGGATAAAATCCTGTAGGTATGGAGGTCGGGATGTATTCTTTGGCCTATGAGTGTACTCAATGCGTTTTTGGATGTTTCAGGGGGTCGTGGTTTTGAACGTAAATGGCATGTATGTCAACAATTTACATTACAATTGTGTCACTGCCTATGCCTAGTCCTCTCTTTGTAGGAAACTAACATGATTTAATATAGAAAGTCTAGCGAAAAAATAGGAATTCCTACAAAAGTGGAAACATTGGGCACAATGGAATTAGTTGTGGGCTTCAAATGTGTTCTACAGTGTATTCAACCATCACCCTTTGATTTCATTGAGCAAGGAGATAAATATTGATAAAATATATCATAATGGGTACTCTGTCCCCCCAGTGAAGGTCCTACGCTGATGGGGGCAGAGCACACCCGTCTGTCTGATATAGGTCACTAGCGGGATACATTTTATACCAATGAAATAACTCCCTAGCAATTACTGTGGATTCTTAGGGTGCAAATGGTACTCATATACTCTGTTATCAGTGCATATATCTCACCAGGACCAGATCAATTAATGGCTGCGCCCAGTAAAAGCAGCTGTAGGGTGGTAACCTGCAACACTTTTCTATTTTGGGGGCGGCTATGGTAATTCCGAGGTGGTTGAGGGTGAAATACTGACCAGCTGCCTCATTCTGCCGACTGACCACTCAGCCTACAAGACATCTTTAGAGCATCCTTCCATCATCCTCCACAGGCTATTCATTCTAGTACATTCAATAGCCATTTCCATTCATCCATGCACCATTATACTTCAGCCATGAGCTATGCTTCCTCCCTGCCACACAGCCCCTTTATGCACGGGGAAGGTCAGTAAACTCGCGGGTCTGTATCACTGCATGGAGCTAAGAATTTAAATTTTCCATAAGGTTATAGTATGTTCACCCATACCCATTCATGGGTTTACTATTGTGACGTTTAATGGACTTTTTGCATGAGTCTGAAGTGTCATCAAATTTCCGCTATTAAACTGTACGGTGTGATAAAGTCTGAAAACACATCTTCCCATGATATCCAAATCATTTCTTAAATCACTATTTCCTGTTTTTAAAAGCGTTGTTAACACATTGCCTTAGGATCAGTTTAGTTCCCAGCAGCTCTTCATCACATCTTAAAGACAAAAAAACTCAATTAAGTATCAGATTCCCTTCATTTGGGACGAGGAGATAATCCATACCCCTAACCTGAGACACTTACAAAGAAAGTTAAATTAAAACGGCGCCTTGGATATAAAAGGCTTGACTTCTTGTCCTCGCTCCATTCAGACTCTTGGTGGAGGGGCAATATGATGCTTGAATGCAGCCCTAGCGAGTTTTTCCCGCTAGGGTTGCATGCACGCATCATGACGACAAGGAGCGTACGGTGCAGTATGTGGGCATTAAAGTGCTAATTCTAAGCTTCACAACTCGTGGAAGTAAGTTTTTCACACAGAATTGAAGCTGTACATTGCAAAGCCTTAAAGTGGTGTATTGCCATAAATCAAAGGGTCTGTGCAAATACCACACCCCTTACCCCTTACCCCCCCCCCCCCCCACACACACTCAGACACGCACTTACCTAGCTGGTGTGTGAGTCTGGTCACAGGCACGCCTACCTGTCTGAGATGACTCATAATACACCTGTGAGCACATGCCAACACCCCACCCCGATACATCCAGCACTTACATTTAGCACCCATCCATATCTCCACCAAGCCGCTAAGAGCCGCATAGTGCTTTAATGCATTATGCCCTTTCTCGCCATGATGTATGATTGCAGACTTGGCGAGTAACTCGTGAGTAACTCTCATCGAGAGTCAAGGCGACCCTACTGGGTTGATACACTCCCGAAGGCTCGGCATGATGCATTCAAGCATCGACAGGACCAAAGGCATGCCACATTAAAGCAGTATGCACCCATTGAAGAGCTAAGCTACACGCTCTCATGCAACGCCCCCACCCCCTCCATACACACCTAACGCACTGACTGACCCCCAACCCTCACCTCAGAGACACACTAGGAGGATGTACCCATTGATCCAGCTCCATCCTCATCTTCCACATCCAGCTCCCAGACATAGTAACTACCACCATGGAGGAGGTAGAGGAGGGGGTGCTCATCACCCTGCCCTCACCTGTGTGTAGATGCTGCTCTCTAACCCTCTAAGGACGGTGTGATACCTCAAGGAATTGACATTTCCCGCCATGCTGCACCTTTAAGGGTGCATCAGGTACATAGGGCAGTATGAATGGAGCATCAGCGCGTGATACCGTCAAGATAATTGCCGTTGCAGCATTCACGCATCATGACGACAAAGGGACATAGCGCATACATCATGATATGCTGCCCTTAGAGAGCTAAGCCTAGTGACAGCTTACTAATCAGTACCTGCTCACCCTAGACGGTGCACTGTGTGACATACATCCACAGGCAGTGCTGGCTTATCTCTGTCCGATAGCAGACAGTGCCCTACCCAGACTCGTTATCAGTACACACATGGTTACCTAATGCAGGGATGCCAAGTTGTCCCACCCCAAAATCGTATTTCTTACGATTTTTGGACCCCAAAATCGTAATAATTTTTTGGCTGAAATCCTAACAAAAATCGTAACAATAAAATGACATTTCTGCAGGGTCAGCATGATGAATGGAGGGATTCTAATGATTTAATAAAATCGTAATCTGGCTCAACATACATGATTAATCATTGTTTGCCCCTTAATGTGTAATATCATATTTCTAGATATGTTTGCTCGATGACCAAGACAATTTAGTTTTAGTCTCGTTTTTGTAGAAGGCTACTTATCCCATAGTATGGTACATAGAAACATCCTAGAGATACTTGAAAATCGTGATTTGATATTTAAAATCGTAATGGGCCTAAAAGGGGCCAGAAATCGTAAAGTTACGAAAGAATCGTAACACCTGGCATCCCTGCTAATGTATCCACAATTGGCAATGATGCAGACTAACATCATACCTTAGTGAAGAAGGACCTTTATATAGTTAAGCATTGGGAGACTCATAGGTCATTGCAGCATAAAGCAACTAGGTAATCACATCAATTATATATGATGATATCCATGAGAATCCATGCAAACTGGTAATTTCTTCACGAGTTGGGCTTTGGGGTGTTATTCCCTGGGGCGTCAACTCGTGAAGAAACTGCCGGTTTCTAGTGGCCCTCTATCGATATGCCTACCAGCGATAGGTCTACCTCTTCCCATACTCCCTCCCCCCTACACACAGACACAGACAGACACACCTGTGCCTCCCGTCCATGCCTCAGCACCCAGCTACAATCAGACACGCTCCCTAAAGCCTACCTTCACCCCAAGGTGGGTCCTCCCCCTGCCTTCATCTCCCTCCCTGTGTCATTGACTGCGGTCCTGAACCTTCCTCTACACCCTCCTCCCCAACCTCCCCCCCCCCCTTCTCTCCTTCACCTACACCCCCTGATATGCCCTTCATCTTGTCCTAACCTTTTAAAGGTCACACAGCTATTACTTTTAAGTTTTTTTTGTGTCTGTAATCAATGTTTTCCTTATCATGATTTGCAGGTAGGAATAGAATGAATGCAGCGGTTGTATACAGGTTGCTGTGTTGTGATTGAAGTGTGTCTACTGACCATGCAGGTCTATTCACGCATCATGCAACACTTAGGTGGCTGATACACTCTTGAATGGCCGGCTTAGTGCATGAATGCAGCCCTGGCGAATGACATCGCCAGGGCTGCATGAATGCATCATAACGGCTAATGGCATAGAGCATCAAGGCAGTATGCAGCGCTTAAAGGCCCACATCTCGGTACCCCTACAGCAGCATTCGGCGTGGAGCCAAGAGAGGTACATGTTTTTGTATTCAGCCTTATATAGAGAGGGTGGGGGTTTAAGGGCTGACCTTCTAATCCCGCTCACTCTTTTATCGCTCATAACCCATCTCTCCCGTGTTCACCAGTACATCATGTGCGAGCAACCGAGCTGGAACGCGCGGATCATCCTTTCTGCCTGACTCTACTGCTCACATATAATCTCTATCTCCTCTTTTTCCTCCACACACGCACCTTTGTCCAATCATTTTGCTCATTCCATGGCTCATCCAGTGCCATCCACCCTCACTCCACCCCCAACTTCCCATGCCTTTATCTCCCCATAAGCCTCTACTAAGGTGCGTGTCACATTACCTAAATGCAGCCACTCCCATAGATCCCAGTAATCAGGATCCGTTTAGGAGCTCCTGAAGCAGACATCCCCTAAACCCCTTGCTTTATCACCCTATTAGTGCTGACTGTTGATTTAGGAAAGCACCTTTCAATTAGGCGGTTGTGGCCCCCCCATAGAGCGCCTGAATGAAGCTACCCTAAGGGGTCGGCCGGCCATAAAAGTAATTTAGGAGTTGGGGCATGACACACGCACATCTAGTGTGTGAAGGCCATGGTCCCTATGGCAACGTCTGAGTTAAAGACGGATAGTGTCTGGCCTTTGAGGTAAAACTGAAAATATATAGGGGCCTATGGAACTTATGGTCAAATAGTGCATTCCAGGAAACCGGCCAAAGCTGAACTTCTAAACCTGTCTTCCCGAATGATGGATTAGCAGGAAATACAGTCTTGGTCAAGACAGAAATGTAGACTGTAAACTACAGACTTTATGAAGTAGCACATGGCTATAACGGAGGCATTTGTAGTATTTCCTTAGCACAGGTGACCATTGGGAAAATATCTTCAGAAGGATGCATCCCCAAGATATTCCCGGGCAAAACCCGGGTGTTACAATACGTTGTAACAAAGCCTATTTTCCGTGATTACAATGCATACATTTTATTTGAGGGGAAACACGTGCTAATACAAAAGCTGCACAGCCATTCTCTATAGAAAACTGAATTACTCACATGAATACCAATATATAATATATAGCATAAGGAAAGGCATCCTAAATGAGTGCCACTCCTGCTAGGAGACAGGTACTTCTTTCAGTATGTATGTGCGCATTGCTGGTGTCACTAGGGAGGGGTTAAACTATTCTCAGGCTCTAGACAAGGTCTCCTCACGGGCCAGGATTAAGGCCGTGTCTACGGAGAGTGATTTATTAGGGCCTGAGCAAATTGCAGACATGAACTCGTAATTCCCTACAGTGAAGACAGAGTTGGGCATACACTATGCCGCTAACCATCCCCTACCTCTTGTCACTCACCCTCGCTTCCCAGTCTCTTTTGTCACTCTTTTCCCCTTTCAGTTCTAATCTTTTTTTTTTCTTTCCATCCTACCACCATATATATCCTTTATTTTCTTACTCCCACATATAAATATTCCATCCTCTACCGTCCCTCATTTGGTTTTCACGCGCTCCTATATTCTGTCCCTATTTGCCAATACCTCACCATCCCTTTTCACTTGCAAATCCTATTGCGCCGTTTCCCACCTCAATCTCTACCCCCTTCCCCTTTATAAATACCGCCGATTGATCTTTACCTCTTCCCCCATCACGTCCCCCATCCCCCTCCCCAACACACTCACCTTCGGAGTGCCTCCAGATGGGGGTCGGCCGCTGCCGCCGCCATCGCCGGCACTCAGCGTCCCACCGGAAGCGGAAGTGGGAGAGGCGCGCCTGCCCCGTCGTCAGCATCGACGGCTACTTCCGGTGACGTCCGCTGGTTCGCGGCGCACGCGCAGTAGCGGCTGAACGACTAGCGAAATCAGAGAAGAGGGAGGAGCCCGTGGAGGCGGGGTGGCGGGGAGGCAGTAGATGTGCTTCAGGTCCTATTAGGGGCCTGTTACGCAGTCAGGGCCAACATTAATAGTCACCCAGGGGTCAAAGATCACTGCCTGCCTCCAGGGTGTGCAGGGCCTGCTGCTCCTGCAGGTCGCAGCGGTCAGCGCTCCTCCAGCGGCGGTCAGTCATCCACTAACACCGGCATATATCCACATGTAGCCGCACCAAGGCCATCACTCCTCCCGCAGTATACCATTAATCTCACGGCGGCCGTATTGGCGACAGGCGCTGACAATGGCTGTGAATTGCTCGGCTGATCCCTTTGAGTGGTATATATAGCTATATAGTGAGCTGCTCGAGCTGCTCCAGCACCTCTGAGCGTCCACCCATAGCGCATGGGCGGCAGGCGGCTATGGCAGATGGGGGAACAGTTACTACACCTTGCCTGCTTGTGATGGTGGTTGTGGCACTCCCCTCTGCCCCTGTGCTACCTACCACTGCTCCCTGTCAGCACGGCCGTACTTTCCTGCTGACACTGACAACCTGTCAGTAACGGCGTGAGCAATTCGTCTGAGGCGGGAGCTGCTCAGGGAAGGGGTGCGGCACGTGATACGGCACGTGTAGCTCAGGGGTAGCGGCAGGCCTCCCTCCCTCCACGCGCTACTGCTCAGTGGTGGTGGTGGCGGTGGTGGTGGGCAGTGTGAGGAGGAGGAGCCGGCGCCCAGCACACCCGGCTCTCCATCATGCCCCACAGTGAGCAGCTCATCCTGTACAGCAGCTGCTCCCCGCGTGGTGGTGAGCTGCTCTTCACCACCACCAGCAGTAGCAGCAGCTGCTGCTGGAGGTGGTGAGGGCTGAGGGCAGGCACGGCAGGAGGAGGACCAGGGGTAGAAGAGGTGTACATATGGGGAGTCATAACAGCAGCAACCTTATCTTAGTCTCACTATTTGACATTCCACGCATAATGCCCCACAGTTAAAGGTCGGCATATTTATTTATCATGTACCAAGTTGTTTCGTGTCCTTTCTTTTAGGAATTTCAGATGACAGCTGCGACAGCCACTTAAAATCAACATATTCCTCTTCTAGGTTTGTTGTATTGCTTCTGCCGTTATATCACCAATGATACAGTGAACCACCTACATGAATCGTGTGGTAATCCTCGAAACCCACAGGAACGAGTGCCAAGCAGACACTAAGAAAGGGCACTGCACAGCTTAAAAGTCATATAACACCATACTACTAAAGGTCTTAAGGATCAAGGGATATAAATGTCTCATCACTGGCTTGTTGTTTAGCCCTTTAATCTGTTATTGATGGCTTTGGTTGTCCGATGCATGAATGCAGCCCTGCATGGTGGCACTCACCAGGGCTGCATCTATACTTCATGCCGAGCCTTTGGGAGTGTATCAGCCCCGTTGGGTCGGCATGATGCATGTAGCCATGGCATGATGCTCGAATGCAGCCTTGGCATGATGCTTGAATGCAGCCGTGGCATGTTGCAGTGATGGGCTCCCATAGGTGGGTACAGGAGACAATGCGGTGAGGGCTGGGGGCCATAGCAGCGCGGTATGGCGGCTGTATGCCTCACAGCGCCCCACCAGCCACAGGTTGCTGCAGCAGCCCCACACACAGCTCTCACAGCGCAGTAACCAGAGCCTCTAGGGCCCTCACTCTCCAAGCACAGGTCAATAGCAGCCAGGGACGGGCGGGGTGGGGCGGGGCGGTCTGGGCACCAGGAGACTTAGAGGACTTCCAGTCACATCACCAATTAACCAGGTGACGTTTCTGGTTGATGTACTGGGAGGCGCGGCACCATCTTGTCAGGGATTACCTGCGGCAAGGTGTTGCATTTCAATTGTCTTTCTTTCAAAAATGCATTGCAATCTTAGCCCTTGAATCATTAGTGCATTGATGCATTATGCCATTGGTTGTAATGATGCTCATATGAATGCAGCCCTGGAGAGTAAATCACCAGTGCTCCATTCCAGCATCAGGTCGACCTTACAGGGTTATGACACTCCTGAAGTGTTGGTATGATGCATGAATGCAGCCCTGTGAGTAGACTCGTCAGGACTGCATTCATGCATCATGTTAACTGGTTTATTACAACCCGACTGCTGTTGGTGCCGTAAGTGGACCCCTCCCTATGTGTGTAAGGGGACTAGGACTGGATGAGACGGAGCTGTGAACTGGAGGATGTGTGTGTGTGTGTGTGGCTGTAGGAGGTGGGGGGTAAAGACTGAGAGGGAGTAGGGGTAGGGGGTGGGGTGGTACTTCAGCAGTAAGATGGCTTCAGCTGAGATCGTTAGCTCCATCCCACTGTTTCATCCTGACCAGACCCAGCCACCCCGTCCGGTTCTGCCCCTGATCCCACCCTAACCGCCGTATAGAAGGGCCATATAGTGCATAATGCATGGTTAAATTAGGTCGTCATAATGCATGAATGCAGCCTTGGCGAATAAATCAGCAGTGCTGCATTGAAGCATCATGCCGACCCTAAGATCCCATAGGGTCGTCAAGATTTTTTGAGGCAGTCCTGGCGAGTACACTCGCCAGTGCTGCATTCATGCATAATGACGACCAATGACTTAACACTATGCGGTCCTTAAAGGGATCTAGATGCTCATCACTTCCACCATCACCTTAACTGCTAATGGTGTGCACATCCATGGATTCCTTTCTACAATTCCCTTTTATTTCCCCCTCTCTCATCGACAATCTCTGATGTCCTCTTTAAAACGTAGGGACCCTAGCGACCATTCCCCTAATACCCATGTAAATTATGACTCTCCACACTACAGTCCTTAAGACGAAAACCTTTTTCCTCTTAAATCGTCCTGAATAATGACTAGTGTGTCGCCCATCGTGATGCTCAGGTGGTACAGCACTCCAGACATCTCTTTTACTAATATATGCAGATACATAAAGTGGCAGGTGGCAATGGCAGAGTGGGGGGGGGGGGGGGAGGGGCGGGCGCTCAGTGCTGGGCCCCATCCCGGGTCCAGGCAGGCCTTCTGTGCACTGTTCACACAGTGATGGTGCTTCAGGACCAGGCAGAGTTCCCACAAAAAAATCAGATTGAATTCCATGACATTTCCATGACATTCCATGACAAAAATCTCAATTTTCCATGACATTTTTGCGGAAGTCGGGGGCTTGGCCCCCGAGAAAATTTCAAAAATTTAGAAAGCAAATGGTACATTCTTGGAGATTTTGTAATATTAATTCCATTTTTTTCAAATTCCATGACATTCCATGACACACAGCAATTTTTTTTTACAAAATTCCATGACATTCCATGACTTTCCAGACAACTTTCAAATTCCATGACATTCCATGACATTCCATGACACGTGGGAACCCTGCCAGGCCCATCCCGGGCCCAGGCAGGCCCTGTGTGCACTGTTCACACAGTGGTGGTGCCTCAGGACCCAGTCCCAGGTTCAGGCAGGCCCTCTGTGCTCTGTTCACACAGTGGTGGTGCCTCAGGACCCAGTCCCAGGTTCAGGCAGGCCCTCTGTGCTCTGTTCACACAGTGGTGGTGCCTCAGGACCCAGTCCCAGGTTCAGGCAGGCCCTCTGTGCACTGTTCACACAGTGGTGGTGCCTCAGGACCCAGTCCCAGGTTCAGGCAGGCCCTCTGTGCACTGTTCACACAGTGGTGGTGCCTCAGGACCCAGTCCCAGGTTCAGGCAGGCCTTCTGTGCACCCTGATCACATCTAGGGGACTCAAACAGGAAGTGGATGATGGTGGCTGTGCGCATGCTGAAGGCGCTGTGTTTACACTCCTACCAGAGACTGGCCATGTGTGTATGTGTGTGTAGGAGAGGGGGGCAGGTATCGGGTGTTTGGGTGCCGACTTGTAAATAAGATCACGGCGGTCATCCATCGTCAGCAGCAAGCGTCCCGCTCACCAGGTCACGTGGTGCACCGCCCCACCCCCTGGTGTCAGCCATCCACACGTGGGGGCGCCACCAGACGGGTAATAGGATTACACCTGATGGCTGACAGGGGGCAGGCTGCTTCAAGCACCCCTCACCCTGCACAGCCACCCCTTACCCTGGCCCCAACGCACTGCTCCAACCTTCGTTATATAGCATCCTAGTTCCTCCCTTCTAGTTAACTCACTTCAACATCCAATTGAGTGTGCACAAGAGCTTGACTGAACGTCTGCTATAGTGATCCCAAGCTGGCCCCAATTTACTGGCTTAATAGATATCTACTGAGATTATCAAAATGGGGAGGCTGTCACAAGTACATCCCATACTCCAGCTGATATTGCACCTAGAGAGAGGCTACCTCTCATCTAGTAAGGACGGGGTAATAGGGGCACAGGGCTCTGCCCCACCTCCTCCCTCCCCCATCCTGACCTGGGGGACCTTGAGCAAGCAAGGCCACGTGCAAGGTCAGTGCCACTTCCAAGGTCACTTCTCCTGTCCAACAGGGTGAGCCCCGTGTGAGAAGGTCAGGGAGGTGGTGCGCACTGCATACAACTGTGTGGTAGGAGGAGGCTGAGTCTAGCTGACGCCGTGTACAGAATGCCACCAGCAGACCTCTGTAGTCATGTCCAACACGACTAGCGCCTGCCACATGTAGAACTAGTAATAGGCGGCCCTGGGAGCAGACAGGCTGTGTGCCCCACTTCCCACACTACCTACAGGCATGGGGACATAGCCGGTAAGCAGATACACTACAAGCGGCCAGTCTGGTCACCTGTGCAGACATGTGGTGAAGGGAGATAGTGTGAGTTCTACAACTGTTGGTAGAAAAATGACTAAGGATGTAGTATGTAGGCATCTACTTATATACCTATTGTGCAATTGGGGAGACGTTGCATTTACAGCGCTTGTAGATGCTATCTCTGTTCCTACCTGCTCCTTCATAAACCATCTGATACCCTGTGTTCTATGTGAGGAGCTGTAGGGGCAGATTCAAAAGTGATATTATCGATTTTGGCACCACTTTCAGGAACTCGTCTTCACGATTTACTCTTGGCACCTACACACCCACTCTAACAAATGACCGCATTTGTTGATCTTGCCAAGAAATGTTACGGCTACTCAGCTGTAATATCGTTACATTTAAGATATGGTCAGAACAAGTGATAGTCAACTACTGCAACTGTAGTAACTTACAAGTTAACTACAGTAACTTACAAGTTAACTACAGGCACATTCCCTGCCTGATACAGTGAGACGTCCTGTGGTACTGGTAGCTGAACAGGCGTTTTACCTGCCTGGTACTGTGAAAGGTACCGCAGCACTGGTAGCTGGACTCAGGTTATCGCAGGTGGTGAGGTATTAAGCCGGCAGCTGCTGGTCAGCAGGTGTTGTTGGTGCAGCAGCTGGTGTGAGCAGCTGGCGGGGGCTGGAGCAGCTCATGGAGCAGCTCCCCCCAGTGTGGGGCCGACCACCACTTCATCATGGAGGGTGGGGACTCCATTTCCCGGGTGTAACGTTGTTTGCTACCTGCAGGAATAGGGGGATGCTGGTGTGGGCGGGTGGGTGGGTGTGTTGGCGGGGGGGGGGGGGGGGGCAGGTGGGAAAATGCAGTGTCCAAGAGGGACTCAAGAGCCTGCCTCGTGGCTGGGGGGGGGGGGGGGTGCAGCAACCCTCTCAACCACCCCCTCCCCTAATCCACCCAAACCTCAGTTGAGCTCAGTCAGAAAAAGGTTAAATATTTGCCACTCGTTGCTGGCGGCCCATACATCAAGGTGCATGCGGCAGCACCTAGCGACGAGTAGCTAATACTTTTCTACTCCAACCATCCCTTACAACCCCACCCTACACCCCTCAATCCACTCCTGACTAATAACATCTCCACACCCGAGGGCCTCTCAACAACCAAGGTAGCAGAGCGTCTAGGGAAGCAGAATAATGGAAAATAACCCTAGACTAATAGCGGACTCACAAGTAGGCGCTGAATTCCTCTACAGAGGTAGAATACCAAGGAAATGCAGATTAATGCAGCACCTGTGCCGCCATACATACATATAGTGGACCAGACTATATTGTAGGTGAAGAAACCGAGTTATTTATACCGACCTTGCCTGCTACATCTATATTGTGGATAGGGAAGCCAAGTTACATGTGCTTCTCTTCCGCTAGATATACTCGCTTCCCTCAGGTTATATCCCATTCACTAATTCTACCTCACTTTTTTCGTTATTACATGCTGATAGAGCCATCTCTATTTTAAAAAGTAGGGACGTCTGTATGCAGTGTGGCCTTAAGCAAAGATACGTATTTTGTCGTTTTTAGACAGTAGGGGCATGTTATTGGTACAAAATGCCACTGTGATACCACCCAGGTATAACTCGTGAAGAACGATGCACATGTGTCCCACTGTCACAGTGTGCGTTTACTGAGCCTACTCATTCAATCACATAATGTTGATGAAATCTAAAAATATCACTAACAGGCTAACAAGTTTCGCAGGATCTTCTCTAGTGTTGCACTCTTTGGCCCTATACATGGGTAGAGGGGCGGTAAGTCTAGAAATCTGCGGCGGATTAAATGCACTGGCTTAAGTCTACATCTACTCCTTCCAGTATGCACTTCGTGGCCTCACAGGATCATTTCCATCCAATACCATACACGCTGGATGCTGCCAGTCCATGTACCACACCCCATGAATAGACCCCGCCCCAATGTAATACATTACCCTAATATTTACATGTTGAGAAGGTGTTATCTAAGGACCTTCAAATATTTCAGTTAATTAAATATACACACATGTACTGTTTACACCACACTACCATGGTAATGGTACATTGCCAGGTCTAAGGTCCAGCCCCATATACTACTCAGACCATACTGCCTGTTACAAGGTCCAGCCCCATATACTACTCACAACATACTGCCTGTATAAGGTCCAGCCCGATATACTTCTCACACCACACTGCCTGTTACAAGGTCCAGCCCGATATACTACTCACACCACACTGCCTGGTACAAGGTCCAGCCCGATATACTACTGACACCACACTGCCTGGTATAAGCTCCAGCCCCATATACTACTGACACCACACTGCCTGGTACAAGGTCCAGCCCGATATACTACTCACACCACACTGCCTGGTATAAGCTCCAGCCCCATATACTACTGACACCACACTGCCTGGTACACAGTCCAGCCCCATATACTACTGACACCACACTGCCTGGTACACAGTCCAGCCCCATATACTACTGACACCACACTGCCTGGTACACGGTCCAGCCCCATATACTACTGACACCACACTGCCTGGTACACAGTCCAGCCCCATATACTACTGACACCACACTGCCTGGTACACAGTCCAGCCCCATATACTACTGACACCACACTGCCTGGTACACGGTCCAGCCCGATATACTACTCACACCACACTGCCTGGTACACGGTCCAGCCCCATACACTACTCACAACTCACTGCCTGTTACAAGGTCCAGCCCCATACACTACTCACAGCACACTGCCTGTTATAAGGTCCAGCCCCATATACTACTCACACCACACTGCCTGTTACAAGGTGCAGCCCCATATACTACTCACACCACACTGCCTGTTATAAGGTCCAGCCCCATACACTACTCACAGCACACTGCCTGTTATAAGGTCCAGCCCCATATACTACTCACACCACACTGCCTGTTACAAGGTGCAGCCCCATATACTACTCACACCACACTGCCTGTTACAAGGTCCAGCCCCATACACTACTCACAGCACACTGCCTGTTATAAGGTCCAGCCCCATACACTACTCACAGCACACTGCCTGTTATAAGGTCCAGCCCCATACACTACTCACAGCACACTGCCTGTTATAAGGTCCAGCCCCATATACTACTCACACCACACTGCCTGTTACAAGGTGCAGCCCCATATACTACTCACACCACACTGCCTGTTATAAGGTCCAGCCCCATACACTACTCACAGCACACTGCCTGTTATAAGGTCCAGCCCCATATGCTACTCACAGCACACTGCCTGTTACAAGGTCCAGCCCCATATAGCGATAATTCTGGTGGCCCCGTATGCGTGGCCAGGATCGCCAGGAACAAGCTAAGCTGCAAGGGCAGAGCCAAGATCTCACGAGACCTCTGGTGCCAGCATGCACGTATCATCACCGGAAACAAGTTCCCTCGCTCCTTACTGCATTGTACTACTCACACCGCACTGCCTGGTACATGGTCCAGCACGATATACTATTCACCCCACTAACATAGTACATGTTCACTGCCTGGTGCAAGTTACAGATACTACTCTTTAGTTCATCTACCCTTATCTCTTTGTGCTACTCGGGCAGGGATGACATTTCACAGCAGGTTGCACCCTGCAGTGGCCGTTTATCTCTTTCATCATGCTACATCCCTGCACCGTATTGTTACACCGTTATATAGATGCCCATCCAACCACAGCCAATGGACTTACATCGAGTAACGTCTGTACTACTATCATCCTAATGCTTAACCCTTTGAGGGGGGGCATAGTGCTTTAATGTGCCATATCCTTGGTCGTCATGATGCATGAACGCAGCCCGAGTAACTCGCAGAAGTGCATTCAAGCATCATGTCGACCCTGTAGAGTTGACGCCCTCACAAGGGTCGTCATGGTGCATTAATGCATAATACTGGTGAGTTCCTCACATTATTACTCGTGCCGATATATATGGGCAAAGTGCGTTAAATCACTATGCGGGCCTTTAAAGGGTTAAGCCCTAACCTCCCCCCTCCCCCCTCCCTATTCCACACACACACACACACACACCAGGGAGCTATGCCCTAAGGACAGTGTCGACCTAATATAGTCTGCACTGGTGCCTATCGTGCCTACATTAGGCATCATCATACACACTGGTTCCCAGTGGTCTCCGTCTGGTGTGTATGTGTACGGCTGCACTAGGCTCACAAGAGGCCAGTGTATATACTGTCTGTGGTACAGGCACCTAAATCACCACTGGATTTATTCAGGTACCCCCTTTTACCTAAACACACAGGTGAATAGTGAGGCTACGGTAAGACTTAACATACATCTGGTTATCTATAGGTATTCTCTACAGTTATAACCACTGTACCTACCCTTCTCTAGTTAAGTTTAAGTGCAGGGAACATTCCCAAGTTAGTTATCCTCCGCTTCACCCCCCTCTCCTCTGTATTGATTATAATGGTCTGATGTTGAATATGTTCCTGACGCTAAATCCTGACTCAGTTCCCATTATCATGGGAAATCCGATGAAACGCAGGCAGGAATATGCATGTATGCAGACCTTATCTGTGGAGGTAAAACATATGCAGCGGCACTGATGCTATCAGTTCTGGGGTGGGATGGAGTAGTTATAGCTTCATCTAGGTATTTGCATTGTATACTGAGGACCCAGAGTCAATTAATTGTTCAGATCATTATGCTCTATATTGGACTACATACAAACGTGTCAGAGAGGTTATATCCAGTAGCATAAGTATTGGCCTAAAACACTGAAACTATACTACTATTATTACAATAACAGGCTTAACTTGTTTGTTATGCAGTTTAAACATACAAAGCAACTATTAAACCAGCAAATGTTTTTTCTGCTCATTTCGTAATAGGATATTGCACAGGATTGCCTCAAGTGGTCGGCCTCCTGAATCATATTCTAAAATAAGTTTTATTCATCCTGAAATACAAAAAGCTGTCGCCTTTTTGCATCGCAGCTCAGACATCAATATCATGGTGCAAAATGCCAACAGTCTGGATGATGATGATTTCGCTCGTACAATCACCCTAAAATAACGTGAAAGGGTTGCTTTAACCCCAAATCTCTCAGGCATGAATTAAACCACTCACATCTACTTGAATCACCACAGATGCAAGCCCAGAAAAACGCACAAAGCTTCTTTGTGTGGCTTCTGTGGCAAGTTTTTGATTTCTGTTTTTGCTTGCAGAGAATCATCTGCACGCGGTCGATCGGGCTTGGCCCGTCTGAAGCGTGAGGGACCAAACAGTGGCCCCTGGGGGATACCTGTGTGTGATGTGGTGGGGCCTTAACGACCTTAATGAGGTGCAAACAGTAGGTGCAGAACTGATGTACGCTACAGAGACACCCCCAGGGGACATGCTACCGTAAAACTTCCACAATACGCGAATCACAACCTCAGTGTGGGTTATAGGATTTGGCCCAACTCAGAGTGCGGATTGCATAAGGGCTATTGCAAGTATCGTACACTACTAAAATAGCAATTTTCATAGTTCAGTTGTCAGTTATAGGATTTCCTCAAAGCCTTGGTGCAGATCATATTCAAGGTGCGGATTATACGCGAGGTTTTACAGCACGCTCCTATCAAAGCGCCCTTCCTGCTTTACCCAGCTTAGATAAAGATGCCGGGGCAGTCAAATGGAAGGATACAGCACTCTCATTGTTGATAAAACAGCCATGGGTTGTGTACAAAACAGATGAGGTGGTTTTAATATACAAACCTAGCCTCTAGCCGCAGGATGACATCGATTAGTATTTCAAAATAGTGCATAAAACTGGGGCTGCTCTAGAAGTTAAAGTCCAAGGCTACAAAAAGAATGTCATAATGGGCGTGGTTCGCATTCAAATAGCGAGCACCTAAGTGACAGGTTCTATTTTTGCCTGTTTTGAAATGAATATGGCTTCTACCTGAAAGATCAATAGTCAAGATGCTAAGGGTATGTTCAGTATAAAAAACATATCTAATGTATATTGCTTAGTAAGGTGTCTCTACAAAATGACTCATTCATCGGAAAGGCATTAAACATATTTTCTGGCTATAACAGATGTAAGATGATACCACATTGGATATATTAACGTTTCTGCAATGTTTCCATATTAAATACAGGTCCTCATCCTACAGAAGTTATCTGCAAAAAGAACACTACGCATATCTGATAAAATATTACAGAATGAGCTGTACTATTAATCTGAACGATATGCCACTGAGAAAAAGAATTAACACAGGGCACTTCCATGCATTAACATACACAGCCGTCTAAGTGTTAGAGATTGGGAGCATTGCTTCAACTAGGGGTTGATGAGGCAGGGGCTCAGCACAGCTTCCTCCAGCAAGGAAGAGCAGCTCTGTTTAGTTCCAGATCTCACCACTACAAAGCAGCACTAGTGCCATCCCAATCTACTCAGTGGTGACCCCATGCGGCAAAAGCAGGAACTAGATTACCTAGGTATATCAGCCGATCGGGAGTTTAGTCAAAGACAACTCAATGGCCATGGTAACTAAGCATACCAATTGCTATTTAAAACCTTCAAATCAGATTGATAGATGGTCGCTGGCAAATTAGCTTTCTGCCCCGTGGGAGCACAAAAACAACTTCTGAACAAATATCGACCATCTAGTCATAATCTGTGGTGAAGTATGCTTGACCATAGCAACAGGAACCTGATCCTTGACCTTCAGTTTAAATGGTCAATGACCTCTGAACAATGCATTCATAAGCAGGGCCTTTTTTCCGGCTGGTGTTAATGACTCTACTGATGAGGCTTGACAATGCAGGGGTCTGAAAAGTCAGCATTTTCTCCTACATTTAGTATCAAATTCACACATGTGGGCGATGGACGGGATGCAATGTGCGCAGCGGTCGCAAACAATAGGCTGAGACGTAATACAAGATGGATACGATTACATGTGTCCCTCATCTCAGACCTGTACACCCATTATAATGCCTTGATTAACTTTAACCTGTCTGCATCACATACTCATCTCCTTTAATAAATTGCTTATTTCTCATACAGGTCCCTCGCCCATTCAAATGCAAAAAGAAAAGAAGACTTTCATAATTACTTCGTGAAATGACTATTCCCTTTTCCATAGTTTAGCCAGACTCCTTGCACACAAATCAAATTTGAATGTGAATCTTAATAAACGAAAGACCTATACTAATAGCGGGGTTCTCCATTTCCACATGGGCATAGGATCATCTCTGATGGCAATTTTTTGAAAGACGAGAGCTTATCATTATGGAATAAAAGCTCTAGGCCCTAGTGTGGACAAATAATGGAACTTCATGGACGGTTTTGTTTTCTCCGATATGGAATGTATTAGAAAATAAAGTAATAGTGACAACCAATATTTTCGTATTAAAAAACATAGTGTTAGTGGATAGATTCAACAAGACAATCACCAAGTTTTCTCTGGTTGACTGCGATGTGTACTGATGATATTGTAACATTATTTTATCTATTATCTGTTCAACTAACCAGAATTTTACCAGGTATTTCGCATCAACTCCTCCAGGGAAAATATTGGATCAGGGTACTTAATTTAATAACTCTATTAAGCCAATTTCGCATCCCCTACTAGATGCAATAAAAAATCCTTAAGCATCAGCAAGAATTTAGAATAAAACCAACTCATCAGGACCCACAGGTATTGAGAGAAAAATTGTTGAGAAGCAAGAAGCGGTAAGCCCTACCTGATGAAGCTTGGAGGTGCGACTGACCTCATGCTTGGTTGGAGCTCTTCACTGCTCAGAGCCAGCGCTTGGGCTACTTGCTCCAGCCGGAGGGATCTCGGTGTGGGCGGAGACGATTCGCACTTGATAGCACCTCGCGTCTCATCCTTAATACCGATATCGTCCCTCGTCACCTGCTGTGGCTGTGGTCAAAGACAAAACAACGAGATAATGATTCACTCAGATCTATTTTGCAGAGATCACCTTGAATGTACTTAGAACCATGGAGATAAAACATTCAGTCGGGTACAAGCGCAGCAATCATCAACATGGAGTTTGTAGTTGATTGAAAATCTGAAGCAAATAACAAGCCAGTTGGCCACACAACAAGTTAAATTCAATGAACAGAATACATTTTATATGATCCGAAATATAAGGCTACGCCCTCCTTCCCTTTCCAAAAATCCTCACGAGACATCACGAGCACCATCCAACATCTTTGTTTCAGCACTGGACTTAATGCATTAGCCACTTATCTAAACACAAAGGCCATTGGAGTCATCCTGCCATCAGGCCTGATCAGCCAATCTCTGTTCTTTTTTAATGGAATTATTTAGACGGTGCCTCTTTAAAGCTAATATTCCTGGTCAAATGAGGGCAGTTAAGTAGCCTAAAAATGAGCCAATATACTCATAATTTGATAACACCTTAATGTTAACTGCCGGACTATGTAGTAACAGATTACTGTGGGCACGCCCTTAACTACCTAATTTTCATCATTAACTCTTTTACTGCTTAAATGTGTTTAGTCTCGAAGACGCGACCGAACAAATTATTACAAGACTTCCACCAGCAACCTATAAATTAAGCCAGAGGTCAGGTCCTAAAAAGGAACACTTTCTGAAATTCAATAAAGAATTAATTATTCCAGCAACAAAATCTGCCACTAATCTAACTCATACCTGCAAATTAGAAGACAAATAATGGTTAGTTAATATTTGGGACAGAACCCCCATAATGAGTCATTACTCAACTAAGTGGTGGTCGGATAATAAAAGTAAACTCTTTACATTTACACGAGGTTTTATACAAGAGGCAAAAGAATACTAACGGAAATTAACCAGCACATTACTTGATAATCAAATACAAATCAAAAGTGGTCTAAGATGAAATGCTTATTTTTACGTTGCATTTATTGCACATTTACACAGGTATTTTCCTTGTACCTCGGTTAGTGATTAAACTGATACAAATAGAAATGATGGAAATTGTTTCTACATATTATTTGTCAGGTTTGCTCGTGCTTTGGAAGAAGCTGTTATTGAACTACTGTAAACGTGCACAGGCTACGAAGCTGCGGAGTTGTAGAGAAAGGCGTCCATGCAGACAGGCAGCCACAGAATAGACACAGACCTTTCCGTTCTCTTCCCTATGTCAGCTAGCATTATCACTATCACTTTTGGTAACAAGTCGTGGAGTTATGGTAACAACTTATTGTTTTTTCTTTTGATGGTCTCTACCAAAATACCCATATATGTGGAAATTCAATCAATTCTTTTTTCATCAAAAGTGGGATATGTAATTGATAAAGGGCGTGTTTAGCTTGAGAAAATTATGATGCATACTCATAAACCTCTTCTTTCCCCTTTTCTCTCTCACAGTAAATTTAATTTGGCAAAAATGGAGGCACCTGGATAGAAGGCTTCTCTGCGTCAGCAAGCCTATATAGGTTTTTGCAAATTAAGAAATATTGAAACCCAAGAACACTTTCAAACCTTCGGCCATTCCTATGCACACCAAAGTAGTTTACTTCTATGTTTTTCTCTCTTTATACTATAGTAGATTTCCAATGTGGAACACTAGCCCCTCCTTTTGTAAAGAAAATGATGAAACGATTTAGTCCAAGGACTATTACCCCGGTGTATATTATATGTCTATCCCCTATCTCCCCCTCATACCTCGTGTTCACGAGATCAGCCACTCAGGTGAGAGAGCCTTATGCTATATCCTCGTAGTGAGGCTATGACTATATTCCTACTCTATAGAGCCAGCCTTCGTCATATGTTAGGCAATTTATCCACCCCTTTCAGGGCCCTCGGGCAATACCAGGCTCAGAGATGTCCTCTTCGATTCAGCACTGCAGACGCCTGTGAATGCGACAGTCTTTTCCATATAACCCAATAAGACCCGCCAGTACACTATTATGTACTATATATAACCCCTTTGACGACAGAGGACACTTTTATCATACTCATCCTAGCAATGTATTTGTAGGGAAATTTGAAATATAAAGGTGATGATTAATTTTGTAATTTACATTATTCTCTAAAATGTTACAATTTGGTAATTCTCGATTTTGCTATATCTTAGTTGTACACATCTTCCCAATTAATCAATTCTGTATGCTGAAGGGGTACAATTTCTATTCCACAGATCCTGGGAGAAGCCGCCCCACTTACTATTTATAGACTATGCATAGAGATTGAAGGCAAGCAAGCTATGTGGAAGCCTAGGTTAGAGGAATGTGCTGACTTGATGTATTATATATAAGCCTGGGGTGATTCTATCCTTGTTCATCATACTTTGAACTGAAGTAAGTAGGCAGACTTCTCTTTCAACCATTCCATAGCTTAGTCTACATGTGTATAAACATAGATAGTGAATTCCTGTACGTGTTAGAAGTTTAGTATCAAGAAAGCTTGGTTATTCTGGGTTAGCACCACATGTTTGCTGAAAACCTGTATCATATACACAATACACTGCTGTGGTATTAATAATTACACTGGTGAAAAATGCACTGTGGGGGTATGAATATGTTGATTAAGGGGGCGGAGCCTACATGTCCTTATTAGGCATAGAGGAGGCGGGCGACATGTCCAAATATGGTAAGTTGTGCTTGGTAGTGGTACTCACCACGAACATTAGGAACATTTCATCGTTTTCATCGTCGAAGTCGTAGTCCTAGAGAGACGAATAGGGAGAGGAAGGAACACGGGCTATCACTACTGCACACCTATATACCACATGCACCGCGACAATTAACGACACACAGGGGGCCAACCTGGGGATTAAAGAAGGGGTGGTTGGGTGTCCAGTACACCCTGTTGTCATAGGACAGGGTGCAGAAGCAGGGTCTAGCAGATCAAATAAAATTAGGACAATAAAAAATTAGAATTTTCACCCCAGGGGCTAGGGGCGGGGAAGAGGCCCCTCTCCCTGGATGCCGCTTTACATGACACACATTTGACTTATGCACATACACAAAATTAACATTTAGGGTGCACTGGGGTAGTGCATGGGACATTGCTGATTCAATGGCATATATTTGGTCACATATTGCCACTTTGCAAGGTCCGACCAGTCCCTTCCTAAAAGCATTGCTGTACGATACAATCCATTGGTTCATTTACCAATAAGTCATTTTATATAAAGAACACAGTACTTTCTAACCATACCATTCATTGACAAATGTGTAGGTAAAAATAAGACTCAAAACATAAGGCAAAATACAGACCAGGAAACAACAAACTAAATGTGTAACCAGAGAAACTTTCTTCCTTGAAAAGAAATCAGTAACCCAGACACAAAAGAACGGAAGGAGACAATCTAGATCTTCAGTTTTACTTTTTGGTATGTTGTTTTTCTCTCTCAGAGAGAACCCTTGACAATCACACAGGTCCAGTTTCCAACCAAATATACACGCTAAATGAATTGTGAACTGCCATACTAAACATATCATATTCAATGTAATTACCGCACACTGCTCTTAACAGATAGATTTTGAACACATTTCTAAAAGTTGCTAGTTTCATTGGCTTCAAAATTATGATATTCTGGGTTAATAATTGTCTAAATTCCGGCTAAAACTAGGGGGTATGCGCATATTCGGGGATGTGCGCTAATCATATTGCATATGGTAGTTTAATACGAATTCCACCTAGACCTGATTGATCTTAAGACCTGGGGGGAAGGTTTTATCTAGGTGTCACTGTATAGCCTGCAGCGGACGCTGGTACTTTTGTCTGAATAACATGTTGACGACATAGGACAAGTCAATGTTGTCACAAATAATGTACATGTAGGGATAAAAATAACAAATCACCAACAAACAATACACCAAAATCTTGAAACATTCAAATTGAGCACCCTGAATAGACATTGGAACAAAGTAGAATCCCTGCAATCCAGAAGAAAAAAGACTGGCTAGCTTTCCCCAAGCTGTAAATGTAAGCAGTGTGAAACATAACAAGGCAGTTTAGTAACAGTAGACAGAGGGCATAAGCAGAATGTTAATGCCTACCTGGGTCACCATGGTGGACGACTCAGAGGTGGTCATGGCCAGGTGAGGGCTGGAGGACGAGTAGGCGTACATGTGCTGCGCAGTCATGCTCGCAGGGGCCTGAAAGTACACACCACAGGGCGCACGGCCGTCACACACCCAACTAGACACGCCGAGCGGGAACTTAAGCGATTCACCAAAAGAAGCATGTGGTACGATTAGCCACTGATCGGTGGGAGACGTGTGCTCGGGTAATCATCTGAGGAAATTCACTTCATCTTTGGTCTGTGAAGGTGAGTTTATATATGACATAGTTTTAGCAAAGTAGAATGGCTGATGTTAACTATCTAGTGGGTGTGGAGCATTTGATCTGTGTAGTGAAATTTACATTTACTGAAATTAACACAAATGATCTTGTTATTTTTTTCAGTCTCAATGAAAACGTATACGTGTGCATTGGATGGTAGTTTTGCTTGTTCTGTGTTACAGTAGCATTGAAATGATGAAATAAAATAGTTATCCCTAAAATATTTATTCTCTATTAATTTTTTCTCTTTTCAAACACAGGTAACCGTCGAAGTGCCGATCAAATAGATTTGTATACAGCTCTTTTATGCCTTTGAGTAACTGAAGAGAAATCTGAAAGCTTATTATAATGGTAGTGATAATTTGAGGATGAGAATGGTTTCGAGCACACATCGGCCCCCGTCAGTCCATTGCGCCCCAACATGGTAAGGTTAATGAAGGCTGAGCAGGCGAAGCCAGTCGTTGTGGAACAAAATTTATTTCATGACTTTTTGTGAAGGTGCTTCCTAAGTTTAAGCCCAATAACAACAACTCGGCAACACCGCTTTTAGTATGAAATACAAACCACCATCCTATTGTTTGGGAATTTGTGAGAAGATACAAACTTTTAAGTCATGAAATAAAATCAAGAAGGTAAAATTGGGATTCTTCAGGAGAAATAAAGGAGTAAGCGACAAATGGTTGTCCTTAACCAATGTTAACGTAAACCATCTTTTACTCGCGTCATGATTTTCTCCCTTAGATTCGACAATATTACCTTCTTTATATAGTATTACTTGGATAGCAGCCGACAAAGATGCATGCCCAACGTGATGTGCATCTGGTAGAGAAAATGTACACACTAAACAACAATCAAACAAAAACATTCAAACAAGGAAAAGCTAACCTTACCCGAACAAAACCAAACAGTTTAAGAAGTAGTAGAAATATAAAGTGCGTGCTTTTCTCCTTGTCTCCCGATTATTGTTTTTTCCATCTAACTAAACTATTTTAGGAGTGCTTAAAGTGTGATTATCCGATTCAACTTTAGATTGGTATTTGAAAGAAATAAAAATCTCTTTGAATGTAGTTTTATGTACAACAGGATTTGTAGCTATGGGTATGTCTTGTGAATAACGAAAGTGTTCCTGTAGAACTAGTTGAAAGTAATACGTATGAAAAGAAGTAGTGTAATTGAGGGGGAAAAGGTATTGGAGGCATTTCGCCCCTATCTATGTTACTTAACCCTAAACTAGACGGCTAAACCCTACATAAATAGTTTTGCCCATCACCGTTGAAAAATAGAATAGCCAACTATAAGCTACCAATGTGACAAAGGATCTAGTATAGTATGTGATATAGAAACGGAGCTTCAGAGCTAGTCGCCCTGAGGTTTAATAACCCATAGCCCAGTAATGGCAGGTGTACTTAGCATCAACAGAAGCGGGTGTGCCGCTAGTAAAAATCTCTAAACAACTGTGCAAAAAACTTGTCAATAGCAAAAAGCAATAAGGCCTAAAGCTAAGACACATTGTCAAATTGACATTTTGAAAGCGACATTGACTGGTGAGGTTTGCTTTTCACCGAAAGAGGCAAGAAGCTATTTGCTTGCTGAAATCTATTTGCCTCTTTTCATTATCTTTCTCTTATGGTAATTGATAAAGAATACATATTTTTAGTTGCATGTCTGCTTCTAATGATCATATCCAGGAAAGAATGCCACCCTATTTAGAAGTGTGACTGTTTTGTAATGATTACAAATCTTCTCCTTAAGACTTGAGATTTTTTGAGGTGAGCTATTTTCATTCATATATTTACATTGTTCCAACTAGCGGCAGGCAGAGCTAGAGGATGACGATTGAGATTGAGTCTAAATATTCAAAGAGGACACAGACTCATAGAGTATAACACTGACTATGTATATGTATATATATAAATGTGGAGGCGCAGTCTATGGGGCCTGGACACGAACTAGTGACTCGGACATGGAGACTACAGTGTACAATGTATTGAGCCGAAGACTCAGTGTTAGTTACCTCTGCCGATCGCACAATATTGTCCACTGTGGGTGAACTGGTTTCAAGCTGCAAGAGATGGGGCCCAATGTTACCAAAGTCATGTCCAGTCAGAACCTCTTGAACTGAGCAGTTGATAGAAATCAAGGGTGTTATATAAAAATCGAATGAAAAATATGGACTTTTTATTGTGCGCATTATTTGCCTATTACAGTGCCAGAACTGATTAAAAACTTAATGAGCGCATGATAGCAGCTTCGATGGGAACTACCGCGCTCACCACTATCATCCAAACATTACTCGAGGTGCCGGCAGGAAAAGTACTGACCAAAATATTTGAGTGATGAACTGTTAGTTAGTGTTCCATCTAACTGAAGTTCATTGGAGTAAATTATCTGGACTGTGCTTGTAACTGGAATTCTTTTTAGTTTGTCTTTTCTATTAAGTTTGCCACAAAGGATACGTGTTCCAATGTTAAATTTTACCAAATAGAGAAATTGTAGTTGATTAAATAACCATTTTGTGTGTTTTAAAAACAAAAGCAGAGGTTCTCCATTTATTGTAGGGAAGGGGCTGAATGGAATTTTTTTTCCCAGTTCCAAATATTTATGGTGGATTATTCAACAAAAAACAAATAAACTGTTTTTCCACCTCGAAAAATGAAAATATACAAAAAATACAGAGGTCTGTTCGCCAGTACATGTATTAATGCAGGAGCTGCCAGGACAACTCAGAAGTTGCAACCAGCACAGTAAAGTATAAGTCATCATCCATATAATACAAATGTGGCAGGTTGGTTAATCAGGTCACCATGGGACAGTGAATACTCACTGTGTGGTACTTTTGTAGATAATCTCTAGAGGCGGACTGACTGAAGGGCCGCGGCGTTGGTGTCGACCGACCGGACATAGGCGGTGAATTTCGCTCAAATGACCGGTCAGTTCGAAACCTAGGGGCCATCGTATCCAGACTTCCGCTTCCAACTCGGCTCTCGAGTTCTTCGGCGCGTTGCTCAGTTGTAACCTTCTCTTCTTGGATGAGTCTAGTAAGAAAGAAAATACATATTTTTCTGTGATTTGATGCAGGAAAACAGTAACAACCTAATTTGAGGTGGACGATGGGGACGGCAGAAGATAATCCTCATATATAAATTCAACAATTATCATGAGAGCGTTGAAAACAAATGGGGGTACCTGATCTCATTGTTGATGGCATCAAGTTGTTCTTGAAGCATCAACGCTAGAGTCTGAGCGTCCGTGTGACCAGATGGGGACAACATGTCAACGGCTCCGAAGATGGACTCATTGTCGTCAGTGCCTTCATTGTCACTGGTGTCGAATGCATGCTGCACGTTAGCCAGCACGTGCGCTTGTTGCAACTTTTCCCACTCCTGTTCATTTAGAGTGTTAACCTGGAAATGAGAAATTGAGTTTTAGAAGCAAGAAACAAGGAATAAAGTTCACGCGGCATTATGAAGGTGAGAGACATCAGTCTTGATGTCTATGCTCGACTGCATATAATATAGGGTTGTCTTATCAACCTCAGCTCAGGCAGACAAACGATCTTCCATTTGAAGAGTTCAAAATTAGATGAATAGTTAATTGTACTATAGATGTTAATACTTTTGATAAACAATTTTAGCATCAGATTACACAACATGGGGAGAACTTGAAGAGAAACCATTTACAAGTTGGAAGGCACAGGTGATCTGTGATTTAAAAACATGCTTAATAAGGGCAGCCAAATTCTCAAGTCTCTTGAATCAGCAAAAAACGATTAAAACACTCAAGCATTTTCCAGGTTGACATGACTCTAAAAAAGGAAACTACTTTGAGTATCTATAACACAGGTAGAAGAGCGCCTCTGAAACACGCTGGTGCTCTTGTGGGCTGCTGGCAGAAACAAATCAAACTAGGTATTAAGTGAATGAGTGCATATTCTGTAGTGTTGCTGCTGAACTCTCCATTGTCAAGCAGCATCATTGTCTATCCATGCTTTATCAGCTGAAGGCATACTGTGGGTGTTGTGGTTGTAGGTTGTATGCTGTAGGTTGTGTGGAGCACCAGCAGCCAACTAGTATTGTATGTTATTATCAGAATTCTTGAATTTTATATACCATGGTATACAAAGCAAAGCACAGCAATGGCATTAGCTTCTTGTGATCTATTTGAGAACATATCATGTTTTAGACACTAAAATCGAGACCGAAAAAGAGGATATTTCTAGTGTTTAAGTGCAAGAATTTGCTATGTGGTTTTGATTTGAAATTCAAAGCATTGAAACACAGTTTTATTATATGCCTACAGTGAAGCATGCATACCCCACTATGTGTGCTCATGGCTCTGCCTTGCTTAGTATTTCTAACTGATGTGAAGTGTTTTGTCATGTGTGACTGTGGTATTGGGGACAACAATAAGAACACAGGGTTTTCCTCAGTAGCTTATTTCAGTATCAAGTCTTCCAAGTAAATACACAATGAGCATGGGGCATCTGCAATCTTTTTAATATTAACATTGAAAATATCTGTCTTTACTTGGAAGGTTAGAATGGTTTGGTCTTCTGATCAAAAATCCTAGGTTAACACTCTAAGATAGTTTGACTGAGGAAGACCCTGGAGGGGATTGAACAATGGGTATCACACATTAGACCATGCAGGGGGTATTAAGCATCAAAGTCAGCACGAGCATCATCTGCATCACCAGAAACACCATCCACAACATGAGAACCAGCCTGGAGGAGTGGAGCAGCAGCCATCAGAGGGGTTAAGGACCATCAGCAGGAGGACAAGCCCAGGAGGAGGTGTTGGGAAGGTGAGAGGGAGGTGAGAGTGGTGACACCAGAGCAGCAGGGGTTATCGAGCAAAACCATGCAAAAATCCAAAACCAACAGAGCGTAAACGGAAAATAAAGCCAAACATTATCGACAAATGTAAACCAAACAAGCAGTGACTGTTTGAACAAAAAGCAAACAGTGTAAGAGGATGAAAACTAAACAGAATTGTGAAAAACAAGCAAACAAGGACTGGTGTACACAAAGGATGAAAATGTAGTGGACTAAGTTGCTACTAAGGGCTAAAATTCTAAGTAGACAGCACCTGCCATATTTCGCTCAACCTCAAGTTATCATACCGAATACCCATGATTGTGTTGTTGTTTCTATCTGGCAGGAACTGTTACTTCTAACTTAAAAGGAACTTTCATATCCACACATCAAACAAATGGACCAACAAAATGAAAAATGGGTGAATGACAAATGAGAGGAAATCATAGTACAATCAGGGCCTGAGGCAGTAAGGAAATCTTGCAAACACAATATTGTATGAAGTATTATATTCATATTTTATGTAAATTGAAAGTAACATCAGTGTTGCAACTGTCTAATAGAAACCAATTAGCATAATACACAATACACAATGTCTCAAAAGCGGTGCATTACAAATAAATAATTTTCAAGAAAAACCAACCACATTTTGTTGTGCTTTGAGATGAAGTAGGCAAATACATTAAATGGCTTTCTCTTTGTGAATTTCAAGATGTAAATAACATAATTTGCAAGAAGTGTAAGCAATAGATTCCAGTTTCTTAGAACCCCTAGGCCACAGGAAAGGAGAAAGAGGGGATAGGAGTGATAAGAGAAAAGAGGAAGATTTGTCGAAGAAGGGTTTTGGGTGGAAATGGAAGTCGAGGAACGAAAGTGTCGCTCACATATTCTTCGTCTGCTGCAGCGCCAGCCTCCATGTCATCTGGCTGATGCAACTGCAGGCCGAGCAGATGGGCTTGTTGGAGCTGCTCCCACTCCTGCTCAGTCATGTATGACATCTGCAGCAGACAGTGCCAATCACAACGTCAGACCACGCCGAGGTATATCAATCACAATGTCACACCGATCATTCACAACGATGACGTGACATTACACACACACGCACACCGGCTCTGTTCTCTCATGCCACAAAAGGTGAAGTCTCGGTTTGAACATGTGCAAGACGATGACAACGGAAAACAAGAATGGGCAGTTCTTGTTATATATCAGTTAAGAAAGTCAGCCATGTCCCCCACATGTGTGAAAAGGGTGCAGGCAATATCTAGGCAGTTCAGTCTTGAAAAAAGACCACATTGGTATCGTTGACAGAATTATAAAAATTGTCAAACTGATTCGAGACGTGCCGCTCCACAGGTCAAGTATCAAAGTGAAATCAATACCTTGAGAGACAACACCTATCCCTGAACATATAGACAGGACATGAGTCAGTTAGACATTCAACTTAACTTAACTCCTGCCCATCTCACTTTAAACACACTATACAGAGTTGCACTGCTTTAGCTTTGAAACACAAGACAGTTGCAAAGACTCACTCCTTATTGGCATGTAAAGGCTACAGCTATATTTTCTTTCACACATCATGCACACACGGTTCAGTCATCCTTCGTCAGTAGTAGTTGAAGTTGAGAGGTCATACGGGTACAAGGGTAGTCACTGTACGATGCCACCATGTGAACAGAAGCGCATATTTATGGACATAAGACGGCTGAGTGACGATTGCAAAAAACAGTACTCGACACGTTACGCTATGTAACATCACCACCGCGCTTTAAGGTTATAAGTGGGGAGTTGTGCCACATTCATGATTTAGGGGGTTGAATGACTTTTCTCTTCAGGATATTTTTGTCTTAAGTCTCAATGACATAGAGCCAGATGAGATGATTTGCTTGTCATGCAACAACAAACGCAAAGATGAATGTGAGAATAACCGCCTGATAGAGTGTACTCTTCCCGACACTCCATTTTCTGATATTCTAATATTTTTAGAGTTTGCTTTAGTATTATATCAACTTTAAAGATTTATATTTCGATCTTGTACGATGAATCACAGACATGTAAAATCATCCCTAGTATCAATTTATACTTAATGCTTTGCCGATATTGTCAATGAAACAGGTCATATTTCGATTGATCGAGCTACCATGGGTGTTTAATATCTGAGAAGATACAGAAGCAATTGTGGGGAAAATAGATTAAGAAAACAAAGATTTGTAAATTGTCCCATAATATTTATCAGTCGGCAGCTCTTGCAATGCATTTCTGCATTTTTATACTAAGTGTGTGATGCTTTACATCTTTTAGGAGGGAGAATGTTTTTATTTGAAGTTTGAAATCATTAGATGTCAAGTTTTAACACATACTTCACTGACACACACTCTTTCGCTGACATGAAACATGTTGGCTATATAGTCATATACTACATACTACTTGACCGTGACAACAAGAAGAGGGTGTTTGTTCGATTAGCTATCATAAAAAAAAGTACAGCTGCTAGCGTAGAGCAGTGCTTTGCAGTTAGTTTGCTGAAGATTTGTTAGTTTTAGGATATTTCATGAGCAAAAGACATGGGATAATTAGTATCTACAATGAAATACCAAGTACCATCACAGCGAGTGGGAGTCAAAGACGATACATTGCTCTATATCAGCTGTTGGGATCATTGTGTGGAAATGAAACCTTAATGATAAGTATGATTATGAATATCTTTGTGAGGCTTTCGCCGGTAAAATCATCAGAAGTCAAAAACTGGCTCTATAAATGAAAGGAAATACCTTTATTACATATGAATAATTAGCGACATAATTGAATATATTAAGGCATTGTATCGTGGACACCTGAAACTTTTACATCTTCACTCATAGATCATCTGAAATCTGATATTTGAGGTGAAAAGGACACTTTGTGAGTAAAATCCTGAATGTGATTCGTAAACTTCCTACCTTGTTAGGGTCGTCAAGAACAGAGCGACCCCGCTCTTGCCTGCGAAGAATGTCTTCCGGCATTTCATTTGGGTTCTGAATGACAACGTTTGGTGTGAGAGGATAATGACTGTTGCCTCCGTGTCTGAAAATAAAAAATGTTAAACAACCATGAGTTCCACTGTTTTACACCGAACACAACTCAGTCTGTGAGACCTAAAAGTAGTATCACGGTTAAACTGCATTATTCAATAATAACAAAGATGAGATCTTCTAAGACTTTGTAATGACAATATGCTTCCAGAACCATATGACTCCTGCTTCCACCCAAATATCACTATCTAGTAGCAATCACTTAATTATAGCTAGGGTGACTTCTGGTAATACAGCCTGGGGGGCTGCTGTGTTATTGCGATTTAATAGCCGCTGCGCCATATTAAAAGAAAAAAGGGAATTCCCTATTCCAGTGATGCCGTTCTAGTGTACTTCCATCCCTTAATGCACTCTGGATCCCTCGAGGTGGCTGGGTGGGATTGAAGTTGGTTAAGATACGTTGGTCTATGAGGACCCTACCCTACTGGTGGGGGATGGGGAGGAGCTGGACTAGGATGACGTGACCAGTAGTTAAAAAAGCCACCACCAGGTGGCGGCAGCTGCTGCTGCTACTGTCCTATTCTGGCCACTGTCCAGGTACCTACACCCATGTGTGTGTGTGTGTGTGTGGGGGGGGGGGGGGGGGTCTAGCACCTCCCTAATGTACAGAAAAGATCAATCACACATGCATCACTTTATCATGCATGTACTGGGTAAACTCTGGGTAACTAGTACCTAACCTAGAATGGGGGGCCAATGCTTGGAAATTGATTATTTTAAAAGGTTTTATTGGGACATCATGATGGATCCGCATAAAATATGCACATGGGCTGATTTACAGAGTATCTAAATCTGAGAAACCCGCCAATTTTGACACCGCTAATCCTTGGCACTATACATTTAATGCTGTTGCAATTTGTAAACCCCATACAAAGTTCCAGCCACAAAATGATAAATTAGTTCATGTTTCCAGTCAGTTTCCTCCTAACACAGACAAGCATTATTACGACAACTGCACTGAGCATATTTACACACCCGGTGCCAAATCGCACACAATGCACAGTTCACCCCGGGCGCCCCGCGCATTAATACTTGATGAGGCAGTGAGGGACGCGCCCCATGCCAGAACTACAAGGGACTACTTTGTGAGGGTGTGGTCGGATAGGGGGGAGGTGAAGCGGCCTGGGGTGAAACTGGAAATCAATGCTCCTGATCGGTAATGTGTGAGGAAGTTTGATCTTGTAAGCAGGCTCATGGAACCTGGTGGGTATAATATCTGTGGGTGGTAGTTTAGTTCAACTGGTACCCTCATCTCCTGAGATTGCTGCAGGGAAAGATCAAAGGCTATTGCAGAGCCTGGCTAATAACCACAGACAGATTATTAGAGGGAATGACTCCAGAATCTGTTTTCACAATATATTTATACACTCATAAATCAATTTTCTTCCACGAATGCTATTTTCCATAATCATAATGATATTCGCCAATGCGTGGGGGCAAATATGCTAGGGAGGGGGGGGGGTAGGATTTGTTTGCCTTAAGGTGAGTAGGCAAGCTGCCACCATTTAATAGACTGGTCTGGCTCTAGTTAGAGCTATTTAACTTTAGGGCCGCACAGTGCTTTGATACACCATACCCTTTATCGCTATGATGCTTGAATACAGCCCTGGTGACGTCACTAGTCAATGTAGCTTTCCAGCATCAGGCTGGCCCTATAAGTACGGGATTGATACACCCTCGAAAGCTTGGCATGATGTATTAATGCAGCCCTGATACATTCAGGCATCATGACAACAAAGAGCAAACAGAGTAAAATAGTATGCGGTCCTTGAAGGGTTAGGGTGGTCAGTGTGCTGACCAGCAGACACCTGCACCAACACCTTCTGCATGCAATGTACCGAGTTCCCCAGACTCTAGTCACTACTGTCTTTGTGCTAGTTAGTCACTGGCCATGTACTAGCACTACTCCTTATACCACGGCGTAAGTCGTGTGGGTGTTGAATCAAGTGTTTTAACAGGAATGCAAAATGCCTTCATGCTGTGCCTTATTTAAACGTGGTTAAATAAAGACATGAATTTAAAGAGATAAGCTGAAAACCAAAACAAGAACATCATAGATCTGCCCTCGGATTTGCGTACTTCAAGCCTAAAGCATATAAATTACCCTGACTAAGAAGGGATTATTTCTATATCACATAGACTTCCAAAATCGCACAAGTGTGTAGCCAATATCTAAACGCTCCAGAGGCCATATTATAGGTGGTAATATCTGAGCCATTATAGCCCAGGAAGCAGAAGGGGGAGACTGGCCGGTAATGGGCCCTCACCCTGCTCTAGGGACCCCCTTACAGATGACAGATTTACATTTGTTCTTCCTGTTGTGTGGCAGCATGACATGCCTGCCACCTGCAGTATTAACCCTTTAAGGGCCACATAGTGCCTTAATGGAATATGCCTTTTATTGCCGTGATGCATCAAAAAGAGCTATGTGCTATATTCAAGCATCATTCCAGTCTTGCTTGGTTGATACACTCTCAAAAGGTCGGAATGATGCATGAACGTATCCAAGGCGAGTTACTGGCCATGACTACATCCATGGCACATTACAGCACTATGCGGACTTTAAAGCGTTAAGACGGCAGCTACAGGGTCTTCATAGTGTGAGTGAAACAGGCTGCAAGTGGAGCAGCTCATAGAGCAGCTCTTACAGTGACTGCTTGTGGGCAAAGTAAGTCTAAAGAGAACGGGAGAATGCTGCATGTTCTGGGGGTTGACTATGTTGAAGTTCTGACTAAAAACGTAGGAGGCTAGATGGTGAGCTAGTCATTCCTTAGTATATATTAATTGTAGAATTAAATGAGACTTACCAGGGTAAGGTGATATTTGATTATGATTTTGCCGAGGGCACCACGAGTGGCGCAGAGTATATGAATAACCGGATACATCTTTTTTTTTTTCTTTTTTTTTTTGGAAGAAAGGAATATAGAGTAGTGACATGGGAAAGTGTGAGGAAGGGATTTGTTCTATCAACCGCCCACCGTACAAAACGATTTCCCGTCAAACTCAAGACATGATACTAGTACATTTGTACCAAAGCAGATTGGTATCGCTTAAAAATGCCAACTTTGTTTTCCATGAGGAGTGATTGGGTTGCCATTTGGCCTGTGTGTCTCGTAATTCGTGTTAACATTGTCCATGTACTCCTGCACACAATGCCTCTGCCAATGCCCAGTGCTGATGGCCAGGGCAGGCCAGCACATACATCCTAGACAACGCTAAGGGTTAGGCACGGTCATCACAGCTCTACGTTTGTACCCACTCCACTCTTACATGTATAACCAACTACAACACAAAGTGTTAGTATTAATGCTGCTTGAATATTTACCACCAAAAGATGCTTAAAGGCGTAGATCTCGGTACGCCTCCAGCGACAGTCGGAGTGCAGTCGGGACAGGTACTCAGCCCTATATATATAGGGGCGCTGGTTTAAATCTCAACAGTTTGCACCATATCGACCATATACGGGGTCTGGCGATCCAGAGCATTTCGAGGATAGCACATTAAAGCACTATTTGGCCCTTTCAGCATCATTACTAATTAAGTCAGTTTTACTACCGGGTATATGTCAAACTTCAAACACTGATCCATGTGCAGTAGACACAGGGCCAGGGTGGGAAGTGCCAAGTTACGCTGGTCCCAAACCGAAATAGAAGGCAGTACGTGCCTCTCACCAGGACCCAGCAGACACATCCAGCAGCGTCCCTGCCTCTCCATGGTAACCGGCTCAGCACCCCCTGGCGCCGGGCCAGCACACTACAATGTACTGAGACAGGAAGCCATAGGGGATCCACCAGGGAATCTACCCCTGTTATCGCCCAGCATATTCTATTAGTATCAGCGGCAATGTACCGCTCTCAGTATGCACACAGTACCCCCTTACATGCATAGCATACCATACCACCAGGGTGTACAAGAACCATGTATCGTAGGGATACAAATACAATATGTACATAGAAATTGTTCATGTCATGTTCATGACCACAGTTTGACTTGATTTTCCAGGTGGGTTGAGTGCACTTGAATGTGAAAGACCAAGCTGTGTACTACTCGGTGCCTGACTCTCCTCTGTCCCAAAAATGATGACAGCTTGGTGGTGAGCTTTTACCTATGGCAGGTCTAACTCCCAGTGTACAGAGACCTGACAGTGACTACAACGTGGTGTGTCAACCCAATCTATCGCGAGATATTGACGCTAGATGTCTCCACCCGTGGGACTGAATTATATCTCTGTAAGGCTCAGCTCTCCATCACTCTCCAATATCCACCGGTGGATAATGGCCGCCACCCATAGTTAGTCAGCACCAAACCTCTGCTGGAGAGTGAAGGCTACGTTGGAGACTTGAGGCGCGCAGAGACTACTCGGCCGCAGACTGGTGTCAACCCTGAGCTGTGGCGAGAGATGGCGCCAATTGCCTCTCTGTATGGATGCGGCCATCTTTATCCCTCGGTGGATAATGTATGTGAATTCATGCAGTTGGCTTTGAGTATGGACCAAGATCGTGCTGGGAGAGTGATGTCTCTATTGGTATTCCTCATGCCCCCCCCCCGCCGCACATCACTAGAACCCTCCCTATAGAAGCTCTCACTGTTCCCACACTCGAACAATTAGAAAATACCCTAAAATTTAGAGGCAGATGTCGCTGTTTGTTGAGATAATTGACCACATAAAATGTGTTTAAAATTACAGTTTCTTTATATGTTATTCATACCCCAGTCTTTTTAATAACACATTCTGGTAACCACCACCAGCCAACTAACAATATACGCATGATATTCCCTCTCCCCACACGTCTATAGTATACCCAACCTATACTAAAATCCTCCGTCCTCTTTAATTCCCCCTGCCCTAGGACCTTAATGATATTATGTCTGATCAGGGGCGTGCCGCGTGCTACATGATTAAATATGTATGTTCATCACCCGGTGCCCTCACCGCCCCATCCTGGTATCGACACCTCCTCCCTGTCCTCATACAGGCACCGTACACTACCGTAAACCTTGCGTATAACCCGCACCTCACAATGTAACCAGTGCGGGTTATACCAGTAGGAAGTATCCAAACCAGAGTTGCCTCTCAGTGGTCCACAAAAAATAGGAAAGGGTTTATTGACAATATGTCTATCAGTTATTAACATGACATTTTGTATGGCAAAATAATACACCGTTAGTAAATGCGTGGGCAGTCGTCAGGCCATTAGGGAGTGATCATTTATTATCAACAGGGGGGGGGGGGGGGGGTGGTGGGTTTGGGGGGGGGGGCAAAAAAATTTGGACCCCTTGACCGGGGGGGGCAAAAAAATTTGGACCCCTCTTGGGGGGGGGGGCAAAAAAATTTGACCTGTTTTGAGCCAAAAAGCCCGCGCGTTACTATGCTTCAAAGGGCCCGCGTGCGAGCCGATTTTCGACCCTAAGGGGGGGGGGTAAAAAATGTTGACCCCTTGACCGGGGGGGGTGTAAAAAATTTCGCGCTCTGCGCGGAAACCCACCACCCCCCCCCTGTTGTTAAAAAATGATCACTCCCTTACTTTAAGATATGTTGACTTTATTTCACCGAGTACAAATGTCAATATCCTGTGGTACATAACCATCTGTGAGTGGGTGGGCATGAAAGTGTACCGTGGTAGATGTTGGGCCTCCCCTGAGGGTAGTAAATAAAATTACATAATGAACTAATTAATTAAAGGCAGAACTTCAGATGTGTAATACCCTGGCATGGTTAAGTCACCTAACCGCTCACTACTGTAAACGTATATATTTTCGCGCATGAATATTTTCGCGAATTGAGTACAAAGTACAGTTTCACGTGTACTTAAATTCGCGGATTTTGGAATATTCTAGTAGTATGGCTATACTGGATAAGTATTCGCTCTGTACATATTTTCGCGGATTTTAAAATCCGCGAAAATCGCGAAAATATGTATAGCGCGAAATAAAGTACGTTTACAGTATGTATCTCTCTGCAATATGGCCCCTTGTGATGTACATAATGAATTACCCAGACCTAAACTAGTCACTCCTGCCCCAGGCTCCCACTGCTGTGATGTATAAAGGCCTATAGTTGGTCCCGGCGCCATCTTGTATTTGCGGGTACCCATATGTCTGGTTGCGGGTTAGTTTCTAGGCATTTCCTACAGAACAGCACATCATGGCGGACCTTAGCTATTGGTGCAATGTTGGGAACTCAACTATTAATTAAAGGGTCTTTGAAACTGTAGCAAAATACTTAATGCTTCTTCATTTAGCCTGAATGTCAGTAAATACCAATTATTCTACTACACATTTTCAAGCTCTTAATTGCCAGTTTTCAAATGTTCAACTGTGTCAAAGCTCAGTATTGTAGCAAGGCTGACACTACCGACACCACTCGCCCATCATGGCTCCTAAACAGTTACAAGCTTCCAAGCCATTAAACTTTATTGGCCATCAACCCCCTTCTATCAGATTCAATCAGATATTCCCCAACACCCCTGAACCCCTCCCCATGACAACCTAATCTAAACACCATCCCCATGCGGTGTCTGGAATCATTTTTTTTGCCACACATTTTGTATTTAGTTATAGATATTATCCTAGACTCATTTAGTTTGATATACTGTGAGCTTTTACCCTCAGAGCTAAACACACACCATCCCATTACGAGTAAAAATGAATATATAAAACAGGGGGTGCCTGTCTTCATTATTTTATCATCGCAGCTCTCATCTGATTACAACCTGCGTGTCAGCCTCTGAAATGACAGAAATAAATCCACAGCGCTAACCCTCTGATTGCTTGAGTGGAATTGGCTAGCCTGAAAGCTATTGCATGAAAAGAGAAGGGAATAGGGTATTTAGTACTAAAGCGTAGAGTGGAGGAGAAAAGTCTAGCTGTGATAGTGCAGTAGACAGGCTGGTAGAAGTGTACTGACCTGATTCTCTCTATATTTGAGTAATAATGAGCTATTGCACTGATTAATTGCTCAGGGAAGGGGGTTATCTGCCGTATATATTCTATCATCACCCCCTGCCGTGTTCAGCACGACCCTTATTAGTGGTGACATAATAGGAGGCATAAGGGCCATGCTACCTTTGCCTATTACGTGTATAGTCTATAATACCCATCCCTGTCAGCTTAAGTGTCACTCTTCCCTACCCCACTGATAACACTAATCGTTATCTTTATTCCCGAAATCCCTATCCTTGTTTCCTCAAGCTATATCCCGCCGCTTGCTCTTCCTATACACCTATAGCCGATGATCCACTGCCACGAATTTGCTCCGTGTTTGCTGCGAGTAACACTCATGCCAGTAAACACAGACAGAACATTCTATCAGTGGATCAGCTGCTGCGAGTCTCTGTGACAATGTCATTGCGAGGGATAAGCGGCGTGCGACTACATTCGCAGAAATCTAAAGAGTGTCCTCGCAAGCAGTTCTTGTATACTCTCGTTCCCAAATCCTTCCGAAGGAAGGCTCTGGTAACTGCCAAATGTTGGGATTTTGCTGGGTCTGGGCAACCCCTGCTGGTAGCTTGGAACCAGCGAACTGGAACAGGAAATGGAACCAGAAATGCTGATGGTAAATCTACCTAAAACTACCATCATACATTCTGGTTCCATTTCCTGTTCCAGTTCGCTGGTTCCAGCCTACCAGCAGGGGTTGCCCAGACCCAGCAAAATCCAAAGTTCAAGGCCATTTGGCTGTCCCCAGAGCCTTCCTTCGGAAGGATTTGGGAACGAGAGTAGTTCTTGTACAGCAACATTCGCAGGAAACTCGCAGCAGTGGATCACCACCTTATGATCACCAAACTAATCCACGTAAGCATAGGACTCATAAATCATTATATCAAGTCTTGTTTCTCCTCTATCTCCACTCTAGTTGCCCCTCCCCCTTTATTCCAATATCTTCTCCTGCTCCAGTCTGGTCTACCACCCCCACCTCCCTCCATCCTAGACCGTTATAATTGGTTACTCCTGTCCCTCTGGTCCCCGGAGGGTAGATTAGATCTGGCTAATGTCTCGTAACCCTAACCCTTTAAGGGCCACATAGTGTGTTAATGCATGATTATCCCCATTAGCACCATGCCGACACCATGGGATTAATACACTCACATAGCACTATGCTGGCATTAAAGGGTTAATGCACTGTGTACCTGAGGAGTACCAGCCATAGTCGGCTCATCTCAAAGTGGGCGGGGACTATATCGGAGCAGGCGTGGTCTGGGAAAAAAGGGGCGGAGCTTGGAGTGGAAGGGTGTGTGGTTTGGGACAGAATGGGCGGAGCTTACAAAGTGTCGCTGAACAGGCTCTAATCAAGTCATGCTGATCTATCATCTGCTGAGACTACATATACCTGGGGGTAATTATAAAATGTCCTTAATTAATCACATTGTCTAGCAAGAGGGATTAGGATGCTCCCTGTAGATTTGGCTCGTTTCATTACTTACACAACAAAGTTCAACAGTAATTAAGTCCATATATACGAGATAGACATCACTCCTTCAGAAGATATATCATCTAGGGGGTTAGGGAGGGTACAGCAGAGGAGACTTTATCAGTTAGCAAACACGACTTGTCATGGAGGTCATATAGCAGAGATGGGCTCCAACAATGATGAGACACTGCTGTATGACAACCCTTAGGGAACCATTAGAAGTACGTTCTTCCCCAAGCAATACAGCAAGGCCTACAAGTGTAAAAGGGTGAGGAGATTCTTAATTTTCTTTTAGATTCTACTTTTTATCGCCATTTCACTGGGATTAAAAGCCCTTATTCCCGTGCCGAGTGCAGAAGCCGTTAATGTGCTGACAGCAGTGCTGACATTGCTGTCCCACAGCTGCCCGACAAATGTGCCAAATGGGGTAGTTGAGTGGTGCACTATTCACCCATCAGGTTCCCACTGCTGCCATATATTTGGGTCTAGAGAGGACCAGCGCCATTTGTTTGCTGGTAACAATCAAACACAGCTGGATTGCTATGGTAAAGGGTTCCCTCAGAATTATCAGATTGGAATTCCCTGACTTTTTCCCTGACCAAAAATGACAATTTTCCCTGACCAAATTCACCGTAAGCTGCGATATAGTGTTAGGCGCTACTTAATTTGATGTAACTTTACCGCTGCACTAGTAGCAGATTCCCTATCTACAATATATTCCCTGACGTTCCCTGGCCTGTGGGAACCCTGAGCGAGCATTTCTGGATAGAAGAACAATGGAATGACATCTTTTTCTTAGGAAATTTCCTGTAGGCGTCGTTACCCTTGCCGTTTTGTCGGGTATGGGTAGGACTGCATAATGAAAAGCTGCTGTCACTTCAGCTAGCTTAGTTTCACCTGATTCATTTAATGCTCATATGTTTGAATTCACTTGCCAGTCCCTTGGTCATATGCTCCATTTAACTCTTCTATTCCCATTACTTATGCATGCAACAGGACTACAGACACACGGCATAGTTGACTAGTTGCAATTTCTTATGCCTTTCTAAGTCAATAACATATTTAAACACCTTTTCCAAGACGAGAGAATTGATTCCCCTCTTCAAATGCAAAATCCAGTCTCCCCAAATAATCTCCTGGACAGGCCAGTCTACCCTTCTAATTCATTACCATGTTATAACAACTTAAAACATGGACCTATTGAGAAAATAGCAAAAGTGAGTCTTACCGTGCAATAGCATGAATCTGCTGCATTTGTAGCGCTTCAACCTGAGTTCGTAGATCTTTGATTTCTCGATTCGATCTGTCCAGCTGACCAGTAACCTTTTCCTGTTGGAGAGGAACAAATCAACGTCAGCAAAGTTCATATACCCCTAAGCGCTTCATCAATACATGCATTTTTAATATATTCTCATGTTAAAGAGTCATAAGATGAGTTGAAAGAAAATGTTCTTGGTTCTGCTCGCGCCGATTGAGAATGCAATCCCATCCAATACTGCTTGCGGTAGCGATATATTCCGTATTAATACTTGATAACCCGAGACGCAGGATGGCCACCTGACGCCGGCACATATCACGTTACAGATCAATCACACCTTCAATTTCAATCTTTCAGATTTGTTCTTTCCGTGATTTTTTTTCTTCTAAAAGTCGCTTTTAAAATCTGCAACGTCAGTGCTTCTCTTTTTGCACCTTTAAAGGACGTCATCACGTCATGTGATTACTACGTCCATATGACGTCACCAGACTGTAACCGTACAGAAGCTGTACAACAGTGAAAGTTTTAAAGGTGAGGGAATGAGCCTCAAATGGAAAAGTTGAATGGCTTCACTACTGACAAAATGAGTTGTTCTCCACAATGGGACAGTAATGCATGACATCAAACATAAATATACAGGGATGAAAGTCACAAGAAATATATGTGCAAATATTGGTGTTTGGAACCTTAGAAATCCTCGAAATCCAGGAAACACTTGCAGGCTTTCATCTGCATGCACATCAAAGTCATATAAAATCACCACTGACCTTGTCGGATGAGTACTCGTCAAGCTGTTTTCGGATGCGGTCAAGCTCTTGTGAGAGTTGGTTTTTCTCTTCGAGGGCCTGCATGCGCTCTTTGAGGTGGAGTTGGAGCCGCTCGTTGGACTCTGAGAGCAACTTGTCCACCGTGGCTGATAGCCGAGCGTTGTGGTCCTCGTTAAGCTTTTCTCGCTGCCGTGCCTGTTAAAAGAGTTTGGCATGACACTTTTTTTCTCTTTGTTTTTTGAATTTCAAAAAGAATTGCTATTGACCACCCTTGTTATATGTATAAAAACATAATCAAGATAGCTCTTTGGTTAATATTATTTAGTCAACAATGGGTAGGATGTTTTTAATGGTTGCATAATAATTCCTAAACTCAATGAATAACTTGTAAGACAAGAGACATACGTGAAACCAGAAAGGATATACTCAACCACCTAAAACCTAACAGGGTTTCAAAGTAATTTCTATGACATGAATCTACTGTATATTACTATTTTAGACAGCAGCAAATAGTGTATTCTAAGAATAGTGAAATGACGGCTTACTCTTTGTAATTCTGTGTTCTTTTCATCGAGTTGAACTTCAAATTGTGCTAACCGTTCCTCTGCAGAGACGTGGCGCTCCTCGGCCTGAAGTAGACGTCATACATCAACTACATGCACAGGGTGGGAGGTCAGAGATGCCACTCCATAGTGGACAATATGTAGCAAATTGTGAGATTTTGGTCAATTTTCAGTAGGAAATTACACAATTTAATTCAAAAATCCCAGCCAAAGAGCAGGAAATCCTGAAAAAGTGGCATCTCTGGAGGTGTGTCCCACAATATGGGTACAGCTGGAGCACTGCAAAGCCCACTTAGTGCTATAGCATACAGCTTCACAACCAAGGTATTAACCCTCTTAAAGGGCCGCATAGCACTTGCCAGGGCTGCATTCATGCATCATGTCGACCCTTCGGGAGTGTATCAACCCCGTATAGTCGGCATGATGCTTGACGGCATGACGATAAATGAGTATAATGTACATGAATAATACGCTGGCCTTAAAGAGTTTGGGAAATATGTTCGTGTTTTGGGCTCTAATATTTGTTTAGCACTCTAAAATGTCTAAAATGTAAGATGGGTACTGAAATGTAATGGGTCATAGCCTTCTTTTTTCTCATTACAACAAGCGATATTCAAGGGGACAAAAAACCTAGACGTTAAAAATATATTAATGTGAACGACATCAACTAATATGTATAATGGTCACTTAATATTTCGTCAAATCTCTTTTGTATAAAAAATATCTGAAATTCATTCAAAATGGTACATTGAAATTGTTCTTTTCTATCAGAATAGTCAAAAGGAAGTATATATTGCACAAAATCGTCGACGTGTCAGGCCACGAAACTGCAGGAAACTATGGGTTTAGATTCAAGAGGGAAAGTCTTTTGTAGTTGGGGATCGGGGTGGGCTCATTCCTAAGGGCACTATGCATATAGATGGTAGGACTTCCAGCAAAATGCGGAGAGCCGGACCTGCCAGCTAAAGAGGTGTTCTAATATGATCAGGAATTAACTACGGGTATTCCTGTGGTTAGTTTAAATGCCAAAACGTGGAACGCCACAAGCAGTTAGTCAGCACCAAAATGGAAAATAATGTAACAATGAACGTCTAGCCCTATAAAGATCGCATATGTTTTAATGAGCTATGCCCTTTATCGTCATAATGCATGAGAGTCATGGCAAGTCTAGTCCTGGGGACTCGCCAGGACTGCATTCATGCATCATGCCGACCATTCGAGAGTGTATCTGCCCCGTATGGTTAACAAGATGCTTGAATGTAGCCCTGGCCAGTTTCTTGCCAGGGCTGCATTCATGCATCATGACGACAAATGACATAGTACATTAAAACAATATACAACTCTCAAAGGGTTAAGGTTTATACCCTGGTTGACGCCACCAGTAATACTATTGTTAGTATCTAATAACCGTTGCAACACTAGGTGCATTTAGGCCATATCTTTTAACTGAAGATTATCTCAACTCTTCATGTCACGTGAATTTCAGTAGAAAGTGGCCTTAAATACAGATATGCCTCAAAATATAACATCTTAGCAATTATGTTAAATCTGTTGGAACTTGGAATAGCAAGGACTTTCAAAACACTGTCTTCCTACCTGGGTAGTCTCAAAATTATTTCTGTGTAAAAGTGTCATTGGTTGGAGATACTTTTGCTAAGCAAGACATTTCCCTTGCTCATTTTATCAAAACAAATCACATATACCCTCATGGTTAGGGACAAAGTACCGACATCATTTAAGAATATCTCGGAAAGTTTGAATATTTGCTAATAGCAAAATTGATGTATCAAACTTTAAATATGAAGCAGATTGCTAGAACTCGAATAGCAATCACCACAATCTTAGTTTCCTTATGTTTGTAATTACCCTGATATTACCAATTTATTGTCTTTTCATACAAATCATATTTTCTGAAGGATATTGATTTTTGTCGCGAATGACATCAACCATGAAGAAAACACACTCTCAGCATAGTAAAATAGGATTGTTATTCTTGATAGAGAAATAATAGTGTTCAATGAAAAAGTTGATAAATTTGTTTTGTGCGAAGAAAGATTATCAAGTGCTGTTGTTAGTATGAACACCTATTTTTAACGACACCCACAGGCTTACGAGGATGGCTCGGCACGGGGGATGATCAACATGGAGGTCTACCTGCAACAAATATAGCCTACAGGCGACAAAACAGCGAATAAACACAACCCAGAGTTTACAACAACTTAAGCTTAATTGACTCGAATTAGAGGCATAATTTTTATGATATGCTTGATAGGTTTACTTTCCAGGTACGACTACAAACTAAACAAATTTTAAGGAAAAATTAAGCTTGAATTAATAATAGAACAGTTTAGGTAAGGAACTTAACACACAACTAATTCTATTTTAATTTGAGGATAGCTGATGAATAAATTGAGCAGCAGAATTTTCTGATTTATCTCTATTTCAGTATAATAAAAGATTAAAGAAACAACAGCCAGCGAATTGAGAAAAAAAGCGCATGCATTCAGCAGCGAAAGCATACAATATATAAATGTGATTGTTGTGCGTGGAAATAAATGGACATCCATCCATCTGATCATCATCCCACACCTGCCGGCCGGGCCATCCCCGCTGTTACCTGTACAGAACTACTACTTTGTCAAGTTGTCAAGAGGATGCTGAGAGGTGTGTGTGTACGTTTACCATCGTTACCTGCGACAGCGCCTCCAGACGCTGCGCTAGCTCCGCCTCCACGGTGGGTAGCGCCTCCGCCTTCTGCAGATATTGAGACAACTTCTGGTCGGATAACTCCAGCTTCTCCTGCAGCCCGCGTGTCTTCTCTTCAGACTGCGGGGTGATATTATAACATTGTGTTATCATAGTTAGCTTGTCTTCAACAATTTTAGAATTTTGAAACTTACCCAGTAAGTTGAATCAAAAATACTGATTTTGTAGAAGGAGTACTTAAACACCTCCTTAAACAACTCTTTATGATAAGTAGGACAGACATCATCCAACAAGAAAAAGGTCAGAGCTACCTTCAAAGCTGCCCAAAACAGAAAGTCCATAATCTAGACCTAAAGTAAGTCAGGAGATCAAAATTGCATCATACTTAAAGCACCGATATTAGCATGAATTTGATCTCCAGAAAAAGTAGAGAAATCTATGTCAATACACCTTCTTTTAATATGATTAACCTACTGCTGTATTCATGGGAAGTCTGTAGTCAAGTTAAGTCATAACATTGAAGTACAAAGTCAACAACTTACTGTTTTGAGTTGACCTTCCCGCATGGCAAGCTCCGACTCGAGTTTGTCGTTGAGGTCGTGTAGAGACGTGGACTCACGTTGTGCGTTGAGGTAACGTTTTTCTAATGTGGCTATCCGCTCTTCTTGGTCCTCTTTTTGTGCTACAGACTGTAAATAGAGGACATGTGGAGAGTTACACCCTGGGCTAATGATCTGCATTCACAAAACAATTATCATTTCCTTCTAGGAAGTTAGAAGTATTCCCTAAAATTCAGAGTCAATTTGGTAGATTTGTGAGATAGGACTGAAAATGAGTTGAAACATATATAATTTGTTGGTTGTTTAAACCATGCATGTTGATATTGGAGAATTCTAGTTAGGCATCTCACTGGTATAGGCAATAGCTATACGGCCATTTCCCCTTGTCCATATCTCCTTTTTTTTTAATGGACCTAGATCAATTTTCTGGAAATCAGTTTTAATCTGTCACGTGTAAATGCTTATAGCCTTCATGTTTTCAGGTGTTTTATACTCCCAATGAAATCACTCAACGGGCCTAATTTGATATATGCATTAATGGCCATTCTAATAATGGTCATTCTACTCAATTTATGAACGAAATTAGTGTCAATTGAATGACTATTTACCAATGACATTTTCCAAAGATTTGATGTAGAAGTATCCCCATAAATTAAGGAAACATGGTTTAAAACCTTAAAACCGCCAGGCCCACTTTGAAACACGAAGGCCTTTTCCCCTTTACAACTCCCTTTTAGCTTGGTACTGTCTTATCTTTTCAACCAACTTGCCATCAGGGATTACGGGGAGGAGCTAAACGTTCATTCAATTTTCAGACTGGACCGTCTGCTATTCCGAGCGAATGGATTTCTCATTTAGAGAGCGAGTTGTCAGTTCATATAGCCTTAAGCAGTGCGTTCTCATTTCGTCTTTCTTCGCGTCGCTATTCAGCCTCAAAGGCTAGCGGTTCACTTTCAGATGTATAATAGAGCATAGAGGCTCGCTTCCTCCTGTCTGGTCACAACTCCATTTGGACGACTTAAGTCGCCTGTCAACTTTTAGCGACTTGGCTTTAGGAGGCTCGTCCATCAGGTGTTGTGTGTGGGGTGTATCGAGGCAGAATGGGAGAAGAGAGCCTCTTCTACTACTAAAGGAAACAGGCCTTTGCTGGATATTATCTCCAAGGTCATGAGGGCAATTCTTTTTAGATGGCAATGATCTATGGATCAATGACGTGGAATTTATTTGTAATATGTGCTAGCTATCATTATCATTATTAAGTTCTAGAACATCAGGGCAATATAGATAGAGGAGACCTCTTGAGTTAACCCCAGTGGTAGTTGTGTTGTTTTAACTGCGGTTTCCTTATACTAGTTATAGGCATTAGCATAATTTCTCACATACATAGCGTTTTAAACCCAAGCTTATCTACCCTGTTATCACAATTTATATTTGATAATATTATTAAATCTAACTCATGTCAGAGTAATTGAGAAGAGAAGAAACGTGTCCATTCAATATAATGGGCAAGTACACCGACACATACCATGTCATGATGTAACATCTGATTGAAAGATTATCATGGTTGTTGGGGAAAGGGGGAAATTGCCACTTGGCATTTAAATCTATTATTTCCAGAATAGAAACACTGTTTGTCCATTTTAAACCAGATCCCATGCCGACATGCAAACACATTTGCATGGATCAAATTAGATGTTTGCTGGGAAGCTTTCAAGGGGGAAATGATGATTGAATAGACACTAAGTTTCATGATCCCTACTTATGTATTTTGAACCAATTCATTTTTTTTCTGGGTAATTAATGTTTTATTGTGGAATGTTTTCACTCACGCTAAACATGAATCAATTCAAAACCAGACTGTAATTTTAAAGCATCTAATTCTCCATCGACAGGGCTGAACGGACTCTTATTATGATGAATAGAATTACTAAATCATAAACATAAGCTCAGTCTATTCTATGCATATGATGAATCGTTATCATCGCCAGACTGTGGTCATACTCCTAAAAAGGTTCATGATATGTTAATGCCTAACTTTTAACATAGTTTTTTTTTTGTTTTTTTTTTTGTGATGGGGGTCTGGTTGAATTTTCATGTAACTTGACAATTTCATCAGATTTTTGAGAAAGAAACTTTGAACTGAACACGGAAGATGCAGATTTAATCAAATATTCAAATATTGAGTTGGCATACCTGACTATTACTACTAATATACACTTTTGGTAATGATAAAAACAAACAAAAACAGGAAGAAATCTCAACCACTTACCTCTCGAAGATCACGCTGTAGCTTGACGTGTGACTCTTGCATTTTGATTAGCTCTTTTTGTGAGACGGATAAGCTCTCTTCTAGTTCGTTAATTTTGTTACTGTATTCGGCCACCTTGTTCCTGGCGGCCGTCACCTCGGTGTTCTGTTTCTCTATCGTCTCCTGCAGCTCTATTACTCTATTCACGTCCGAGTCGGGGTCTATACTGCCATTGGACAGGCGCTGCAAAGAGTGAAAGAAAAAGAGGGAAAACATTAATTTTATGTAATATAAATGGGTTATTTCAAGCTTTATGCTTTAATTGTGGTATAAAATATACCTAGTTTCCCTGATTTCTATATATATTGTGCACAGAAAGGGTCGGACCGTCGTAGGCAAAGATGCCACTCACATGTCGACAAAAAAAAAGGCAAATGTTTTGGGTCCAAATGTTATAGGGAATATATATATAATTCAATGAGGGAAATCCCAGGGAGTGGTGTATCACATAACTGAACGGTCAAGTACTGTCATTTTCTGACAGGAATAGAGTGTCGACCCACATTTCCCTTGATGACCATTCGGTCACACTCTAAACCAGGGGAAAGTCGCCATTTTTATATACTACTCTCATCTTGACGCCACTACCATCTCGTATACTACTACCTCCCCCCTTCACAAAGCCACTAGAGGTACTGACCCAGTAGAGGTCACCAAGTTGGCCCTTTTATTCCCTCCCATACTACAGCCTGTTATGGTTTATGACTGGTTGTACCACCATACGGCCTATCCTGATAGCTCCACTTTCATGCCCTTACCTAATTTTTTCACCACCAATAAAGCCCCATTTTATTCACCCCAGGAATGAGGGACACACCCATTTATCAGACAACACAAAGGCAAACTGACCCCGTGAAGCACCTTTTAACCCTTTAAGTGCCGCATACTTCTTTAATAATGTGCAATGCTTTTTATCACCATGATGCATGCATGTAGCCCTGGTGATTTACATTCAAGCATCATGCCGATGCTACCGGGTTGATAAACCCCCGAAGGCTCGACATGATGCATTCATGCATTACGAAGACCAAGGGCATTACATCAGTATGCGGCCCTTAAAGTCTTAAAGCAAGATACAAGCTAACGGTCAGCACTTGGGTCTTTGACTCATAACCTTAGTTTATAGGTAGCGGAGCCTGTTGGACCATATCCCCCACAGGGCATAGAGAGACAGTAAATACGCCATTGCCGCTTTGACAAACGACAGCCAGCCAACTTGTGCACTGTCTGTAATGAAATTATCGATCTGTGGCTGCTGGCGCACCCTGGTGGGATATATGGGCGATGGCTGAAACATCTATTGTGGTGCTCGCTTCCTGCTACTAAACTGTTGATTCCATGCTATAAGCGCCCTGCAGTCATCGGAGGGCCGTTCGGATATTAATCTCCCCTAGGCGACCAGCGCTTGACTGTGACTCACTAGGCTGAGGCATGTGATGTCACTGATACTTAATTGAAATCAAAAATATATAGTGGTTTAAAACTATAGCTACTATAGAGTAACACTAATGTTAACTAAAGGAGTGGGCTATGTTGTTAGAGAGCTATTGTAATTTTGACCCAAAATATGGATTCTACACCCTAGATAACCCTAAAATCCATGTATCACACAAGGAAATCAGACAATCTTGACTTTTTGGTGGCCATCTTGGCAGCCTTCTTGGAATTTTCCTAATTGTAATTTTGATCCAAAATATGGATTCTACACGCTAGATAACCATGAAATCCATGTATCGCACAAGGAAATCAGAGAATCTTAAGTTTTTGGCGGCCATCTTGGAATTTTCCAAATTGTAATTTTGACCCAAAATATGGATTCTACACCCTAGATAACCCTAAAATCCATGTATCGCACAAGGAAATCAGACAATCTTGACTTTTTGGCAGCCATGTTGGCAGCCATCTTGGAATTTTCCAAATAGTAATTTTGACCCAAAATATGGATTCTACACCCTAGATAACCCTAAAATCCATGTATCACACAAGGAAATCAGACAATCATGAGTTTTTGGTGGCCAGCTTGGCAGCCATCTTGGAATTTTCCAAATTGTATTTTTGATCCAAAATATGGATTCTACACCTCAGATAACCATGAAATCCATGTATCACACAAGGAAATCAAACAATCCTGACTTTTTGGTGGCCATCTTGGAATTTTCCAAATTGTAATTTTGACCCAAAACATGGATTCTACACCCTAGATAACCCTAAAATCCATGTATCGCACAAGGAAATCAGACAATCTTGACTTTTTGGCGGCCATCTTGGAATTTTCCAAATTGTAATTTTGACCCAAAATATGGATTCTACACCCTTGTTAACCCTAAAATCCATGTATCACACAAGGAAATCAGACAATCATGAGTTTTTGGTGGCCATCTTGCCAGCCATCTTGGAATTTTCCAAATTGTATTTTTGATCCAAAATATGGATTCTACACCTCAGATAACCATGAAATCCATGTATCACACAAGGAAATCAAACAATCCTGACTTTTTGGTGGCCATCTTGGAATTTTCCAAATTGTAATTTTGACCCAAAACATGGATTCTACACCCTAGATAACCCTAAAATCCATGTATCGCACAAGGAAATCAGACAATCTTGACTTTTTGGCGGCCATCTTGGAATTTTCCAAATTGTAATTTTGACCCAAAATATGGATTCTACACCCTTGTTAACCCTAAAATCCATGTATCACACAAGGAAATCAGACAATCATGAGTTTTTGGTGGCCATCTTGCCAGCCATCTTGGAATTTTCCAAATTGTAATTTTGACCCAAAATATGGATTCTACACCCTAGATAACCATGAAATCCATGTATCACACAAGGAAATCAAACAATCTTGACGTTTTGGCGGACATCTTGGCAGCCATCTTGGAATTTTCCAAATTGTAATTTTGACCCAAAATATGGATTCTACACCCTAGATAACCATGAAATCCATGTATCACACAAGGAAATCAGACAACCTTGACTTTTTGGCGGCCATCTTGGCAGCCATCTTGGAATTTTCCAAATTGTGATTTTGACCCAAAATATGGATTCTACACCCTAGATAACCCTAAAATCCATGTATCACACAAGGAAATCAGACAATCTTGAGTTTTTGGTGGCCATCTTGGCAGCCATCTTGGAATTTTCCTAATTGTAATTTTGATCCAAAACAAGGAAGGGCTTGAGGGCTAAAATGTAGTGTTCTTAGTCGAATGTCGCGGGACATAAATAATCTCGTCGAGAGTGGATCCTCTTTTTTCGACTTTTTTCGGACTTTTATTATCCCCTCAAGCTAAAAGTAGGCCTAAAAAAGTAGGCCTAGTCCCAATAGGAATTGAATTTATGTAGGAAGATTTTATTATCCCCTCAAGCTAAAAGTAGGCCTAGTCCCAATAGGAATTGAATTTATGTAGGAAGATTTTGTTATCTCCTCAAGCTAAAAGTAGGCCTAGTCCCAATAGGAATTGAATTTATGTAGGAAGATTTTATTATCCCCTCAAGCTAAAAGTAGGCCTAGTCCCAATAGGAATTGAATTTATGTAGGAAGATTTTATTATCCCCTCAAGCTAAAAGTAGGCCTAGTCCCAATAGGAATTGAATTTATGTAGGAAGATTTTATTATCCCCTCAAGCTAAAAGTAGGCCTAGTCCCAATAGGAATTGAATTTATGTAGGAAGATTTTATTATCCCCTCAAGCTAAAATGTAGGCCTAGTCCCAATAGGAATAGAATTTATGTAGGAAGATTTTATTATCCCCTCAAGCTAAAATGTAGGCCTAGTCCCAATAGGAATTGAATTTATGTAGGAAGGTTTTATTATCCCCTCAAGCTAAAAGTAGGCCTAGTCCCAATAGGAATTGAATTTATGTAGGAAGATTTTATTATCCCCTCAAGCTAAAAGTAGGCCTAGTCCCAATAGGAATTGAATTTATGTAGGAAGATTTTATTATCCCCTCAAGCTAAAATGTAGGCCTAGTCCCAATAGGAATTGAATTTATGTAGGAAGATTTTATTATCCCCTCAAGCTAAAATATAGGCCTAGTCCCAATAGGAATTGAATTTATGTAGGAAGATTTTATTATCCCCTCAAGCTAAAAGTAGGCCTAGTCCCAATAGGAATTGAATTTATGTAGGAAGATTTTATTATCCCCTCAAGCTAAAAGTAGGCCTAGTCCCAATAGGAATTGAATTTATATAGGAAGATTTTAGGAAGAGAACGGGATAAACGGAGAAAGGGAGAACGGGATAAAGGGAGAATGGGACAAACGGAAAGCGGATGAATGGATCAAGAGAGAACGGGATAAAGGGAGAAGGGGATGAACGGAGAACGGGATGAACGGAGAACGGGATGAAAGGAGAACGGGATAAATGGAGAAAGGGATAAACAGAGAACGCTATCAACGGCGAATGCGATAAACGGCAAACGCGATAAACGGAGAACGTGATAAACGACAAACGGATAACGGGATAAACGATAAACGGGGAAAGGTATAAACGGGGAAAGGGAGAACGGGATAAACGGAGAACGGGATAAACGGAGAACGGGATAAACGGAGAACGGGATAAACGGAGAAAGGGAGAAAGGGAGAACGGGATAAACGGAGTACCAATATAATCCGACAAAACGAAAATCGCAAATATCTTCGCTGTTTACGCTCCGATCGGCCCGATTTTCGGAAGGGTAGGAGAACTTCAAAATCATTTTTGGTTCAAATCGTTTTGGGGCTCAAAATCGGTTTTGGGGGCAAAATCGGTTTTGGAGGCAACATCATCTGCAGCTCACGCCCCCCCCCCCCCGCCCCCCCCCCCCCCGGCCAACCCGACACGTCGAACTCGAAGCGAAGCTGCAACGAAGATGGTGTCGCTGCTGACGCTCTGATCGACTCGCTTTTTCGGCCGAGACGTAAAACAGCGGTTACGCGCTGCCGGGCGCTGACGCCCACAGCCACCTGCTCGCCCCCAGCCACCTACTTTCCCACAGCCACCTGCTCACCTACAGCTACCACCTGGAATTCGATTATACATGACCTCCAATATATGAAATTAGGGTAGCTTCTTCTGGCGATTACGATTCTGCTGTCAGAAATGAGAAATAACGTACTGTACTCAAATTAGATAATCCATTTGACTTTCTAATGACAAAAGCGGTATCCCCTCAAGCTAAAAGTAGGCCTAGCCTTATAAAAGAGGATTAGGGGCAGGAAAGGTCCTAATAAAGAGGAATTTGGGGAGGAAAGGTGCTATAAAAGAGGATCTCGGGCAGAAAAGGTGCTAAATAATTAATTTTTTTTTGTGTTTTTTTTTTTGGCTTCAGCAAGGGTAGGGGGGCTATAAATAAAATAGGCCAAGCTATAGTTAGTAGGCCTACATTGAGAGAATTGATTATAGTCCCGGTGCCCCCCCCCCCCCCTCTTTGTTTTCAATAGCCTAGCCTAGGTCAAATTGATACATTTTAGTAGCGGCAGCAAATTGATACATTTTAGTAGCGGCAGCAAATTGATACATTTTAGTAGCGGCAGCAAATTGATACATTTTAGTAGCGGCTGCAAATTGATACATCTTAGTAGCGGCTGCAAATTGATACATCTTAGTAGCGGCTGAAAATTGATACATCTTGGTAGGCGCAAAGTCATGTGACCTCAGTCCTGACTTCTGATTGGTCAAAAGCAAATCACGCAGGAGACGACGTCTTTGTGGCGGCAGGCGGCAAGGAAATAAAGAAGATAAATAAATTTACGATTCAACCTTGCAAAGGCGAAATACTCGCCAATACTAACAAATATCGACCTTTATTTTTTTGAAATACAAGCTTTACTATGCTTAAGTACTAGAATGGCCGTATTCAATGCCCCCCATTGAAAACAATGTGGCTGTATTCAATGGCCTAAGAAAAAGCTGTTTTTCCTTCATTAAATGGCTCAAAATAAAAAATAAACACAAATGCCAACTACATTGATACCGCTCTGATGTATTTCACTCGTGGGGGCTGGGGCGCATCCCACTCAGCCTGCGGCTTCGTGAGATACTGCCCCAGCCCCCACTTGTGAAATACTAACCCAAAACGACACGGCAGTTGCATACGAGTCATTTTATTCAACGGTGGGTCAGTGGGGCCCACAAGTGGCCTTATAGGCCACGAGTGGGCCCCACTGGACCCACAAGTTGAATAAAATTACAAGTATGCAAGTGGCGTGATGTTTTGGATTTATTATACCTAGGCTTCACTTTATTTTTAATGAAACATAGGTCTTTCTCCCTGAATTCCGCTAGATAATAAGGTTTGGCTGAGACAAAATGGCAAAATACATTTTTTATTGATCATTCTCAGGGCAACGCATGACATACTTGCCTAATGGTCTATTGTATGACAAACTATGTGTGTATATCTATCCATTAATGTTTAAATTATTCTTTAATTCAGAGGATTATTATATCAAAATAGCTCCCGAAAATGTGTCACTAAGGGAGCCAACGCCACTGCCAGAGCTGTCTGGATGCCACTCTCAGGGCTTGTACGCCACTCTCAGGGCCTGTACGCCACGCTCACGACGTGTACGCCACGCTCACGACGTGTACGCCACGCTCATGACGTGTACGCCACGCTCACGGCCTGAGAGTGGCGTACAACAGGTTTTATGCCATAAAAACGCTGTCAGCAGTTTCTATAGTTTAGAGATAGGGATCTTATATGCTTTGTTGTCCTAGGTATAATAAAACAGAGACAGTATCAATGGGGGCAATGGGCGTTGGCACTTATGAAGGGTCTCAACGAAATACGGAGCCTTTCGAGGTCAATCTGTCGGGGAAATACGGAACTTAAACAAATCCTGTATACTTATTTTTAAATGGTTTGACGAAATATCAAGCCGGGTAGACTACAGCACTGAGCCTCGTATTTCGCAAAAGGTGAATAACCAGCCCCCGTATTTCCTCAAACCTCCGTATTTCGCTGAAACTTCACTTCCGCTACAGCATAAATATCACTACGCATATTCCATTCTCAGTCCTCAGCATGTCCCCGACGGTCAAGTGGTTAGCGCTCTCGCCTTCCACCGCGGCGGCCCGGGTTCGATTCCCGGACGAATCTACCGCGACGTAGTACCACCTTTTGGGACGATTTTTTTTTCACTGACTTCGCTCGGGGGTGAAAATACGTTATTTCTGATTGAAACAAAGCCTAAGCACTATAAAACATCCCCTGGTCAAGTTTAAGTTCAAGACGCCTCAACCGCTGGCAAGTTGATCATGGAAATTTTTACGATAGTTTTTTTGGCCGATGAGTCAAGTTTATAACCCTCAACCAAATTTTCTGGGGGGTTAAGGCCTATTTTACCTCTTGTACTTCCAAATATAGGATCTTTTCTCCACCCTGCGCTATGTTTCTTTCAATATAACTCCATTTTAAAGCTGAAAACGACCATTTCATTTTTCGGGGAATGTGAAGAAAGCACTCGCGGCCTGCCACTGTCAAGCGCAAGACGGGCGGGCACATTTTTATCGTCTAAATTTTTCGCCGATCCATCAACTAAATAAGCCTCAACCAAATTTTCTGGGGGGCTAGGGCCTAATTCATCTATCGTACGTGTAAATATAGGATGTTTTATAGTGCTTAGGCTTTGTTTCAATCAGAAATAACGTATTTTCACCCCCGAGCGAAGTCAGTGAAAAAAAATCGATGAATAAGAGATTGACGCACAAAACACAGTTACTAATAGGAGCAGGGGCCAGCTTGGGAGTATCCGCGACCGCAGATATGAGAAATACGCGAAGCAAATGCAAACTTCACATCAAAATACTGTTTTCATGCAAAGTATTTTCATCAAAGTAAGGACATGAGTTATCACCATTTTTAGTAGGGAATACAACAGAACAATACTTGAAATGGTACAATACTGAAATCATGTAGAAAATTACATTCTCCCAACATTCACTTTTTTTTGGCAGAATCTGAGTTTTTTTTCAGTTTTTTAAAGAAATCTCTTATTTTAGGTGATTTAACTTCTTTTTTTCCCATTTCTTTTTACAGATATAGATACCTGAGGTGTTTTGCAAAAGAATGATATAGCTCAAATAGTCCACAGGATATTTCATCAAGTTGTAACAGATCATGCAAAACATGTCTGCACAAAAAAACAGGGTGACTATATAAGAGTGGGCTTGACCTAGTTTCATAGCGTTACAGCGAACATAGCCCACTCCAATTATTTAAAATTGTAGAGCTGAACTAAGAGGCACTGGTATAGTAGGCATTATACCTATATTGTATAGTGCAGGCAAGTGATAGCTTGTAATAATGATGCTTCCAGTACAATATATACCGGTATGCTCACACGCACACACATTATCATATTCCTCCATATCTAATGCAAATAATGGGAAATAACTAGGCCTATTCTCTTTTGCTGAGCATTTTCAGAATTTTAAAATAACCTTTGGATTGGGTAAGTATACCGTTAGAATTTTGGGAGACTTACCCAGTAAGTTGAATTAAAATACTGATTTTGTAGAGGGAATAGGTTGTATTGGAGTGCGCAGATCCAAGAGGGAACCCTTCCTCCACCTACTTTTTTCGAACACCCTCTTTTCAGGTCCCCACCCCTCCCCACCCAGTGGAGCACCCTGAGGGCCTGTGAGCAGTCTGTGAGCAGTCCCGTCCTGATAAAGGCTCTTCACGAGCAGCTCACAATTGGTTATCGACCACTGAGGGCGATTGACAAATCCATCTACCCCCTTCTTCCGCTCTACCTCACAGCCATTCCTCTGCCAAAACTACCTAAGTGACGGTGAACATACTACCTGTGTCACAGTGTGTGCCACCCTGCACGTGTTTAATTCCCCTATTGGACATATTTAACTCCCCTATTAAACATATTTTACTCCCCTATTAAACATATTGAACTCCCCTATGAAACCATCTCCTCCCCCTATTAACTCTTACAGGGATTTTAGTGCGTCGGACACGTTGCCGTCATGATGCATGAATGCATCCCTGCCTAGTTATTTACCAGGGCTGCACCCATGCATCATGCTAACCCTACGGGAGCCAGTGGGTTCGCATGATGCGTGAGTTACTCACCAGGGCTTAAAGCACAATGGTGAGGCGTTCAACTGAGTCACAGTTAGGCTTTAAATGCAGAATTATTTGAATTCATCTCTTTAAGTGTACATGTATGTATGTATACAGTACTGTTGAAATCGTTAAATCGCCAAAGCATTCCAAATGGATAATACCGTAAAACCTCAGCTATAATTCGCATCTCGTATATATAGCCTATACTTAACCTCTGCGGGAATCCTATAACCCATAAAGCGGTTCTGGTTCTGATTCGCGAGTTATAACTCACTGGATGTACGCAAGGTTAAAAATTACGGTAGAACCCAGTATGAGAATGTGAGCGCCAAGGAGGTTTCCCCCCACATCTCACAATTTGTCTATCTGTGGTTGACAGACTTGGGGTCTGGCGGAGGGAGATTTGTTGGCGAGAAAGGTTATGAGTGTCACATCAATAACATCACAGCCAAAGGCCCTTGGTATTGGAGGCAGTAGGCTGAGCCCATAGACAATAATAAATGCAAAGTCCCCCATTTCCTTTTATTACAATCGATGTGATATTTTTCTTCATGAATAAGTTTTCCCACTATTTTCTCACAGTCTTGGTGAAATCGGAGAAAACGCTGATTTTCACCGTGGGGTATTACAGTTATTCTGTCGGTATAAAGTATGGGCAGACATTCCTTGTACCACGTTCAAACTCTAGGTCAGAATCTGCTCTCGGTGGAGGGATGGATATAGAAGAGAGGAAACGACTTTCAGTTCGATACTTTTAGTTAGTTCTCCACTTGATAAATATAGACACCCTTATTATAGTTTGTTGGGTCCAGGAAAACAGTTCCCTTTGTCAAGTCTAACCATTAACTAAAGACATCCGGTTCCTGTCTTCATCAGGACCCCCCTGCCCCTACACCAATCGGCACCACCGTCTTATTAATATTCATGAGCCCTGCACAGCGGGCTATCTCTGGGGTCTGACGCCGAGAAGACGGTGTTGGTACTGGGAGATGCCACATGGGGGCGTTGTTATCGCTCCCCGGGGGCCGCCCGGAGCCTCATCATTATGGGATGTGTAAATGGGTGACGGTGGTGGTGGTGGTGGTGGTGGTGGTGGTGGTGGTGGTGCGAGTCTAGTAGTGGTAGGAGTCTAGTGGTGGCGGTGAGAGTCTAGTGACTGTGGTGAGAGTCTAGTGACTGTGGTGGGAGTCAAGTGGTGGTGGGAGTCTAGTAGTGGTGGGAGTCTAGTAGTGGTGATAGTAGGAGACAGTAGTGGTGGTGAGAGTCTAGCAGTGGTGGTGGGAGTCTAGCTGTGGTGGGAGTCTAGTAGTAGTGGTGATAGTAGGAGATGGTAGTGGTGGTGAGTCTAGTAGTGGTAGGAGTCTAGTGGTGGTGGTGGGAGTCTAGTGGTGGTAGTGGGGGAGTCTAGTGGTGGTAGTGGGGGAGTCTAGTGGTAGTGAGAGTCAAGTAGCTGGCAGGAGTCTAGTGGTGTTGAGTCTAGTAGTGGTGGTGGGAGTCTAGTGATGGTGGTGGGGGAGTCTAGTGGTGATGGTGGGAGTCTAGTGGTGGTGAGAGTCTAGTAGTGGTGGTGGTAGGAGAGAGTAGTGGTGGTGAGAGTCTAGTGACTGTGGTGGGAGTCTAGTGGTGGTGGGAGTCTAGTAGTGGTGAGAGTCTAGTAGTGGTGGTGGTAGGAGAGAGTAGTGGTGGTGAGAGTCTGGTGACTGTGGTGGGAGTCTAGTGGTGGTGGGAGTCTAGTAGTGGTGGGAGTCTAGTAGTGGTGATAATAGGAGACAGTAGTGGTGGTGAGAGTCTAGTAGTGGTGGTGAGAGTCTAGTGGTTGTGGTGGGAGTCTAGTAGTGGTAGGAGTCTAGTGGTGGCAATGGGAGTCTAAGATTTCAGAACTGTAGCATACCTCTAAGAAAGCCGCAGCCTTCAGCCATGTTTGGTTTCAAATTAAAGCTGGTTCTGCTTATACATGCGGCTTTACGGTAGTTCGATTTATGTCTCATGATTGCATGAACACACCAGAGAGAGAGTGTACAAATATAGATATCCTACAGCAAAGCCGGCAGTGTCTCGTAAAACGTGGATTTACCCTAGCAATAGGCTTTGTGGTAAACACGCACATTGCCTCTGTGACTATACATTTTTTACAAAAATTTAAATGGAAATCTACTATTAAGGGAAGTCACACATTCCAACAACATGGCCAACTACTACTAGACTACTAGCAAAAGTGTTTCATTGGCGCAGTGGGGAGCCCGAAGCCACGGCTGTTTAAGAGGCGGCTAATAGCTTTCGACAGCCTATCGGCTAATATTAGTCGACAATGGGAATATGGCAATGCGAAGACTGATGGCATCCCATGTCAGCCGCCTCTCCCATTGTTGTGGCTAATTATCTCCAGGTCGCCTGGCTTCCTCCACTCCCAAAATAAATTGGATCCCAAAATAAAAATCCCAATGGGCTGTCCAGTGCTGTACTCAATGCTCTTGATCTGCAGTATACAGTTGTGTCTCGATAAAATGCTTGGGATGTAACTCAAGATATATTAATCTAGTATTAATAGCATCTAGTTCATAACATTGAACGTCTAGATCAGCCAGACATTGTGGATAGATATCATATGGCATTGTAATATGGCATACATAACTTACTAACAATATGGTGGTACATAAAGTATTTACTAATTAAAGGCGTGAGGAAGATGCAACCAGATCCCTGGTCGGTAAAAAGTGGGTGATCTTCTGATGTTGGCTAATATCAAATAGGAAATTATCATAATCTAATGCATAAATGACAGGGGGAAAAGTAGGAATTCCTACAAAGTACCCAACATGTACATTTGCCTTTCTCTCCCAAGTCCTCACCTCCTGTTGCTCGTATATTGTGGGAATGATGGGGACCCATTAACGAGCGCTGACTGGAATCTCTAAAAGTGTCGGTGTCTTTTTAAAGCTAATATCTTTTTTCTTCTTCATCCCACTGGCACTACAGTATGAAAAATGGATTGTAATGATCACTACTCATTGCCACCCTCCCCACTCCCATCCACTGTAAGCCTGTGAATATTTCATGTTTGTTAAGATGAATTCACAGTGAATATCACATTTATTATGACGTTGCCAGTTGGAGTGACATTTAAGTCGTGAACGCTGTAAAAGCGGCTTTGTCGGCGAGGAGCGAGAACCTAGCTCCCCAACTCACAAACACTAACACCGCTGGGACAGACACTAAAGTTAAGGCTTTCATCCCACAACAAACTTTTTAAGTGTCTGCACGAAACCAGCCTTGCATTTATTTCTTTTTTTAAACTCTATTTACTATGTCGACATTCCATGGCAGGTATAGTTTATTTTTTTAACTTTGTATAAAGCGTTTATCATACCTGCTAGTACATTGAAGCTAATACACTTCTTTAAAATAATGTGTACAGCTCGATGTACAATATAGAGATACATTTGAGCTACTGGTACTATAGTTCCGTCAGCCTCCATATTAATGAGTAGGAGGGAGGCCCATGCAGTCTAGGGCACCTTGCACATTAACAGAGTTATGCATAGCCCGGTCACCAATACTGTACACATGGCCCTAGTCCTGGGGGACGAGGTTTATGCAACACTCACCGCTCAAAGTGCACAAAGCCTCCAATTTACATCTACAGACTACCAACTGCTACCCCTATTCATAACCAACTCTCTGCAGGACCATTCCAAATACTGTAAAACCTTGCGTATATAAACCTGCAGGTCATACCCAATCAGAACTAACAGTGCTAGGCTCCAGCGCGGGTAAAACAAGGAGTTTTGGATAGTACTTAAATAGTCATTTTCTAACCCCATGTGCGGGTAATAGGATTTCCCTGAAAATCCCGGTATGGCAAGTTAGGTGTGAGTTATACGCAAGGTGCAAGCAATATGTAAAGTTTTACAGTAAGCGACATAATCCACCACCACATTATACACGCACACCATTCACAGCGAATCAGTCTCACGATGAGGTTTCATCACATAGTGCATAATCCATGCCATCTGGGCAAGGGGAAGGAGAATAAAAAGGTTCACCACCAAAGTTGAGCTTTCCCTGCAGCTGTTTCTAGGGAATCCCCGGTGCCATAACAACCACTAACTAATGGTGTTTCTATGGAGATGTAGGCAGCTGAGAGGCCGCAGCGAAGGGCTTCGCATACCGTAAAAAATGTGTGTTCATGAACCGCGCACAGAGTAGTGACCACCTCGGTATACATTACCACAGATCTGTTAACCCTTTAGGGGCCGCACGGTGCTTTAATGTGCAATGCCCTTTGTCGTCGGGTGCATTAACGTATCAACCCCACAGAGTGCTTGAAGGCAAACCTGTCCAGTACTCACTAGGCCTGCATTCAAGTTTCATGACGACAAATGGGCATACTTTAATTAAGATCAATGCAGCTCTTATTAAATGGGTTAACACAATAATATCTAAAAACACCCCAACGCCGTCAGATCCTCTTGGTTTTCAAGTTAAAGGAGTCATTCAGTGAAAATAGCCTGGGGTAGCCAGTAAGGCAATATGGGTGGAGGGGAGGCGTGTGGCGAGGGTCTATCCATCCCTATGGTGAGCGGCTGTAACCTTGTACATGTAACCACTGAAACTTTGGGAGTAGATTCTGTGATATAAATAGGGGCGCGGCCTATTCTGTGCACATGTTGCCTGGACTGACTTGTTTCCTGTGTTGTCAGGTTAGTCTTCAGATCATTCATATCATGCAGACGGTGTCTGGTCTATCCCCAAGGGAAGCAGGCCATTGATGTTGATCTTATTCCTAGGCTAAACTATTTTTAGACTAGGGGTATGGTAGTCTAACCTAAATGATTGAAGGGGAAAAATGTTACTGGGTGAATATATCATAGACTTATGGAGAGTAAAGGGCGAATAAGCCCCCCCCCCTTTCTGCTTAACACTAGGTTTTAAGCCAGATATGACTTTTTAGGCTAATTAAACTTTAGGCAGGCCAAAATTCATATTCTAGTAGTTAAGTGGTTTTTTATCTGCGAAAGTTCTCAAATGTTAGTTATTTGTACCCCATTGCATTCCTGACAGTATAAGCTGTAATTTGATACCAAATGTGCCAATATTTTTATCAGCTTTTTCATTTAAAAGTTTGCTTTTATGACTGTACCCTTAGGCAGAGATATGTGTACATACGTCATACAGTAGTGTCTCGATATCATTACCAGCGAGACAAATAAACAATCTTCCTTTTATGACAAACAGTTTTAATTTGACCAAACAAAGTAACCCATTATAACTGATACAAGTACACTCCTCCGCAAAAGACAACTGAGACTCTCAAAGTTCTGCACTAACCCTATAAGGGCCGCATACTGCTCTAATACGGTATGCCCCTTGTCGGTATAATGCATGAATGTAGCTCTGGTGAGTTACTCGCCAGTGCTTCATCCAAGCATCATACCGACACTATGGATTTGATACATTCCCGAAGGGTTGGCATGATGCATGAATGCAGCCCTGGTGAATAGATCCAATGTCATTAAAGGGCTAAGTCGTAGCAGACGACAATGAGGTGACTTTTTGGCGTGTTTTTTTGCGCGGTGGCTGCGTGTATGTCGTCTGCCGGCCAGAGACAATGGCGGCCGGACACGCACATCGTCTTACGTTACACAAGGTGGTCGCTAATTGTTCTCCTGCGGGTTGGACGCTTTCAGTCCACGGTGCCACTAGGTACACACCCCCAACAGCCACTATATATATACCACGAAAATACCGTCTGCTACTAAAAAAAATGCCTGTTTCATCAAATCAATGAAAATGACCCATAACAACATGTATACATTTTTGAATGGCGGCCCCTAAATAGAACTCGTTTATGGAAAACTAACTGTATAGGTCTTTGTAACATATATTTTGAAAAAGACCCGATCTGAAGGGAAATTTCTTCCATCTTTTTAAACATAATCACCGTTCATTAGAACATGTTTTCCCGCTGCCTGTTCCTTTGAACATGTTTCTGTCTACAAACTATCACTATAGTCTAATGTATACTAGTAATTAGTGGATATGCAGATCTATACTGAACTGTATAGAAACATAGTTACACTTAGTAAGTGATTGTCAGACTCACTATTATTATCCTATAATACACCATACATGTATACGAGCGTTCAACTTAAGTCATGTTTTCACATACAGTATCCTGAGATACTTTTTTCAGAATGAGCTACTTCCATGATTCCGCCCCTAGTCATACATACACCGACATCATGCAATAGAGTACAGCGTCTAGGTCTTGGGCCTGGACTGATAGCATGATAGCCCCAAGACACGGCCATAAAGTGTAGTACTGGTTGTGAACAGAGTTTCAGTCATCAGATTACATGTTATTACAGAACAGTACCACTGCTACTATTAAATTATACAAGAAGGTTAGGTATAGACACCACATGCTTTAACATCTAACTCAGGGCTTAATTACAGGCATGCTCCGTGAGATAATTGCAATTAATAATGAACCAACTACAAGTGAGGACTCCACTAATAAATGTTGTGAAACAAGAATTAAATCTCATGTAAAATTGTCTTTAATAGAAGAGCACGCAGGACTACAGGTGTGATGTGTTTCAGTTTTGAAATATTGCGAACCGCGGGGAGTTTCTTTCCACATGACATGTGCTCTTAACAAGTGGAAGCCCTGCCTTTAATTTAAAGGATATTAACTATTAAAATTGAAAATTGCCTAAATACTAGTGGTCTTTCTTGTTTCTCAGTCTATTATAATGCTCGCTTGGATTTTGAAATTTAATGTCTGTAGTGTAGAGGGTGTTTTTCAGCTCAGATATCCCTTCCCCGCCGAGGATCTCGATTAGTATACTTGTAAAGTGAAACAATATTTTCATCACCCTACTTCATTAAAATAGTTACATGCAAGTATATTTCTTCTATACACTAAACATATTATCAACAGGGTCTATTAGACAACTTTACTGAATAGATCAAACAAAAGGACAGTTACAAACTAGTAAGTGAAGGTTGGAGAAATGTAAGTATAGAGTAAGTAAAAATTAAGGTTTAAGATTATCTAAGGTATCACTGCCCTGTCCCCTCAGAACACTCAACCCAAACTCTCTAGGAGCGCCCATTTTAAGGCCGTTATTTCTGTGGAAACCCGGTAAACGGTCTTTTTGCACAGCGCTTCGGCCTTCGGGTACCTACCTTGGGGTGTTGAGACGGGTCTTTGTTTTCGGTGCCATCGGAGGCGGACGCTCCCTCGTTGGAAGAGGGAGCTGGCTTGTTGACTAGCTTGGAATCTACATCGACCCCAGACTGTCGCAACTTCCCCTCGCGCTCCCTGGATTGGAACAGCTGGTGGGGGGCACGAAAAAAGTCATAGACCAAATCTTAAAACAAAATCAATTTCGAATTTCCCTTTTTTTCCGTTAATAACTTAATTTCTTTGGTGTAAATAAAACCCTAAAATATAACACATATTTCCAGATTTTTATATTTCAATATTTTTCATAAGGATGGGACCCTTCGGCTTCGCTATTGTGGGGGGAAATACTGACGGGCGAATTAACTGGCTTAAATGTCTTATCTTTTAACGCATTAATGGTTAGGCTGCCTAAAATTTATTAATTATATTAACTGACTGCCTGATTTACTGACTCACCACATAAAGTGACTGACTACCTCACTGACACACTCACAGACAATTATATTAAGCATAAACAAATAAACTTTTCTAGAACATGACTATGGGACTTACGTGTAACATCACTAGTTAACCCAAATTATTGGAATTGAAATAAAATGGTGAAAACGATGAGAAATATTTTTAGGATTGTGACGCGGATAACTTACTTCTTGTTGTGCGTGTGATAGTTCTTCTTCCAGTTGAGCTGTTCGTTCTAGTGATACCCGTAATCGTTCTCGCACCTGCAAAATAGAAGCACACTCAAAATCAGAAAACCTACACACAAATAGTTTATAAAACACAATATTAAGTACTAACTAACATACCCTAGTTATAAACATGAACCAAAATGTATATAATGTACACCGCTTAAATTATACATGTTTACAAACATTGTATTAATGGTTCATCGCACCCACACATGTGGATACCTAGTATCCTTGCCTACATTAACATGAAGAATGACCACATTTACAATCAAATCAGATTGTCAACATCAATTAAAGCAAAAGAGTCAAAACAGATTTTACGCTCAAATTCCCATTGGCTATCTACTGTAAAAATACACTGAGGAGCCTTCTTCACAGACTGTCTCAATACAACCATTCATTCAGAGAATTCCTTCTTTTTCCTCAGAATATTCATTTCATTCATCTGTCTACTGTCGGTCTCCACCCTAAGCCTTCCTTTACCAAATGAAAAGAAATCTTCATGCTAGCCTTCACAGACACAGTAGCTAGCCAGACACAGCAATCGGATTCATCCGATTTTTGTTCAATTCTAGACTTGTTCGCTGAGGCTGCAAACTTCTCATTTGCCAGAGAAGATGTTAATTCATGTGAGGAATAAAGCGATTCACATATTTTCACCTCTCCATGAGAACAATTTGTCAGTGGATTGAACTGCGGCGATATATTAGCCAGGGAAAGTCAAATTAAAGTAACTTTCCAGCTGCAAAGATCATGGATACAATGTTTACTTTAGAATGTATAGAAATATGGAGTTGTCTCCTTTTCTACTCCCATTCTCCCCAAGTGTCAGATATTTAGGTCTACTTTGAGACTTAATATTATACTCATGTTAACAGCTACGGTATGGTATTGCTGTCAAACAAAGGAGATGTATCTTTACATTACTCTACGATTAACTCTGCAAACAACGCTCCCATAATCTATGCAGCAGTTTTAACATCGTTGCAGCTTGACTATTGTAAACTACTTTTTTGTCAAGTCTTCAGGGATTGTCAAATCTGCTCACTTTGGCCGTAGGAGGGCGCCGGGAGCGGCACTTCCGGTGCTTCCGATGGTTCTCGGGGTGTCGCAGAGAAATATGATCCGCTCACCTGACTTTGCCTCAAAATCTCCCAGACTCAAAATCCCATAAGTGGGTAAAACGTCCCACCTGGGACAGAGATGAATGGAAGATGCAGGGCTGTCTATATGAATATCAATTGCCGATCGCCTCATTCAAGTAAGGAATAGACAGCTGGTGATTATTCTGTGTTTAAATTTTGATTTATTAGCTATATCTCTGGGAAACCAGGGTAACAAATAAGATGTCTATAAAGATAAGACCTCTTGTGGGAGGCAATCATGTTCACCTTTGCCATCGATGAAGTTGAAGCGGGTGTTACACTAAGTCACCACTGACTGAATGTGCAAACCCTGTATGTATTCTATCAAAGACAACATTCAAAAATGGCGTCACCTATTTTGAGGCCTTTCCCAAGACACCTCACCCCCCACCCAAATTTCCCAAATGGACTAGTTAGACGACCAGAAAGTATATATCTGTGTTGCCCTACATACATGTTTTGTTACTGCAGGAGACCCTTCTCTTCTGCCTCTACTTCTTGTCTTGGCCAATAATACGTTATTGACTTTTAGGGGGCGTATAATGCTTTAATGTAGTATATCATTTGTCGTCATGATGCATGAATGCGGCCCTGGTGAGTACATGTAACTTGCATTGATGCATCATCATCAACCCCAATGGTTCAGCATGAGGCTTGAATACAGCATTGGCGAGTCACTCGCCAGGGTTACATTCAAACATGATTGCGACAAAGCGCACACTTCACCAAATCACTATGCGGTCCTTAAAGGGATAAGACTGCAGGAAATGGAGATAAGAGAAGTGTGGCCCTACCAGCAGAACAGATGTGCTATTAAACCGCGATACTCTTCTATGGCTGGCTATACATCCAGCGGGCCTTATTGTTGGAGGCAAATATCCACTTGTCTTATAACCCCCCACCCTCCCCAAACTACCCATCTAAAGCCCTTATCCCAACCCCAACGCCTTATGCCCATCATGTGAGGCTGTCCTGCCAATTCTCCAGCTGCACCCCTCCCACTTCTCAAGTCTCCTGCACCCTTCTGCTACCCTGGAGGACTACCTCAATGCCTGGGCAGCTGTTTCGATATCCACCCTCGACTATTTCTTTTTCACCAATTCGTACATATTCCATGGTTTTCACAATACCTTATCCCCTTAGCCACATATTCTTATGGCAACATTATAATTGGTATTTTCTACCGTATTTCGATTGCCGTGTATGCTATAGCCCTTCATAGATACATAGACATGTATCAGTGTTTGATATTTCTTTCAGTCCCATTTCTGTAGTAGAAGGATACAACGTTACCGAGTCTCTACAGCAGAGCGCCTTCCTGAAACCACGTTTTACCATTCAATCACACACTTCCACAGTTCCCCACTAATTCCGGTGCAAATTAAGACAGATTTGTTGGACATGAAAAAAGTAAACCCATTTTATCTGCCATTCTAAACCGTTTAAAGGCATCGGACGTCTCTCTTTTTGAAATTTTACATTAACAAGCTTCCCGTTTTGTCGAGTTAGGGGAAGAAACTCTCCAAATTGCATTAATCCATGTCACAACATGTTCAGATCATAAAGACAGGAACTACTTGTAAAATGATGAACTGCTGCATTAATAATGACCCCATCAATGCTGTATGAATATGTAATGGTTGTTATCCATGCAATCCCTTACCAGAGCTATGACATAACTTCAATTAAAGAAATAAATTGCATGTTCCTGTTTCTCGACTATGTGGGTACGCTCCGATGATCTACACAGAATACATTAATAATTCCAGAAACCACTAGGAGATGTAGCACGCCACGATGCACTGATGCATGCTGATGGAAACCCTACATTGACATTTTTTCAAGAGCATCATGCCATCAATATTTAATACTATTTCTTCCACAAGGGCGGTACTCTTTTTAAGGGTAACAGTTATACGGCAGTTATACTAACACCCAACAAGACCAAGGGATATATCCTACATAGCTAGACAGGACCGACCCTAGAAATGTTTATCCACTTTTGAGGCAAAATAGCTGTAGGCCATTTTGGGGATTTTTTTGAGTCTCACTAAAGCAAGGGTATTTCACATGACATTATCCTACAGGGAATGCATAAATTAGCCATTGCGACGTGAATAAATATCAAGTATAAAGTCCATTTTGTCAATCATGTATGACCTTCGATATAATATGTTAGCCCTGAGGATCGCGATGACTGTCCTCAGTCAAGACAGCCACAATAACAAGCACAATGTATTATTTGATGGAAATAGTGGACATGAGCTGTGTTTCCGCTAATGGGAGTACAATGTCCATCCTACTGACGGTAATGCCATCTGCGGCTGGCGGCGGGGACGTCATGTCAGCTCACAGTCACTCATGTTACCCGGGACGAGCTGCTCCAGACACAAGAGCAGCTCCACGAGCAGCTCAGTGCACAGAGCCCATCTCCCTCTCAGTCCCATTATATTAGCATGTCTTAATTGTCTCCTGGCCAGTGCTGGACTGATATTGGTTTTTTAGATGATTATTTTTGTGAGGCTTTCCTTGTTGCCTCATCCATGCGAACAACAAGGCATCGTGCCTGTGAATTATGGTTACAGCAGTAACATAGAGTATACCCCAGTAGCACCTTGATACCAAGATGGCTCCTTCTGCTTACTAAGGACAACCACAGTCACCCCAGGCTACCTTGACAAACCGACCAGTTAATTCTACATCTTCTATCTTAGTTGAGTCAACTCTTCACCCTCAGAGGTCGGTAAAGTGAGGACCATCGGAGACTTGTCTCAATGTGCGCAATTAAGCAAGATGTAGTGACAAAATGTCGAGACCATACTAGTACTAGTCGCATATGAGGTACACACTCAGTCACATAATTATGAGGCACACCTTCAGAAAGCTGAAGGGTCTAGAGGGAAGTCAGCACCTAGACTTGCTATAAGTTTTTGATTTTAAATAAAGACAAAGACAGATGTTTTCTCAAATATACTTGCTTTAACTGTATAATCTATACCCAAAGATGTGTGTTCGCACTACCACTATAAACCCAAGGTTTCCGGCAACGCCATGACATATACGAAGGCAGGAGTTATGCATACACTGACGCACACCTTCTAGACTCAGTTGGCAGTGGCCTGGCCTGGTCATTCCCCTTATCACTTCAGCAAGGAGGGTGGCGAGGTAGGGGAAGAGTCCTAATCTCACAGAGATTACCACACGGTATGCCCACTTCTACTGATACAGTAGCTGATATCTCAGCACCAGCCTCTAGATAAGCACTGACCCTAGTGTATGGGGGAACTGTATTGGTCCTTAAACTTTGCTATGGCCCCTGTTGTCATGATACATGAATGCTGCCCTAGTGAGTTACTCGCCAGAGCTGCATGTATACATCATGCCCCCCCCCCTACGAGATTGAAGCTCTCCCGAAGGATCAGCATAATGCAAGAATGAAGCCATGCATGCATCATGGTTACGATGGGCACTTGGAATGCCAGTGTTCATTGCAGAATACAACCATGCACTTGCTATTTGTGTAAGCTGATCAATGCCCAGCTACCCTAGCTGAACCTGTTCAGTTATAAAGACACTCCAGGAGTCTTTGACACTTCTTGGCTAGACTAGATCAGTACATTGACATGCATCTTGTGAACACAGCTCTCTATCCACCACTCTTTTAGTAAAACCTGGAGAGAGCCCCTCGGAATCTTGGCCTGTCATTTTGAGAGGATAAAAATCACAAAATGTCACAAATGGCAGCTGCTTTTGAAGGCGCCGTGCTCAATGGCTTGTATTTTTGGTTCGCATTAAGAGCTGTCTGTTACTGGGGGGCTTTGTATTGGGGGAGAGGGGCAGGATTGTTGGGCAGACATTGGTAGAGCTGAGACTGGTTAGGGGCATTAACCCTGTAAGGGTGCTTTAATGCATCATGCCCTTTTGGTAGACATGATACATAAATGCAGTCCTGGCGAGGAGCCTGTACTTGTGATGTATTCATGCATCAAGCGGATGACCCTAAGGGGTTAATAATGCACTCCCGATGGCTCAGCATGAATGCAGCACTGGCGAGTTGACTTGGTGCATCATGGCGACCAATGGCATAACACAATTAAAGCACTATGCGGCCCTTCAGGGGTGAAGCAGTGGCGGGGGCATCTGCTATCAGTCACCACCACGCCCTGCTCCTTAAACTTTACAACCTCCTAAAATACACGCCGGCAGGAGACTAGCTACAGTACCTGGCCTTTGTATATTTCTTGATGTGGTTTCATTCCCCGTGACTGGGTGCCGTGTCCGGTTTCCTTTTTCCTCGCCCATCACGTTAAAGCAAAGTCCATTGCACGGACAAAGGCACTATAAACGTAATTCGTCCACCATAATCTCCTCTCTTGGGCCAACTGCATTTCAGCTTAGACTAGAAAGTCAGAGTTTCCACGACAGTGGTATAGGAAAAGGGGACCCCCCCCCTTTTTAGAATAAAACAAAACGAGGCACTTGTCCCTAAAAACTTGCTTTCTACGCTGCTGCATCACAGTATGGTTTCCTTTCTAAATATGATATTGAAAAGGTAGCCAAGAAAGGAACTCTCATACTAGTATTACTATTTATGTCAATAATTGGCTGTACAGGTCCACAAATGTAGGTTTGAGACTTATATCACAATCTGTCATCAGTGTATCACCGTTTTCATATTTTAAGTATGGATAGCACTGGGACACTGTGTTATTATCTTTTTCTCGATTGCTACACTTCCTTTTTTATTGGCCACATGGGAAATCAGAGAGCTTTCACCCCCCCCCCCCACATACACACACACACACACAGTGTACAATATTACTGCAGTGCCCCCCCCCAACCCCTACTAAAAACTATATTCTACAGCAGGGTACTCTTTAAGTGATGAGCCTTTTAGGTGGATGAGCCTTTCCCCTTTTACATTATAGTTATTTATGCGATGTGTCAAGGGTTGGTGTGAAGATGTAGTACTAGTGTGAGGGATGATATGGCAATGTCCAGTGCTTCTGTAAGTAATACTCATACTCAGGGTGGACAGTGTCCGGAGGGACTGCAGTGTGAAGGACACAAATCAATAGGAGTGGCGGCGGGTTTACAGTTCTAAATCGTTATGGGCCGCAAACTACTTTGATGTGTTACTAGTATGCCCCTTATCTACTCGACAAGGCTGTGTTCAAGCAGCATGCCGATCTCATGGGGTTGGTACACTCACGAAGGGTCTGCATGATATATAAATGCAGCACTGGCGAGGCACTCGCCAGAGTTGAATTCATGCACCATGCTGAGAAAATGGCACAGCGCATTAAAGCGCTATGCGGCCTTTAAATGGCTAAGGGCTGGTGCATAGGTGGTGGGTGCAGCAACGTGAACAATCGCAGCAAAGGGAAACTGGGAGGAGGGGAGGGGAGGGGTGATACAGGGGAGGGAAACTGGAGTAGGTAAGAGCACAGGGCAGGGGAGGGGAGGACATGTCAGGTTTACCGAGAGGAGCAGGGGACGGAGGAAGCACACAGGAGGTACAGGGCGGGGTGGCAGTGTCCAAAACAGGACGCCGACAGCGCACTTTCCAGCACACAGCATCTAAATGGTCTCATTAGGCACTACGCCTATGGTAGCTGCACCTAATATCGCTCACTTCTATGGACACTGCCTCTATTATCGCTCACTTTGTCTGCAGGCACATGACTGATGGTGGCTGGCAGTCTGATGGTCTGTATATCAACTTCCTGCTTCATCTTTGCTGAGGGTAGAGGGTCAGAGTTAGTCGGGTTTAACGGTTGCCTTTTTGTCTGCACAGATTGGCTAATGGAAGCAAATCAAAAAGCCTGCGATTTGCCATCTATCGGGGTAAATGATCCTTTATTGTGTGTATCAAATAGCCATAGCACCAGGAGGATATGTCTCTGATACAGAAGCAGTATCAGGATACAGAAACCAGTTTACATGCAGTGCCTTCAAATCAAAATAATACCGTTTGACAAAATGGGCAATCCTTTCCGACCCTGGCTTCATTGGTAGAATTCCATGGTCTGGCATGGGCGCAAAAGGCAGCTGTCAAACACAAAAGCTGGCACGTCTGATGAACATGCTGGGGGTCAGTGATCTCAATCGTTTCTCAGAACTGGCCACTTTGTTGAATTCAAAGCCGGACAATTGAGAAAAGGAAAAGCCTTCGAAATCTTTCCGCTCCGTTCTCTCTCTACCTCAATCTTAAAGGACCCAAAACCAATGACGACTGGGCATACAGAGCGCTTTGAAATCCACCCCAGCATGGCAATATTTTATCAGAGGTCCTACAGTCAAAAAATCTGAAATCGCCTTAAATGGGCAGGTTGACCATGGCCTTTTTCCATATTGCAACACTGGCTGCCAGATGCTATAAACACGTAAGCAGCCCAGCCAAGGCAATTACATGCCGGGGTAGGAGCAACTCCCCCCCCCCCCCGGCATACCCTTTTACACACACATCACCTCTCCCATCAACCGTCGTCTGTCCACAACCGACAGCAACAGTCTGACTTGGGTTATTCTGAGCTATAATACTCCACCCAAATATAGCCTAATCCCTACGTCCGTCCTCTCGGCAGTAGCGGCCACTGCCTTCGGACACAGTGATTTATTGCCTCAGGGGGCCAGCCGGGGCCAACCCGATCTCCGTATTTTGTGGCTATTGATTTAAAGGAAGATTCCATCAGAGATTGTGGCTCCGATGATGATGTGCTGCGACAAGGACCATACTGCGGAGTATATCACTGACACGACGGGCACCTTCCACAGTAAACACTCATGTACAGGGGACTTGCCAACAACAAGCTCCTGTTAGTTTTGGCGGGAACACAGCAGACGACTTTGGTACCATTCGCCGTTGGCTTTTATATTGATGCTACATTGAAAAAGTGAGAATTGAAAGGGAATATGCAGACATTTCTAATATATCTGACCATAAGATATTCAGCTCCTTATTCTTTAATTTGGGGATAAATCTGGTTACTACAATTAACATGTTCTTACAGCTACAAGGGATAATAGCAGGGAAATGTCGAATTATAAATATATACGCTTGACGCTTGCACTTCTGAAAGGTCAACTCTGCTGAGCCTCTTACTCTTTCTAAACTCCTTATTGCCTGCTCCTCTTCATGTTTTACTAGACTCAAAATAATATCTGTACTAGGAACTCAAATGCTATTTTAAAACATATAAATTTAGATCTTTCAAATTGTTTTCAATGAATAGACACTAGGCATACACTTAAACAGTGGGAGATATAAGGCATAGTTCCTTCAGGTTGCATGGGGACTCTAGCAAAGCTCCTGGGTATAGCTGAATGCAACTACTGTACATTTATTTCTGAAAATAGAATACAATTTTATCAAAGGTAGTAGAGCTAATCTGTCGTTCTCGTGAAGTCCTATTGTATAATTCTCGAGCCTTGGGAGCTGCTCTTATTAGTGTAACATACACGGAACGAGCAGAACAACCACCTTAATATTAAAAAGGAAGTGAGTCAAAATAAGCTCACTAGTCCCCTTTGTCAGACAGGTATCACTGTACAGTTATGGTATATTTTACTCTCCAGTGAATTCAGTAGCTGCCTTCCAGCCATGACACATGTACAACCAACCCCCTCTTACAGACTACCCATCTCCTTCATAAGAACAGCTATGACACATGTACAACCAACCCCCTCTTACAGACTACCCATCTCCTTCATAAGAACAGCTATGACACATGTACAACCAACCCCCTCTTACAGACTACCCATCTCCTTCATAAGAACACCCCTCAATTAAGAGCAGGTTGAAAAATACTTCATACGACTGCCTGTACTCAAACCTCCCCTCTATTGAGACCATTTTTTGAGAATGGTCAACAATCTTAACAGAGGAGGGAGTGAATTGTACATGGGAACCATGTGGTCTCAGGGGAGAGGAGTAAATAAAAGTTACCCTTGGGGAGAGCAAAGAGGCAGGGGCTGGGTGGGAGGTGGTGGGAGGAACTCGGTCTGGGATCAAAGATAAATCCTTGGCAGAGGAGTAGCTCATGAGCTGCTCCCACCCACGTCTAATACCACTCACTCACGCTACCCCCCCCCCCCCCTCCAAGTCCCAAACACATGGTATTGTTGGGTTAGATGTACCTATTGATTGTTTTATCGTCTGGATCAAGGTAAACCATACCTGCATCTAGATGTACCTGTGGGGTCTGTGTGATTAGGTACAGGAACGATCGAGGTACATATCATGGATGCTCTTCACCAGTCTGGGCTTTGACACACCCAAGTGTCATGTTAAGGTTTGAGTTTAAGGTATCGGATGTCTCTGACAAAGCTGCTAGCTATGCACTTCACCCTAAATGCCAATATTTTGATAGGCATACACCAATCAAGACATGCGAATTTGTGTCCATAAGCCTATACTCAATTCAATGCTAGAAGACCCTCCATAAAGGGTCCCTGGAAGTGTCCCCGGTTCCTGGCTAACAAAAGAACGGCCATACTGGATATTATGGGTAAATTCCATCCCCCTTATTGAGAATGTCCATTCTCAGTAGGTCTACATCATCTCTGCCTCTGTGTGCATTGCTAGCTGGCTTGGCCCACCTTAAGTTAAACAGGAGGGCAGCAGTAAGTTTGAGTTGCTCATCAGTGCTATATATAGACTTCCTGCCCATTCCAGTTGCTGCAGCTACAGCTGAGCCAACAAGTGATGTCAGGACTTGGTGGTGGCAGCTTATGGAGAGCCTTTCTGGGATATAAGGCTGGGCGTTGTGGAATGGATTTTGTTGCATCAATTTTCTCTTTCCCTGACTCGTTGCAACATTTTCCAAGATTCCCTGACTTTCCACTACTTTCTCTGGCCGCCTCTTTTACAATGACTTTCACTGACCTGTGGGAACCCTGAACGGCTTCGCTTAACATTTGAGTATATTTGACATTTTGATTTAATACTGGTTGTTAGGAGAACAACACTTAAGTGAAGCGCCTACAGCAATTGATGCATTCGCATGGAACATGACGGTAAGGTGATGTAGCATGACAGGCTCTGTGCGATTATTTGATGTCTCCACCAGGCTGCATCACTAGTACTAGCAGAAACACCAGTTTAAATCCCCACCCTGTCCATAGACAAATTCTACACCCCCCCCCCCCCCCACACACACACACGCACAGCCACCTGCACCACTGCCCTCTACCGGCAACCAATAAAACCAGCCCTGGCCGCCATATTGACAATAATCGCCTCATCCTAATCCCAGCATGCCTCAGCGCCACTTCCGCCAGCGTTCCCTGCCTGATGTACATTTCATGTCAAGGTGGTCCATGACGTCACTATTGCCCCAAGGCTTTTTGCCATTTCTCACTGGCCAATGGCCACTGCAACCCCTACTACATTTTTGTACTAACTACCCTTAGGGAATATTTGACCCTAGTCCTGCCATTTCTCTTGTACTCGTTATCTATGTAGTTCCATTCATCAACATGTCATACTAATATCTTAGGAGATGCCTCAACCCATATTGAGTGTTGCCGATCTCCCAATCACGATAGCACACAAGCCATTTGATATCTTTCCTATCTTTTATGAAAGTTATGTTTTTCAACCACCTACAAGTAAATTCGTATTTTCCCATTTAAGAAGACCTAATATTGAGTTACTTTCTTTGGTAGTGTCCCTTTATCTCTCTATCTTTCTTCACAAAGGAGGAGGGAGTGTCTACCACATCGTGAGGACATTTAGTTGAGACTTTGAGGACGTACTATGTAAGTCTGGTAAACACGGTTATCCCTGATACTTAGCGCCACTGCTGGTCAGCCGTCAGTGCTAATGAAAACCCAAACACCGGCCTTTAATAGCTCTACATACTATGTGCAAACAAAGTTTTCGTCAATAAATTATGCCACCGTATTACTCATGATTACATATTTATACATCGATAGATTTGGTCTAAACATCATATTCAATCTGCTTCTTTTGGGGTGCAGGCTTTAGTTCCACCTATGAGTAAGATTTTGAATATGAAAAAAAAAGAAGAATCGGTCAAAGCAACCTAAATTGTCTTTGTATAGTGTTTGCAAGTTATTTAAGGGCTATAATGGCAGGTGTTGTCCCTCAAAATGATATCCCTTCTTATACTATGTGGCAGTCCCTAGTGTGTGAGTTGTCCGCGACTGCTGGATCAGGATGCTCAAGGCACACGAGTCTACCTTTATACCAGGAGCAGACTCTTCACAACTTCATCTGGGAACTTTATTGAACTCATCTCGCTCACCACATGGGACGCATCTCGTCCTTAGTCGCAGCTAACATTGATAGAACATGGCCCATTATCAGAGGAGGCGTCCACAGTTGGTGGCTATCAGGGTAACTGTACCAGCTCTAAAGGTGGTGCCCATGGTGACAATTGTAGCAGTATCGAAGCCCACCGATAACATCTGATAAGTCTACATGTATTGTGGCCGTTTTATAAAGGTGCTGAGTCGATGACCACCATGTGACAAACTATAGGAGAACCCCCCCTCTTGTCCCTGCCCCGACCCCCCCCCCCCCACCCACCTCCCTGTATGGTGGTGGACACATGTTGTGTGCGGCAGAACAGCAATCCATTAAGGGCCGGGCTGTCTGCGGGCGGCCGCCGCCAGGGGCACTTCTAGCGGCCACAACAGTTTTAACGAGGCCAATGCTGACCGGCCGGGGCCTTTGGGGACTGTATACACAGGGCACTGTCAGCCTGCTGTATGGCGGCAAGGGGGGGGGGGAGGGAATGGGGGAGGGGGAGTGGAGGGAATGGAGGGAGGAGAGGAGGGGAGGGGAGTGGGAGGGGAGTAGAGGAGGGAAGAAAGTGAAAGGGAAAGGGTGATGAGGAATGAGTACGGTGAGCTGTGAGTAGGGGTATGGCAAGGGGGTAAAACAGGCAAAGAGAGGAGAGATGGGAGAGGAGTAAGAGAGGAGAATTGGAATGGGAAGGTGTGTTATAGGGTATGGGGTACAAGTGGGTTTTGTGTTGTGAGACATCGTTTCTGTGGGTGAGAATAGATACGCTGAGCCTGTGACTATGGCGACGTCAGATGTAGGTGGTCGATGACCACTGCCTCAACAAATAACAGGCCTCCATGGACGTTTACACTAACGACCTCTCTATACAATTACTACTTCCTTCACTTAACTTCCTGTGAGTCAAGATCATTTTGCCAAATATAAATTCACTCACTCAAACTCCACTGTTCTTGAACCATTTGCCCCATTTAATTTAATTTCTATTTAACAGGTATTTGAATTTAATACGAGATACACTTTGTGCAAAGCTCTAAATGAGCTGCTCGTATAAGGAGAGAGTGGTTAGGCGTCAGGCTAGTATACTTTCCAAATCATATAGACATACAATGGATACAGAGAAACATTACATCTAAAGCATCGGTAGACAATATTTTAGATATACACAGTACTGTTATGATAATATCTATGACAATACCATTCAACTGATATTAATTCTCCAGTTAGCATACGTATGGCACCACCACCCTACCCATGATATCCTGGAGGAGCACTTTGTGATATTAAGCACGACTCAGGTGCATGGCTGGTACACCTAGAGGACTGATAACAGCACAGGAACGTTCACCAAGAACTTCACAAGCTAGGGGAGAGGGGGTCTTTGGCTTTAGTGAGAAAAGATGCAGGCAGGGGTGGTGTTGGGCGTGGCTAAGGATGTAGGTAAGATGGGTGAGGTGGATTACCGTTTTAGGTAAGGGTTGATGTTTGAAGTCATGTATACCAGAAGTGAGGAACACAGCTGATACAGCAGTGGTGAGGGATAGAGTAGGAAGATGTAATCCACAGGAATAAAATATGCCTATCCAGTTCCATGGTCATGACCAACCTGAGCGTTTAAGGCCGCATAGTGCTGCTTTAACCAATGAATCTGCTATGCCCTGTGTCTTCATGATGCATTCAATATTGGTTCGATACACTCCTGAAGCATCGGCATGATGCATTCATGAATGCTGCCAAGCATGCGAGTCCATGCGCCAAGCCTACATTCATACATCATGACGACAAAGGGCATATAGCACATTTAAGCACGATGCAGCCCTTAAAAATGTTGAATAATGCTCAAAGCTAAGCTGGAATAAAAGATATTTTTGTAGATATAGTGCAGGCCCGGGTCGGGTCGGGTAACTTAAAACATTTTTTTCTGGGCCTCAGTAGTAGTAATAGTGAGGGACATGAGGTACCACGGCACGATTGGCCTACAGGCAGAGACACACCAGCCAACATCAAAGCACTATAAAGGGCTGACAGTACAGAAACATGTCTAACAGGTGAAACGTACCAGAGCACTACCCCTGTTATACACCCTACCTCTGTTATTCCTTTCAACTCTTTGAGGACAGCATAATGCATTAAAGTATTATGCCCTTTGTCGTCATGATGCATGAATGCAGCCCTGGCGAGTAACTCGCCAGTACTGCATTCAAGCATCATGCCGACCCTATTGGGTTGTGACACTCCCGAAGAGTCGGCATGATGCGCCAATGCAGCACCGGTGAGTTACTCGTCGGGGGAAATGTCATATTTTAGCAACATCCGTCCTTAAAGGGTTAAGGGCCACATAGTGCTTTATAATGTGCTTTATCACGATACATGAATGGAGTCTAGTCGCTAAAGCTGCATTTATGCATCATCATGACAAAGGGCATAACACATTAAACTTTAAAGCACCATGCGGCCCTTAATGTGTTGTAAAACACAGTGCCTATCCTGAACTATACTCACGTAATAGGCATTATTCGACAAAATTGCATCGCTTTACTCTTTCATATCAAGGAAAGACAGCGTGCCTTTTCATCAAGCCTTCTATAATTGAAACGAAAATTCCTCTGTGTGCTATATTCATGAATGGCATCCTCATGACATTTGAGCTGCACATCATAACATATGTAATATAGAATTTAATGAGAGCGACAAAGTAGGCTATAAATGTATGCAAGGTGAGTCCTACCTTTTCATCCAGAGCCTTGTGATGCTCGAAGAGGGACTTGAGGGCCTTGAGCACCTCCACTTCGCTGGAGACGCCGGCGGGCGACGACGCCTGGCGCTTGACGACCGTCATCCTGAGCGACCGCTCGTGACGCGACACCAAGCACTCTAGATGCTCTAGTAACAACTGCAACACAAAACAAGAGGGACATGGTTAATCATATGGTATATATCATACTGTTCTTTGACACTGTTTGTGATGGACACTTCAGGGCATGTATCGAGAGTACAAACGTCAGGGAACTGTGGCACTTCTAAGATAACATTAACATTAGTATGATCGCTGCACACCACTAATTGCATATACTGCTTGTTCAATGATGCGGTATCGTTCTGCCCCATTTGGCCAATATCGCTTGTACTCTCAGCTTGTTATACAAAATGTAGTGTAACTTCTAAATATCATGACATGTCACCTAATAGAAGTTAACAAAGTCAAAGTTCACACTACGTTGTTTTTTTAAAGCATTCATACATAATGTTAACTGCTTATAGTATTTCAGGATCCTGGCAGATCAAAAATGTATCCCAGCCACCATATCAACACCGTCATATAACTATTTCATTTAGTATAGATCTGTAGACTGTTCAACGACGCATTAACCTAAAACTAAAGGCACTAACCATAGAGCCGAGCACTGGGATATCATGCCCATGAATAATACACGGAGGGAGCACATAAGTAACACTAAAACAAATCAATAAATCGAATATTGAATGGCTACAACTCCGAAGGATGGGTAAAACACCACCTAGAACGCCTCCCATAAGCGTCGTTCTCCATCCAGACATACCGAATACGATCATTACCTCAATCAATGTGGAACAAGGTTGAAAGTGACCAAGCAGCACAAAAAGACTTGAAATAGTTAAATGAAGATCCCTGCATAATAAATAGATCATCGGTGATTTAATGTAGGGCTTCAGAACGTAAAAATCCCTGAAATCCAGGAAGACCTTCCCCAGAGATGCCCTTCGCTGGTCAAGAATTACTGAAAAAAAATCTTAGGAATTATTTCTATAGTAAATTACCATACTCCGAAATTCTTGTAAGATGTAAATGGATATACCTGCAAAGTAGGAAAAGTGCTTACTCATCACTAAAGAAGATTATAGAGAATCTCTTCTTTACGTTTTCTCCCTTCCAATCAAAACTAGATTTGCCACACGTAGATTACATGACCCATGTCCATCATCAAGGACATTAATGCAGGGTACATCATAGCATATGTATCCATTGTTCCGTTTAGAAATATTATTCTCAATAAGATGAATTTATCTGTTTTATTTCATCAGTGTGGCGGGACTCCATATCATTCCATACCCGGTGCAGAATTCCGCATGTAGAAATGTGATTAAATCATAATTAAGGATCTATACGTGATTAAATCCTTAATCTGCCGCGTCAGGTCTGTGCGGGTAATGCCCGATTTAATATGTGCCTTTTTTTCTTTTACAAAGGATTCAGTCTAAAATATCCTTTCTGAGGGTTGCCAATGACATCTGACGCAAAACTGCTGTCATCTTTTTCCTCAGGAATGCATGCTTTGATATGGCTCATGTAAATTGGATTCATCTTATTTCTCTTAGAAAATAAGCTGTATTTCCTAAAATGAAATATTAAAATGGACAATACATTTATGTATGTGCAAACTTAAAACATAATAATAATAGTACGTGAATATTGTGTAAATGAGTGAACTGGGCTTGGAGTATTCTGTTCTTCCTACCAACAACCAAACATCGTCCTGACAAGATTGTAATGCCCTTAATATTGCCCATCCTATTATCAGTTCCTATGGAAATAGCCCAACCGCCTTATACTGCCTGCCAACACAATATGTCACCATGGGGACCTTGGTAACATGCAGCCATGCAGGTATCATGCACTAAATACAATGGTGCAGTGTTGTCACCAACACTTGCCTCCACATCCTCCAAGAAACCTCAGGTACGCAATGACGATCAGCAATGTAGCCAATATCAGCCACATATATTCCCCAAACATGTATATAGAGACCGCTGTATTGCTATTAGGCCTAAAACTAAAAGATTGTGTTCATGTAACCAGACCTCCTCGACTCAAGCACAGCAACATGGTGGAGCATGGCTTGCTATTGCAGATTTGAGGTTAACCCAATGGCAGCAATGGAAGTCAGTAGGTATATGACTGCCCCAAACAAATCTACCAAACTAAAGGAATAAGACGGGATGTACCATTTTGGGGGAATTAGACTAAGTAGGTTCTCAGAAAAAACACATCGTTTACAGGATCCTCCTAGGGCTGCAGTCTGACTCAGTAGCCTCAGATGTGTCGGACTCCATGTCATGTATAATCTACTCATAGGATTGTGTCTGAAGTCAACAACACCCTGACAAGATACCAGACCAGTGAAGCCCCAGAAGCCTCTTATTTGGCCATTAATTGACTCAGTGTCCAGTAGAGGGGCCTCCCACGTTGGGGGTGGCCGTCTTGGAGACACGGAGAAGCCTCTGGTGCCGTGCCCGGTGTCTCGGGAAGCCCTGGGTGTCAGAGATTGAATTGACATACCGGGTGGCTGGTGTTGGGGATGCGAGGGTCTGATCAGGGGTCTTTAGTGGCGTGTCGGGGTAAAGGAGGGCTTTATAGTAGTTTATACCAGTCTGGGTGTTTGTAGGCTGGGGTTTACTACTCAGGCGCAAGGCACTGTGAGCCCCTGTTGGTTCATCTTGTCCTTTTGTGTGTGTCCGAATAAGGAGGAAGCCTCAACTGAGCAGGATAGGAGCAGCTCAGGAGCAGCAAAGATGGAGGGACGTCTGATTTAAGGCTTCAATTGGCCTTTCAATTTCGTTTTATTTCCAGCATTAAAACTAAATGGAGAACAAGAATTTCCCAATGAAATTCTTCACTCTTCCTCTCACACCTGCAGCTCTTAAAACGTGTATATTATCTGTATATTGTATCTGATAAACCAGCCCCTTCAGATGCCCTCAGCCTGGCCATCCCTAACCCGTGCCCCATGGGACTGCTGCCCTATGCAGCCTAGTGAGTAGACGGCCTGTCCCACCTGGTTGTCTGTCCGCTACTTTACCATTAGACGCTGCGTGCCATGATGGATGGGGGTCTAGGACGTGACTGACTGCTGGGCAACAGCAACCCACACCGTCTTATAGCCCCCTATATAGTATAGCCCTTAATTAACTACTAGTAGTTGTATTTTAATTTATTTTAGCAACCAGGGGTTTGGTCTGACTAGTAACAGTCAGACGGTCGTGGTTGCTTCACGGGGTCTACTGCTAATCTCCGTCCCCCGAAAGTTATTTCCTAATTGTTGCTTAATATTTACGTGTTTAAATGTTAATATTCCCCTCCATTCTTTACACCACCTACCTCTCTTCATTTTTCTCCCGGCTTTTCCCCTCCCTCTTTTTTATTTCTATCCTTGCCTTTTCCTGTCCGACGTCTAGATCTCCAACCCCTCCCCCTACAAACCCTGCATTGTTCCCCTTTCCTCCTGTAACCTGTCCATCCTCCCTCTGCTCTGACCCCCCCCCCCCCCCCTGGAGGAGGGCGGGCCGTCTGCAGCTGTCTGTGGCGGGGTCAGTGCTCCAGTAGGGGTCAGGGTGGGTCAGCTGCAGGGTCCGTTAGTGGCAGGCAGGTGGGGCCGGTATAATATAGCCGGCACGGACACCTGTCTCACGTAATGAACTCCATTTAAAGGTCAACCTCCCTCCCCTGTCTCTGAGACACTACCAGGGAACCAAGCCCTGTAGCCCTTAGTCTTATCTACTGTAGGGGAGATAATCCCCCAAGCCTTTCAGAGCGGGGCAATGACCGGGGGAATACACTGCTTAGATGCCCCAGGGGGACTGGAGAAAACATATAGGACTTGTTAGGGGACTTTACAAGGGGAACTCTTACTTTAGCTAATGCCAGACATGGTATTTCAGTTTGAATCGCTCCTCTTACTTCGCCCTTATTCTGCGTTCTCTCTCGGCACCCCTCCCCAACCCCCACTATCTTCACTATGACCGTCTGAAGTAGTTTTGTGATCACCAGAGGCGGTACCTCCATCAGTGATTAAGCTGTGATGTCTACTAATCACAGGGATAAGGTAGACTCTACCCTTATAGAAGTGCTGCCGGTAAGGATAGCCTCTTGGTGTAGTCATGTTTGTATATTAGACACACTACAGATAGGTAATGCCTACATTATTGGTAACTAGGGCGTTTCTAAAATATGTTCTTTGTAAGATATGTTTATTATTCGTCAGTATTCTATCTTAATCACAGTTAGATAATATACTCCATAGTATAAGCTAATGCGATGGCCGTTTTGGCAAAGAGATTCTCAATATAAATCCCAGGCACGGTACACATACAGCCTACTACTTGTAAGAAATGCTTTAGATTTGATGAGAGACACTTTGGCATTTCCTTTTACAACCCAGGGTCAGTGACTTGAAGAGTGCATCCTGCGAACAGTACAATGCTGTTCCCCATATGGCGCCAGGGTAGAAGATGTAATTTAGATTCGGGCTCGGGAGGCCTCTTTTGTGATTCATATCATGACCCCATACTGTTGTGGGGATTTAGCCCTCCAAGGGCCACATAGTGCTTCAACTAAATTAACAACCTCTATCGTCATGATGTATGAATGCAGCCTAGGCGAGTAACACGCCAGTGCTGCATCAAAACACCATGCTGATCCTACAGGTTTGATAGTCACTGTATATAATCATGATGCATTTATGCAGCCCTGGCGAGTACCCACCAGGGCTGAATGAATGCATCATGGACATTAGACCACTAAGCGGCCCTTACAGGGTTATAATCACATTTCCATCTAATCCCAACCACAGATCACTACGACAAGCCTGACATCTTTTCGGCTATAGTAAAAATAGGTGAGCAATCTCATTTCCTTCCCAGCAATCCCGAAATATGGGTGCTTTCATTTCCCCAAGCTATGCTGCCGAACACATTTGAATTTAAATAATCTATTGCCAACTGCCTTGTTGTGATCAATGTCAATTTAATGCATTATATTGCCGATTGGTAAGGTCCCTCCCCCTGTACCTAGGCAGCTGGGATTGGAGAGGTGTTGGTGTTTAGGGGATGGGGTAGGGCAGGGGAATGAAGGGGGAAATGACCAGATTTCCATCTGAGTGCAGTAACTCGTCAAAACATGAATGGCTCACTGGTATCGATTTGCTCAAAGCCCTCAAGTCTTATGGCATTTCTTCCCAACCCATACACCATCGCTCTTCCAGTACCCATAGCCCTGAGGTCTTATATACCCCTCACCCTCCCACCACCCTCACTGCTATATCTACTGGAGTCCCCAAACGTCCTACACCCTGCGTCATACCCTCACCCACCTTAAGGCTTCAGCCATCACCTACCAAGGCCATACAGCTCCCCCCGACAGACAGCCCCCCTCTCCTCCGCTCCCCTAGATTCCCCCAGGACCACAGTGACGCCTTTTCCAGTAAGAGGAAGGGGCCCCACTCCCCCCTCCCCCCACCCCAATACATACATAGAGCAACCCCCCCCCCCTCCCTGGAGGGACCAATAAGACTATCTGGGCACTCAGGATGCCCCTGGAGGATGAGGACAGATGTGGGGAGTGGGTGAGGTGGTAGGTGCACTATATGGTTCTCAGATACCTTTGCATCATTTCTAGTTTATAAATGGTGAAAACAGACAAAGTGTCTTTTCTTCTTTAATGCTGATCACATTTGACAATGTAATGACAAGAGCTATCTTTATTATAATATTTAGCATTACTGGCATTCAACTCCAGTACAACTAGTCAGCGAAAAGACACAAACACAATAGAACATCTGAACCAGAGATGCCACTCAAGTTTTAGAGAGAACATATGAAATCTCATAATAGCAGAAATTGACATAATTCAATTAAAAATATCAGCAAAAAGGAAGGAAGTCCTGCAGATGTAGGGGCAATGGCATCGCTTATGAACACATATTATATAGCTGCCTACCCCATGGTATACACAGAGCAGGCGCCTGGCACACTTGTAGTAGATCAGCATAAGTCGTATTACCTCTCCCTATAGGATGTTTCCTTTACTGTCATTGCGTGAGCACTCAAAGCCACTGCCGTCCTATCATGTATCATCTATTACCTTCATTTGTCTTTATTATGCTCTTCATCGCCCACATATATAGCGGGAGGGGGACACTGCTGATAACTCACAATGGGGCTGCTGTGTGTCTGTAAGGTAGTGCTGGATCATCACAAGCGCTATCAATGCCAATAGAGCCTCATTGGTGAGCTGCTCCTCTGTTGGCCACAGCTCTACTGCCACATGGTTTTAGTTCCCTAAAAGTGTATATGTAATGCTATGGTGCAAGAGAAACTCGTTGTAGGAGACACCAGAGTAGAGTCGCTGCAGGGCTGCAGGCAACCAACAGTCGACTACTATAGTGGAAACTGTTGGGTGTAGGCTACAGTAGACTGCTTTATATTGAAAATTGGTGGGCTGTAGGCTACAGTAGATATAGTGTAAACTGGTGGGCTGTAGACTACTGTAGACTACTATAGTGTAAACTGGTGGGCTGCAGACTACTGGAGACGACTATATCTTAAAATGGTGGGCTGTAGGCTACAATAGCTTACTATAGTAATCTACACTGGTGGTCTAGAGGCTACAGTAGACTGTTATAGTGTAAATTGGTGGGTTGCAGGCTACAGTAGACTGTTATAGTGTAAACTGGTGGGCTACAGGCTACTGTAGACCACTATAGTGTAAACTGGTGGGCTGTAGGCTACTGTAGACTACTATAGTGTAAACTGGTGGGCTACAGGCTACTGTAGAACACTATAGTGTAAACTGGTGGGCTGTAGGCTACTGTAGACTACTATAGTGTAAACTGGTGGGCTGCAAGCTAGGTGTGTGTGCTGACGGACAGCACAGCCTCCAGGCTGCACCCAGGGTGTGATGGAGCACAGTAAGAGCAGTGTCGGCGAGGTGCAATCTGTTCAGTTCAATAACTGTCAATCATGCCCCGAGGTCATGCCGCCCGACCAATGGTAGGCGGTCTTTGATCCGGTAGGCGTGTTAGGCCCGCACAGAGGCTTCATACAAAACGCAGTCTCTATGATGTTTAAGGCAGCACAGCGCTTTACACTTGGTCTCCTCGGAGCACCCCTTTTATTTTCTACATCGATAAATATTATATAAAAGAGAAAGCATCACCATACAGCCTACAGTGTTAGGGTGCACTGACATTCATATATTACAATGGTAGGAGGAGAGTGGGACGGATGGGGGTATTCTCTGATTCATCTGATTTCTGTCTTTGTCTAACCAGAACTAATTTAACAGCGTAAATATGAACACCTTATGTACTGAGTCTACATCCAAGAAGCCTTGTATATAAACCAGGAGCTATATCTACCCAAGGCCGCTGCAGTATACAACAGGGTATAGCAGCAGGCCCTTCATGGTGTGTAGTAACCCTAGTCTAAAGGATGGATAGCGTGTAGGCTAAAAGTCAAAGCCAATGTCCCTGACATTACTAGACTTCAAAACCAGTCATATGGCTGCAGCTGCACTTTCACCCTACATAATATTACACCAGAGGCTGGTCCTCTGTATCCATAGTCAGGTGCTGGAAAAGGGCTGATACAATTTTAGAATTTTGAGAGACTTACCCAGTAAGTTGAACTAAAATACTGATTTTGTAGAGGGAATACGTTGTATTGGAGTGAGCAAAAACTATAGTAGTATTTTCTCGTTGGCATAGTCTACATGAGGCAAAAAACGGATAAGCTGCCATGAAACTATATCGATTGCATCAGTTGCATTACTATATATACCCCGATCTTACTGGATTTCATCCACATCATCGTGTAATATGATAATTTGATACTGGAACCCATCGTGATGTAAATATTCATTAAGGGCAATCAGGATACAAGGGCAAGGCTTGTGAATTTTACATTAGTACACAGGTCATCAACTGCTAGTGCGTAGGCCATAAAGGATGTTAAATAATTGCGTGTGGTTTGTCTCAGGGGAATAGTATAAGCAATATTTAAAGTATCAAACTGTCAGCTTGTGCGTCAATTCACTAAAATCCGTTATTCCCAAAGCCGTTAAATTGGTCACCAAGGACACAAAAGAAATGCCAAGAAGTAACATAATCCGATTCAAATTTGCACAATTTCATTCTCATTACAATTAATTTTCAGGCATTTTAGTTGGGGGTCTTTAAGGGGATGTAAAACCAGTAATGTCCAATTTGGGGAAAAGTATCTTATCTGGTTTCAATTAGTTGGTACCCTGATTAAATTTGTATGAATCATTAAGTTACCTAGCAATCACCAACATTTTTTGCTAGGTAACACCCAAAATGATCTGACATTCACAGACTATGCCAACCCTTGGCTGACGTAACCTGAAACACACCTTTCCTTCTTGTGTCCTACAGTGTGAGATACCTTCAGTTTTGTTACCAACTGTGTGAATAAGGGCCCTGTGTGTAGGTATTCTCTGGGTGGCCGTGCCGTGATAAACCCCTATTACCGCCCACTTTAACCTTTAGCAGACCAGTGGTAAGTCACGCAGGGGTTAAACAGCCCTACCCAGTTTAACTGACACCTTAATGTGATGGACAGGTTAGTGAGTAATAGCTACTGCCTCCCACCACTGCACGACATCTAACCATTCGTCTTCAACACTGGTTTATGACCCAACACTTCCAATTGCTTAGATTGTGAGAGACTACCTACAATTGCCAGTCCTGTGGTCACTATTTTAGAGAGTGGTATTAGGCCTACTATTTATCTTGATCATAAGGTCAACCCCCCCCCCCCCCCACCCATACAGGTTAAAATTGGGCCTTTTTCTAGCGTAAATGCCATGGCGTTAATAGAGCTAAAAGGGGTCAATTTCGGTTTGGTCCCCCGACAAAAAATAGCTAGGGCCCCAGACAGGAGCTCTTCTTCCACTTCCTAATCTCAGTGTCAAGAACCTGAGGTCCTGCCCACAATTAGTTGAAATAGTAATCCCATTACGGTCCCAGGCAAGCAGGACATCATTTTGCTCAGGGGAAATAAGCCTGATCAATGACCCCTGGGCTCTAAAAGTCAACCTCTGCCTGAAATAAGTGTGGACGTGGGACCAAAAGCTGCCCATTGGAGATCTTGGGCCACACCCTCAGAAAAGGGAGAGTCATTGTCGCTAAAACTACCCTCACCTGAGAGTCAGGCAGTGTCTGACCCTCAGGTGAGGGTAGTTTTAGCGACAATGACTCTCACTTTTCTGTGTGTGCAATTGTCCCACTGTCATGTCCAAAAACTGAACTGAACTTATTTTGCTTGGATGCATGTTGCTGCCGAGTCCGTCAAGGGTACTTCTACCTATAACCCCAACATTTTGTAGGTTATCCCATCAGACGCCGTTTGCTTCAAGGCAATTCATTCCCATTGCCTGGTCCTAAGTCTTCACTGCATATACTACTTACTGCATGTCAATGTAGCAGTACATGGGGATGTATATCAATTTATGGGTGTGTAGCCCATATATTGACAGATTGATAAGGGGATGATGAAACAGCCAACTGTTGACTTCAGGTATTGCGAAAACCTGAAGAGTGTTTCCTGCTCCATATCATAAGACATCTCTCAGCTTCACCATACTACAAATGACAGCTTATGTTCACCATACGGTGCTCTATGTCCTTGGTACTTTTTATACCTCCCCAATAGCCATCCAAGAATCAGTGCCCAACCCTTGGAGGATCTCCAAGACCCATGTCCACCCTATCTCTGCTTCCTCCTTCAGCACCTATTGACTCAGGGAAATTAACAGTCCTCCTGCTCAGTGTTTGCTGAGTTAATTGGAGCGATTCACGCCGCGGATGAGTTTGTGCGAGCAGATCAAGTTGCTCAGAGAGGACAAACAGACCCCCACCCTCGCCCACCCGCCAGCCTAACCCTTAACGGGCAGCATAGTGTCTTGATGTGTCATGTCCTTGATAGGCATTCTGCATGAATGCAGCAATGGCGAGTCTAATTACCAAGGCTGCATTTATACAGCAGTCCAACCCTTCAGGAGTGTATCATCCCACCAGTGTCTGCATAACTCGTGAATGTAGCCCTGGCAAGTGCTGCAACCATGCATCATGATGACATCAAAACACTATGCGGCCCTCTAAAGAATGTCCCCGAGCGTCTTTTGTATAACGCATACACTCCCCCAGCCTCCCCCACCACCCTACACATATACAGAGGCTGGCCTGATGAGCTTTGGTCGGGTGTGCAGAGTTGTGGGTTCAGCTGAGGGTCAGGGGTGTGTGCTGGGGTAGTGTTTTCAGGGTGTGTAGGGGATAAAGGCTGCAGCATGTAGCCAGGGGATGATCTGCGTGTCCCACTTGTTGTCAGGGTGTGAAAGGTTGTAGGAGTAGCCTAATGGAAGGCCGTGATTTTGGTAAGTGAGGCACAGTATCAAGTGATGGTGAGGCATCATGTTAGAACTGTTATGTAGAGGGGTAGGGCGACAGACACATTGTGGGCAAATATCTGGATTCTACATCAACTAATTTTCTATCCAGTTTGAGTTTACAGTATGAATATGGGGGGGGGGGGTACTGATACGGGATTGAAGTCGGCCCCGGAGGATCCAGTTAAGTTAATGGGCCGTAGCATGAGGTGGAAAAGCGATGTTATGTGGTTATAGCAGAAATGGATAATCTGCCTTAAAATTCTTATTTGCATCAATGACACCAGATTTTTGGTGCAGCAGAGGACTGGATGGCCTGAAATCACATCCCTGTGAATGCACCATTGCCTGAGGCTAGCTGTGGGTGCAGGTTTTGCACCATTGTAAGTGGCAGGAATACAGGGGAGGCTATGTGTGTAGTGGGTAGCTAGTAGTGGGGTGGGAAGGGGTTATTGAATATGATGTGAGACATGAAACGTCGGAGGAAAAATGAAGAAGGGAAAGGATTATCAAACACTCGGCTAATATTACGAAATTCTACCCAGGATAAAAAACAGAGTGGCCAAGGTACTGACGACATGCAGTCGGTTTGTAAGCGGAGAACTGTGCCGGGAAAGTGCCAAATATGGGAGTATCCGCACTCCCGTAATATTAATACTAAATAGTATACCTATAAGCCTGTAATTTGACATATGTCTACTAAACAGGCTTCCCACTATTCTTCAGTCACAGTTTTAACTGACATTTATCTGACTTTTCAATGACAGAAAATTCTTTTAACTAACACGTTTAATACCAAAAAGCTGTGCATAACTCGCATTTCGCGTGTAACCATCTCAAAAAAATTCAAAATCTAAAAATTCTCCATTCTATAAATTTTGCTGAAGATGTTTTTTAAACTGACTTTTAACTGACAGGATGCCAATGGTGTAAAACAGAGGATTAAGTTCTAAATTCAATGGCTAAACAGCTAATTCAGCCTTGATAAGATAGAAAAGGACACAGTATCCATAATATACGGTCCTGTCTTCATGCATTCTCAAATACAAAGAGAATGAACCATGATAGACGGTCTCCCTCCCTCCCCATCATGCAATGCATCCTCCAAGACAGCCCATGCCGGAACTCAGCGACTGGCCACCATTGCCAGGGAGGATATTGCTCTTTTCAGTCTCCATTCACTGCAGGCTGTTCGCCAACACATAAAAGGTGCCCTCAATGGGCGCTGCTGCCAGAGGTGGGGCCCCGGGCCCTGGGTAGGATGGACAGGGTGGGAGATGGGCTGGGGCATGGGCTGGGGCATGGACTAGGGGCATGGGCTGGGGGCATGGGCTGGGGGCATGGGCTGGGGGCATGGGCTGGGAATGGGCTGCGGTAGGTGGTGTAGGAGCAGGGTATGGTTCTATGCCTTTTTTCTTAGTGAGGCTACGCCTGAGACAACCACCGCTGTGACGTTATTATTGTAATCTCTATAGATATACTAATATTACTATACAAGAAAGTTGGAGCCAGCTTGGGGCGAACACACCCCTGTTGAAGATGCACTGGGTACACAGCCCTCTAATGTATTGGCTATAAAAGAGGTTCCTGTCGTCATCATAATAACCGACGGCAGTCCTCAATGATTTTTTTGTGTATTGTGCTGCCTTCAATGAAGGACATTATTATTTCCTCCTATTATTACTCTCCTCCTGTGTTTGAAATAATATGGGCAGGGCCTGTTTGATGTTGACCTTAATTGAATGGCTTAAAAAGGGAAAGATAATTGTAGATTGTGCATGTATATTGTACTGTCATCATCCTCACAATGGATCGTCTGATTTCTTCTTCATTGTTCCACTAGTCCAGTCTGCACCCATCCCCATCCCTATGACACCCTATACAAGTTGCTCTCAGTGAGAGTGGCTTCTTCCCTGAGCTGCTCATTGTTGACCCACTGCCAGCTGGCTGCATCTCAGGGAGCTACTCACTCAGAACCAGGAGGACTCCAGCCAAGTGGCCTCTAATCACTGACCACCCTCTGACAACTGCTCACCGTCGGGCACCACAGCAAATACGGGATAGGGAAGGCACAGCTCGTGAAGTGAACCAGGTGAAGGCACAGCTTGTGAAGTGAACCATGTAAAGGCACAGCTGGTGAAGTGAACCAGATGAAGGCACAGCTGGTGAAGGCAAAGCTTGTGAGTTAAACCAGGTGAAGGCACAGCTTGTGAATTGAACCAGGTGAAGACACAGCTAGTGAAGTGAACCAGGTGAAGACATATCTGGGTCCAGCTGCATAACCAGGCTCTTGCTGGGCCTCACTTATATTAGGGGCATATGGACTAAAGGTGGGGGGCATATGGACTAGAAGAGGGGGACATACGCATTAGATCTAGGAGGGGGTATATGGGGACATAGCGTGGATTAGCCAATTAGATTTCACAAGACCTCTGGTTTTCATCATTATGTCATTTCTACAAGGCCTAGCCTACACACATTTATACGCCAACTATTGGTACGTAAAGAAAACCACCCACATAAGCCTCCACGCATAATGGAAACAGATGGTTTCTGTGTAAGTTCCATTCATTTCTCTGTAATGGCGGTCCCACAGCTAATTTTTCTCCAATTCACTATCACTGTGGCTTGGAGGTATCCAAGTCTAGTATCCTCTGAATACCCTGTGCACTCTGGGTAGATCAATGTTAAATAGCCAGAGGCACTGAGGGGAACCCTTTGTTCTTAGAGGAGTATTACCGAGGCACAATCTGTATAATCCCCTGCTAAATCCTTCCTGCCCTCTCCTCCAGGGTGATCCCACAGAAATACAGCGATAAACCTTTAAGGGCGACATAAGGTTTTAATGTGCTATGTCCTTGTTCATCATGATGCATGACCTTTTTGAACTGTATCAGCCCCATAGGGTTGGCATGATCGTTGAGCCTGGTGAGTCACTCGCCACGGCTGCATTCATGCATCATGATGACAAAGGCCCGAATGCATTAAAGCAGTGTACGGCCCCTAAAGCGTTAAACTTCACATCACAGAAGGCCCAGGGATCAGCACTGCTGCCTCTGCTCCCTGTACTCCTAAACTCTATGTCTCAATGGGGGTAACTATAGTAGGAACCTGAATTAGGTTTACCTGGCAATAGACTGGTCCTTTAGAAAGTGTAATCTAGCAAAGAGACCAGAGAGGTAAACCGTAACGTGCCTAAAGCTTCGAGAGAAAGGTGCTTCATCAAACCTGATAGTAGACTACTAGCTAGCCGTAAAAGGCCAATGTGTGCAGAAAGCAACCAAGAAGGGAGTGGGCATCTTATACTCAGTAACTACAGCGAGGTAATTGGTGGTGGTTGGGGGGAACGGGTGGGAGGTTAAGGTTTAAAGGTGTGCTTCTTTCTTCTTTTTTTGAAAAGCCAGCCCGTTACTATGCATAGAGCGTAGCGCAAACTACTTTCTACCCATCCATTCTGTATATTTTATTGCACTGTTTTATGTGATCATCAATAGAACCTGTGGTTGTTTGTGGATTGGCCCCTGCTGTGGCTGATAAGAGCCTTCTGGCCCTATCAGTTACACTTCTCATGCCCTTCAGCAGTAAGGATACTCTAATGATTTCATCAAAGCCCTGATGGAGCCATCTGGTCAGTTCCCTTGGCAGACCTTGTGGACGAAAGTCCATGCACAGGTCGCGTCAATATCTTTGATCTTAGTTGTCTCTAGATCATGTCTGTTTTTGGTCCATGGGAATAGTATCGGCTCAACAATGGATGCTCCTTGTTCATTAATGGTGCCATGTTGTTTCAGAGTTTTTCAGGGATTTTGCAATGAAATCTATCTCTATAGTAATCTTTGTAATAGAATATAAACATGCAGCCATTGGAGTATTGCAGGAAATGCGTGGCCGTGTTTTTACCACAGACAAAAATCATTGACAATAGGTTTAAGGCCAGCGACTGACTCATTTCAACCTAACAATTCCACAACTGCCCCGGTCATCGCTGACCACTTAGGATGCACGAATAGCTACATGGGCATTCTCTCAGTGGTTGAAGTGTCTTTAAATGCAGGGTACACATATGATAAATAAGTCTTTGAGATTTCCATGTAGCTTTGTTTATTCTATGTAATGCTAATCAACATGCAAGTAAATACCAAATATCTAAACATACATGAAAAAAGAAAATGGACCTAAGCAAGGAATGTCCCCGCAAGACTATTTGTAATAATATGCATAAATTAGAATATTCCTCATCGAGCTACATCAACCAATAAATAAAAGGCAATTTTCTTGTCTTGTCTGAAAGAATGATTAAAGCACTAATATTACAGATGCCAGGAGATGTGTGGCTCTGATGATTGTTTTTAAAACTTCCCCAGTTTCATATTAACATTTACCATCAAAAAGATCCATCCCTTTTTACTGATTGTTATCTCAAATCTAAATGTTGAATGAATTATCTTCCAGCGGACATGAAAAACATTATTTCCAACATATTACTGTTACCATTTCAGCTTTGGCTACCTTTTTCTAAACTGGGAGCCTGCTCAAAGCATAATGCTCAGTAATTACAGAGATCCGGTGAGACGAGCTGTTCCAACAATCAGGGAGAGCGATCGCTATAATTAGTTCCATTCCAGTAATTAAGATCATGCCTAACTCACTTTTATAGTGGGCGGGCGGGCTGCCACTTGCAATATTTTGTACACAAGGCGGTTAAATTCCATTTGAGAAGCGAATCTTGATGCAATTGCATGCCGTTGCTATAATAATCTCTGCGGCTGCTTAACTGATATATTGTGTATAGATATATTACACCATGGGTCGATGAGGTAAACTGACAAATCGGAAGGTACCACTTAATAATTCTAAATACTCTAGCACCATGCGACACCAAGATAAAGTGCACACATCCGTCAGCAATTAACCTTTCAGTACTTCAGAGCGGCGTTTTTTCTTGGGATATTTTGGGGACCGACAACTCGTCCATCGGCTGCACATCCAGCAACCAGGAAGAATGACAAATATCCCAGCCATGTATTTTCCGTAAGGTTTTTGCTGTACTATCGGAGTTACTGATGGCCTTGTAAATATATACATGTAAAAAAATATAATAGCAGTTGAGGGATGCAAATGACGAATCTTTAAAAAAAAATCCTCTCCAGGTTATATCTTGGCAACATAAAAAAAATTGAAGTCAGGGGCAATTAGTTCGGACTGTCCGGAATCTTTGTCAATGCGAAGTGCTTCATACTTTGCATAACATTCAGCAACATTTGCACTTACACATTTCACCTTTTTCTTGGTCAGAATAGAATTGTCTGTATATCTAAACCATTTTGATGGTCTGTAGACCCAAGATTTGTTATAGGTTTAAACACAGGACCGGTTAGATAAGTGCCTGATCAACAAGCCCTGTCTATGAAAGCCCCCATGTATACTGTAGCCATAGAATATAGGCAGCAATTTGACGCTGCCACACAATCTCTTCACCGGTCTAATGGGTATTTGTCAAATTGGCCTGGATACAATTTCTGATCATACGCAATACAAAGCTAGTATTTTGCAGGTGTGTACTAATATAGCTAATACTAATAAACTTTTAACCATGGTTCTATTGGAGAACTCGTACGGTACCATGGCAGGCAGTCACCTTAGATATAACGTTCCCATTCCCTATGGGCTGAGCTCATGATCAAGGTGGTTGAACATCCTGTGCACGTCAACACCGTTTATGCCAAGTGTTGCTGGGTAACTCAATAAAGACGGGGCGTTTTTAAAACCAATCTGCCGGCTACACCTCCCTGATCGGCCGCACTCAAGCTTCCTACATGGCATGGGTCTGCTCACCAACCCACAAGACTCAGCTCTGCCTATCACCTATACTGCTTTACTGTGTGATTTTTTAGATTTAGGCTATCGTTTATGTGCTTTTTAAAAGTTTTAGATTTAGGCTATTCAATAGGTGTTTTCGGGGTTGTATTTTATATAGTATTGTGTAGCTTTTTATTCATCTCTTTATTTCTAATATTAGGTAAAGACATAGTTTTAGATGTCTGAAGACATCATCAGCACACTGATTTCAGAGTAGAAATTCCTGGATTTATTGAAACCATCACGGCAGATTTAGGATAGAAGTGCATGGTGATGTTTGCCATCACCACAAGTATCGAAAAGCCGAGATGAATTCCAGGATGAAATGCCCATGTCTGACTCATTTCTCATTACAGACTCATTTCTTATTACTTAACATCTCTTGATAGCCCATGATGAGTATAGGATAAGTATAAAAATATGTGCTTCTTCAGGAGCACACATACCTGATGTCCCATTAGGCTACATGCATGCACAGGTATATATCATTCCACTAGGCCCTCCATGTGTTCTTTATACAATGCACAAACATGCTATCCCTTTCTTTATACTAAAGTAAGTGATTATCCAGTGCACAAGATGCCTCCTCACCCCTTCCCTCCTGGCTCACCGGGACCGACAAGGACATTAATATTTTAAACACTTTTCCCCTGCCCCCTCCTTTTACAGGTAGGTAAAGGGAGTATCGATTTCCCCCAGTCACCAGTGGAATTGTTAGGATCATTATCTGGATGTAGAAAAAAACAAAAATGCTCTGCACAGGCGTTGGTACACCATAGCTTGGCAGGCCACTGGAGGGTGGGTATGGGTGTGGTTATGGAATAGGCTTTAAAGATTAGGATGGTCTGGATTAGGGTGGGTTAGTAAGAGTGGGTTGACTGTAGACTGGGGGTATCTCACGTAGCAAGGCCATACATGTACATCTACGATGTGGGTGCAAATGGGCGGTCGGGAATACCAGTAAATAGGTTATAGCGTGGTTGAAAAAAACACATCGAAAGACCTCCAAAAGCGTCGTTCATTCTAACTTGCTCAGGGGTTATCATTACATGTCAGTTTTCCGGTAAATATTTTGTATCTATTTCTTGCAAGGGTTATCTCACGTAATTCCGATAGGCCATACCACGAAACCCAGTTCTCCTATACAACATGAACGACTGGTCCTCATCACTAGGTGTGTCGACATTTTAAAACAAGAGTCATGTTTCCCAAAAAAGGAGCCCACGAATCCCATTTCCTAATATCAGTTACCTAACACGACTGGGATTGTGCCTCCCCAAGGTGAAGGAGCCCTTTTCTTGTCAACATAGGATAGCAATTCCCATAGAATCAGGAAAGGGCTATGAGCAATGCTCCTTCAGAAAATGCAGTGCCTTTATCATGAATATGCACTTATAATTCACATTCTAACCTGTTATCCTGCCTTATTTTCAGCATGGGTCAGCGATTTAATGAGCTTACCTCTCAACATTCGAGGTAGCCATCATCAACAAGCATGCCTTATGGGGGAATTTGCCATCTAAACATACCGATACGTCCCCCGAGACACCTCATGGACTGGGGGCCTACTTAGGTGTATTGGATATGCTATTAGTCAGGCTATATCCTACATAGGGCCTAAACCTCCCCCGGCATGAATCCCTCAAGGACCACATAATGCTTTGATGCATTATAATCTTTATTGCCATGGTGCATGAATGCAGCCCTGGTGAGTAGTAACTCACCAGGGCTGCATTCATACATCATGGCGACCCTTTGGGAGCGTATCAACCCCGTAGTGTCCACATGGTGCATGAATCCAGCACTGTGTCTCTTAAGGTTAAAGGGTTACTCTATGATAATTTCATAAAAATACGGGAATACACTTATTGCGTGTGTGGAATCACACTAATGTTGCAGCATCTAGGTTGTCAATACACATGCATAAATAGCACCAGACAACCAGCGCGGCTTAATGTAATGAGTATCGATTTCCATGAATGATTAAAGACAAAAGAACCCATTTCCCCCTTATTATATTTCATCTTCCATTTTGGAGACAGCTTTTTCTGTGGCTGTAGTGTCGATGGACCGATGCGCCTATTATGGCCATTCAGTTACCATATATATACTCATGCGATCCTCGCAGAAGTCCTCGAGATGGATGATCAAGCAAAGTGGAAATATCTTTTCTCAACCAGTGCCATCTGCAACATATTGTCCAATCTTTCACTGAAGATTCTAAAGTCACCATCCACACTGAGTGTCATTATTATGTATATAAAGTCAAATATATGATCATTTTTTTAGTGCCTCACTATAACTTGATCTCTGACAACATGTCTATCTTCTCAGAGAAGGAAGAGTGTTCTCCATGCAAATGTTTGCAGACAGCAGGGCTTTTCGAACGGCAAAGAGGGCAATTTAAACATGGTACATTCCTGTCTACACATGACTAGTATATACTAAGTTATTTACCAGCAAATTGACCTTAAAATGCATCAGATCTTACCTACATTTGTACCCTACAGGTTTCTCAGCGGCTCGCCTCTGGCGCTCTGAATTGCCCAAACCGAGACATCACAGAGGCTATGCAGTAAGACTGAGAGCACCCAGCCACTAGACTAGCTGGTCATGTTAAGTGAAGCGTACTGAGGTGAGCTAAGGTGATGAGTCACCATCTTCTAGCTCACATCACCTGTAACTTGTGATCACCCATTACCTTATCACCCTTTCATCTACTTTTTAGGTAGATTTTAGCCTCGTGTGAAACAGCATATCCTGTTCTTTCTTAATCTGTCTTTCAGGTTTCTCATGACATTTTGAAGTTAAACACATGCTTCGTATGACTAGTTTTAAACTAGGCTTAAAACTATTACAGTATTGTGCACTCTATAACCTGCTATGACTTTGAATAATAAATGAGCACATTTCCTGGTCCTTCGACCACCCACACCGTCAGACTTAATGACTTGTGTTATTTTTACCAGACTCAGACATTAATAACATTACACGAAAGGACTATTCTATTGTTAATGCTGAGACTATATATTAAGTAGATTCTTGAGTAGTATACTCCATGTGAATTAGCTGCTACCTCATGTCCTGCAGCGTTTATACAGCAGATAGTTCTAATGAGACTGTGGATGACCAAAGACACATCCTGGGAGTTTGAGCAACCAGTTGGGCTATGGGACCTGATATGAGCAACATTAGAAATTTAACTGACTAACTGTCCAGTGATGATTCAGAAGGCAATGTTTAATGGCAGTGTACGCAGCAGGCAGAGCTTTAGAGTCAAGGCACGTATACAAAATGTTTCCTGAACAGGTATCTTAATGACGATAGTCATGACAATTAAAATGGAAAATGGACGAGTGCACCTTAATATACTACGATGTATAAAGTATAAAGAACAACAATAGGCTCCATGTCTGCCGATACGTATACACAGTGATTCTATTCATATCATTTGGCAGGCTAAAGGAAGTGGGGAGCCCGTTCTGAAAGCAGAGCTCGGCACGCTAATATCCTGCTACAAAGCTATGTATTATGGTCATGCTAACATGCTAAGGGAACTATACTAGATGCTGCACCATGTTACCCATGTTACCATCAGGGAAAATAGGAAACTTCAGACTCACACTGTTCTATTAAAAGTATTATTCAATAAAAAAAACTTTATAGGTGAAACCTCAAACTATCCTTAATATAGGTTTGAACAGAAATGTCCTGGCGAAATGTACGGAATACATGGTATTATACAACCACGTTACAAAGTATGCAATCTCGGACTGTTTCTTTAAAGATCACCGCAACATTGCTGAATGGAGATGAATTTAGACGTGCACGTCAAAGCCAAACACAAAAACATGTTTTCTTATTCAATCAACCAGAAAACCTTCAGATGGTAACAGGGCTCAAGGTCTCTTAAATATTTGAACAAAGATTCCCTTTCTCTCTTGGAATCCATTGGGATTTCTGAGATACGAGTAAGAGTAATGTGAACTCCCTAGAGGGATATATCGTTTAAATATGTAAATTCAATTAACGGTCAGCATTAACATGAAATGTAACACGTAACATGGTTTACCGCATGCTACATATTTCAATTACACTCAACATGGATATGAGATTATTTCAATGGTAGACATCATAGGCATACTTTAGTTAAATTCATATCTGAGTAGGAACTGCTGTTGTACTCATTCCTTACATTGTATCACGTAAAAAAAGTCTATCTGGACTTAAGGTATGCATCTCAGAAGTCCACCTCACATTTTCAGACTCCTCAGACATATCACTATCACTGATAAGAAACGCATAGGGGCCTTGATGCCTGTAACCTGACTTGTGGACAATGTAAGAAAGACGACCAAACACTTTATGTATTCTATAATTACACAAACAATTGTATAAATAGAGCTGCAATGGCTTGTGTAATTGAATACATCTACCAGTTTTTTTTTGGTCTTGAGGTCTCTGCCAAGCGGCAACGTCAACAGAAGGAGTTGTATTTCACTGACTCCCTTTTATTGGCTTTAATGACGTCATCGTTTCTTGGCAGCCAATCAGTGCCTTCGTCACAACCTGCCTCGACCAATCAGAGTCGGCGACCAGCATGCTTGGCAGTGAAGTCCAACCAATGGTTGGCAGTGTTACAAAAGGGCTTTGGCTGATGTCCAGTGCTGTCATCCGGCTCCGTGGTTAAGTACTATTAACTTTACGACTTCCCTCTCCTTGGTTTAGAACTATTAACTTTACGACGCCCCTGTGTTCCTCCACTTTAGATGATAAACCACTTTAGAATGTATACCGTTTATGAGCTTTGATGAGATGTGGATGCATACAAAAGTAACTGCCTGATCACCATAGCTGATGAAACGAGTACTGTCGTATCAACTCAGCCTACCTCACGATATCTAAACATGAATTTGATAAATCAAAAATCGTCCTATAACAACTTGTTACTAAGATGTATCATATTGATTGTGTTATTGATAACTCATCACAAATCAAATATAATCAGAATCCACTTTCAGCAACTAACAATATTATTTTCACAGCAGCATAGATTTAAAACACGGGATTAGAAACAGAGGCCACAGCCTCTACATCTATGCCAGAGCTGCCCTGCTGCATACATGTATGTAATACTATAACACGCAAGGTGGCAGTATGCACAAAACCCCTGGTGAGTACTGGCTTAACTACTAAAACTGATTCTTTCATCAAAAAGGCTTCTCCTGTAGGCCAGTTCTGTCCATCAAGGCAACACAGTAGCCGATGCTGTGACCAAATCAGACGCATGCTGATTGGCTGTCACGTTTAGAGCCCGCGGGGGCGGTGACACACAGGTAGTGACGCATACAGCAAGTCTCCGAAAGGGAATTAAGCGAGGCAGCCTGCGGCCCCTCATCTGGAACCCGTTTGAAGTTTGTTTCCTTACTTATTTAAATAAATGTAGAGAATCCTTTCATCTATTTTTAAAGATTGATTGTGTGATTAGCATCACATGTGACCCAGGGCTCTAATAACCATAGTCATAGTCATAAGCATAGTCATTACTATAACCATAGTCATAACCAGTCATTGCCATAGTCATGACCATAGTCATAGTCATAACCATAGTCATTGTAATATGGGTCAAGTTAAATTCATGTAATAAAGAATAGCCAAATTCGCCTCATTGAAGGTACAGCACTCCCTGAAGTAGGCTTACATACAGTAACCTGCAACTGCTATGCTGCCATCTTGCATTACCATAACTCGAATTACAATAGTAGGTGTAGACACTATGAAGGTACAGCACTCCCTAACGTAGGCCTACATACAGTAACCTGCAACTGCTATGCTGCCATCTTGCATTACCATGACTCGAATTACAATAGTAGGTGTAGACACTGTGAAGGTACAGCACTCCCTAACGTAGGCCTACATACAGTAACCTGCAACTGCTATGCTGCCATCTTGCATTACCATAACTCGAATTACAGTAGTAGGTGTCGACACTTATAGTACAGCACCCCCTAACGTAGGCCTACATACAGTAACCTGCAACTGGTATGCTGCCATCTTGTATTACCTCGAATTACAGTAGTAGGTGTCGACAATGTGAAGGTATTTTGACTGGTGGGTGTCAAGGTCCTTAATTATTCCGTGTGCACCTTTAATTTCAGCTCAAAAGCGTCTCATAAAAACGTCTCACCTGCTCTTAACCATTGTAGGTATAGGAAGTCTGTGTGAACGTGCCTCTTTTAAAGTCAGGATTCAAGGTCACTGGCCTATCTTCAGCATTAGTTCACACAGACTTGATTTCAGAGGTATTTTTGACTTTTTTTCAAAATCGTTTTTCTGCTACAAATATTTTTTTTTTTACAAACTGAAAAAAAGAGGGAGGTACAGTTTGTTTCAATCTATATGCATGTGTTTATTTCAATCAGATAAATGAAAGAAGAAATGCAGGGGAACTCTTCAAAGTCAGCTGACCAATCTGCATTTTTTGCTGGAAAACCGTCTCACAGAGACCCAGGTAACCCTGGGTCAATAATATACCATTGAAGAGTTTAGGTTACTTTCAAAAGTGAAGTGAGGTTACATTTCTTCAGGTTCACTCTGGTATCATGTAAATACCTCATGGCAATATACCCCCTGTCTTAGCATTCATGCCTGATATTTCGACACAATCAGGCCAAGACATCAACACATCTACATTCTAATTGCAAAGCCTTATGCAATTTAATGACTCTTAAACATGTGGAGATTACAGGCCAATGCGGATGCCTTGTTTAATACAACAGGTAGAAGGAGTGCTATGGTGTCATCCTGTCACCTGTAGCCACTGCCTTCATCCTCCACCCACCCATACAGCTTTCTTCACCCAGCTGATCAGCCAATCATTGTCATATTGGGGGGGTCTCTCTTCAGAACACCCCACCCTACCCAATGCACCGGTCGCCCTTAGAGCTGACGGCCCTTTGTCTCACTGACTAATTAGTCTCATTAACTGGTCATTAATTGAGGTATGGCTTCCTGTTCGCACGCTCCGCCATCTTTTGTCTTTTGCTGGCCGCTTCATTTTTTCCTCTGCTCAGCCGCATATTTCTACTTAATTCCCCATAAACTCGGTGGCCATGGAAAACTTGTGGCGGTGGCCTACATGAGCTGCTTTGGGAGCCGCTCGTGCTTCGAGTTTTCTACGATAAGCACGTACAGTAGAAAACATCGCCGACACTACCCACTATGGGAGCTATGTTTAAACCAGGACTTACTCTCAGTTACTACGTGCTCTGACAGCTGATTCATGTACTTATGCAGATTATGTTTACATTTCAGATCAGGGTTTTCTTTCCACAATCTGTGGGGTTGGCAGTACGTATCACATAAGGGGTTGCTCTACCTTTTTGCCCAATCTTGTTACGTATGCTTCCAGTCCAGTTACTTTGGTATGTATGTTTCTAATTGGGTGTGTCTTAATTTCAATCTAGGCGTCCCTTTTGATGACATTAAACGTACTATGGAATAAATGTCTAGGGACCATTTCAAGCTTATATTTTCTTGCATTTTAAAAGCCCCCCCCTCCCCTCACAACATTTTCAATATTTACCCTTAATATTGTAATGTTCTATGATGACATATTTGGATAAGTTCCATTTATAAGCTATACATTGCATACTTCTGATGAAATAAACAGGAGTACCTGAAACTCTGATCTCAATACTGCATTCAGTCCCACAGCACTCGACAACAACAACATAATGGCTACCTGAGCATGCCTTGACAGAATAAAGGTGAACAACGAATACTTTCCGGGAAGCCGCAAATAGACAGGGCACAGACTAACAACACCGACCGGTAAGAGCTTATTGCCATGTAAACATGATACCTGGCACCCCTCTCCTCATATCCCTCCCCTCCACATCCCTACCCGGCATTTCTGCTGTGTTGGCAGTTTTCTTCAGGTAGTTGGAGAGAGGGGTTGGGGTAGGAGCAGGTTACGCACCTGCTAATGATAAGTGTGGGGTGAGTTGTGTCATGTCTATAATAGCCTTGTGTCATTGCCTTATTCTATACAAAATGATACATGGGTCACCAAGTTAAGATCACAATGTACTGAGATCCAAGTATCGACACTCAGCATAATAAAGATATAAATTGTCAAACATTTGCTATAGACTTCTTCCAATTATCCACACCTTAATTTACTCAGAAATACATGTGGAGCTAACCACCTCTGTTGTGTAATACCACCTGTAGTTTTGTCAGCAGTAACAGGTACCTTCTGCCTCCTCACAGGTATGGTGTATCACCTGCCCCCCCTCCCCTCCCCTCCCCTGCACCACACACCTGGTAGCCACACCCGTAGGTAATGACGAGCCGGTTACGTTTTGCTCACAGGCGTTAATTGACACATCGTGACAGTTAGGCATATTACCAGGTGTTGCACATGTGGAGGTGCTCTTCATTCATGGGAGTGATCCTTTTTAAAGAAGGTGCGAGGGGGGGGGGGACAGATGTCGACCCTTTAGGGGCAGGGGCGGTGGGGATGGATGCCCCACGCGAAATATCAGGGACACAAAATACCATCATAATATTCCAGTCTTAAGACTCGGGCAATCATCCCGATAAGATATCTGGTAAACCAAAATCAGCATGTCCTCTCAGCACTTTATGTCAAGGTCTTAAAGTCTAATTATATTTTGCATTAACATTATATCCAATGTCTAAAAGCGATTATTTTCTCCACACTAATAACGCTTTTTATGCCAATCCCCCATATTCACTTAAAACTGATCAACTTGTGGAAAATAAAAGGTTGGACATCTTTTTTCACTGTAATTTACAAAAGATTAAAAAAAATACAATTCAGTAAAGACTATAATTATCATACTTAATCTATAAAGAGCCCTCCAAAACAAAGTCCATATTGAACGGTAACAAGAAGAGCCTTGTCTTTCCCCCAAGCGCTGTGCTATATCTTTTTATAATACCCGGGTAACTACAATACCCGCGCAATAGGAATATTTATGGCTTTCGGCACCCGGGCTCGTCTGATGACCGGCAGTACATCAGCCTGGGAGACAGCTCGCTGGATGAAAGAACCAAAAAGTACACACTTGGCGGCTAAAAAGGGGAGGTGAATGAATCCAACAGCTGTGAAATATTCATCATGTAATCAGAAACTGCTTGGAAACAGGTCTGTTCCCCCTAGCACTGGAGGTTGTCATTGACTGCTGCCATGAGCATGACTTTGGGTAAATAAACACCTCATAGAGACATCTCACACCGATAGAAACCACTACTAGGCAGAGTCTGTTTTGCATCCAGCAGTTATTCATGGGTTGCATTTGGACGTGGATTCATAGCTGCTCTGGCAATTAATTTCACATCGATCTTCGAAGCCAATCCAAATTGCATGAGTAAAAGCAAATGTCTGATATTGTTATGAATGTGAAACGATGCAACGCTTGCTTATTTGGGAACTGAAATTGGTTTATTGCCTGAATCTTCTGGGATTTGTTCAACAGGGTTTGATGAGATTTGAGGATTTAATTGAAGTTTAAGCTAAATTAGTGAACATTTATCATACTGGAACGCAACTACTTTCAAGAGCTCGTAGCAGTGGTGGTCAAATATAGCCATGATCTAAATGCTCCTCAAGGTTAATCATATAAGTATTGCTTTCTTTTGTTTTCAAATAAGGCCTACATATCAAATGCCCCCTATTTCATATGGCAATTCTACAAAGAATCCTCATAATTGACATACACATTGACACGAAGATAATATTTTCTTCAGCCAGAATATTATCTTTAGATGTATGTGTGCTCATTGTCCTAAGTCCCCTCTGACCAACATCAACCAATTTCATCAACTGGGACCAAGAGTGCCCCGTGACCAACATGAACTCTGTAGAGAACAAAAACAACCTTGAAAAAGGCTAAGTCTACGGTAAAGATAGAGCAATGTTATGTACAAAAGAAGGACACCGGCAGTGAATTCCTGAAATCAGATATTGGACGATGGTATGACTGACAATTGGAACCTGTCATATGTAAGACTTGCAGTTGACTTGAAGCTTTGACACAGCCACAAATGCGATTTGGCAAATTCAAAAAATGAAAAGCATACTGTAACGTGCTTCATAACATCTTTGTTGTAGTTTAAATTCGTTGAGGTTACTTCGTGCACTTCAATGATATCCATCAGCTATCTGCAGTCTTATCCATGGATGCGAGATGTAGCTAGACTATTAGCAACCGATATTGGCGTCTTTTATGTAACCCGACATTGCTTGCAAAACAGGGTGTAACACCATCTTTTCACAATACTGAATGATTTTAACTATTTTAAAGACTATTCCGACAATCTTCAGCATGTTCTGTATCAAAGGTATACTATCTGTATCTGCCCCAGATCCATGTTACCTGGGCCAGACTTTTCTTGGCCCCAACATTAGCAAAATCTATGAAATACAAATAAGGTGTACTCACTCTTGTGTTGTTTCTCTCAGCCTTGAGCTCTGAGATTTCCTCCTCCCTGGCCAGCAAACTTTCTCGGGTTTGATTGAACTCCTTCGTAAGCTGTGCAAACTCCTGTAAGAAAAGAGGACATAACATGAGCAGGCTGTTTTAAATCGTATCTATCATTTATTGCTTTATTGTTTAAATATCTTGCAATAGTCTACAATAAACCAGTGCATGAACATGATGGCAGAACTAGAAATGCTGGCAAAAAGTCTGTGTAGACATATGAACTTTAAGCCACCACACCTATAAACTCCCTCTCCAATTGATTTAATTCATCTAAAATATTTTGCAAAAATCCATGGAGTGGGATGAGATAGTTATGATCATCAATGATTCAAAGAAAGTAACAAAGCTGATTTTCCTTAAACACACAATGAGACAAAGTGATTGTCATCACAATGGGGCAATACAGGAAGTCGTTAATTAAGTTGAGGGGAATTAAGACGATTTAATGTTGAAAGATGAGAGCCTTTTTATTCGTCTTTTTATGATCTGGGTCACTTGTCTTTGTGGAGAGGAATTGAAACATCTGATGAAGTGTAAACAGGTTGGTATGAGTGTCAAAGATGGTATGAGTGAATACAGTGTAACAGATTGCATGAGTGAATGCAGTGAAAGTTGGTATGAGTGAATATACATATGTATCTAATCATGAAAGCCCCTGGGGCAATGTACACTTTCCACATCCATGTACTACTTACTACCTAGTAAACATAGGTCTAGCTCAGTGGTAAGTACCTTTAGGAAGACTTGTTCGGAGACTTGCACGATGCTATGCATACATATTCATGCTAATCCTTCTTATACTATTTTAAAGACTAGTGCCTAGTCATCTTCATTCACATCTTCCCCATGTTCCATTTCTCAAACCACTATTCCACTCTATACTTTTCTACCTCTGCTGTTCACCCTACAGCCCAATATTTCAATGCACCCACGTACCCACCTCCCCCACCCCTTCACATGATCAGCGAGTTGGCGGCAGAGCCGACATCTCTATTACCTCAGCTGACAGATAAATAACTCCCCTCACCGCTCCTTTCACCGCACTCACGCCACTCTCAATTTGTCGCATTTTCCAAATATTTCCACCTAAAATGTCAGCTATTCCTAGCCCCACCCTCCCCATCCTGGTAACAACAAGGTAAAAACTTCTCTTTTTACCGGGACCCAGCTTTGGCGGCAATGCGCACAAGACTTTTACAGAAATCAAAGAGCAGACGACATTTTGCTCCGGCGCTGGTACCTGGCAATCGTGGTGGCGGCGGTTAATTGTCCTTACGGGCGTCGCCGGAACCAGCGCCATAAAGACAACCAGCGGAGATGCAGGAGACGCTGCCGGAAGTGGAAGGGGGCACATGCGCGTGGCGGAGACGCCGGAAGTGATTAGGTAGGGTGGGTTGCACTTGTCTGTGTGTAGTGGGGAGAAGGGTGAGTCGGAGGGCCACCTAATGGGCGCATAAACATGACTGGGACAGGCGACATTTTCTACTCAGCACCACCCACAGCCATGCTGCCCCGGCTTAAAGACAGTAAGGAGGCCATGTCACCAAGCAGACGACAACCGAGAGGGCATAATGGCCGCCATGTGTCTCCACCATGACGTGCTGCCATCTGGTGGTCAAACATGGAAAGTGACCCCCCCCCCCCCCAAAAAAAAAAAAAAACACAAAAAAAACAATAAAAACCTAGGGCGGGGTTCTGAACCCAGTCTTGGGTAACCACGGGGCCGCTCGGGAGCTGTGAAGAGCTGTCGGTAGGCTTCTGAGTAAATGGGGGCTGTTAATTTGATCAAGGGAGAATTACAGGTCTGTGATATGGGTGGGCTGTATTTCCGATTTCCTTACGTACTGTGAAGCCCACCCGATGAAAGTGACATAACGAGAGCTTCAAAGAGGATGAGAGGCAGATAGGCAGGCAGACAAGAAGATGTAGACAAGGACTCAGGCAGATAAGAAAGCCGGCAGGTAGACAGACTAGGAAGTGGATAGACAGATAGACTAAGAACCCAAAACTATTGGGTAGACCCATCGTATCAAATGGGTTGGGTTGAAGACGCTTGAAGAAGCCGGTTATTTCAGGCCCTACTTTTTGTTCAAATGGAGCATTCAGTCAAGTCAGAGAACGCTTTCCCCTCCCCTTTTCACAAATGACAGTTACAGCCACCCTTTTACAGTCAAAACCAATAATCACGTCCCTGAACAAAAGGCACGCCTCATTTCAGGACCATATTTTTATCATAGCTCATCGACCCGAACGACAATTATGCCTTCAATGAGGAAATAATTGATGTGAATTGAGGCTAATACCATATTGTGGCAGAGACTGACATATGAATTATTCTGTTATCTTGGTGACTGGTCTCAGTGTTGTATCACTAGTAGCATCAGTAAGTCCTTACAGGGTGGCATTGTGCGTTAATGCCATTTGCCTCATGATGCATGAATGCAGCTCTTATGAGTAACCCGCCAGTGCTCCTGTCAGGGATCATAACGATCCTACGGGGAATGGTATACTCTCCCGAGGAGTCGATATGATGCATGAATGCAGCCCTCCGGAGTAAACTCGCTGGGCTGCATTCATGCACAATGACGTCCAACCCTTAAATGGTTAATATAATGCATGAGTTTTAATGGTGGTCCCTATAAGTGTTGTAAGTGGACACTCCACCCGGTGCTTTATGATGAGAATTATGGATTTTGCCTTTGTGTAGAGGTGGCCATATATCTATCGGCAGTCAGTATCGCAATGTAACTAGGAAGTTATAAATCAGCATGTACGTGATAGGATAATGGATATTAAACTGGGTTCCTACAAACATTTGCAATTGAAATCCCTAACTTTCCACGACCAAATATGATGTTTTTTCATAGTCATGTAAACTGTATGCCATGATATAGTGTCCAGAACTCAATTTGCCGAAACTTTAGGACTTGTGGATTTTATTACATTATTTTCCTTATTTCTATTCTCCCTAACTTTCCCTAACTTGCGGCAACATTTCAGAACATTCTGTGACTTTCCCTGACCTCTTTATTTTCTGGACCATTGAGAATACGGTAACAAATGTGTGTGTGTATATGAACCTTAGCAAACCATATATTTACAAAAATGTGAGCAAGTTTGAAGAAGAAATATGATCAGTAAACTGTTTACTCAATATGACTAAATAAATATTTCAAACATGTCTTATTATCCCGAACATAAATATAACATATATACTAAGTGTGTGAGGGTTGATGTTTAAGAGTCAGTTAAGCTAGCCTGACGCTTATATTAGAAGTACCGGGAGGCGGGTAGATTAGATTAGAGGGTACCATAAAATACCCCTACCCCATTCCTCCTATCCCTGCACCAGGGCCCCCAGATAAGATATCACCTGACAAGGTCTACCCTCTTCCATCAGACCATCCAGGGGGACCTCTCATCACTACACCCGTGATAACAAATACCACCATACTCTCTCGGGGGGAACTGCTCTCTGGGAGAGAGATTAAAAGTAGGCATCAGCAATAGACAGAGAACCCCTCCAATACATCGATAATTGCACATACATAGTGGAGCATTTGCTTTAAAGCATCCACAATACTTTGTATGCAGTATATATCTCACGACAAGGCTCATGAAAGTATAATGCCTCACCAGGCGTTTGACAGTTGTGTAGGTAATTTCCTGTCAGGGTGTGCACTGGGAACAACCCTCTGCATAATGTACGAGCACCATGGTAGCCTATCTGTGCTAATGAGTGCGCTGTGGGGGAAAATGGCTGAGTGCGTAAGTGGGTACAGTGAGTAAGTGAGTGAGTGAGTGAGTGAGTAAGTGAGTGAGTGAGTGAGTGAGTGAGTGAGTGAGTGAGTGAGTGAGTGAGTGAGTGAGTGAGTGAGTGAGTGAGTGAGTGAGTGAGTGAGTGAGTGAGTGAGTGAGTAAAGCAAAGCAAAGCAAAGCAAAGCAAAGCAAAGCAAAGGCGGATAGAGAGACATAAACACTCACACGTACTGTTCTCATACAAGCAGATACTAGACAGAAAGCCTGACAACCAGGTAGACAGGCAAGACAGCAGATAAGACTGTATTCATACAACTTGTATCACAACCAGGAAGACAGACAAGACCTGAGACCAGCCAGGTAGTCAAGTACAGACAATGTTCCCCAGGAGGTAATTCAGTTAGTGAGAGCCCTTGTTGACGACCTGCTGAGGACGGCCTGCTTTCTGTTGGCGGCAACATCAAAAGTCGTCTGCTGCAAGTGCTACTCGGCACCAATTGTTGCCGTGGTTAGCACCAACGACGTGTTGTCACGCACACAGTGGGTGGGTGCGGTGGGTGGTTGCAGGAAGCTGGTCATTGTCCCTTTCCCGTGCAGCCAGAGGCCACTGACCACCCATGGAGACATCACAGGAGGCAGAACGAGCCTCCTCACTTTGTATTGGGTGATGTAGTAGTGCGTTATTGACATCATGATGTCATTGATGGTCATGGCGCATGAATGCATGCAGCCCTGGTGAGTAACTCACCAGTGCTGCATTCATGCATCATGCCGACCCTACGGGATGGATACACTCCTCAAGGGTAATAAGCATGGTGGGTCTGCTATTCCTTCCTAGCTACTCTCCCAGGGATGTGTCTACTAGTTTAGATCCAGGACGCATCAGGCATTTACTTTATTTACTAAGATCATTTATTATGAACCTGTTAAGATGTAATGACATGACTGCAGAACACCACCCCCCCCCCCCCCCCCGTCAATAAACACTTGATATGACACTGACGAATGCCAGTGAACACTGTACCATGACACGGTTAGGAAGCCATACCTGAGTAGTGACAGTGATATCAGCTACACGCCTGTAGTACTACCAGATAGGTAGGAGGTGAGTCACCTGGTATGAGGCAGTATAGATGCACCTCACCACACACTACTGCATACCGAAGTTTATATGTGTACCTACTTTATCTGTAGTTCTTAAAGATCCAGTGACACGATTTTTAAAGAACCAGTGACACGATCTTTGCATTTTCACATGAGGTCTACAGTACATGCAGTGTTCATAGTAACCTGCCGACCACTTCAACAAGCCCACACGGCTAGGCCTCGAGAGATTACTTCTAATTCCACACTCGTGGAGTATCCATACATGTGTGCACCCATTCAGAAACTGTAAATTGGACATGAATGCAACAAGCTATCTAACTGATGATGAGATGTACCTGTATCTTTGAGGTTGTGCCATTTCCTGTTTGAACTCAACAACATCAGAAATCCCACCCGTACGATTTTACCTTTACACAGATTAATCTCCTTTTAAGAAGTTCACCTCACTTCAGAATGGTCTATTTTCAACCGACAGAACGGAATTGAAACACAATGAGGTGTAGAACATTCCACCTCGCCCACATAACCCATCTTCTCTAGTGCAGAATACACCTGTGTTCTTTATGACGAGCTGGTTTTGTAATACACATATATAGTGGAGGATATGGTCTAGACAACCGTTGACTTAGATGACCAACGTGTATAATGATTACATGTATCTGGCATGTTTTTGGTCTCCCATCTGCCTCAAAATGATTGTTTGAGAGTCTGCTATATACATAGGACAATGAATAGTCTACATCTATGCATTAATCATTCTGTTGACATGTGTATATATACATATCCATCTGTATATATGGGCCCTGCACATCCTACAACAGTGGGGGCGCTGTATTAGTATCAGTACTTTTAGCTTGTAGAACAATTTACACCATGTCATACTAACTATCGTTCGCACACCCATAGAAAGACACCATTAACACACAAATTCTCCGGTACATTATCACCATTAATATTTCACACCTAGCAACATACCATATTGTCATATTCAATGATCCACTGTACCCTCTCAGCTCATTTACATGAACATTTTTTGCTTCATTTTGTGGATTTGTGCCCTGCGGTGTTTGCTAAGTTCTGCATACATACAACCCCATGCATACATTCTATATGCACCACACCCAACCTCACTACATATGCGGGAGAGCCTGTATGCATTGAACTCCTCGCTAAACCCACTATGGCCAAATACTGTATCGCCATCGCGAATGAATGCAGACAAACATCAGTCGCGACTAGGCCTACAGTGTATTATCTGAGCTACTCTTGAGCTCCAGTTACACATACATTGACTGTCAACACAGTCATGTCCCTGTAGTTTTACCTGCTTGCTTTCCCAGTGAGCGGCTCAAACCCAACTGGAGGAGCAGGTCAAAGGATGCTCAGCGGGCCAATCACACGGTGAGCGTTACGGTGCACCTCAAACAAGCTGGTTTGGGGTTTGTATCATATTGCATTTCATGAATAAACACGTAACAGGGGACAGTTATATCTCTGAGGGAGTGTTAACATACATATGGCATAATGCTCTAGTGATCAGTATTAAGGACATGTTATGGTTAAGATCAGGATAGTTGGTGGGTTAGATTGCTTAAAAAGTAGTCTTGGGTTTCACAAAGAACAACCTGCTCAACGAAATTCACTGCCTTTAGGCCTATGCTTGACCTCCTCATGCATTAAGTCCTGTTTATTTCAATCTGACCACAAAAATGTTAATGTAAAGCCTCACATCTTTCTATCCAGACAGTAAGAGTCAGGAGTTGAGTGAGGACGGGTAACCCAAGCCTTTTAAACACCACCCCTAGCTTTAAACCAACAAAGTGAACCCTGGCCCATTGTTGAGCCTCCTCAGAGGGCTATCATCAACTTGAACATGGTACCTATTGCCTGCCTTAACCGACAAAGGGGCCCCTGACAATGAAGGTCATTCTCCTTGTTAAGGAGACTGCAAGTAACTGCTCCTGATACTGTATAAAAGATTCAGAGGGAGGAGATAAAGACTGCCGCCAAGCCTCAGCCTTTCTGACTGAATATTGACGGTTTAGTTACTCACAGTAATAGTACTGAATCATTTAAAGGTGATAGCTTCATGTCGTGCATGTTATTTTTACTGATTATAGTTAAAACTTTGATTTTAATTGCACAACAATTCTAACCCATTTTTTTGTGTTGTTACACCTAAAACCCTTCTTTTTTTAGACTTAAGCAATACATGTATGTATCAATGTTCATCCGCATGAATATCATTCATAGAGAAGCAAAACTTTCTATTCGTACCACTATCATTCGCATATGACCAAACACATCTTAACCCCTTTAACATTTCTTATTTACACAACACAGTCAGATCACACAGACAACTATCATGAATACTTAATCCCCAAATGAACTGCCCCTCCCAAACAATGTCTACGCCCCAGCACCCCGGCACACAAGTATATACATTCCGCATAACGATTTTCGGCTGTTCTGCTGTACACTGGGCGCCACAGACCTCTCCCAAAATGAATCCATAAATATCGACCGCGGTAATTGTGCTTAAAATGATTGACTCTGGGCTGTTTTTGGTGTGGCAGTAATGTACATTGATCAGAGGCTAGATGATGACAGAGGGGGAGTCTTAGCCGTCCTTCTAACCCTTTAAATGCAGCGTAGTTTTTCTAAATGTCTATGCCCTCCGTCATCATGGTGTATGATTGCAACCCTGTAGAGCCGATTCATGCACCATCCCGATCCTCTGGGTGTCATTCAACTATGCAGGGTCGGCATGGTGCATGAATGCAGCCCTCACAAGTTTCTCGACTGGGATGCATTCATGCATCATGTTGCTAAAGGGCATACTGCATTAAAGCAATATGCGGCCCTTAAAGAGCTAATTGCTAACTGAGAAAACCCGATGAACGCTCACACAGATGTTGGGTCACTCAGCGTTCCATTGGGCGGAACATCCACAAATTACGACATGGATTTGGGGACCTATTTTAGAAGCCCCCAGCCCCATGTCACCGTTTCTGGCAGATATTCACATAAGCAAGGCTTAAAATACGGTCACTGCAGCCTGCAATGCCACAGCCTATAGCCCATGACGCCATGTTTGTTCTTTTAGACAGGCAATCATTGAGAAATTTGCGGCCAACACAATGTCGTTTTATAAATGGACATGAACATGACATGGAATTATACGTTCACACATACATACATTTATATATGATGTATAGCAGAGCCGCTTTCTATAGGATACCCCGAGTTGAGGTTATCCCCACACTGATCAGCGCTTTTATCTAGTGATGCTATTCCAAGCCCCGCCTGGTACAACAGTGCGATATCTGCCCAATTAAATATTCACCTTCTAGGTTATTAATGAGGGCACGGCTCTCGTCTTTGACTATTCTAGAGGCTATTTTTACATGCTACAGATTATTTATAAATGTCCAATGATTGATTAGCTCCTATTGATCCTCTTCATGAACACCAAGTAGCCTTCAAACTGACACATCGATGACATAGAGAGAACCATGAGTCTCCATTCACAGGTCAAATCTGAAGTTACTCTATTGGAAATAAAAGCTGTGGGAAAGGTTACTTTCAGTCCGACTTTTGTCTAGAGCCCAATCTCACACTCGGGGTTATAACTTCATTGTAGGGACAATCTCACCCAGCCTTGAAGATGGGATCATGCAGATAGATGCCAAAGCTGCATGTGTAGTAAATGTTAATAGTGAGAGGGTGGGAGGCCCTAACACCCTCCCCCGCACTACAGTTTGCTTGCTATGCGCTCATGATATAAGGATGCATTATAGAACAACAGCAGTATGCAACCATCTCTAACTAGCAATTTACCATGTTAATCACACCAACTTCTGGCGGGAAATGGCAGACGACAATTTGGGTCCAAGGCCACGTGAGTCAATTGAACCATACATGAGAAGGGCAGATACCCGGCGGCTGGCAGTAACACTATGGCGGCCGGGGTGATGAAAGGCAGATTGTGAGAGGCTACCGTATGGTAGGTGGGCTAGGTGAAACTGGAAAGTGCTGGTGTGAGGAAGGGCATCGATAATATGGAGTTGATGGGTATGTGTGATGTATGCGGATTTCCATAGGGACGACCCCTTCATAACGGGCTGTGGTGGAGGTCTACAGCAGCATCAATTATACACAAGATCCGGGCTATAGTTTACAGCCTTTACATACAGAGGGTTCCAGTGGGACAGTGTCAGCAGTGTGATCCGCTCCCTATACCATAGGCAGACCCCAGACCTTTTATGTAATCACTAAATAGGCCACCAAATAGGGTATCATATGTTTCGGGTCACCAGGCGATTTGCAAAACAGAGGTAATAATGATAGTGTGTGATACAAATTGTAGACATTTCTATAACTGCCCTTTGTAACATTTACCACCAAACTTTATGGATTGCTGTTTTTGTATACTCCCTATGAAGTGTGGCATAAAGGGTCATACATGTAGTACCTGAAACAGACTATTTTCCATTGGACTAATCATTCCTGCCATAGAGTGAGGGTTAAATGATGCCCTGGAGGAGACCATTCCCAGGTGCCTTGTCATTACAGGGCACCATCTGATATGTATGTAAGAGGAGTCGGACAGTGGCCAGGATAACCCCCTTTATATTCATACCATAAGTAATCCTTCCTGGTATTGTTAAAGCAATTCTGTGGGTCATTCAACACAAGTGCATGCATAGATCGACATGTACTCCAGTAGTTCTTAACCATACTTATTATAATATCATATCATAAGAAGGGATGCTTAAGTATAGGCTCACGCAGGCATACACTCTACTAGAGTCCCACGTACTACTTACAGCTACAGCCTGGTGGTGGTGGTGTGAAGGTGGCCTGAGTCAGGGGCCCACTCCCACCTACTACTTTCAGCTACAGCCTGGTGGTGGTGGTGTGGTGGCGGCCTGAGTCAGGGGCCCACTCCCACCTACTACTTTCAGCTACAGCCTGGTGGTGGTGGTGTGGTGGCGGCCTGAGTCAGGGGCCCACTCCCACCTACTACTTACAGCTACAGCCTGGTGGTGGTGGTGTGGAGACGGCCTGAGTCAGGGGCCCACTGCCACCTACTTACAGCTACAGCCTGGTGGTGGTGGTGTGGAGGCGGCCAGAGTCAGGGGCCCACTGCCACCTACTACTTACAGATACAGCCTGGTGGTGGTGGTGTGGAGGCGGCCAGAGTCAGGGGCCCACTGCCACCTACTACTTACAGCCAAAGCCTGGTGGTCCACGGCCTGAGTCAGGGCCCACTCCCACCTACTACTTACAGCTACAGCCTGGTGGTGGTGGTGTGGAGGCGGCCTGAGTCAGGGGCCCACTCCCACCTACTACTTACAGCTACAGCCTGGTGGTGGTGGTGTGGAGACGGCCTGAGTCAGGGGCCCACTCCCACCTACTTACAGCTACAGCCTGGTGGTGGTGGTGTGGAGACGGCCTGAGTCAGGGGCCCACTGCCACCTACTTACAGCTACAGCCTGGTGGTGGTGGTGTGGAGGCGGCCAGAGTCAGGGGCCCACTGCCACCTACTACTTACAGATACAGCCTGGTGGTGGTGGTGTGGAGACGGCCTGAGTCAGGGGCCCACTGCCACCTACTTACAGCTACAGCCTGGTGGTGGTGGTGTGGAGGCGGCCAGAGTCAGGGGCCCACTGCCACCTACTACTTACAGCTACAGCCTGGTGGTGGTGGTGTGGAGACGGCCTGAGTCAGGGGCCCACTGCCACCTACTTACAGCTACAGCCTGGTGGTGGTGGTGTGGAGGCGGCCAGAGTCAGGGGCCCACTGCCACCTACTACTTACAGCTACAGCCTGGTGGTGGTGGTGTGGAGGCGGCCAGAGTCAGGGGCCCACTGCCACCTACTACTTACAGCCAAAGCCTGGTGGTCCACGGCCTGAGTCAGGGGCCCACTGCCACCTACTACTTACAGCCACAGCCTGGTGGTCCACTGCCTGAGTCAGGGGCCCACTGCCACCTACTACTTACTGCTACAGACTTCCTTTAGGGGTCCACCCCCACCACGTTCTTGCAGGGCCCCCTCCGATTCTACAACGTGGCAGACTACAAAACGGGCCCTTGTACTACCTCCAGAGCCGTTATTTGCCATTAACGCCCCGTGTTTTAGACCATCCACAGCAGGAGGGATGCCTCAAACGGTACTTTTATACCTATGGTGCGAGGAACAATTGAGGCGGGGTGGGGTGGGGGAAAGGGGGGTTACTTGGAGGCAGCAGCAGCAGAGGATTTTTGCGTGTTTATGAGGCTATATATTGTGGTAAGAGGTTTTAATATGCTCAGGCAGTTTAAGGATTCTCAATATGTACACCACTGGCCTTTATGCCATGTGTGGTACCGTATTGGTTTTCCTTTTGGGTTTGATAGTGGGTAAGGAGCCCATAAAAAATGCATTGATCTTGAACGATTATCATGAGCCTCTTTCTAAGTGTCATCAATATTCGGGGCGTTATAATGAACCCAATTTCTACCCTTTGCTGAATCAGCAATAGCTACAAGCCCAAAGTCGCCTGGTCTGTGAGGTGCAACTTGACCGTGCTTTTCACATACTGGTTTCGCGCTTACATGAATAACGCCCCCTTGGCCGTATCCCACACAGCAGCCATTTTGTCTCTGTGCCTCGGTCTGAGGTCGGCGCATGCGTACTACCTTTGGTGCCGACACGCAGTCGCTACAACACAGCTTCCGGGGCCGCCGACTGACACTTCCGGCTCCCAGACGCTCAATGCTCGGGGAGGGGGCGGGAAGGGCATTAGATTAGGGGAGGTACAGGAGGGCTGAGGTGTGTGTGTGTGTGTGTGTGTTTGGGGAGGGGATGGGGAAGGGGTGAAGTTAAGAGGTGTGGAGTGAGTGCCAATACATCAGGCCGCTTAAAGCGACGATGGTTGGCCTGATGGCCAGCGGGCTGTCTGCGACTCGCTTGGTGGCTAGAGGGACAGGGTGGGAGGGAAATGGTAGTAGGTGGCACCAGTAGGGTAAGTGGATAGGATATGGTTACACTAGTTGGTATAAGGCAAAAGTTTGGGTCAAGTAGGGGATTCAGTTATTGGTGGGATCATAACACGATATAAGTTATAGGGAGGGGTACAGTAGCCAGCAGTACAATGTTTGTGTGTGTGTGTTGGAGGGGGGGGGGGGGTGTGCAGGGTTTTGTTGAAACTGTAACATGACATGGGAGGCAGTGTAGGACATGTCAGGTTGGGAGGGATGCTACAGGAAGGGTGTGGTAGCACTGATATCGACCACCAACCCTGGAGGAAGAGGAGGAGTAGGCCCGGAGTGAAGGTTCCGACGCCACAAGTGGTCGCCAAGCAGGCAGGAGACTGCAGCTTCTGGTTCGATGCTTGACTTGTGGGTGTGTCAGAAGTGTGAAGGCACGGGGGGGGGGGGGAGAGAGGGGTTCAGTGTGGGTGGGTACCACCAATAGGTAGCTCCTCCAGGGTGGGTCAATGCCATGTGGCAGGAAAGGGCCCAGTATCTAGCTGGCAGCTGGTCTATGTAGTATGGCGGACGTACAGAGAGGCTGTGGGTATTGACGGCTGTGGTGGTGATACGTACAATGCCTCTTATTATTGGCCTCCCTGTCGGCTGGCCAGCAGGCAAGGTCACCCAATGGTCATGGAGGCGGGTTGGCCCCCAGGCATGCCATGGACATAGAAGGCTGCCGAGTCAAAGAGGGGCTATAGGGGGCAGCCGCATGCTGGAGAAACCCTCGTGCCAAAGAACCAATGGTATGTATATAATGTATATATGCAGACATATAGAGCCTGGCATATGTATATGTAGTAACAGCTAAATACTATTCAGAAATATGTGTAGTCCATATGTATTGAAAGATATCAAATTCAAGAAACTTGTGGAGAAAATCTTCTATACAATAGGATAAAATGAACCCTCATATCCTTTTTATGTGAATTTCCTTTAGAGGAAAAAACTTATACTGTATAAAATGACTGTTCTAAGCGTTATATGCTTTCACTCGGTGCCATATGCTTTTACTCGGTGCCTAAGGTGTGGCCCTTTAATAACTTAACACTTTAACTGCCAGACATATCCCCATTTATCACTCAAGATATTGAGATCTTAAATGTAACGCTACGCCTTAAGCCCTCACGACCAGTTCAAGGCGTATAGACTCTTGATAAAACAATGCGTTGACAGACACACAACATCTCATGTTGCCGAGCTATTCCGTCTCACATCAAGGCCACAGAGAATCAGATCGGACAGAGGCACAGGGAGGTGGCGTGGAACAAAAATCACAAAGTGATGAGAGATTTCCAAGCGCCGCCTTTCATGCACAGATGGGCCCTGACGGTAAGGTACCTGTATGTTGTGGGGATTGGAGAGGGGGGGGGGTGACCACAGGTGGAGTAGAGGTGGGGGGGCACTAGGTGTGGTGAGTGGTCATTGATCCACACCTGTAATCAAGTCTCACTCTTCCCTTCTTATCTCACCTCCACCTATCACTCCTAATTCTTATCGCCCACCCTGCCCCTTTCCCCTTTTTAACCCACACCATTGTTCCCTGGCTCCTCTTATATTACTGTCGCTGTTCACACAATCTGTTTGTCATGGCGGCATAAGTCCAGGCATAGACCTTTCATATAGCCTTGCATTACACAGCCCTGCATGTGGTCTCACGTGCTTAGCAATGGACTGGTCCCTGGTCCCCTGTGGTTTCTCTACCCGCAGTACCAAAGGCATTACACTTTGTCAGCAGAGGGCACCAGCGTTCAGCAAAACCTGGAACGAGGCTCTCGGGGTGACGTCACAGGTCACATGATGTAAGAGGAGACTATTATGGGCTAGCTTGCTGAGTGGGGGCGGAACAGGCGTCTGAGTGAAAACAAACATGGCGGGTGGCCGCTTGGGTGTACTTATTAATTAGACACCTCTATTGCTGTGTGGTCTTTTTATAAATCGGGCAAACAAGTCCCCTCAGAGTGTTTACACTGCTGTTAGTCGGGAATGTCTACAACGTGCATATACTGAGTGCTTGTGCGAAACAAATGCAGCGTCATAAACAGCATGTACAGTGCCATATCCACTGACCACAACATGCGAAGAGGATCTCTTTTGACCTTTCCTTTCACATAGTCCTAAACGTCATACTGAACCATATGCACTGACAACAATACCTGGGTATTAGCCGAAGAAGCCACCGCTAACCTTTCGCAGAGAGCCATAACAAACGAAGCGCAGGTGATACAGGTATCGAAATGATAACCGAGATTAATTGGCTTTGCGAATAACAATAGGTTCACAGATTTCAATTACGAAGCGCAACAGCCTTTTTATCTATATTCACTGCGAGGAAGACACACTAAACTGGCCTGGGGATTAGGTTAAATAAGTGAAAGGGCGGGGGTAGGTGGCCAGTGTAGTTATCTTTAACACAGGCTTTTCACAGCAGGGAGCTCCACCTGTGGTCAGCCAGACCTGACCCTCACCGCCCACATCGCCTGACTAAGCTCTCTGAGGGCTTCTCAGGAAGAGATTGGGGCCAATGAATAGGGATTAGATGGTGGTGGACATGGTTCTGGGGGTAATGTGGTGGTGTGGGTGGGGGCGCTAGTGGTGATATATACAGGCGGGATGTTTGGGATCTATAAAGGACACCATATGGGACTTTTAGATTAGGATAGCTATGTAGGTGTGCTTTATATTGGTTACTTGTCTAAAAGATATTATGGAGCCAAAATTATGTTGTGCAAAATGGTTATTATTTCCTGGAAGCCTGTTGTATGGTATACCAGCTACCGTAATACATTAATACCACACATGCATTCTCCAGGCTTTAACTGCCCACCTTCTATGTGGGGCTTAATGTAGGTCAATGAGGGCTATATGTCGGCCACATCCACACTGTTGGTGAGGCTGATTATTTTTTACAATGTGAATTGAAACTAACCCTGGGGGTTAAGGGGGAGGTCCTGCCAGCTGGTTATCTGAGTTCCCCATGACGACAGAGACAGTGGACATCCTCTCTCACTAATGAATCACGTGACTCTATACCGTGTATAGAAAATCACGTGGTTCATTAGTATTACTGAGAGTGTAGATGTCTTCTTCCCTGGCTTTATGTTCTTCCACTATGTAGGTAGCATCTGCCTTCTTTGGGTTCTTTTCCCTATCATATTTCCTCCTGGAGGGGCCACAGTCCCTGTGCCCATGGCTAAAGCACTGGCAAAAACAAATCTCACGTGTCACCACTCAATGCTTTTCAGACCAAAATATGATGGGCATCCAAGGAGGTCAGGGATGTGTCATTGATACTTAAATATTCTAATATAGTGTACTGTAAGTAAATAGCATGGTAATACATTGATCACAAAGATCTCACAAATATTCTTCATAATTTTGATACAGTTTTATCATATTTACCCAGAACAGTGCCTGCCTCTTGTTGCCGGTGAGCTGCTCGCTAAGACCTGGTGCAGCGTTCATTAGGTCCCTGAGCAGCTCACACAGCGTGCCATGCCCCCTGGTGACAACAGAATAAAGCACCCTGCTCCTTGGTCACGTGTTCAAACATGGCCGACCCTCGATGTGGCTGGACCGGATAAACACCAGTGCGCATGCGTGTCTCTACCATCGCGCCAGGTGGACCCAGAGTGGAAATGCAAATGGCGGCAATTTAGGGCCCAGGTAACAGGGCTGGCATCTGGCAGTTACGGTGTTATATTTAGGAGTTGTGTGGGTGCTTTAGGCCTGGCTTTAGTTAACTATCCTGTGGCCTCTCCTGATCGATTGGAGGATATTTAGGACAGTATGTGCCTTTCAGTCCAGGAGCTTATTGTAAGAGGTTCTCACCATTTTTCTCAAGCATTGTCAAGTCTATTTCAATTTCGATTTTCTCAGCTATTTTATGTTTGAAAGAAAACCAATGTATTAACCAAAGGAACAATATCCCATACATCCATTGGTACCCTCCTTTCAAACTGCTGAGAAAAGCGAGATTAAAATAGACTCCATGAAGAGAAAAAACACCGAGAACCTGGTATAAAGAGGCCCGAGATTACAAGAATAGGTCGGTGAACTGCAACCATAAGGTGTATAATTGAAAGCTGAAACGGATAAAACCTCATGTCTTCTGAGACATCAGTGCACACAAAGCCACCAAGGGCCCATTTCACACGCGTGTCTTAACGTTATAGTCTAACTAGGCAGAGTCCTACAAGGAATAGGGGACGTGGGGCTAATACTTGCACAGCCTGTTACAGAAGTGTAACACTTAGAGTGTTATAACACAATGTGCCCCAGCTTCCAGCCACCAATGTTGACCTGAGTGGGTGGGGAGTTGGGTGGGGAGTTGGGTGGGGAGTTGGGTGGGGAGTTGGGTGGGGAGTTGGGTGGGTTGGAGGGCCTTCACTGTTGGCTGAGGACGCAGGCAATGCCTTGTTTTATTAGCCAACCTGTGTTGTTTTATTAGCCAATGGCCGCCAGGTTTGGGAGCAGTGTTGTTGGCTTGGGTGCCTGGGACCAGCTGAGGCTTTAGTCGCTGTGTCCTTGGACGTGTGTAGTTGCTTGTAGTAGTAGGCTGATGGCCGTAGGGTTGTGTGGACGTCTTGGTTGTCATATCAACCGGACTAGCTGTCTCAATAAACTGAACACGACATAGATATAATACATAGTCTCAGTCTCAATGTTGGTAAGTTAACATGACTTGCTCTGCAGACAGCCATGGTACCTATGTTCCCTATAGTCGCTTAGTAGGTGGGTCAGTGAGTCAACACCAGCTATATGCTATTGGGGACTCATGTGGGGAGGGGGCAGGGGAGAGCTGGGGGCAAACTTCATATTCCAGCTATTGGCCAATGGACAGTCTAGATATAGCAATTGGGAAGATTTAACCTCCAGAATTCTATGTGTTATATCTATAACCAGTGAGCAATATGGTCATGGCTATAGTATGTGTACTTGGTAGCAACATCGATACTGGTACATGCAGTACCCTACTAGTAAACCCAAGGACCTCCCATCATGCAAGGTGTCTTGCCGGACCCCTGGAGATGTACTGTACTATGGGTTAGGGGGTCGGCGGTCATTATGAAGGTAAATTGTGTGTGTTATTACCTTTATGACCCCAGATGCACACATGGCGCCCGCCTCATAAAGTGGAATTATTGGTGTCCCCTCGTCCCATCACCAACCCACTCAGCCCGCCTGGCACCCCCACTGATTAAACCCAAAGTGGCTATCTGTGTTTTATAGGCATCGCTCTTATGGGGTTTTTCTAGTATGTTGACTACTCGTGGAAGCGAGGCCAACAAATATAGTTAACTTCCAAAAAGAGCAATTCATGGTCAATGGTGCTATTGGTCCCTTATGTCTGCCACATTCAGGAAATCCAAACCAATGTTTTTTTTACGACACTGTCTCCTCTTTCTGGTGCCCTCTTTCTGGTAAGTGCATAGATTATTAAAACTAGGTTAACTACTTGCATTGACGCAGAAATTAAAGAACACCTATTTGCACTCTGCAGATACAGGTATGGATGTTCCATTGTAATACATAGTAGAATGCCAGAAGTCAACCTGCAAGCATACACAGCCCTACATATATAAGGTCTCCATAGTTACCTTATGAAGGCTATGTTGGGAATTCCCAGAAGCCATCATGAGCACCCTTAGCTACTACTAGTATCCACTCTAAGTGGGCTAACAAGGCCTGGGAGTGTACTACCATACAGCTGCCACCATTGTCAGGTATTGTCATGTCCCCGAACACCCTCACCTGCCATAATTACACTCACCTGTCTACCCCTGAAGCTACCCCCTACCCATGTACCTCCACTATCCTTAAGGACTCCAGTGGCAGTAGCAGGTACGTACACATACACTGAGCACGTCCCCACAGATGAGGCGTACTGTCGAGTCACTCATCCACACTTCCTAACTAGTATCTAACTGTTTGAGTAGCTCACGTATCAGTTCTATTCTCAGCCCGGAGTTGAGGATACACTCACTCCCGAAGGGTTGGCATGATGCATGATATAGCTGCATTCATACATCATGACGACCATGGGCATAATGTATGAACGCATCTTAAGGCCTGTTAGTTTAAAGGTGACATTTTCAATTCGTTGGTAGCGATGGACGGTGCTGAGGGTTTTGTTGGACTGTGAATGGGAGTGGGACCTAACTGTGGTAGGGGTGGGTAATACTGGGAACTGGAAGAGTGGCCTGTTTTTAAAGTTCTCATCGAATGAAAATGTTTCTGTTCGGGTAAATAAATAAAATCATCTCTACTCGTTTTTTTTCACTGCCGTTTATGTTTTAATCATTGTTTGTTTGTGTGTAATTATTCATTTATTGCAGGGCAAATGTCGGAAGGTCTATCTGATGGCATTGCCTATAATAAATGCATTCCACTATTTATACCCAGTCACCTTCCCTCAACAGTGGCACCATTTACACAAGCATGGGGCACCCTTTCTGCTATTGTGACGCCTATTTGGTGACAGCCGGCACTGCCTTCAGCCTCTGTGTCTGTGGGGTGTCCGGTGGACATGCACGGGCTGCGCAGAATGACCGCGTCTATAGGCCCCAGTCAGCACGCCTCACGAGCCTACATTTACACAAGCATCGATTCACTATTGAACATTTTGTTCCCACCTCTCTGTGCCCCAGCCCCACCCATCTACTGTTGGTGCTTGGTGGAGTAACCTATGGCTGTAGACTGGAGGCTAGGGACAGTGCTCATGTACATGTATACACATACGTTGTATACCACTTTCCCCAGCATCCAAAAGCTGAATGGGTGCTAGAGTAACTATGCCATATTGAAGCAGCTAATCAGAATGCCAGCTGACAAAATACAAGCTACATAACTTGGGAGTTTTTTCTATGATGATTCATGGAAATGAATACTAAATGAATGGCTTTTCAATAATGGCCTTCTCAAAAATGGCCAACTATAATATGAACAGCAGTCAGATGAGAGGTATAGCTATAATAGACTGTATTATATGCATGTTTTTGTATATTTGCATTGGCATCAGCCATTAGCATTGTGCAGTGTAAAATGGAAGACTTATCTTGGGGGACGATATTAGAGGTAAATATGGCTCAGGAGCAGTTCATACCTGGTAGGACTAGGAGCAGTCCCTCCAGTGAATATTCACTACTGATCACCATATTATACCAGTGGAACTTAGCCTATATATACTCCAAACCTAGCCTTAGCCACCACACACAACCCCCATTGCATCCAGGCACTGTGCCTGCGCATGCGCTCTGGGGACTGGGTGATAATAGAGGATGTAGCAGCAGTGAGCGATAATAGAGGGTAATGCGCGTCCCACAATGGTCCCAAGCGTACCTGGCCTAGTATACAGATCAGCCTTGGGGCGTCAAGGAAGTGGAGGTGGGGTGATGGGGGTGGGGTGTAAGGGGGTTGGGGATGCCACCCCACCTTTCCATCAGCTCCACCCTATCCGCTATAGTTGATACACTAAAGGGATGGTATTCAAAAGGCTGCGCCGAGCAGGGCATTGAAATATAGATGTGTATGTAGGTAGAGTGCCTGTACCGTGCTTGGTGCACGGTCTGAGCTATAGTCTGGGCAGGTGTTAGATGTGTGAGGCGTTTGAGGGGCAGCGATGAAGAAGGGGAGCTGTGGAGGCTGTTAGGTATAGAGCTGTACTTACAATGTATAGACGTCATTCACTTAAGGTATTTACATTACGGCAACTAGCTATGAAGGATATAACTATATGTTACAGGTTACAGCATTGCGTTCTCCTTGTATGTTTTAAAATTAATTAATTTTAATATTTGTTTTTTGCACGCATACAAGGCATTTCTCCAGATATGACTATCTCACCAGGTTGCCACAAGCTTTAAATAGCTTGTGGAATCTGATTAACATACAATGTTACATAGGCCAGTGTGCTTGTATATGGTTACACAACACAGCATATATGTACATGTATGTATACATATTGAGTCCATAATTATAGCCACGTGCCTGTACCCTAGAGCGTGCCTTCTCGGCCCTACAAGGGTGTAGTAGTCAATAAGTGGGACCCAGTCGATAAGTAAAGGACCCTGAGGTACTGACAGAATATCACTGGTCTTGGCACGTCTCCCATCCAGCCACAGTCAGGTCTGAGTATGTATCTCTATACATACTTCAGATACATAGACAAGGACATGTCCACCTCTGTAGAGCTTTACAAAGGCCGGATCGAAGTAGTTGCATATAGACATAGCAACTAGATGTGGTCCAAAAATAGAATGGTTGAATATATAAGGCAAATATAGGAATATTGGGTTGTCGGTGTCATTTGTGAATAGCTGACTAGTCGATGGGAATTAATGGAAACCGTATGTATGTCCTTTCCATATAATGTCCCAAATAGCATTAATAGAAAAATACACAAAAGAGTATAAAGGACTGGAGACTGATTTAAAAGGCAAATATACCTGTAGGAGTTGGGGTGCCACAGGGCTGTACACTAGGGCATGATACAGGGGTGTATACTAGGGCGTATACAGGGGCAGGAGATGGGGGGTGGGGTGGGGTAGTGTATGGACGAGATCAGCTGTGGTGAATAGACGTCGAACATCCCCTGTAGCCGCAGCCAATATTGATGGGGGTTCGATCCCCATCGGGTTCACACGGTACTCACTTACCACCCCCCCCCCCCTGTACACCCACACTACCCTACCGGCCAAACCCACCCGGCAACACCATCCTACTAGCTGACATTAATTAGCAGTAGCAGGGGGTCACTCTGCTCATAATTTGTCTCAACACGTCCTGTAATAGCAAAATTGATGAAATGTTATCCAAAAATAAAATTGGTTTATGAGACTAACCAAGATGTGTATATTTGGAAGAGGCAACAAATGAAGCCGCCCCTTCTCCTGTTGAGGAATACCCTGTCCATGCCCTGTACCCTGAGGAACAACTCATCTGTACACCCTATAACAATGTACCCGGCAACTTATTTTCTAGCAAGTTTCCACACTTTCAATCCAGAAAGCAAACTGTGGATCACCTTATGAGACATACAGGGTTATAATAACTTATGTGCTAATAAACATCCTTAAAATGAACCCATAAAAACACACAAAAAAACGTCTTTAGTGGCTGCATAATATAAACACGATTGACCATTTAGTATATATATTATACATACTTGGAGGAAGCGACTGATGTACTCCTCGCCGTTCTTATTGACGAACGCCTCAACGGTCTCCATACCCTGGGCCCTGAGCAGGCTGAGGTGGGGCAGGATACCATTCTTCATGCTGACCGCTGCTGCTGGCTGCAGAGGCCTCACCCGAAAATATATTCTTTTCGACCGATGCTACTCCTCATGTGAAACCCAAATTGGTGATTGTAGTCTCGTTGACAACAGCAACGGGCTACTCATACTCCATGTGGATCATGGTTAGTGTCACCAACAGGGTTCACATCAACCTTAAACTTGCTTCTGTAATCCAGGTGTGGTGTTTTTTTTTAGATATATATCCAAGTGTCTTATAGGTATATATATCCAGGTGTTAAAATATACTATCCAGGTGTAGTGGGTTTAAGGTATAGTGGTGTTTAAGGTGTAAGGCCCCTTGCACTGCAGAGGGGGCACTTTAAGCATCCAGTGGTATTCGTAAATTGATATATCCAGGTAAAAGGTAATCTTAAGACTAAGGCAGTATTCACCTGCTTACACTATCAGAATGATCCTTCGCGTTCAACGATACTCGATCTGATGACAATGCACTGTTGCTAATACATCATAAGCTCCTTTTGGTAACCAGTATGCTATACTTCACAATAATGCACTGCCTCTATATCACATTCACTTCATCACAGAGTTTTCACTTCACATCTCTTTATTTAACTTACAAAGCTTCCATTTGTTGCTGGATCTGGCCAGGAGCTCGATTTACGCTTCGGTGACCGAAACCCGAAACAAATATACTTCTAATGATGGAATGCTCCAATTCAAATTCCAAACAGGTTTCTGTATCACGGAGTAGCACGTGGCACTTTCAGTTTCAAGTGATATTTGTAGCAGTCAAAAGCTTTCCAGGGCAAACCAATACACTTGGGAGTAATTCAAAATTTCAATAGTTATGTCCTTTGAGCATGACTAAGGTTTGCCTCAATCGGCCAGTGTTCGTTGTTGCTGTACCAGCCCGGGCCAATGTTTCTTGGCGGTACACAGAGCCAACGAGCACTGAAAATCATGCCCTTCAGACAGACAATACAGAGCTTCTGTCCCACATTAACTGCTGGCTGTAGTAGTAGGAGTAGTAGACAGTGGTACAAAAGGTAGTAAAAGCCTGCAGACTGTAATAGATTACATCCTACTGAATAATGGAAGCACTACGGCCCAGCAGGATGTCTGTGGGTAGCTCTACACCAACTGTTAACTATGCAGACTGCCATATTAAGGTCTCCTCTATAGTCATCATGCTAATGAACACTACAGGGAGGGGTACATCTCCCCAGGACTATAACTGTAGGTTATGATATCAAGACTGCCAACTTAAGTTGAGTTATTCAGATAGTGCAAGAGATTAACAGTATTTCTCTGTTGTTAGTATTCCTTCACAAAAACTTTTCCTTTGTTTATGCTGAAATTGGATCGCACTGCAATGGCCCAATTATAAGTGCTCAGAGTAGAGATGGTCTTTGTGAGTGCACAATGCATGAGTCAGACCACATGCAATCTAGCTCCTCAATCATTATCATCATCTTTCATTATCATCATTATCATGGTGGTTACCATCATCTCCACGCTGATGCCTGTTGCCATAGTAACACTACAGTTACTACTACCCTGCCCAGCGTCCGGCCCGGCCGTCTCCGGGCGGTAGGCCTAGGCCCGGGCACTGTTCGGTCATCCTGTGGCGGGGTCGGCACATTAATGTGACATTGATTTTGGCAAGAAAATCATAAAATTGTCGTCTGCTGCAGATAAATCGAATGCCTCCAGTGAAGGTTCTTGTTTCTGAGTGTCTCCCAGTGTAGACTGTATATTGGGGTTTTATCGGTGCTACAGCATTGCTGGTGGAATAGGCTAGTCACTATCTGTATTCATCTGGAAGTAAGGTCGATTTAGATTAGGTCCCCCAAAAGGATGTTCTAGGTTACCTAGAAAAGATGGATTGTGTGATATACATCACAAGTGACCCAGGGCTTTTCCAAGATTGGCAGTGTCCCAACACTCATGTCCCAACGCTCATGTCCCAACACTCATGTCCCAACACTCAGGTCCCAACACCCATGTCCCAACACTCATGTCCCAACACTCATGTCCCAACTCTCATGTCCCAACACTCATGTCCCAACACTCAGGTCCCAACACTCATGTCCCAACAATCCCGACCCCCTACCAACGATGAGCGACCACTAACACCCAACCCTGCAGCAGGTCTAAACAATGGCCTGGAGGATAGTACCTTGGTCCTTTATTATTCTGTGTGTACCTTTAATTTCAGCTCAAAAGCGTCTCATAAAAACGTCTCACCTGCTCTTCACCATTGTAGGTATAGGAAGTCTGTGTGAACGTGACTCTTTTAAAGTCAGGATTCAAGGTCACTGGCCTATCTTCAGCATTAGTTCACAGAGACTTGCTTTTTGGGTAGTTTTTGACATTTTTTATTTGTCTTTTTTCACCAGGAAAAAAAATTGTACGGAAATTTTGGGAAAGACGGGAAGAGAAAGATAGTTCCCGAGATGTGGATGAGCTTTTTTTGGGAGAGAAATACCAAAAAACAAAAGCAGGGTGAATTTTCAAAGTCAGCTGACCAATCTATGTTTTTTGTTGGAAAACCGTCTCACAGAGACCCAGGGTCCCTGGGTCAACAAACATCCAAGTAGGCCAACTACCTTACGTTCCCGCATATAACCCAGATCTCGCCTAAAACCCACACCCAGACTTTTGAAGAATACTATAACTGGCACATTGGGTCTGGAATTATACTCAGAATATGCCAAAGGGTTATCAGAAATACGAGTTACTTGAATCACACCGTATTATTATCGCATTTTTAACCATCACACTATAGCTTTATTCAAAATATTAAAGATAGAAATACATATATCTCATCTGTATCATGTGACTGTTTTGCCCCTACACCTCTTTTCACTAAAGCAATGTAAGCTTTGCTATATGATAGCCAGACATGGCATGTCCACTTCAATTTCGGTAGGTACCATTGGTAACCTCAGCAATCTATGAACGAGATTGGTATCGGTAATGCCAAAAGCAGCAGGGTTTCCTCCAAATTGTCCAAATGAATGGACTCGACATGCAACTAGCTCGTTATAGGCTTTACACACTCTGCTTACCGTGGACCTTCTTGATATTAGACCCGCTTTATGCGAGCAGCATACTATTCAGCGATAACAATGCTTGATATCATCGGCAGGTGATAGACTACCGACGTTGCCTCGGCTATAATAGACCATCGATTAGATCACCCGTTGAGAAGGGGATCACCAAGGGATGAATCCACGGTGGGTCTACGAACTGATGGCAATCCCCAAGGGCTGCTTAGACATGGTCAGTTCTCGTACTAATCACCCAAGCGTAAAGTGAGCGCCTCACAGCCTCCCATGGAGGATTCGCTCAAGCGGACTGGATTAATATCTGGTATAATCCAACAAGAAACGCCTTTGGCAGTTACAACAGAGTTCTCTGTGTAGGGGTGGGAGTTATGGGGAAAGAACATGAGTGAGTACATTAACTGTAGCCAGTACTATTATCACCATCCTGCAACTGAATCTAACTTATGGTGGAATTTAGTATGTACATTCACACTATTCCTTGTAATGTAGTAGAGGTCCAAATTCAGGGTAAATATACACCCCCCTGCTAGACAAAAGCTCAAATTCTGTTATGGGAGTACTTGCAGCAATAAATCCTGGACTTGGCCAGGTCACTGCACAGTCCCAGATGCCAGATTTCAGGGTACATATTCAAACTCTGAAACAATCCAGGTGGCCTCAGTAACCACACAGTACATGTATACTCCTCCTCAATTATGGCCAATTCTTACCCACATTGTGACAAACCAAAGTCCACTGAAACCACCCAAGTGCGGAGATAATACACCTGGTGTATTTTCAAACAGTGGGGTCTGGGAGCTCCCCCTCCAGCATGATGTAGCATGAGGCCGACCACTACAAGGTGTGCTGGCAGGTAGGCAGCCAGGGCTTGGCACCTGCTGCACAGATTTAGCTTTATTTACTAACTTCAACGTATCGGGTGCTACTCATGGCTACAACTGTGATGTTATATATGATAGCATTGAAGAGCAGCTCTATTATATCATGATGCCAGTCAATGACAGACTTGAACCCTCTACCATTTCAGTGAGGAATAGCTTACTAGTTAACATATGGGGACATGTTTTTAAAGGTATACACCAGGGTCTACACATACGGCACCTGGTGGCAAAAAAATGAAACTACCTAAAATCATGCTAAAAGCATATCTCCCTTATGCATATCATCTAACCCACCTTTACTAACCCTTTAAATGCCCCCCTATGACATTCTACACATCTTGTCACTGTTTTTCTCTGCTTTGAAAAGTTGTGCTCTAAGCTATTATAGGTGTTTAGACTGACTAGAAAATATTTGAATAGATCCCAAACTGTTTTTATTTATCAATGAATCACTTGTTTTTTGCTTGTAAAATGTATCTTTTGATCCTATGTACAGATGGCTAAGGTTTTGATTACAAAATGTTGGCTAATTTATTGTCTGTGTTGCGAAATGTAGAGAAAATAGCATTATTCTAATTTTGTGTTTTTTCTCTATATCAGTCGTGGCTCTTTGGTTTCACCTATGACTACTAATTTTCATGGATTGATTATCTTGCATGTAATCTCCCCCAAAGATCTGAGAAGTTTGGTTGAGATATTATGGGTCAATCTTTCAAAAACTTGAAAAACATTGAAAGAATAGGGGTTTATCCATACGCGGTCATATTTAAGGGTGTCCTATCTTCAAATGTCCATATATCAAAATCTAGCACTGTGAGGTATTGATTTCTTTGCTTCTATTACATCACTACATATCAAACTAATATAATCCCAAGTGATTAAGAGATATTATGGGTAGATCAGAATTGACTGAACCCTGGTGTATACCTTTAAGTGGCATCATCACCGAGCATATCCCACTCACAATTTTGTACTGTTCTAGTGTACTATGTGGTTAAGTGTGAGTGGTGAGAATGCCCCTTTAAGCCCCTTTCCTCTACCTTTTCTTACCATTCATGGTTACCTGAGGCAGGTGGAAGCCCCCCAGATAAGGCATGTTGGGGGGGGGGGGGGGGCATCTGTCTGTCACCTGACAATTAGACACCAGCTAAGTGGTCCCCGCTCAGGTGCTGACCACAGAGGGGACAGTTAAAAGGTAGAGGCCGACAATTAACACCTGCGGCCCTCCACGGCCGATGAAGACGGCGTAAAGTAGGCACTTTAAGTTGGGAGGTGTGGTAATTGATGCAGAAGTGTTATTGCGTGTCGGAATGTCGGCTCCTTTAAGGATTTAGAGGAAAAGTTGAACTCTTGCCATCGGCGTTTTGATATTGACATAAATCTAGCCTTGAATAGGGTACATCAAAACAACAATAAACATAATTGGCACATATCCCACATGAAAGCCCCTATTTCTCCTCTGTGAAACTCTCAAGGCCAAGGGCCTGTCTGTTACCTCTGTGAGCTGCTCAGCGCCTTGTGTGGGTGAGAAGTGAGCTGCTCTGTGTAACCACCCCATGTGGCTCTGCACGCCTCAACGCACCCTCACTCATGTTGACTCTGTGGCGCAATAGTCCACGAGCAGCTCACAAGTCGCTCAGAGTCACTCTAGGGAACCTGCTGCTGCGCGCTGCTGCGCATTATGCCTATCTTATTGGTCCATTGATCTGTCTAGGAATCAACCTACTTTTTACTGCTATGGCCTGCACAGGCTTTATACACATACAGTGTACAATGTGTGTCTATATACGTATTAATGTAGACAAGAAAGATCCATTGTGATCTGTATGTACCCGCTATGTATAAAGGTGTTGCTATAGAATGTAAAACCTGACTCTGGTGCCTCTACGAGCAGATCTGTGCAGTTCTACTGCAGAACTACTATACAAAGTAAACCTCACATATATTTGTGAATGGGACAGAGGAACCTTTGACAACGCTTTGAGCAGCGCAGGGAGAGTGTATCATGGTGCAGACAGTGTAGCCCCATGTCCACACCCTGTGAGCTGCTCGTAATGGGAGCAGTTCGTCTCGTCTCCTCGTTAACAAAGGTCACCTGGCCGGTCCCACCAACACCTAACTGCCACCTACCCTACTACACCATAACTCCCCGCAACCCACTCACCAACACACATACACATAGCTTCCTCCTGTAAGCCGGCCTGCTGGGGACTGGCAATGGGGTAGATGGGGCTGGGCCAATGCGCTGAGTAAGCAAAAGTGGATTTGGCCTCACTATCGGTAATCCTCCAGTGCAGATGTATGCGGGTGACCAAACATTAAGGTGGTCTATCTCAGGTACACTTGTGATGGTTAACTCCTGGTTAGTTTTATATCCAAGGTATATATCCACATAGCAGTGTTTAGTATCAGCTGTGCATCCCTCACCAATATCTACAGCGATATGCTGATATCTGGCTGGGGAATTTCAATATGGACAGCACTCCTCCACATATGGCCAATGATGCAGGTGTGTCAAAAAGTCCCCCGTCACTTGGGTTGACACCTGCATGACATCTACTACTTAGTGTCCATGGTTCAGCAAACATCCCATCCCACAATCCACCCTCTCGGCCCCCATCCTTAGCACTCGATTGGTCACTTTATGTGTTAAGGGTGGGAAAACCAGGTGTAGTAGTGTCCATATGGAGTGGCCAGGTAAGAGGACTGATCCCCTGTACAATGTGCTTACGGCCTGGAGGAGGAGGACAGGGGGTGGTGGTTGTCCAGGTGGGTGGAGGTGTCTGCAGGTAGGTCTAGGTAAGTGCGGGACTGGGCTTGCCGCCGCACCTGGAGGAGGGAGTGGAGGCGGCTGGTTACTGGTAGCTATTGATCCAGTATAGACCAGGACTGCCTGTCAGGCCGGCAACAAGGTGGCTTACTGACTATACCTTTAAGGGCCGCATAGTACTTTAATGTGCTACGTCCATGGTCGGCATGGTATATGAATGTAGTCCTGGCGAGTCTACTAGCGCTGCATTCATGCATCATACCAGCCTTTAGGGAGAGTACCAACCCCGCAGGGCTGGTATGATTCTTGCATGAAGCTCTAGCGTAAGAGCAATGGCATATGGTATTAATGCACCATGCGGCCATTAAAGGGCTATACCACCACCCACTTCCTCTCCTCCTCACACCCACCCTCCCTCCCCATCTCATCACCGACCATTCCCCCTGCCTCCCCCTCCCCCTACTAGCAGGCAGACTGACTGATATTGATCTGTATCGATTGATCAGTTGTCGATCCCACTCTGGCTGTTCCAAATGGGGCGTGTGTGTGTGAGGGCGGGGGGGGGGGGGGGGTGAGGGACGGGTAAAGGGAAGGGGGCTGTGAATTGGGGGTGATAACTATAATATGTACCCTGGAAGATGGCCAGACTGACTACAATACTATACCCGAGTCCTGAGAAGCTGGTTTTGCATTGATATCACCAAAATGAAGCGGGTGTGGGCTATTGGTACCGTGTCTACCGATCCGGAGAGGAGACATTTTTATCTCAGGGAGGCCTAAGGATCAGGTGTGGCTCTGAATATACCACTATTGTCTAACCTAGACATGTACAGTCCTCGTATTTTAATGGTGGTTAAGTCTGGTGGATGAAGGCCGCGAGAATAACTTATCAAACTATCTGCATATTGTGCCCCACATAAAGCAAGACTATCCTACGATTTAGTCAATTTCATGTAGAGAAAAGTGGCATCTCTGCAATGGCTAGTAACCCCAGCGCCCGTCCGCCACCACTGCCCCCTGTGCTGCCCCCTCATCCCTCTATCTAGGTAGGTGGCACTGTGATCAGGGGCTCACCTTCTGAGTGCCTGTCTGACATGTAGCATCTCAACCCCTAAAGGGTCCTATACAATATGCATTACCCCTCTCTGCCCCCATGCCAACCCCTTCCCAACTTGGTACCTACAAATGGCCAGTCCACAAACTCATGGTCACAAATAAAAACATGCCACATGCAAAGGACATTATTTACCACTAAAATACGATAGGAGTAATACTATACAATCGCAAATGGATAAACCACAGCTGCTCCACAGCTGACTAAGCGTCAGTTATTCTTACTCAAAGAAATCTTTTCATGACTTGGTTTGCCTACAGCAAAGTAGTTTGTACCATATATCAGAACTGTCTCAATCACTTGTCTGGGAAATGCTGGACGTACTTTAGGCCAAACGCCTGCCCCCCCCCCCCTCCTCGCCTCTACATGGGGCTACTGGTGGTCAGTGGTATACATATTGGCAACAACAACAGACTGCCGGCTGTGTTTGTGTTACATACTACTGTATACATGAGTGAGTGCATGTGGGCAGCTCACAGGACTGGGTCACACACTGAGCTACTCACCTGACCTTATATAGCTCACTTGACCTTATATAACTATTAACCCTTTAAAGGCCGCATCATGCATCATCCCTTTGGTGGCCATAAGCATATGTCGACCATACGCGACCTCCCATGTGTCGACATGATACATAAATGTAGCATCGGCGAGTTACTCGCCAGGTGTGTATTCATGCATCACGACGACCGAGGTCATAGTATATTAAAGGATCAATGGCAAACAGGGAGTATGCCTAGAGTAACATGATAGAGCAGCGTTTTGTTAGTGACGCCACACTAACCCATTTCTCTACAGCTATTAGAATGCCCTGCCTATCTCATAGTAATACCCGACTTAATGTACTGTATGAAGTATACGTGTGTTTCCTCACAGTGGTACATATAAGTAGGTTAGGCTCTGACAGAAAAAGGCTGCTATCACCCCCCCCCCCCCATTACCTGTGTATGGATTGTTACATTGTTGTCACGCCCACCCCAACAATGTACACTCTGTAAGTCGAACCCAACCCAGAAACCCTGACCCCAAATCCCACCCACCTGTCATAACCATAATATGCACCAGGAACACTTAACCTTGTCAGTGGCGAATTTGAAGTGCCCGTTTTTGGACAAAATGTAAATTTTCTGACATTAAATTTGGCTCTACGGTTGGGAAGGGATCCCCTCCCCCCCCCCCAATAACGCCCCCCACCCTTTTCTTTTCAAAATCCTCTATCCGCCACTCCCTTGTCGGCTACCCTCTTCCCACTACACCCACTCCCTCAATACTTACACCTGTAACCCCCCCCCCCCCCCCACACACACACACACTCTCTCCTCACCTGTTCTCCCATCTGACACCCCATCGCCCCACCCCTACCCACATCTACACCCCACCGCCCACCTTTACCCGGAGGTGCGTGAGGTAGGGCCGACTTTGATCGCAGACAAAAGGTGCTGGTTCGCCTTCTCGGCGGAAGCTAAAATCGATCGTATTAAGGTGGGTGGCAAGGGGTGTGCACAGATTCCTGCAAACATCGTCTCCTCACCTGGCCCTCGGCCCCAGCCGTAATCTACTCACCTCCCCTTCCATCCCCTGCCGCTGCTGCTGTGCCGCCCGTATACTCTCCACCTACTCCTCTCTGTCCTTCCACCTTCTCCTCTGTCACTCCTCCCCCTCACTCTCTGTCCCTACTATCCAAGCTCTCTGTCTAATCCAACAAGTCCTCCCTGTCCCTCCACCTACTCTTCTCTGTCCCTCCACCTACTCTTCTCTGGCCCTCCTTTCACGCATCTGTCTGATCCACCTACTCCTCTCTGTCCTTCTGGTATCACATCTATCTGTTGAGTCTACTCCTCTCTGTCCCTATTTTCACCTCCCTATGTTGTCCTCCTCTCTGTCTGCTTCACCTACTCCTCTCTGTCTGTTCCACCTACTCCTCCCTGTCCCTCCTCTCTGTCTGTTCCACTTACTCTTCTCTGTCCCTCCTTTCAAACATCTGTTTGTACACCTATTCCTCCCGTCTGTTCCATCTCTGCCCCTCCTATCCCACTTCTCTACCTGTTCCACCAGCTCTCCCACCTCTACCTGTTTCCTCCACGCTGTTTCCCTTACCTAGACTGTTATTGGGCGTTCTGTTCTCTGGTCGTCCAGTTAACATTTTCAGAGGGCCATTCTTACAGCTCACAACCTTTGCCTTTCTTGATATTCCTTCCCCACGCTTTCCCCCCGTCCACTGTCTCTTTTTACCACTATTCACCTCCCCCACCCCCTTATCTCCTTGTCATCCTCTCTTTTACTCTTCCTAACAATCAATACAAATTGAACATGGCAGAGATGAGGAGACTTGATACCACATCAAATTTTTACCACGCCCTCCCGCGGACTAGCTTTGCCAACCCCCTACCTGCCAGTTGGCTCTTCATGTTGTGACCGGAGTCAAAACTTCTACCTGACAGCAACTTCCCCCGACTCGAAACCCGAGATTCGCTAATTAGGCAAGGCTTGTATTCTAGTCGCCGATAATGGCTTTGGTGTTGGGTATGGGAGAGATGGGTAACTATAATTGTCAGTAAGAATGTAACGTGCTTTGACTTTTGGTGAATGAGGCAAGAGAAAGGTGTCAAACCCCCTATTTGTGTTGTGTTTGTTTTCAGTTTTATTGACAACATACACAATTAAACTTAACTGGAGATGGAGCTGGGGGAATCTTGCAAATAATATTTGTTTCAAATCAAGTTGCCTTCTATGATGCGTGGTTGCATGATTGAACCATTCAGTGTTCAATATGAGGAATTATCTCCTACCTCCCCCCCCCCCCCCGACCCCATCCCCACATCCAAATCAATACAAACACACACTATTATTTAAACCTACAAGCTTGGCGCCAGAACGCCTGCCGCTTGTTGCTGGCTGTGGCCCATGCTGTAGAGTGTGACTGGCCGGGTACAGGCGGCTGTCTGGGGGAGCAGCTCAGGGAGCAGCTCAGATTGATAGATGAGCAATAGGAAAACAGATTCTGGGGTCGGCGTGTGGGCACTGCTCATCAGGCTGCGCGCTGGTCGTTTATGGCAGCAGCCTCCTGCTCCCACCTCCTCAGCTCCGAGTGAGCAGGTCTCAGGCGCTCAACGAGCAGCTCAAACATGCTCCTGACCTAGATGAGCGTTTCCACTTGCAATATTTGCACCGATATTTGTTTCTTTTTTTCTGTTGATAAAAGTGGGTTCTAGCCAGTATTTAGCTTTACCCTTAGATTGCCAAAATTCTATAAGGCTCCCAATATGCTTCTACATGCTCCTTATAGATGTCGTTTTCAGGTTTTACTTCATACACTTTATTCTAGATTGTAACAATTGGCTCAATATCCACCTTCATGTCCCTCGTGTACCTAACTATGTCTAGACTCTCTTGGTAATTTTGTAGGCTATTACTAAATACGCTTTGTATTATCAATGGGCCTTTTTCCTTTCTAGTTTCATGATACTGGACAAATATTTTAGCAACCAGAACATACACAGGCATCACCATTGTATCTATCTATAGAGGCCTTTGTGAATACACGGCCGCATATGGGAGGGCATGTGAAAGGCCTAGACCTATACATGTTCCTAGACATGACATGGCTTACACGTGATGGTATGGTATGGGACGTCAGCCTATCATGTGTACTGATACCCTCGCAGCTGAGCAGATGTCAGCCTCCAATAGGTCTCATAGCAAGAAGCTACTAGTACAAATTCTTGCTCATAGTGCAAAGCATGCGTATCACAGGTAATACCATGAAAAACAAGCCAGGGGTAAGGGCTGTCCATGATATTGATTGGCTCAGTTTCCGAATTCAAAGAGAATTACTTGACAAAAATCATTAAATCCATTCAGATCTTATTGACATGTCAAAATACTATATACTGTATACTGTATATATACCTTAATATGAGTGATGATAATATTGGCCCAAGCATGACTGGTATTTCGGCAAAAAGCATATTACGATGGCTTATTGCTGTATTTTATGATATGCACGTATATAGAAATGCAGGGGAATATCATCACGTTGCATGATACCTGTAGAGTAGACCAGACATGAGCAGCTCTGAGCAGCATGCATGCTGAGTAAGTAAGTGAGTGAGTGACTCAGGGCTGGGGCAGGCAGCACCACCAGCCACTCAACACAGGGACAACAACAGCTCTCATGGCTGAGCTACTCTATCAAGCTGATAAATGTAGCCCTCTTAGCTATAGGTCTGCTGTCAGCCCTACCACCCACCTGCCATCATAGGCATACAATAGCTATAGATAACCAAACATAACAGGATCACCAAGGACAATGGTGGCCGGATATAACCCTTTGGGGATATCATGGCCATGTTCGGGTATCGTAGTATACTGGTAGTATGTGTGGTAATACCTCCTGTGTATGTCTACATGGGTTCAGGAGTGTACACCTATGTTGACATGGTAGCTGCATGTATCAGATAACCGCAACAACTGCACATAATGTGGCCATAATGTATATCCGGAATAGCTGAATCTACCCTCAGAGTGTAAATCACCTGTTTGACGCCGACCATGGTCTATATTACAAGCATTATTCTGGTTGTATTCTGGTTGTATTCCGGGGCAGAATCCTGATGCCAGAAACCTCCAGGTTGACGAATAAACCAGTGGTATGTGTGGGCTTAATTCAGGGGTCTTCCACTCATTTGGTATCCTGACCTCCTGCACCCCATCACAGGACTAGGCACAGGAGATCCTCTGGGTCTCCCTGTTGGTCTTATGAGTCACCAACCAGTATTTTTGGGTTGTGGGTTAAGAGTATTTTAAATCAATTTTGTGATATTCATCTGAAGAATCCAGATTTAGAGATTGCGAAAGCCCTCGTCTTCCTCCATGGACGCGTACTCCAGGCGGACATAATCCTCGTGTAAGTGGGACTCCCTCCAGGGCCGGCAGTAGTGAGTGCACCATAGCAGGGACAGGTAATAACAGTCCATTTTGTGGTCCATCCCCAGTAACCCAACTCACCCGACAGACACTGCTAACAATTAAGCCACAACCCAGACGTTTTAAATAACTTAACTCTAAGGGGTTATGGGGCTTGAGAATAGCCTTTCGCACTAGCCAAATCACAGCGTCGGTCAGTTATCCAAATATTGACGATGAGTATTTATTTGTAATAAAACTGCGCCCGGCGTTATGCCTCACAAATGAAACTACGCGGACTGTGAGTTTTGCTGTAGATATTCAAAATTATTTCGCTTATTTCCTGGCAGTAACTGTAGTCACTGACATGCCTAACCTACGGTGAGCTCCCTGCTGGAGTCTAACCGCTCACCGTACCTGCCTCACCCTGGAGTCTGAGGCACCTGGAGTGGAGCTCACCTTGATGGTGAATTATTCACACAGGTGTGACTGAGGTAGGTAGATACCTGTACATGCACACAGCACTAGACGCATCCTGGTCCCAGATCTCCAGGTGTGGTGATGTCACCACAGTGGTGGGCGGCCACCGAGGTGACTGAGGCTGGTGGCAGATGGAGTACAAAGCTACACAGGTACTTCTTGGTAGAATACAAGACTTATAATACACTACCAATGTTCAGTCACCTCTCGTATTTCTATAGTTAATTGAAGCAGTGGGTGGTGTCAGTGTGGGTGGTCAATTTTAATATGTAGTCATTCAATTATACGTGTATATAATAAGTCATTCAATTATACGTGTATATAATACTCTTCTTTACTAACCAACCACCTTTCCACAAATCTTGGATCATGCATGTGTGAAACACATCGGGTCTAGGAGTAGAAACCAGAGCGTTTTCCCTCTCCATCTGAAGCGCTCAAGCACCCAGTGGAAACGTATAAATGCCAGCAGTACTGCTGGGGTTTGAGTTGTGCAGAAAAACGACGAGTAGATAAATAGGTAGACTCGTACAACAATAGCACTGACGTCCTTATCTAGTCCAATACTTTATTGATAATGACTCCAGATATTTTGCTGGTAATAAATCCAAATGGGAGCTAAGTAGTGTTTCCAGTCTGGCCGAGTAATCCATCGGCCTTGTCCTTAAATGTATTCTCCTGGATGGCCGAGTAGTCCAGTACAGCAGTCGACGTGTCTGCCTCTTGTCCACTAGACTAAACTGTGTACATAACGGTGTGGTGTGAAGATGTGGGACAGGTGTCTAACAAACAGCATCCTCCTGCTGCCCCTCCCTCCTCCAGCTCATGAGCAACTCACCTGCCACAGGTAACTCCTCCCGCTACTCCCACTCACTCCTCCAGGTAGGGCTTCGACTCCCCTCCTCCCCTCACCTCACCTCCCTCCACCAGTACCTTTTATGATGCTCCGAGATCTCCTGCACCTAGGTAGCAGTTTCCTCCAGAGAGTGGCCAGTCAGTGAGACATGGACAGAGAGCTGGGTTTGGTCTGGGTAGTTGGGTAGCGTTAGTGGTACGGGGAGCATGTATGTGGCAGGGCTGGGCGGACTGATCTGCGGGCCGCACCTCGCCTTGGTGTGGCTTTCCCCTTCACTTTGCCGCGATGAGCAGCTCATGGGTCTCCAGTGGCGCCGCGTGGTGAGCAGCACATGACTTGCTCCTCCAGCACTGGGATGAAGCATGCTGCAACCTGTGCAAATAGGTGTCCAGCTTTTTGTATAGACTACCATACAGATCTGAATTAGCTGTACAAGTCACACGAGATATTGAGGTCATTTACTGTAAGCTAGGCCACATTTAGAAGGGATAGAACATTGGCATAATGTTTGAGGCTGATTTTCTACAATGCCGCACTAAAAATGCAAAGACAAAAGAAATTTCCAAAGGGCAATTCCCAAACGTGGCTATTTCATTGGTCCTCACCGTGGACCACGTGATGTATCACATGACCGTCACTAGGGGACCCAGTGTAGACCGGAAGGTCTGTGCCCCACACCGGATGTAGGTCTGGCAGCACCGGCTCTTATCGCCGTGCCCTCTGGCGGCGCTAACTGAGGCGACAGGACGACCACGTGACTTACCTGAAAATCAATAGCGGGTGGGGAGATGGGGATTCTCGATCTTTCCATCGATCTTTAGCGATTTATAACTTATGTATTCCGAGATTATTTTGCTCACTTATAATTTAGTTAGTTTCCCCAACATTAATTCTATGGATGATTAATTGTTATGAATTGTCTATCAATCGTTACTGAACATTTGCCTTGTGTTCAATGTGTTTTCAATGTTTACGTTGGCAACCAATCAGCATCAAGTTCGCTGGTACCCAAAGTAATCAGTGACATTCTCACCAGGGGCTAATGACTTGCCGCACACCAGCGACACAGGGTCATGTGACCTAATAGGCTGGTGCCCGGCCTCTAACACCCTGCCGTGTCAACTTCCCACCGGGGACCAGCCACTGCGCCCCGCGCGCCGCCTGGCGTCCAACACGTGCACTATTAGCCAAATGTCGTCTGCTGCCAGAGCGACTTTTGCTTGTCAGTGACCAGCGAACCCACGTAGGGGCTGGGATGTTGTCACTCACTTTGATTTGTGGTTGCCTAGCAAAATCCGCGTAAACTAAAAATACAATATTCATCTGTTTATAAGTATGACTGCAATTCGTGAATTGGAGCCAAACATAATATATGAGGCCACTACTTGTAATTTGACACACCATTGTGCTTACCGTTACTTCCCATATGAGACTTACAGCCTCAAAATTACCCCCCCCCTCCCGTTAAATGTAACAATATTTCTCTTTAGCGGCTTCGCCAAATACATTGTACTCCAGTATATTGAGTATGAGTGTGCCGGTTTGGCGTGCCATACCAGGCCACACTATGGTCTAGACACAGGGTCACACAAAGCGGCCTGGGGCTGGCGGCCACCAGGAAGCCAGGCATGGCTGTGGACGGTGGCTTCTAACCCCGTGCTCGCCGTTTAATTTGGGTAGAGGAATTGGGGAACCGCCCTTTTCAGCCGCTCTGTACATTTACTCTTGTTCAGTTAGTTAGAAAGCAGGTTTAGCCTACCTGAAGGTCACAGCTACTACGCCCCCCCCCCCCACACACACACACATACCCAGGAGACCTTCCTGGTATGGTGGATTTTGTTGAGGCAGGTCAGAAGAACAATGGTATTTAGTTCTACCATTAGCATTGGGTACTATTGGGATCTAATTGTAATAATGTCTTTTATATTGCTGTCGGTATTGCTGTCTCCCGTCCAATTTTCTACTCACAATTCGATGGATATAGTTTGAATCACAGAATCGAATTCAAGCAAGGCAGTTGGCAAGGCAGAATGCCAAGACACTGTAATAGCTGATATGCTGTATTGATACCTCTAAAAAAAGGTCAAACTGAAATTCCCCAACTCAGTGATCTAGTGCTGGGTGCCATTTTTTTAATATTCGTTTTATGATTTACATTTTCCCTGACTATCCATGACTTTCCCGGACCTGTTGGAACCCTCAGCTATTTATGTAAATAGAGCTTGCTCATGTCCGCTAGATAATTGGTGCTGCATCGACTACACGTAACATGTGCGTTGCTTTGGACATATTGCAGGGTGGGAGAGACACCATTCCCTTTTGCTACCCAGGCCTTAGGCCTGTACGTCATAAATCAGTGCGTGACAAACAGTCCATGGCCCATAGGGAGCAATGAGGCTTTGTGGTTCCTCATTGCTTTTCTATCCTGTCCGAACTGGCAGACAGATTAGACCAGGCAGCCACCAACACTTTTTGCCCTAATTCCCTGCCCTGTCCCATTCTCCCCCTCTCCAAAGGTCACATCACATCCACTCAAGGTCACCGCCAAGCGCCGGACATCCGGGGTCTTCAGCCAACCCACTCTCCAAACAGATGTTCCCTCTCTTGACTGTCTTCTGGTCCATTCCGTTACCAATTGACCTGGAGAAGAAGATTGTGTTTGGAGCTAGCAAAGTGGTCCCAGTGAGATCTCTAGTTCACCCACTGAGTCTTTACATCCTTCGGTCAGAAAATGCTTTTGGTGCTGTGGCCGCCAATCAAGGCTATTGTCACACAGGGTCAATATTTTGCAATGACACTATCCTTCCATTCTCTTGAAACAAGTAGTCGGTGTTGAGTATGTAGTGAGATGCGATACCTCTTGCCCAACACTAGGCCTATATATATCAGCAGTTTCTTTAAAATGTAAGTATGTATGGAGAATACTACACGTGCTGACCAAAAGGCTGACCCATGGGGTTCAACTGGAACTTTCCTATTCAGAGGAGGGGGGGGGGTGGAATAGGCTTATATGGGAGATCCTGTTATCATTGCCCCCTCCCCCCCCCCCCCCATTTCCTACACCACTGAGGTTAATGTTGTAACCAGGTCGTCATGTATTTTTCATTAGTATATGCTGTCATTGAAAATTAGCTGCAGTGCAGGGGGTAAAATCTAGGTGGGCCGTAAAAAAGTCTGGCCATAATGAGTTCACAGTCAGGGGGCTCGCCAGCTCTACTATATAGATGTAGATATCAAAACCAGAGGGTCTTCTTTTTCAGAGCGAGATCTGAGATCTGATTGATCACAAATACATATAGGGAGTCTCCATTATATCACAATTGCCCTGCTACTGCAACAAACTGCTCTTCCTTTAAGTTAGACAACCTGTAAGAATAATACCTCCACAATATAATATTCCCTGTGAAAAGGCGGGTAACCCCCAAGGCACAACCTAAAGCAATGAAAAATGAATCCCGCCTATTCAATTTGTGAAATGTAATTTAGCGCTCCGGGGGAGGGGGGGCCTGTGAGAGCATGATTAAAAAGGTTGAATTGGAAACATGAGTCCAAGTGTGTTACATCTCCGGGCCGATAAGGGAAGTACTGCAGTGTCGAGCGGCATGCTACCGATCTGATCGATTGGTCCTGTCTGGTGCATCGTCTGGTAGGCCAAGGGAGATACGTGGTAATTACCAATACCCAGGTGCATTCAAACTACGATTAACAATACCATCGCCACTGTACAAGAGGTCTATCGCGATATGTGTATTTTGGGCGCAGTCTGTTTAGAGACCTATATGTCTTATATGTATTTTGGGCGCAGTCTTCATAGAGATCTATATATGTCTATAGTGAGCAATGACTACATGTATATTGTCAATCGCTGTAAACACACCATTGATGGAACCAACACATCATATATACTACTAGTATATATGGGGAGGCAGTTTATTGACGTAGGTGTATCTACAAACTGCCTAAAAAGGTATCAATAGTTTGTGTTCGTAAAGAGCTCACTCTACCCGACATGTAATGCACACCTTTATTAAACTGATAGAGGCCTGGATCGACCATACACCTAGCAGCCATAGCCCGCTGCATGTGGCCCAGGTAATATCTGCCACTGCCTCCCTCCCATGACTGCCAAGGGACTAAACCCTGGAGGAGGTTGCCATGGAGACACCGCTGGGCATGAGGGAGTAGTCCCTGGGAGCTGGATGGCAGTGTCTGGTCCTTCCTCCATGGTGTAAAGGCAATGTAGCCATACAGAGTGACCGTGTCTAGTCCTTTAAGGAGCGCATAATGCGTTGATGTGTTGTGTCCTTGATTGTCATGATACATGGATACTATACACTAGGGATATGCGCTTTCAAGGCTTTGGACGTGTATCAGCTTAATATGGTCGGCATGATGCAAGGTAACTCGCCAGGGCTGCATTTGTGCATCATGACGATAAAGGGGCTAGGCTGCATTGTGCGGAAGAAGTAGTGGAAGGGATATATTCCAATGGTCATTGCATACACCCTATCACTAACACCCTTCAAGGACCTTTCTACACTAGTCCTCACCCCTCCTAGTGACAGCCCACCCAGCGTACCCTTGAGGGGTGAGCCAAGGCATAAAACATACCCCCATCATCCGCCCTCCTTAGATTGCTGTCAACGACATGGGAGCCTTTTTATGTGGCCGTGTCATTATCTTTATTGTTTTTGTTATTGGGTCTCCAGGGGGCAACCTGTAGACAGGATCGTGTTGTCAGGTTGTCATGGCAACCAGTCACACCTGTCATGATAACATCACCCCCACCCCCTAGTGGCCGGAAACGGAAGCTCAGCAGTAAGTTCCCCATGGTCACGTGACCTGTGGGAGGGAGAGGTTGACATGGCATGAGGGTATGGGGGCGTCACTACACCAAAGGTCATCTCACCAACAAAGGTCATTGACAACTCTGAATGTCGTCTTTGACATGGCCTCGGTCAAACATTGGACTCAGTCGGACGTGGAGGAGCTTGATGAGGTGACTTGTCCCTTTAACGACTGGCAGCGGGCGATATGAGAGTAACACGAGTACTAATTCACCCAAATCATCTGAAGCCGCTGATTGAGATGTAGCGATCTAGAGTGGACATTTTCCCCAATAGATAATTGCGTGGGTTTTTCTTTTTGTTTGTTTGGTAATTTAACATCTGATTGGATCATAAGAAGTAATCCAGACTAGAGAGTCGATTCTACCGACGTCAGAATCAACTCTCCACTTCTTTTATCTCGTGGGTTACGTCTTAGATGCTCTCTAATCATGGAACTTAATTAATCCCTATGGAGGAGATCCTTTTACCTGACACTGCTCTTCCATTATTCGGCAGGATGCAGGGCAGAGATGCTGACTATGCAAAACTCTTTTATTGTCTTTATATTCACACTAAATTGCTTATGCAAACCAGGAGCGGCAATCAGCCTAATAATTAAACCTTTAAGGGCCACCTGCTGCTTTAATGTGTTATTACTTGGTCGTCATGATGCATGAATGCAGCCCGGGTGAGTCTTTTCACCATGGCTGCATTCAGGCATCATGGCGACCCTTTGGCCTTAAGCACTGTATTAACGCCATAGGGTCTGCATGATGATTGAATGCAGCCATGCATCATGATGACAAAGGGTATACGTACTGCATTAATGCACTATGCGCTAAAGGGTTAAATCGCCCATCCCTAGACTCATATGGCCGTTATTCCATCAACATTACCATGCCATCATCGCCCCCCCCCCAAACATTAAGCCTCGCAATCATTTTGTGACGTCATCCTACCTGTTGTCAAACCGCCATGCTTATTTCCGGGTCCGGTCTGACCTCCCCCCCCCCCCGCCCCCCTCTGACTGTGTTTCACTCCGGCTCCGCCGTATGATAGCCAGGTCAAGCACGTTAGTGGTCCTGACCTCCAGGGTCAAAGGGTTGAAGGTCATGGTAGTGAATATAGCGGAGACTTCTGGGGATGGGCTGTAAAGTAAACAGCTTGTGTTGTGGGCTGTGGGCTGGTGGGCTGTGGAGATTGGAGACAGGGTGTGGCTCGTGCCAGGCTTGCGGCAGGCTGGATTTGTGGGAGGCATTAAGGTGGCAATGGGGCTGTGGGAGCCTGAGGCCACATGTCCTCGGTGACCTTTCCACTCAGGCTGAAAGAGGAGCTCCGGGCAGAGCAAGCCCCCATGGGCGATTATCCAACTCTGCAGAAAGGGACCCACTTTAATATGGGTATCACGGTGCCAGTTGTATTATACTGGTTTCTTAGAAACTGAAGGTAGTGGAGACTGAGTTCAGGTGCATACTGATCGTGTGTGTAAAAGATGCGTGGTATTCAACACAAACACTGTCTCCTGAATGATCACAACACTGTGAGAATTAGCTTCATTGAGTAGGTTGGGTGAGGTTGGGTCTAAAAGTACGAGTAGCAGCCTTATACCTACATGGTGGTGTGCCAGTGGGTATACTACACAATGTGTATTATGCAGAAAGACATGGTCTCACGACTCAACTGCTGTTATTTCACTTCAGGCTTGAAACCAGCCATAGAAGAAGTCCAATGGTGAGCAGGAGGGGTGGGGTGGGGGTTATGTCATACGTTTTTTCTAGACGGTGTTATGACAGGTAAGTGGTAATAATTGGCTTTCTTAACCGCCTTCTGTTTCCTGCTTTTTTTTGTAAAAACATGTCACGACTTTCCCATCGCCCTTTACATGTTTGTCTACTCGCTGGGTGCTCATTGTTTTCTTTCATTGATCTCACACTTGTCCTCTCGGGAATCGCTAAGCGGTGGTTTAGAATAAAATCATGAATCTCAATGCTCAATTCCATTCTACACGTCCACACACCTACCTGTCTCCTCTTGACACTGAAAACCTCACAAACAAACAAACATTCACGCTACCAATTATTGTTAGAATTTAGATATTTCCATGTTATATCTACATGCATTGTCCGACACGTATATATTTATATTTTGTTCCATCTGGTAAGATGGTAATGTGTTACCCTTAGCCGTCTACCTCATATTTGTTATGCTTTACACAATTGGATTTTAATGTTTTTTCCAGAATTTCCAGCTGTAACGAAGGTGCTTCTGCAAACATGGCATACATACTATAGAGAGAAATGGCACCGACCACCTAGGTCAATTGCCTCTCTGTGCGGGGACGGCCATCTTTATCCACATGGGAATAATGTGTTTTAAATTATGCTGTTGGATTTATACTATGACATGGATGCCTCTGCTAGAGATTTGGACCCTGGAGAGAGGTATTCTGATCAATCCTCTGCTCAACACATGGCATCGTGAAGGAACTGCGACTCGGTGCTGCCCCCTAGTATGGACAGCTCGTATGGATACAGCTAACATGGGTGGGCATCTGGTGGCATATATGAGAACTGAATTGCCTCTGGAATGACTTTAAGGAGTAAAGCATTTGCCCTTAAGTAAGGAACTCTAGTAAGCAACAGTGGTATAAAGAAGAGAAAGTTGCACTTATTTGGTATTGCGCTGTACATAGTAGATGAAATCGTGAACATTGAGATTATGGTATGGGATGAGATGAACATGTGATGGATGAACATTGAAAATGGCAATCCGAACATGCTGAGAAATGTTTTGTAGGAAATCAGAATGAGTTTTCTGTATCAAAATGAATTATGAGAAAAACACACAAGACTAATCTAATACATCGTGACTTGAATCGATGAACGTCTCTACAGTCGACATGCAATGCAACTTTAAGACTGAAACTGGAAATAATTAATTAAAGTGGTGTTATTGTGAAACACCCCTGACAGGGCACGCGAAAATAAAAAGGACATGACACAACTAGTATTAAATGGTGAGCACTAAAACTAAAACTGACACTATAAAGGAACAAGCAGTTCAAACTGTACAAACACACCTAAATACTGTAAACCTTACTGCTACACACTCACTAGCTGACACCAACTTACTTGGAAGTGCCGAGGGTCCCAGCTCTGTAAGATACAACGGATAGGGTTAGTGAGGGTGACAGCTCAGAATAGGGGAACAAGACCCCTTCCACCAAAAGCGGCAGCAAGGAGATAATTTCACACATTTGATATAAACAGACCGCCGTTTTCCCGCTCCTAGAGTCATCGTTCACAGATCTGGAAATATATGCAGCACTGAAAATGTGATTTCTGAAGGAGTGGTCTCAAATGGTCTTTTAACGAATTACAACATCTTTATAGTTGTTTCATCACAAGTATGTATCTACCCCAAGCAAGCTTTCATCCAACCCTTATAGTTACTGTATCAGAACTGTTCAACAGTTTTATGTAGGCCTGCATGGGTAGGCTCTTGACAGCCAGGTCAATGGATACATGTACTAACTCAGTGGTGTTGGCTAAGCAACTACATGATGAGACCTACGTGTGGTGTTTGCCAGCTTTTTACAACTGGTGGTGCCATCGTTTGATCAAGGGCACATCAAATACTCGCAAAACTATTCTGTTATAAGAAATGACACCACTGAGCTGCATACCTCTTACTATGGATACGGACATCTTTAGGCAAGGGTGGCTAATGTATGATACGTCATGCTACAGAGTTTGAGTCTATACTAAGACTGTGTTAGAAGAATGAATTGATGCCTCTCCGATAGGATTTGATCCTCTCAGAGACGGATATTGCTTCCCCTGTTTCCCTCAGAATGGCCCAAAACCAGAGAGGTGCCGCCATCTTCCAGAGACAGGGGGTACTGCCGCTTGGTTGTTAGGTGGCAGCACCTGTTAGGGACACAGGAAGTGCTGACTGAAGCATGCTGGGTACTCACAGCACCTGTCCTACCAGGGGGTGCAGCGGCAGCGGCATTCAGGTTGACGGAGACTAGCAGGGGGTGTGGGGCCTGCTTCCTGGTTAGACTTGAAACAGTCCCCAGGTCTATTCAGTTGTCAGGCTCTTATCTTCCTGGATAGACTTGAAACAGTCCCCATCATGTCAATTCCGTTATCAGGCTCTTATTTCCATGGTGAGACTTGAAACAGTCCCCATATTTATTCAGTTATCAGGCTTTAGTTAAACTTAACCAGTTAAATATCTATTCAGTGCCCATTCTCTTTTTTTCCAAAGTATACTTGAAACAGTGCACATTTAAGGGAGTGGTCATTTTTTAACAACAGGGGGGGTGGTGGATTTGGGGGGGGGACCAAAAAAATTTGGACCCCTTGAAGGGGGGGACCAAAAAAATTTGGACCCCTCTTGAGGGGGGGACCAAAAAACTTACACCCCCTTTTAGCGGAAAAGCCCGCGCATTACTATAGCTCAAAGGGTTTAGCCGCGCTCAATTTCAACCTGCTGGAGGGGGGGACCAAAAAGATTTCGACCCCTCTCGCGGGGGGGACCAACAATTTTTCGACCCGCTCGCGCGGAAATCCACCGACCCCCCCTGTTGTTAAAAAATGACCACTCCCTAAGAGGGGTTCTTCACACATGCCTCTCTGGCAGTGGTGGCAGCGGTAACGGTGCCCCTATAGCACTTCCTCCAGTTATAGCCATGTGTGGGGCTGGTGCAGAGCTGGTGCAGCCAGTGGAAGCTGGGGGTGCCTAGATTAGAAGGCTGAGCAGGGACGCTAGTAGTGGAGACTGCGGCCGGTGTGTGTGGGGAGTCAAGCAGGGGCCTGGATCCAGACCTTGACCCTGGCCTCTGGGGGTCAAACCCAGAATGGTAATGGCCCTTCCTTGTCTACGCACTCAGTACCAGACGTTTATACCCTGCCTGGCTGGTTTTATTGTGTTGTGATGTGCTCGAAGGGATTGGCCAAAGTGAGATTAAGGTCAGGACGTATTGGCCCTATTGAGGCGTCGCCTGAAGCAGAGGTTCATTTCTGTTCTGCCCCTACTGCCCTATGTGTATACTACTTACATTACCATTGCCATATGCTACTTATATTACTATTGATATATACTACTTACATCGCCATGTTTATGCAAGGGATAGGCAGTGGGTTTTTTTTGCTGATTTGGTGGGCACAAGGCTGTCCAGGGATATGCAGATTACCCATGGACATAGTACCCATTATGGTATCCCGTATGAGCGCCACTTAACGCAGCGACATTTTAAATGGCAAACACACTTGGTATGACCCTTGGTCCCTATTTATATGGGCACCGCTCACATAGGAGGAATAGTGATGTGTGTCCGCCCTTTGCTGTATGCTACTCACATTACCGTTGCATTACATGCATTTAGCCATCCACAATTGAGGTAATTTAATTTGATTCATTTCCATTGTATGATGCTGGCGCTTTGAGCGGACCACAAGATAAAGGAACCCCGGGTACCCCCCCCCCCGGTCCACCATAATGGCAGTTCACTGTCTCGTGTACGAGCAGGACCTTCCCGGTCATTGCCCTGATTAAATAACGGGGATTAAATACACTGCTGGCGTAGACAGAGCAGGGGACCGGTGATGAAAATACCCCCGCTCCTTTACAGACGAATAACTATTGCTGTAGAATTCGACCTGGTTATAGGAGTCACATGAGTTTCTTGTCATTTTAAGCGAGGAAGTTGGGTGGGGTGGGGGGTGAGGAAAATTAAATGCATGACAAGGGGTCCATAGGTGTAGATAGTGGGCCCTCCAACCTGCTGATAAAACTGCTGCTGCTGCTGCCGCCGTGCTCAAGCCTCTTGGTACGGGTACTGTTCTACTGCTGCCCCCGTGTGTCTACACGCGGAACTAGCGTCCATCAAGGCACCCCCTGGGGGTACCTCCAGACACTAAAATATAGAGAGCAGCTCGCATATCACCAGACTAACTCAGATGTGCTCAGGCTTCTGTTGTGTGCAGTTCTGACTATGATATAGACAACGTCTAAATTGTCTATTTCTGGTAATCTGACGACGAGGTAGTTGTTTCTTAGTAACGTGTATATTATGCTTTAAACATTGGCTTATGCGAGCTAACACAGACACATGGATATAATGGATTTGAATAGAAAGTAGTGTCTCAGTGAATTCTTATTGGAATGGCCTGACACCCCTGCTCCCACATTTCCCATCTACCACTAACATTGGAGTCTAAAAGTGGAGGTTAGATTTAATCCTGCCTGTCATATTCAAGGAACCTTTTTTTTTTTTTCTTTTTTTTTTTGGGGGGGGGGGGGGTGTATTTCTGGAGCTGGGCAGTGGTTCTTGTTGTTGACCTTGAGGTGGCAGAGACTGCTGTGGTGAGTGAGTCAGGTAGCTGCAGGTGGATAGGTGTTGGTGTCTGTGTGAATCATGCACCCACTGGAGGAGGACCAGCATCTCTATGACACCCACCTGGAGCAGGGACTAAACATCAGTAGCACGTCGGCCAACCTGAGTCACCACATTTTGGTTTGTTTAACCCTTCAAGGGCCGCATAGTGCCTTAATGCGTACTATGACCTTTGCCGTTATGATGTATGATGCACAATGGTTATAAGTCGTTGCAATATATATGTTGCACTATCTGCATCCCTTTTGTGTAGTATAATGTTACACTAAATGTGTAGTACACATACAGTACATGTTGCACTGCCTACATGTGTCACATACTACACTACCTACATGTCTTAGATGTGTCACTGGTTGCACTACCTACATGCCCTACATGTGTCACTGGTTGCACTACCTCCATGTCTTCATGTGTCACAGGTTGTACTACCTCCATGCCCTACATGTGTCACAGGTTGTACTACCTCCATGCCACACATACAGTATATGTTACACTACCTACATACCCTACATGTGTCACTGGTTGCACTACCTACATGCCCTACATGTGTCACAGATTGTACTACCTCCATGCCCTACATGTGTCACAGGTTGTACTACCTCCATGCCCCACATACAGAATATGTTACACTGTCTCCATGCCCTACATTTGTCACATGTTGTACTTCCTCCATGCCCCACATACAGAACATGTTACACTGCCTGCATGCCCTACATGTGTCACAGGTTGCACTACCTTCATGCCCTACATGTGTCACAGGTTGTTCTACCTCCATGCCCTACATGTGTCACAGATTACACTACCTACATGTCCTACATGTGTCACAGGTTGTACTACCTACATGCCCAACATGTGCCACAGATTGTACTACCTCCTTGCCCCAAATACAGTACATATTACACTACCTCCATGCCCTACATGTGTCACAGGTTGTACTACCTCCATGCCCCACATACAGTACATGTTACACTACCTCCATGCCCTACATGTGTCACAGATTACACTACCTCCATGCCCTACATGTGTCACAGGTTGTACTACCTCCATGCCCCACATACAGTACATGTTGCACTGCCCCTTCAGCCATGCACGTAATCTACACGTGCCTACGGCTACAGCGTGTAGGTAGATAACACGTGGTGTACCTGGGGACCCTTCTGCTCATCAGGCTGTGCTGGCACTGTGCCAAGCCTCACCTCCTTCTAGTACAAACATGACCTAAAAGGTAGCAGGGGTGCAGGGGGAGGGTGACCTGGTGCATCTATAAATCACAAGAGGTTTGCAGAGGCTGCGGCTGCTGGGGATGTAAGGGTAAAACACCTTTAGTGCCTGTACCAGGCCCACCACTAAAGGAAGCCGCTCGTTCCGACCGATAAGCTTATCGTCGGTTTCTATTCAGTGGAAATGTAATTATTCCCTCTGTGTGATTGGGTAATATTGGTGGCACTCAAGATGTTAGTTTATAGAGATGGGATTTAGTGATTAATTGGAGGATCTAATCTTGACTTTTTTTGTAATAGAATTTATTTTATATTTCAGACCTTTATAATCCAGTCAGGTAAACTCGTATTGCTGATATACCGGTAGTTGTTCTGTGTATTCTAGACCATTTGTAGCTGATGCTATGCATGGGTATTTATAACAGTACAACCTCTGCCAGAAATAGTGACGGGTGAGATGGAAAAAATCAGGGAGTGACATTTGTAAATGCTCTTGATATTTTCTGACCTTAATTGACAATTCCTCTCTGTTATAAATATCACCTTTTTTTCAAAATATCCTGACCGCTCAAAACCTCATGAATGACACTGCACTGGTGGTGGTGGCAGCCCTATCCCATGGTACCCAGCCTCGTACATGTTGCAGAATCCCCTCCTTATTGGGTAACTTCAGTGTAACCGAAATAACCCAATCTGGTGGCAGCGGCTGATCGGATTTGTGGCTGGCGTCAACCAGGGGCCGATCCTCAGCCTCACACCACCAGTACCCAATATCCCTGTGGGTAACGGCCTTACACCGTTACTGGGCGTCAATCCTGCTGCCTGCCTGTCTGTCAGTCTTGGTCTCACTCCTGCTGTTATCAAATGCTGGAGGTCTGCACCCAGATGTATAGTCTTAACCCTTTATGGGCCGCATGCTGCTTTAATGTGATGTGTTCCTGGTTGTCATGATACATGGCTAGCAATTGTGATCATACTGGGTTGATACACTGCCAGAAGTCTGCATGATCTTTGAATGTAGTCCTGGCGAGTTACTCGCTAGGGAAGCAGTGAGTGGTACTTTAAGTTTCTTAAAAGAATCTTCTCCTTTTGTTCATTTCCGACAGACACAATACCTGATCGTATTTGCATGATTTTCCGATTGGAAAACTTCAATTTAATATTCGTTACAAAGTAATAAATGGACAGACAATATGAAGATGTTTTATTTGCATCTGAGAACTGAGATAGGGACCTATAGTTTCTTTTACCATACGTCGAATGTGTTTTGCATTTCTGATTTTCTCAATTTGTAAATTTCAGTTTTCAATATCGAAACCAGTATGATAATACCATAGCTATGATATATGGACTGAGATTGTATTTCTCCATTCCCTGAAAGATTTACCCCCAGAATGCGGCGTGTGCGGAATTGTTATGGCCATTTTAACAGCAAATAATAATAATCCATGTTGAATTCATGACGGGAATTGTGAAATTGTTTTAATCAAAATTGTCACAAATTTGGGAAACAATTTCAGGCTGGGCTTAGTTTTGTTAGTCGCAGTAAGCTTATCCTAAACAAATCGCCCCATATTGATATCTCAATGCTGGCCCATGCTTACAACTGGGGTTTATCAGTAAAGTGAATGGGCTGTTCCAGCTCTGCTTGTTTAGTCATGAATGTTTGATCTTTAGGATTACATGGGATAACGATCAGGGTTGTGGGCTCAGTTTATAAGGGTCAATGTTGGAGGAGTAGGGGTGGTGGGAGTGAGAAGTAGGGGGAGGGGGGCTAGAGCTGAGGGATCATCAGCTTCCCCATCCCCCCCCGCTCCCCACCCAGGCCACTATAACACAACGTACAATCAGCATGACACAGTAAAACCTAGTCCGTGTTATGGGCCTATTGTGTGCCAACCAGTGCTTAGAGAACTCGGGCCTGCTATACTATATAGTCATAATTATGTAGGCCACGCTAGGGGCCCACCCCTTCACGCGAGGGCTCCATAAGAACGTACATTCCTGGCCTAGAGCCAACGACTAATGTAAACCAGGGTCGGATTGTGATGGCTGCATGCTAAGGTTTACAGACGCTATGTCCACTAGTATCCATTGCACAGGAAGTCTTATGAATGGGGGATGCGGGGAATTTTCTTATAATCATATTTCGATCTGTTGACACCACAGCTCCCCCTCCTCTATAATAGGAGCCTGGGTCTAACACATATCTTACCTAGAATAGTCCAGAGGGTTCTCAACAGACTACCATAACAAGCTATATAACAAATTTCACAGTAAAAGCCTGACATCTCAAAAGCGTTAATTAACTATTGTGCAAGCAATAGAATTTTAACTTAAATAGCTATGTTCAATATTGACCATCTAACAATATTGAACATAAACACTGAATATTGTAACTCCAATATTGGTGATCAAATTTATTTTGATATATGATTATCATTTGAGAAATCTGGGTCTGCCCATGAGCGTAATGGCCCGAATTTCTATACTGCCCCTCCAGCAAGAGTCGGAGGAGAGCAAAGGTCGGTACTATGGAACTTATATATGGGGAGGTGGGGGTTGGAGATAAGACATTAGACAAGGGGTGTTTTCAATACAAAGGCATTTTAATACAGTGTCAACTGTATATCCACCCTCAGACACCCTCCCCACCATAAAGACTCAAGTCTCACCCCTCTGGTAGCTAACAGGGGTGAGAGGCTACCTTTTGTCTTGTTGCGAGGTGACAGGCAGTTGTCATGGTGACGCCATGGTAACGAGGCCCACGCATGCGCCGTCACGTCGCCGTCAGCGTCTCCATTCTCCACATGTCGTCTGCCGCAGACGGCAACATTGGCGCGCTTTTATTTAGACGTAAACACCCTGCCTACAGCCTTAACCCTTGCTGAGCACATATCGGGTACCCAGCCAGACCTTCTGTGCTTTAACATTGAGGCGCGTTTACATTGAATATGCCAATAACGCTTATCGTGTGTACCCCAACTTTGATGATTACATTGTTTTTGTTACAAGGGTAGTTTGACATTCCCCCGAAAGATGTGAACTCCTCTGCAGGGTTTGCCTTGGCACTATGAAGGTGCCTGTGGTGAGATAATACCTTTAGCATTGATTCTGGGGTCCATACGTCTACAGAGCGTCTTATTCAGCGCCGACTCTGCTGTAAGTGATAGGTAAGCCGTAAATCCACCCTGCTAGATGCACCTGCAGGCCGTCGCAGTGGGACAGGGCAGGGGTGGTCAGGGGTGCAACTAGGTAAGCCGTTTAACCCTCTAAGGGCTGCGTAATACTTTAATGTGCTATGCCCTTTGACGTCATGATGCATAAATTCGAGCAACTATTGTCGACCCTACGAGGCTGATGTACGCAAAAAGGATCGGTATTACGTTCAGGTATCATGACGACAAAGGGAAAATATGCGGAAAATATGTGGGATAGAATAGGACAGGGGAGGACAGTACAGTTATTTTCTGTATGACAGAAAGGACAGAGCATCCGATAGTGCAGACAAAAGTATAGAGGGGGGTGGGGACAAATAACCCAATACTTAACACATTTACTTCTATATGGATTTGGGTATAAATGAGCAGATAAGAAATGGGGTGGGGAGATGGGTTTACTGGGTGCGTGGCTGTTACAGGTAGGAGCAGGGGGTTTAACCCTTTACGGACCGCATAGTGATTTAAAGTGCTACATTGTATATCCATTGAAGTCATGATATAACCATGGCCAGTAATTCGCCAGTGCTGCATTAACGCATTATGTCGACCCTATGCGGTTGATATACTCTCGTAGGGTCCGCAGGATGCACGAATGCAGCCCTGGCGAGTTAATCACCAGGGCGGCATTCATGCATCATGAAGACATAGGGCATAGTGCACTAAAGTGCTATGTGGCCCTTAAGGGGTTATATTAACGGGTGAGTTGCATAGGGGTGATGTCCCTGATCAATACCAAGTACAATGCTCACCATAATGCATCCTCGGTACATGGACGGCAACAGACACCCAACTGTCTACCTTTGCTTCTATATAATGTGGTACATGGGTGATAGGGTGTGTTTTGGTACGTGAGGGTTAGCACTCTATGTGTTTGATGAGAAGAGCACGAATGATCCTTGATTCAATGTACAGTATATGATAATGAAGCCACTACATTTACACTACTTTAAGCGGTCGGTATCTCATCATTCCTGCCTCCATGTCTGCATACCAGCGTGCCTACCCTTACCCCCTCATCCCATTCATACATGAATACCCCGAACAGACGTCCCCAAACCCATTGTTGTCCCAGCCCATCGTCCTCCAGGGCAATCCCTGGAGGCCGGTTGGGATTAGGGTGTGAGGAGGGGTGAGGTGCAGCCCTTTGACAGTGGGCGGCATGCTCCTATTGACACATCCTCCTGGTGATGTATTCTACACTAGGCAGCCCCTGGAGAATGGAGACACGCCATGGGACAGCTCTACTGTATTGTATTACTATGTCTGCCAGCTATAGTAACATCTTTAACCAAGGGCAGGGTATACTGCTATAGACTAGGGTCTTCAATCAAGGGCAGGGTATACTGCTATAGAGTAGGGTCTTTAATCAGGGGCAGGGGTATACTGCAGGGTATCCTACTATAGAGTAGGGTCTTCAATCAGGGGCAGGGTATACTGATATATAGTATCATTTCCAATCAAGGACAGGATACCCTGGTGTATAAGGTGTGGTACACCATCTTCAAATCACATTGAAAAATATATTTAAATGCTATATGTGTAGCTACAGTAGGAATTCTGATACTGCCCAATCTAAATAGGGAGCAATTCCGGAATTGCCCTGCGCAGTTCCGGAATTGTCCCAGAGCAGTTCCGGAATTGAGCTGGTTCTGATTCTGCGCCTGACATATATAGTATCATCTTTAATCAAGAGTCTATAGTATACTTTCCATCTTCCATGCATTTTATTATTATTTATTTCAGTATATAATGAGGATTAGATGCTGAACCAATGCTAAGGAATAACCGAGTACATCATACATTCGTGATTTTCAGTCCAACAGCTTAATGTGCTGCTTCAGTTATGTAGCATTGCCACCTCCTTCCTACATGTTTCTTGTCTGTGGGCTATTTTTTTAAGACAAGTTTATTGGGTCCTGGTTACATGTTCAAAATATTGTTCGACCACATCAATAACCAAGGCGATGAGTGGAGCTTCTCGTCGCACTATTTACATTATACCTATATCTTCAAACAGTATATTCGGCTCCATAACTGAATAACAGTATGAATAACGGACATTGATACAATTTCCCGAGGGAAATACGAATTAAATTATATCAGAGGGATATCAACACAAGAACCCACTTTAAGGGCCACATGATGTTTTAATGTGTTGTGTCCTTCGTTATCACGATGCATCTATGCAGGGCTGCATTCATGCATCATGCTGCTCTTCCAGGAGGGTATCAACCGCATAGGGTCGACGCCATGCTTGAATGCAGCCCTGGCGAGGGCTGTATTCATGCATCATGACGACAAACGTGGATTTTGTATTGACATTCGTTCTGGACACTTGTGGAGACACATTCACTCATTCATTCATGCAATTGTTACAGGGTGCCAGTTCCCCACCCTGACTGGTTACATTGTGGTCGAACAGTTAAACTGATACGTGTAACCAGGATAAAATAAAACCGTTTCAAATTTTATTTTTTTTAAATGGATATGCCGTTAGAGGGTTAACTCTGTTTAACTGCCACTGATCAGCATCCCAACGCTAAAGTAAACTGCACGCATTGCATGATGTACATTGTGCAAGGTAGGGCCTACAGTACTGTAAACCCAACTATAATAAAGAACCCAAGCCCTGCTATTCCCACCACACACCATCAACTAACACAACCCCACAATCCCCTCCCCTCCACCCTCCTATTAGACGCCCCCACCCACCCAGTTCTCCCCCTCTAACGTTAGACGCGAGTGAAACCCCATGTTAAACCAGGCCCTCTGCCGGATGGAACTCCACTTGATTCCATTATCCACAGAAAAGAAAGGGAGTGGAAGACAAAGAGAGCGACAAATCAATAATGGTTTTATGATCCCCCACCCGTTTCAACCTTCTTTAGATGCACACACGAGTGTAAACGCCTTTCTGACTCGTCTCTTCATGCACGTGGTATAAAACCATGCGTGCTCGGCGAACCTTCCTCTGCAAGCTTGACGCTCAAGGAAGGGGCCGGTAATTAAATCAATTAACCACCATGATTTAGCATCACATGGAAATGCTTTAGGACTTGAGACCTAGCCAACGCATTAGCTCCCATACCACAATAGATGGAATTGTATTGGATTTATGTCCTACGTGTGCAGAACATGAAACAGACATTATGCATGCATGTACTATGTAGAGCCATATGAAGCATTGTAAATGAATCCCATCGGCTGTATAACCTCTCTGCAAAATCTGCTGGCTATATATAACCCTTTAAGGACCGCAGAGTGGTTTAATGCATTATCCCCTTTTAAAATCGCCATGCGTTCTTGAATTCAGCAGTAACCTACCAGAGCTTCAAACATCGAGCATAATGCGGACCCTATATGGATGATGCACTCCCGAATGGTCGGCATGATGCAGGAATGCATTCATGCATCATGACGACAATGGGCATAGTGCATCCTAAATTCCACTCTCAAGTATCGCACTGTGTGTGGTACATGTATAACGCTCTATGTGCACTGCCATAATAGGCTACAGATATGACGGTGAAAGGAGATTTAGTGGAGACGGGTTAGGGGTTTCGGAAGCTGCGTTCCTCAATAAATCCATAGTGCCATTGACCTGTCAGAGACTGATGCAGTGCCTATTATAGGGGTCTCTATTATGTTCACACAGACGGTGGTACCACATGCACGCAGTGTGGAACCACCCACAAAGGTTAGCGTGGAATAGGAGACAGGCAGGCAGGCAGGACGGGAGGGATTGAGCGAGGATGAGAGGAAGGGAGGGAGGGACTGAGGGCTCGGAGGGTTCTTATATTTGAAGAGTGCCAGTTCTACATCTCTATTACATAACAATATTTGATCGGTGAGTGCATTAGACATTAATTGGTGTATGGGGTACTGTATACAGTTTTAGATTGGGCACATAATGAATAGTCTATATTCAACTATCTGGATTACCATGTGGTCAGGTGTGAATTCATATATGATGGGCATGTAATAAATAGTCCCTATTTTACTATACGGATTCCATGTGGTCAGTTAAGATCACAATTGGAGAGAGAACACTCTTTTACATGGGGACACCCAACTTCAGAAAGCGTCATCATTTAACACATCAGTGGCACCAGCATCCAGGATGACTACAGAGGGGTGTGGTACAATAGTAGCAAGAGTGGTGTAGTGGTATAGTCGGAGTAGCCTGGTGACACCAGTGTATAGTGGAGAGAGGCCGGCTCCTCTGACAGTCTCCTCCCCCTGTGAGGCTGCAGGCTAGGTAGTACATGGAGGTAGGTAGAGAGGCGTGTTGGCTGCTGCTGGTGGGCGGCGAGCTGCTCACGGTATGCAGCATGTTACTGTATTGAGCGCCTCGGCCAGGCACCTCCCACAACCAGCAGCAGCAGCAGCAGCAGCACTACCCACTCACATTAGACTGGACACACGTCTCCATTTTAGTGTGTGAAATGTAATTTTAAGTTCTTTTTTTTTTTAAACCTTTTTTTCCCATTTTGAGGATTTTTAATCGTTTTTTGGTGCTAAGTGGTGTTCGGGGTATTGTAACAACCAGGATGGATAATTATGTTTCTCATCTCGATGACATTATGTTTTAATAGGACTTAAAGGACTTGAGCATCTATCATCATCTATCTGGCCATTAAAACCAAACATATCCATGCCATAATCATGTATGTACACTAGTAAATGGATGTACTCTGGGGATTTACACTACCGCCTAATATGCTTGCACTGGGTCCCTAAACGAAGCCATAATCTTACACGAACCTATGCCTAAGGGAATGCCATTTGCTAGCAGCAACAGCATTCCTGAGGGCAACAGCACCAGAGAGCGAGCTTTTCGATTCAGGCTTGACTACTTTTTGCTGACATAGCAGGGATTTTCTCTTTGGGGTATTTCTGTGATCAAAAGGCAGAGAGATATGTTTCTGTGTCAATGATTACATGGCGGAGGGCTCTGGAGGCGCTGGCTTCTAGAGCAGCTCAGACTCTGTGTAGAGCCCCTGGAACTGCTCGTGGAGCTGCTCATCCTAATGAAAGGGCAGCAGCTGCTCTGAGTAGATATAAGTATCTCAGCTATAGACCTACACAGCAAGGTATGGTGACCTTTCAGTTGAGTTTCTTTAGCCCATTAACTTCAAGGGACACATAGTGCTTTCATGGGTCAATTTACTATGCACTTTATCATCTGACATGATGCATGGATACAGTCCTGGCGAGTTACTCGTTAGGGCTAGGTTCACGCGTCATGACGATAATTGAGTATAATGAATCAACGCCTCAAGTGTTATCAACTCAACACACTGCCATTCGATTTGAATATATCAAATGCAAGATAATTGTCTTAACTTAAGACTGTTTTCAAGCACGTGTATAAGGTGACATATTCAGCTAAGACAACGTAGCTTTTCTTGTGGTATATGTTTTTAGTGAGCAGTATGATTATATCATGACTAAGGGGGTCTCCAGGACTCGCCATAAGGAGTCACCTCTAACGGGTGCCTTAATTGAATTACAGTATATATATTCATACATACTTTTTTTGTGTCAAAAGATAACAATTACAAGCCTGATCTAAATATGACATCCAGCCAAATCTAATGAGGATTTTCTTTTGTTTTAAGAAACCATGGATCTGTCTCTACGATTCCCTGATGCCATCAAAGAACAATGACCGCGACTATCGTCTAAGAGATAATTTCTTTTAAATCATTAAATTTTTTCAAAGAACAATATAATTGTGTATCCCTGTATTTAACCTTCCGCGTGTTGTTGCAGAAGTGAGCTAGCCGAGTTAAACGTTATTGATTCCAAGGAGTCTACGTTTGTTGGGGATTGACCTTAGCCCTTTGAGGGCCACATAGTGCCTCTGACCGTGGTCATCATGATGCACGAATGCAGACCGGGTCAGTAACTCAGCAGTGCAGCATTCAAGCATCATGCTGCCGACCCTATAAGTCCAATACATTCCCGAAAGGTCTGGAGGATGCATGACTGCAAGCAGACTCGTGACGAAGAAGGACATAACACATTTAAGCAGCAATGCAGCCCTTAAAGGGCTGAGGCTCTATTTTTACTGGGATGTGTTACTTGTAGGGGCTGTAGTTGTACTTATCTGTCAGGGCCATACTGGAAGAGGCCAAAGTATCCTACTGGTGTATACCATGAGGGTGGAGTGACTCCCAGTCACTGTAACTTACCTACAAACAGAGGAAAGAGACACACCATTAGACACATATATAAAGCTGGATTCTTATTAACAATACAAATAAATGGTTTATTTTAGTTTTCCCTAGTTTAATCTAGTATTGATGATTCAGAGTAGGCCTTATTCGTACGATGGCTGTTGATTCCTGGCCGTTATTCACCGAAAGTTATGAATTCACAAAGTGTTGGTAATTACTAAACATGTAAGTAAAGTGCACTCTGTGATGTAGTCTATGTGTAAGCATACTGTAGTGATAGAACAAAGTACTGACCAGGATCAGTGTTACTCAAGTACTACGTCAAGGAGTGACAGCATACTGCTAACTATGGTACAGCTTCAATGTAGTATGTGGGGTTATAATGCCCGCTCCTGTTTTAGCTCTCCACCCTCCTACACCACCCCACTGTGTCACCCATACATTTTTCACCATCTCCTTCTCTTGTCAGCCTCTGGTTCAATGTACGGTATAAAATATACACAGCTATAAATATATTCTCTCGTGATAGATGGGTTTACTACATCGGCCACGTTCGTGTCCTTTGCTACCAAAGCCACTATTCTTTTTCAATCAATGAGAATCCAGGGTACAATATCCTATCATGAGAAGGTTGGCAGTAGGTTACATATACAGAACATAGCAACAGCTGACTGAGGCCCAAGTGCAACAGGCATCCTGTTCATTTTCGATATTCACCAGCCATAACGGACCTCTATCATATGGACATCCACCCCACTCCCGTCTACCACCACCCCTCAAACCGGGCACCCTCACAACAGCCCACCCCCCCCCCTCACACCAACCCGATCAGACACCCACCAGTCAGTAGTATATGACACAGGGCCTATTTCACACACCAGTCAGTAGTATATGACACAGGGCCTACACTTCCCACCAGTCAGAAGTCTATGACACAGGGCCTACTTCACACACCAGTCACTAGTATATAACAAAGGGCCTACACTACCCACCAGTCAGAAGTCTATGACACAGGGCCTACTTCACACACCAGTCACTAGTATATAACAAAAGGCCTACACTACCCACCAGTCAGAAGTCTATGACACAGGGCCTACATCACCCACCAGTCAGTGGTATATGACACAGGGCCTACACCACCCACCAGTCAGTGGTATATGACACAGGGCCTACACCACCCACCAGTCAGTGGTATATGACACAGGGCCTACACTACCCACCAGTCAGTAGTATATGACACAGGGCCTACACTACCCACCAGTCAGTAGTATATGACATGGGCCTAAACCACCCACCAGCCAGTAGTATATGACATGGGCCTACACCACCCACCAGCCAGTAGTATATGACATGGGCCTACACCACCCACCAGCCAGTAGTATATGACACAGGGCCTACACCACACACCAGTCAGTAGTATATGACACAGGGCCTACACTACCCACCAGTCAGTAGTATATGGCACAGGGCCTACACCACACACCAGTCAGTAGTATATGACACAGGGCCTACACCACCCACCAGTCAGTAGTATATGACATGGGCCTACACCACCCACCAGCCAGTAGTATATGACATGGGCCTACACCACACACCAGTCAGTAGTATATGACATGGGCCTACACCACACACCAGTCAGGGCCTACAACACACCGTATGGCGGCAGTATGTGGTACTTCACACCAGTCAGCAGTATATAGAGGGAGGTGGACGCAGGCTTCTCCCTTATCTCCTCAGATAACATGGGGCCGATTTTCCTCCCTGTTAAGAAGCCCTGTTCTGCACACTGCCACCCTGATGCCCCTCTCCACATCCCTCCTCCATGCTCACCACCCTGGCACAGGCAGCGCTGGTGCCTGGTGAGTCTCTAGCTGCTGGTGTAGGGGAGGCTGGGGACCAGTGAGGTTGATGGGGACAGTGTGGTGTGGAGGTGGTGGTAGATGGGGATAACCTGTAGCTATATGTGTAATATGGCACCGGGGGACGAGGAGTGTCTAACGGTCTATGTGGTTTAGTCGGTTTAGTTTAAATGTTGCTGATATTCAACTGACAGAGGCACTGTTATATGCATTATGCGATACTGACTGAAGACCACTATCTGACGTCTGAGAGCATGTCCATGTGTGTGCACAAGGGGAGTGATATAGGAGGCTATCAGGTTTTAGGGTTATTATGCCATGATACGTGTCCTAGATAACGGAATGCATGCGTCTGTCATCCATGGTCCTCTATTCTGTTAAACATGGCGTATGTCAAACCAACCGATTCAAGAGCCATTGCATTATCGAGGCATTGCTACTAGGTTTCGCCCATGTTGTAAAAATCAAATCAAGAAATGTGCGGAAACATCACAATTTATTGTACAAAGATGGATTAAAGAAATAATTAAATAGGAAGGCATACTTTTAAGCCTATTGATGTTGCCAGCTGCCTATTGGAGTCTGTCCCGATATACTACCGTAAAACCTAGCGTGGAAGCCGAGTCTTGTACTCAAATCAGAATACCAGAGCGATTTATAAAATTTACTCACAGTATGCGTGCGGATTATACAAGTGTTTTTAAACATTTATATTAAAGCACAAAAGTGACCAAAATTAGACCCCAAGTGCAGCTTAATATCCTCAAACTTAGGTGTGCCTTATACGCGAGAATTTACGGCCAGTGTAATTTCTGGAGGGTAGCACATGGCCTCTGCAGCCAGCCGTCAGCTGCTGCAGACATGCTTCAGTCTCAAACAGCAGCAATGGCCGCCACTCAATGCTCTACAAAGGGACATCTCCCACAAATGTCACGACCTTTAAGCCCGGCCCCTACAGCTGGCTACAAGGACGTTCAGCAGACTACTACCGGCACACTGCTTGACCCCAACTCAGGTCTGCTCACCTAGATATGTATATATCAGTGGTGGAATGCAGATCTATGGAGCTCGCACCCCCACCTGACTTTGGGGAGGATTCGATTTTTTTAATGTAAAATTTGGCCTAAAATTTGTTAAGGAAAGATTCAACGTGCACTCCCCTTTTCAAAATCCTGGATCCGACACAATGTGTGTAACAGATCAGGATGGAATATATAGCGGTATAATAAATGCATGGTTATTTAGTCAGTATATGTTTGCACGGATTGTGCGTTTTGTTATGCAGATGGGGTCTGGGCGCCAGCTCTGACAGATTGAGATGTTCTAGGCTTCAGTAGAGGTTTAGTGAATTACCATAGGTCTGCGGCTCATGAATTAATGCAGCTTTGACCCATGTTAATTCCATGAGGGGTCGGCCTGCCAGAGATTCTCCTCAGGGATGGTGTAACAGGTTCTAGGGCTGTGAGTACACCCGACAGTAGAGACATTGCCAGCATCCTTGAGTAGCAGTTACAGAGAGAGTACCACAACTGTGGTCCCCAATGTTGACCACTAACCCTTTATGGCCAGCATAGTGTTTAATATACTATCTGCGTGTTTGCCATGATGCATTGGGAGTGTATCAAATGTGCAGTTGATGACAACAAAGGGCTTACTGCATTAAAGCACTCTGTGGTCCTTAAAGGGTACAATAGGGTTGTGGACACCCTGAGGCACGCCATCAGCTATCTACACCTCCCCAGGGGCTGACTAAGATTACCTCCACAGTCCAGCCCAGGGATGGGGGGGGGGGGGTGAATGGTGATGTCACCCCCATCCCATCCTTGGTTTGCCATTAATTATAAACAATAAGTGCCACAACATGGTCTAGGCATTGGAAATCGCGAATTAAATAGGTTATTAAAAGATATTTGGATATTTATGGCCTGTGCACACTCTGAATTCCCAAACACATGTATGTGGATATATTAGTTTGGATGTGTCTTGCCTTGAATGAAATTAAACATTGAAATCATGTGAGTGAGTTAGTAATGGTTATTTAACGCCATTTCGACAGCTTAGATCATATTCATGAAAATCAGTGTTAGAACCTTCAATAATAAACATCTCTACTACAACTACTATCAAATTCATTATCTCATTCAGATCTTTTTCATATTTAGAATGGATGGCTTATATCCCTCTGCATAAATGATGCTTTCCTTTCACTTGCTTTTGACTCTGCTAGAGCTTCTGACGGATTCCCTGTTTTTTGTGGGCGTTTTTTTTCTACTCTCGTCTTTCCTCTTGTTGAGTTAAAGGTACAAAGGCGGTGGTAGGCTTTATTTAGCACAAAACAGAAGCATCTGACGCCCTTTATACTCGAGACCTAAGCAAAAAGGGGTTGTCAGTCTTGGTGGAGGAGGGATGGGGTATAGTGATAAGTGTGTGCCCTGGGGTGCCGTTGGAATTGAGGTTGGATAGGGAGGGGTTTATGTTGGAGTGGAGGAGAGAGGGTTACAGATGAGGGCTGGTGTAGGGGTATACGGGAATAGCGCATCCTGGTACCTCAGGTAGTCGGGGGCTAAACCACCATCTCCTTATCAGGCTAATCCCCTCCCCTCACACCTAGAACAAAGGTGCTAATAAGAAATTCACACATAATGCACTGCTCTGGAGTCGGGGGCCTAACCAGAGTGCATTGCTTGGAGTCAAGATGGCGGCCCCCATAGCCTAATGCGCTAGTGCCCTTATAGGGTGATGGAGGTGTATGGCTCCGCATGGAAGCCTTGTGGAATATTCCGACCTCACATTCATAACACGACTGGTTTACAACCAGTGTATATATTATGCAACATATATGCACCAATTATGAATGGTATGATTATTAATATTTACTTATAAGTATGCAAAGCAACTTATCTTTGGCATTAAAAGAGAATGCAGCACTTACTTTCGCGGGACTAAAAATTATTTTTAATTTATCAATAGAACAAACTCTGTGCAGTGAAACTTTGTTATAAGGAACTCTGATATAAGGAGACCTTGCTTATAAGGAGCAGATTTGTGTGGTCCCGATTTTTCCCTATACATTTATATAGTAAGAAAACTCTCTTAGAAGGAGGTGTTTCTACCTTAACCTCTGATATAAGGAGGTAATTTTGGCTCATTTCCTTATTTCGTACATGCAAACCTTACCCAGGGAAGTCATTTCTCAGGACTACAGTCACATACTGCTTAAAATTGCCCACTGCCCCATCCCATAGAGGTAGGGAGAATACATTTGTAGCTTCCCTAGGGAGGAAGGGAGATCAAAAGCTCCATGAAGGGGATCTAGAAGGGGGTTTGACTTGAAATAATGCACACACCCATCTGAACTGTATTCAAATCAAGTCTATATTAAGGGTATAAGAGACACATGTAGGGAGTGTTCTGTTGCTGGACCTTTATAAGGCTGACCTTGCTTGTAAGGAGACCTTGCTTATAAGGAGCAAATTACACTGGTCCCAAGGTCCTCCTTATAACGAAGTTTTACTGTATTTAATTTATTCTGCCAAATCAAGAGTGTTGATGTCCATTTTTTAGTATTTATAACGACATATGCACAATTATATATGCACATGCAGTAATGCTATATTTACGAGGGTTCGGTAGACTAGTAGTGCTATACAGAATCTATAAATCGTTCATATCTACAAGCTTTGATGTTCTACTCCCAAAGTGTGACAGCAGATTGTGTAAAATTGTGTAACTAGGCCTGTTCATGTAACGCCCTGTGGACACATTGTGGCCACATCCGTTTAGACACGCGCCCAATTAATGAATAGATCATGCTACCCCAGAGACCACCCGGCGGTGGCCGCCTAGGGCAGACTGAGGGGGTGATGGCAGGGTGGGAGGGGTGGGAGCCGAGCAGCTGGCGTTTAGTACCAGCTCAATGAGCAACTAAGGGAGCAACTCTAAAGCTAGGAACCCTTACACACTATGTTGGTGAGCATGTACCGTAGCTGTGTTGTGGAAACATAATATGTGGATAAATACATTTTTTAAGAGATTTTAAAATTATGGTTTAAGAGATGAGAATTAATATTGATGAAGATTTTATTTCCTATATTGACCATACGCCATGTTTTCCTTCATCTCTCATTATTAAAACATGCATGTTATTCTTTGTGCATCACTTCACTTTTGTCTGTTTCCCATGGATTTCAGGAGACATTTGGTATAGCTATAGGGGAACATCGGGGTTGGAGACACAGATGTCCTCCTTATCGACATTTAGGTAAGCTTGTATACAATGACAATAGGCGGTTATAATGCATGGGCAACTGTGAAAAGAAGACACAATAATACTTGCCCAGGAGGAGGAATATGTGGATGGTAGTGTGTATTGTGATTTGCTATTGGAGCCTATACAGATAATTCAAATTTACGGTCATTTGGCTTTTGAGACCCCAGGATATTTTGATCCATGCCCCCTGTAGAGAATCCCTGAAGGATTCATTGCTGAGCAATGCATACACCGTATTCGACGTAATAAGCGCCCCCCTCCCCCAGCTTTTTGAAGCATTTTTAGACTAGAACAAAGGGTCAAATTTCGCGACTTCAGCGACATTTAAACTCTTGAGTACTAAAAACGTCATAAAAACAATTTTATAAGCACCCTGGGCGCTTATTACGTCGAATACGGTATACATGTTTTTTTTTGTTAAAGCTGCAGTTGAATTTACATGTATACCGTGTATATAAATCATTGTTAGCAAATCATACATGAACTGAATATAAATACCAAAATTGCCGTGCATTAAGCACAACACCATAAAGAATGTCAGCTGGAGATATAGGCAATAGCCTCCCTAATGTCAGGGGACTACAGGCATTCCTTGCCACCAAAGTCTCTGAGCAGCATCACTTCCGGGAACTCTCCAGCGAAAAAGGCTGGATTAGTGCCACCTGATCCTCCCTCCTCGCCGTCAACAAGGGAGAGTTCCTTTGGCTGCCCGGGGCTGGGTAAATCCATGGCCTAGTTGCTAAGTCCCCTGCACAGTCCACCTATCACCAGCTGAGGGCAGCGATTGATTGCTTCCTTCCTTCTTCTTCTTCTAACAAGTGGCAAACACCATTTCTCCTACAAAAATCCAAATTTCCCACTCCAAAATGACTTTTCATCGGATTTCTTTCGGAAATCATGGTTTGATCGTCGGAAATGAGTCATGAAAGTGGGTTCCATGGAAAAAAAGAAGAGGGTAAATTCACCAATGAGGTCACTGATGTTGGGATCTTTTTTACACACCCACCCCTTCTCAGTGAACACTCCAGTCTCACATTTGTACAGGTTTTTTTTAAATATTTTAAAAACCATATGACAAAGTATACCCTTTCATTAAGGCCTTGACACAGCACCCAGGCAGCCTTTTTAATGCTGGCATGTGTCAACGTACACAAACTGTAAACCTAACCCGAAACCCTAGTGATGGATCGGATGTTTCCTATGTGGTGCACCAAAGCGGGCTTTACAGGGAAAGTCCATAATCAAATCACTACTATGTCAGTCTATATTAATACACGTTGTGACTCCGCTCCATAGGCCTATACCAAAAGGGGCAGGACAGTTGGGACCGTCCTATTCCCTTCGCTTGAGGAATGTCCCACACTATAAACATTAGGCCTTCGAATATATATATTTTTCATTATACATTTCCTAAAATATGGCAACTTCTTCAATATTGCTAGATAGGTGACATCGGCAATACTGCCACAATGTCAACTTTGAATATAATTATTGTAAGTAACATTACTAAAAGGTTTTCATAGCTCTACTTCATTTTCCAGTATAATATAGTCTACTTCATGTGGTCGTCATTAAATAGCATGTCACATTTTAAGCGCCATGCTCCATCTATAAAGGAAGTGAGCAGTATACAGACAGGGTGCAGATTGACTGAGCGGGTCTGAGCAGTTCTTCACCGGTCAGTGCCCTATATCCCTTTAATGGCCACATAGTACTTTAAGGTATTGTGTCCTTAATATTCACAATGATGAATGACTGCAGCCCTGGCTAGTAAATCGTCGGTTCTGCAATCCAGCATCATGCTGGCTATTCGGGAATGTATCAACCCCGTAGGTTCGGCATGATACATACATGCAGCACTAGGGAGTCACTCACCAGGGCTGCAGGCATACAAGCACGATGTCGACAAAAGGGCTACCACAGTATGCGGCCGTTAAAGGTATATGGCCGTCCACTGAGTTGCTCCCCCTGTTGATGACCTGCTCCTCAGGCCGTCTTTACACGGCCCCTTTTATGAGCAGGTCGGGTGCTTGAGGTGGCCGTAATGAGGGTGTCCAGGCCCGCTAGCCGTGTGAGAGTAGGGCTCGGGGAGGCACAGGGTGATGACCATTCAGTGGGCTTTAAGGTCTGCGCCTTTCTAACCAAGTATTGACTAATTGGCATGCAACAAACGGAGAGCAGTTCAGGACTAGATCATCATTCAAGTAGAGAAGCCTTTATACCGGTGTGTTGGCCATATCATAGATAAACGTGACAATCTGATATCTGGAATAGCGGGTATTTTAGAAACCAGAATATGATTAATAAGAGGCAGAATATTTCACCCATGACTATTCAATTTGGAACAGATATTGGTTCTGATATATTGATGATTTATATATTAATATTATTAGTAAGACCCTTAAGCCTCCTGACACAATAGAACAGCACCAACACATTCATTCCCTCTATAGCAGCGGTTCCTTGCGGTGGATTATGAAGAACGTGGAAGGTCGGGACGTAAAGAAGATACACATGTGGGATATGACAATAGGATACAGGTGGGATTTGACAATAGGATCCAGGAGGGGTCTAACAATAGGCATGGCTGTATTGGGGTCTAAAGGTGAGCTGAATACGCATGGGGTTGTATAAAAGCTGACACGATGCCAACATGTTTATGGAGGAGGCCCTGGTGGGTAGGATTGGGGTGAGGTGGCAGATGGGCACCATGACAACGCTGTCAGCTGGGTATGGGTTGGGGTGGGGAAGGAAAAGAAGGCAGATAATGAAGGTGTCTGAGGGGCAGATTGCTGACTGTGGTTGGGGGCCTGCTGTTGGTGACAGCCACCATGATGCCGGCTAGCAGAGAGAGCTGCAGTAGCACAAGACATCCTGGTATGTCCATAATGGCCAGTCATGCTGTCAGCTTTCTAACAGTGAAAGAATTTTTCAATTCCTCCAAATAGATGTCAAGTTAGAGCCATATTTATATTGTCTTTAAAATTAAAAGAATTCAAATCAATTTTGTAACTTCTTAAACAACAATACAATCGTTATCAGCTAGCTTCATTTAGTATTTAAAATGACATTGTATATATGGCTTGCGGGAGAGAAAAATGGCCAGCGTAAGGTTCCAAGATGCATGCTACTTTGGTTGGCGTTTTGAAAATGTTTTCAACAGCATTGAGTACATTCTTACTGTAGTGCACAGCAGTATTACCACTATAAAATATAGTACACTAATACATAGTATGCTGCTGTATAACCCCTATTGGTATTGCATACATTAAGTATTACCACTAGTACACGCAGCACTATTACCATACAGCTGCTGTGTAACCACTAGTAAATACCTGAGTAATACCACTACTGGTAATACACACAGCAGTAAATACACGAGTAATACCACTACCGGTAATACACACAGCAGTAAATACAAAATACACAAGTATTACCACTACCGGTAATACATACAGCAGTAAATACATGAGTAATACCACTACCGGTAATACACACAGCAGTATTACAAATAGCTCACAGCAGTATTTGGAGTAGCAGGGGTGGGGGCTGCAGGAGTAGAACCATAGCACATAGAGCAGTGTTTGAGGTAAAGGTGGGGAGTCATTGGTGGCTGGGAACTACACCAAACCGCTCTCGGGCATCAAATAACCCCCTCTCCCCAATCACAGTCTGTTTAATAAGGCGCCTCAATACAACCGTCCGCCCGCCCGCTGCCCCTGCTGGCCCGGCCACTGTTTGCCCTGGCCCGCAGCCCGGGATCGTATGGTTGTTGAAGACGGGGTGGGGCTAGGGCGAAAGGGGGTTGGGCGGAATATTGATTTCACTGTCGTTATAATAGGTACGCTGTGCATCGATTCATGGAGGCTGCCCTAGCACTATTCGCCCTGCTTCCTCCACCCTCTGAACCCCACATGCAGGAGTGTCATGCAGCGACATGGTTATCTGTCCCACTGTGGCCATCTGTCCCACTGTGGGGTAAATATACCAGCGGAATCAGGACAGGGTCACTGTCCTTGCATGTAAGTCAGTGGAGCGGCATCTCTGCTGGCCTGTTCACACTATATGTGCCACTTGTGCGTCACAACCCATGCAGCCCTATGATGGGATACATTATGAGCACCACCACCTATTACATGCATACCGCCCTAAACCCTATGAATGCACCTTAAAAAGGATAGCATGGTCCCACATATATAAAAGACTCTATAGCGTAGGTACTAGACTTTAGCATAAAAGCTGTTTAATCCATTATGAACACCCCATATGTGAACTGTTTACAGATACATGTAGGTTCCTTTTCTCTACAGGTAATTCATCGTTACATGTTTACTGGCGTGTCACAATTGACCTCGGCGTGACCTTGTCTGTGACCTTGTCTGTGACCTTGTTTGTGACCTTGTCTGTGACCATGCCTGTGACATTTCCAGTGGCCCTGCCAGGCCCGTGCCAATATAGTCAATGAATGTCCTGCTGAGGTTACTGGGTGGAAGTGGGGCAATAAATATACAGTCACCTCACAGCTGAGAGGGGCTGAAGCAAATTATACCAGTCTGGGGTATCGAGGGATCCGAGGTAGTAAGAGCCTGGGTATATATAGTGAGGGTCAACTGTATGGTAGACTCACTATTGCCATTACAATCAGTAGTAGGTCTATTGGGAACTACCACATAAACTCAGATTAGGAACCTGCTAGCTGGTCCTCGGTACCAACAAACCCTAGTCTAAAACCGATATCAAAACTTCACACACCCCAGTATTTCGACTTTAAATTCGTGTCTTTTGCATACAGTGCTAACTTAAACTGAAAAATCTGTCAAGTTTAGATGGTATTCTACATAGCATATGTCAGCTATTTTAAGTGAGTAAGATCTAAATGTTAACTGCTCAGATTGTACTTATCTGGGAGAGCAACAGAGGTACTGAGCTGCTCATTGGCTCTTTGTTCGATATCCTTACGAGTGACTCCCTCTAAAACTTACCTACAACAAAGCAAAAGAAACAGGGATCAGACAATGCATTTTTATTTTTATATAAAATATGATGGAAAATATTCCCAAAACAGATTATTTCAAATGTAAAGCCCCAATACAAATAGTACCTGATAAACACGCACGCGTAAGGCCACAACATCATGTAAAGGTATACCTTGAGCTCAAGTGAGCAATATTCCCTTGCAGGACTGCTTGTCTTTACTGGTAGGTGGATGAGACGGGCTGAGGGGAACCCCTACCCGGCCACAGGAGGCCTACAGCAGACCCAATTTCCTGTATCTTTGTGGACCCCCAGTAATGAGAGAAAGGGTCCTTCCGCCTTGCCTGTCTGCCCTCCCGCGGGACCAGACACAGCACTGGTGGTAAGGGTCTAGGCACCCCTCCCCACCCCCCGCCAGGCTAACAGCTCTGTAGGAACATAGCCCTAGTACTCTTGTCATGATATCCACAGCTAGGGCAATCAGCAATACTATAGCTGATCTAAAACTGGATAAGGCTAGCTTGAAATGATTTATTGATGTTTATATTGTGTAGGTTAGCAGAGCTGGCAACCTCCAGCACTTCAAAATCGTAATTTTGGAGCCGGAAAATCGTAATTTTCGTAATTCCACCCCTCCAGAATTCGTAATAGAATTCGTAATGGCAATTATAATCAAATTCCTATGAGAAAACCTTACTTAAAGGACATTATAACTTGAATTGTTTCAACAGCTAGTAAAAAGTGGGTCTCTTAAATTTCTCCAAATTAAAATGAAATATTTTATAAACAAAACTTTCCAATTTTGTAACCTTCTCATGGTTTTAGGGATCATTCACAAATTAGAGTCACACATTTTGGTGGCCCTTTTTTTCAGCAACCAGTATTTTGTCACTATTTTTGGTAGTTCGCTATACAAATGTATAGCCTTACTCAGAAACCTCAAAATTCGTAATTTAGGTAGGGCAGTTCGTAATTTCGTAATCAGTCCCTAAAAAGAGCTCAAATTCGTAATAGTACGAACAATTCGTAATAGTTGGCAGCTCTGAACGGTTAGATGCATTACAGGTATCAACTCCATTATGTAAACCTAGTGGTCAAAATCAGCTGGTCATATCAAGGGCTATACATCTCTATATAGATGGTCAAATTTGGTATCATAATGCACGCGTCCCTACCTTAAACACATCAAAGACAACAGTGGTGGTGGCCTCCTAAGTTCAGTAGGCTACCCCTGATGGATTGACAGTATGCCCATGGTTTTATCTACTACCGGCCAACGATTGATGGGACCTGGAGGGCCCACCACCAGCCCCCTCCACACCTCCACCCCTACCCCAATCTCCTTCTTATCCCTGCCTTTCCTTTCTTACCCCAAATCCCCCCAGGAGTGGTGTGGAAGCCTGAGCATGGATAGCAGCGGCAGGTTGGATCGTTAGGTAGAACATCCCCCTTTTTCACAGACACATATTGGCTAATAGGCAGAGAAGAAAGTCTTTCCCCACACATGTACTAGAGCTAGTTTCTTTTACTTGTCACAAACTCACATCACTAAGAAATGATGAGAGAGGAACATGCCTTTGATTATCTTGTGTGTCTTCCACACAAAAGTAGGCATGCTCGTAAGTCCACATAGCTCAAACACATTTAGAAAGCATTAATGGTGCTCTACAAAGATAGTGCACATTAATGCATCAAATAGCCAAATATTGCTATCCCTTTAGCAAGAGTCGGAGTGGAGCAGCGACCGGTAGTACATGTACTCGGGACCATATATACAAGGCTTACAGGCGACGTGGGGGTTTAAAGCACACACCCATGTACCCATTTGGTCTGACAATTATAAACATAGGACAGATATTTCAGAAGGCCTCAAGGATTAAAGAGTATTTCTGAGACCTCCAGAGTGAACATATTCATGGTCAACATGATGCCTATTTAATTTCACATTATTTCTAATTGGTTAAGCATGTATTGCCGTATTTAATAGTGCCAAAAGAATTATCTGATAGCCTAGGCCTACCGATTTTGAGAATTAAATTGCCCCTCAAAGCGGGAAATTCTTAGGTTCATTTTAAGTTACAAAAATATATTTTTTCTCGTCCTAAAACGAGTACTGTAATAGTAGCAAGGCACCGGTAGCATCTTTATTACAATCACTCTGGTCTTCAACATGAGAAGCACCCATCGCCTACCAAAAGCCATGCCCACCACATCCCCCCACACACCCCCTGATCATCATAGCAGACACCGTTCTCGGTAAGGTTAGGCTATTATTAGCCTGTGTCCGTGATGTGAGCTGCTCCTTGGGCTTCCAGCTACTGCTGAGCTGCTCAGCCCCATGCTGATTAGATAGAGCCTCCTGTCCAGTGTAGAGAGTGTCCACCCTCTACTGTAACTTCTCATAGTCAATGCACTAGTGTCAATGTTCTGTCCATTGTAGAGTGTCCACCCTTTGCTGTTACTATACACTGTGTCCACGCTCTATTGACACTTATCACTATACACCAGGGGGGGGGGGGGATGACCAAGCTCAAAAAAACTTGAAATGAACTGAGGGCTCTGAGTAAAGGTCCTCTATAGTTAAGTACAGGTCTTCCCGAAATTTAAAAAAAATTGAAATCAGGGAAAGATTTCATCCCTGATACACTGTATCCACGCTCTACTGTCACTTCTTAACAACTCCTTCATGTTGTGTGTGTTATGTTGGCAACCACCCAGAACACTAAACACTTGTAACCTAGTTACACATATTTACAACAGTTGCCACCAAGGGCCAGTCACTATGACGTCATCGGGGTAGGCAGTTGGCTTCCATGTGTTGACAACGCCATGATTCATATACTACTACTACGTCTCTGACTAACCCTCTCTATACCACACCACTGTACCTCGCTGCTGCATTAACGCTACATGGAATGAGCTCAACATAGTTCTACTACAAAGGTCTCCTTGATTTCATCCTCAAACAAGTGCATCCCATAAAACAATGGACGACTCGACATAGGACAGGCGCATAATGCTATGTATCAATTTGACACAATTGGTCGGCCTTTAATTCACAAACTGACCTCTTAAGACTCACTAAAAACAATCCTATTTTAATTAGCTTTAACAAATATATTCCCCGGGTAGCACCTACTCCTACACCTCTTCCAGGTGGTAACGCCTTGGCCAAAACCAACAAACCTGTCCCATAAAGTCCTCAGCACGAGGGGCAGAGGGCAGAGCAAACCGGCCCCTTCATCTCAGGCCTGTAAGGGTGCACTGCGCAGAAGGTGGGCACTTCAGGCAGCCCTAACCCGGACGTTCCAGTATTTGACGAGCAGCTGAATTACTCACCAGGTGAGTGGTTCACTACAGGGGCAACATGTGTGTGCGAGGGTGTGTGTGTGTGGGGGGGGGGGGGTGGTAGGGGTTAGGAAAGGGTATAGTCCATGCAGGACAAGCTATACAAACAAAGAGGTGAACAAGCTTCTGGCATGGGAAGATACGTGTATAAGAGCTATCCTCTTAAAGGATATCAGCCCTGACGAAACAGGGCATACATTTTTTGGGGGTAATGTACTAAAGCATTATGACACCATTTCAGCGTTAACTAACACATTTTCGGAGTTCTGGGAATGGCCCCTCCTCCTCTCCAGGATGATTACATAGTATATTTTCAATAAACCACAAAGTTACATTCTACAATAACTATCTGGATTTCACAACCTGACATTCAGCATGCAGCAGCTATTTCCCCAACTACAGTTGCCAGCTTGTGCGGGGCCCAGTATACTTTAGTAGATCGGAGGGGGGCTGGAGCCCAGTTGTTGAGAGGCGGGGGTGCTGGGTGAGGGTTGAGGGATGAGCAGCTTCTGAGAGGGATGTGGGGGTAGGTGACCTCACGGTGAGTCATACACACTGGAGGCTCTGAGCAGCTCACACCTCACACCTGAGTATCACCGGCTACACTCTGGGTACTACAGGGTAACAATGGGCTGCTCAATACATGCAGAACCAGACTGAATCCCAGCTAGGCCCCATAAAACTGCACACATTATTGCTTCACAAATTAGGGCCAACTTTCGATTTTTATCTAACAATATTGAAGGTTGGACTACATCTTGAGAATCCGTAGTATATTTAGAGTCAAATCCTGTAGACTTATCTAAATATATCTTTCTTTAGCATATATGTCCTTTCCATCATTAAGTCCAAAATGTGTTTATATCAATTTGTAAGCATATATCAATTGACCAACAACTGTGTGGCTGTATCTCAAAGTGGAGAGTCTACACCTTGTAGGCATACCACTAATGCCTGCTTCCTCCGACCCTACCAGGTAGTGATGTGCCAGTCACCCCCGGGAGGAGCCTGCCCACACACGTACCAGGTATACTACCACTGCACCCAGTGCACTCCCTACTCACCTCCCACCAGACAGGGGGGGGGGGGAGAGTAACTCGGGTATATAGGCCACCCTGTACTTACTCCACCCAGACACCAACATGAGCAGCTCCGAGCAGATAACCCCAATTATCGGCAGGTCACCTTGACAATAGAGCTGGGGGTTTATTGGTAGGGGGGGGCAGTGACGGGTACAGGATCTTGAAAAGGGGGGGGGGGGCGCTATTGAAAAAATTCTTTCCTCCCAACATTTGGACCAAATTTCACATTAAAAAAAGTAAAATTTGTCCAAAAACGGGGGGGGGGGGGCACATAACAGGATGTGTGCGAGTTACTCAGTTACTCCAGCTATTTCACTTTGAGTTTACCACATACTAGTACTCGACTCCATCTCCCTGGTCTCATCCCATATGCCATCATATCACCCTTCCAGTTTTTATTCAGTTACAAACTATACGCCCCGATTCTTTTTATTTACGAAAATCATCAGGTGAGGCTGTCTTTCATCCCTGCTGTCTGTCCTCCCGCCATGAGACACTTAGCTCTACATGTATGTCTTCTACCCGTCCAGTCTCTCCAATCTTTGCTCCTTATTTTTTGTCATATGCCTGTAGTCTGCTAGGCAGTCTCTAGTACTTCCCCCCGGCCATAGACCGTAGGAAAACTGATAAATCCTCCACTAATAAGGCCATAGATAAGGCCACGCTGTACACCACTGCACCGCCCGGGGGTCCCTTCACCCAAGTCTCCCATAGCTCTCTATATTATACGTAGCATGGGTGTATCTTACTAAACGGTGCCTCAGTGTTTTATATAGGGTAAGTTAGGGGTCTGTCTGCAAAGACTTTAAGAGACCAGTTATTGATCGCCCAGTTAATGCACCCTATCAAACTATGTATCAGTACACCAAGGTACAATGTGTAAGAGTCCTTCCAATGCTCATCATCTACATTGGGCAAAACATGTATAGCACAGTAACATTGGGGAACTTGTTCCCAGGAATAACATGTGTATGCTGGCACCAATTGACTTAGAACCCCAATGCTGGTTATTAATATAGGATTTACGGGTTATACCCACGGTTTTGGCATTATACTACAGAACTAAAGTAGTCCAAATTAGACCCCAGGTGTGAATTGTAGGTCTCTTCAAAGCCTAGGTGCGGGTTACAGGCCTACGTGAGGGCAGAGATGCCACTTCCTGGTTGAAAAAAGTAGGAAATCTTTGGATTTTGGTCAATTTTATTTAGGAATTTAATATAATTTATGACAGAAATCCCAGTGAAAAAGTAGGAATTCCTCCAAAGGTAGGAAAAGTGGAATTACGGTAGTGTGACTGTTCAGACAGCATGGTATAACTATCCCTCATTAACCTGTCTCTGTTGGACGGTATGTATCAAATATCAGGGTCTAGACTAGAGGCCCTGTGGGTATAGATATACATGTACAGTCATCCTGAAGTAGACCCTGTGTGTGTGCACCTCAGATACAGCCACTACAGGGCTGTGTCCTCTCATGGTCAGCCCTCCCAATTCCAGCAACAAGTTCTACATGACTGAGTCATACAGCCCTACACGACCAATACAGCCCCTGTGGACCAGCACCAGCACAGTAGGGGACCAATATATTTTCTTATTCTCTTCATATCTTTTTTTTTTTTAATGGTAAAAAAATAATATACCCATTCAGTCTGCTGGACTTTCTCCACAGTTAATGTCTCGTTAATGGACAGTTTAATGGCAGCACTTAGTAACAACGATTCGTCGGTATATGTATTTTCTCTCTCCAATATGGAATATTTTCGTACCATTTAATAGCCTCTATAGGATGAAGGAAATAAAGATATGAGAAAAAGCAGGAGGACATGCCATTTTGGCCAATATCTTGCACGCAATTAAAATGATTTAATGCAGAAAGTCTGGGGAAAAGTGGCATCTCTAGTATGTCAGAGTAAGTGATAAATTCGAAAAATCAACGACTTTTTGAGTGAGAATCTTACAATTCAGCTCCTATCTCCAGCACAGCTAGACATATTTGTCTGTAGTGAAGGGCCTCACACTGTGTGCCTCATCACCCATACACCCAGGAGACAGGCAGTACAATAAGGAGCGGATTACCGCCAGTATCGGGTGTACACCCCCCCCCCCCCCCCCCAGCCTCAATACCTGGCTGAGTACCTGGAGGAGGAGAGCTCACCTGGGGAGAGGTTTAAATGTCACCTGTCTACAGGCCAGACCTACTCCACTTACTGCTAGTGCTGATATACGATGGACACAGTATATGTTGGTCTCCCATAAATCTCCACGTTCACTACAATATACTACAATGTGTACATACTATATTCTGGCCAACAGTCTCTTGTTGGGGACAGTGTATATCGTTCATCTTTCATTTCCCATTCAGTTAGTGAGGAAAGTAGGAGATGTTATCCATTTTCTATATTTCTTGCTCGAATGAAACTCTGGCAGAGAGTTTGCCGCATTTATATACATCTAAGTGCCTCTACATGGGTACCCACAGTTTTGAGCGTGTCGCCGTGTCGATTTTTAGCAAAGAGGGTGTGTTGCCGTGTCGAATTTTAAGTGTATAGCATAGACTGGGGCCTTATAAGAACGCCTGTGTCCGTCGATTTTAAAAAGGGCCTTGTCGCCCGTGTCGGATTTTACCCATGTAGAGGCACATCTAATGCCCAGATCATTTTCTATTTTAATAATTTAGGTTCTAAAATCATCACCACGACTGTCTCAATAGTCCATCCAGCCTATCCTAATTAGCCTATTTACAGATACCAGACACAAGGCCACGTGCTCCTCCGGTGTGCGAAGCCCCTCCATGTTGGTACTGGAGGAGGAGGGGGGGGGGGGGTAGTGTGTACCTGGTGACACACCTGTGGGGGACACCAGGGGCACCTGGAGGACACATGGGTAGGGTTGGGTGGGCCGGGGGGGGGGGAGGTGGTGTGCACAGCTCTATAAGGTGAATCACACCCTGGAGGTGGGCACTTTATTATAGCTGTAACAAAGTGTGGTTGAGGTAACGGGATCATAAAACGGCAATATGATCAGAGAATCCACACAATATGCCGGCTTCTATGAGTAGGAGACTCTCCCATAAGCCATGCCTCATAATACATAATATAGGCAGTAACACTGTGCTCTAGCCATTCATAAACTGTTCCAAAATGTTTTTTCTCTCCTCTCATTTAGATCTTTTACATTAAACATCATGGCAAGGAAAGCAAGGACGGGTTAGTGGACTTTATTCACCACCAGACAGAGACAATACTATTTAATAGTATGGCTACTAGTAGTCTCCATGGCAACCACTGACTCCTCTTCCTGGATAAAAGGCCTGAGTGTGTAACCTGTACGTTATACTACAAAGGTCTATAGGTGCTATGAACGAGCTGCTCACATTGGTGTTGACAGCAGAGTTAAAGGGGATTCTACTCCACTGAGCGCCTCGTCACTGCTCATTAAGGGCGTATAAAGCCAATATTCCAGTGCATATCTACGTCACACAAACGTGTATACTGTAAATGTAGATATTTTCGCATGTGTAAGTTTTCGCGAATTGGCGGAAAGGAACATTTTCGCTTGTATTTAAATTTGCGGATACCCCTCCTTATTTCAATACTGTATAGATATTCTGAATAATTCATGCTTTACATATTTTGGCACATTTTTATTTCCCTGTAATTCGCAAAAATATGTACAGCGCAAAATAATCTATGTTTACGGTATGTAGCTAAAATCTACGTGCAGCACCTTTATTCTGGTTTATACAAGGCGTGGTAGGGTGGAAGATGAGTGTTGGTGGTGGGGATGGTGTTTGTGGGGGGGGGGGGGGGGGGGGGCAGTGGGTGGCCCTTAATTGTGCAGGAGGGCTGACCTGAGGGCTGGAGGACCATTAGTGTGCGGTGAGTCCATCTTCACACCTGTGACCCTGCCCCCCCCCCCCCTCCGAGCACCTGACAACACCTCCTATTACTTAATGTCTGCCCTGCTTCCTCCAGACAGGAAAGGTATAAGAGTGAAGCATGTAACATGGTCTGTATGATCATAATGAAAGAAGGTGTCCTGGTTTTTTTTTTGTTTCGTGAGGTGTTTTTTTTGCGTTCTTTTTTTGTAAGTTTTTTTTTTTTTAATATGTGCTTCTAAGTTCTAAACCCTACAGCGTCTTAGTAGTGGAGTGGGGCCCCTCCCTCTATACAACATTGATCATGTATACGTGGCTCAACCTAATCCTCCCAAAGGAAAGGCACAGGATAGTCAGGTGAAAAGATCTCAACGAGGTCAGTCCATTTATACATGGTCAATTACGTCTTTGAATCCCCTGAATCTTTTATTGCGAAGTAACCTTAATTTTAGTGAAATAGATGCAAGGATTCCCGTTCTAGCAAATTTTCCAAATTCCAATGTCCTTACAGCAGAGGTATGGCAACAAATTCATGGATGAAAAGCTGAACCCTTGACCATGTACTATGGGGTTGGTTGATCCAATGTGTTTTCTCAATTTATAGTAAGGATACATATTTTTAAACCCCATCGTGGAAAACACGAGAGCAGGGATGCCAAGTTACCCCACCCCAAAATCGTATTTCTTACGATTTTTTGGACCCCAAAATCGTAACAATTTTTGGCTGAAATCGTAACAAAAATCGTAACAATAAAATATCATTTCTGAAGGGTCAGCATGATACATGGACGAATTCTAATGATTCATTTAAAGTTGTTTTCTGGCTCATCATAACATGATAAATAAATTGTTTGCTCCCCAATGTGTAATACATGTATTACATTTCTAGATTTGTTTATGCAATGGCCAACAAAATCTAGTTTTGTCTATTGTGGTATGCTACTATTCCCATACCTCATTATGGTATATTTACTTAAATACATCCCAGAGATGCTTGAAAATCGTAATTTGATATCTAAAATCTTAATGAGCGTAGTAGGGGTCAAAAATCGTAAAAATACGAAAAAAAATCGTAACACTTGGCATCCCTGCGAGAGGAATCTAGCTGCTCCTGTTAGTAGTAGCGGGAAAGCTTTGATGGCTTTGGTATACCAGATCTTAGAAGCTGATCTCTCTGCTGGCCAAATCTCAACACACAGAGCAAAAGAATATGAGTCCCTTCCCACAACCCCATGATACACCCCTCCAACATCAGACAAGGTCTTTGTTAGCAGAACTCAGCTGAGTGGAGCTGCTCAGGTAGCCATGGTCACGGTTGTCATGGTAACACTGTATGCATTGAACTCCCCCAGTGGGCAGATTTATCAGGGGGTATCTTAGTATCGCACCCCCATTATCACAGTGCTCCAGCCCCTCTGCTGTATCCCCCGGTCGGGTTAGTCGCTCTACAGAGGTATCTATGAGTAGGCTGGCTGTTGTTGGTATTCATAGAAATATTCCCTCCCAATAAATAAATGAGTGCCGTCTGTGGTTATAGGGCTATAATCAGCACCACACCCTCCAGCACTCTCAGTACTCGACCTGTCTGTGGTTGTAGTGCTACAACCAGCACCCTCAGTACTCAACCTGTCTATTATTTTAGTGCTACAACCAGCACCCTCAGTGCTCAACCTGTCTGTGGTTGTAGTTCTACAACCAGCACCCTCGGTGCTCAACCTGTCTGTGGTTGTAGTGCTACAACCAGCACCCTCAGTGCTCAACCTGTCTCTGGTTGTAGTTCTACAACCAGCACCCTCGGTGCTCAACCTGTCTATCATTTTAGTGCTACATCCAGCACCCTCAGTGCTCCAACCAGCACCCTCAGTGCTCAACCTGTCTGTGGTTGTAGTGCTACAACCAGCACCCTCAGTGCTCAACCTGTCTATTATTTTAGTGCTACAACCAGCACCCTCAGTGCTCAACCTGTCTGTGGTTGTAGTGCTACAACCAGCACCCCCAGTACTCAACCTGTCTGGTTGTAGTGCTACAACCAGCACCCCCAGTGCTCAACCTGTCTGTGGTTGTAGAACTACAACCAGCACCCTCAGTGCTCAACCTGTACCGTATGTGGTTGTAGTGCTACAACCAGCACCCCCAGTGCTCAACCTGTCTGTGGTTGTAGTGCTACAACCAGCACCCCCAGTGCTCAACCTGTCTGTGGTTGTAGGACTACAACCAGCACCCTCAGTGCTCAACCTGTACCGTATGTGGTTGTAGTGCTACAACCAGCACCCTCAGTGCCCACCCTGTATGTGGTTATAGTGCTACAACCAGCACCCTCAGTGCTCAACCTGTCTGAATTATCAATCACAGCATCCCTCAGCACCAGCCAGCACTGACTGCTACCCCTAACCACACTACCAATGTCTCAGTCCACCACCCCTTTGACGGCTCTGTACCCATCCCTGCCTCACTCTACCACCCCTCTCACAGTGTTCTCTTACATACTGCCTTTTTGGTGATCAATAGAAACTGGCTAGCAAGCAGTGTGTGTGAGGGCGTCTGTGGTGCCTGGACGAGGGGAGGGGAGGGGAGGGGGTCTTTATATCTGTAGGATTAAACTTGCCCCTTATTTCCTGCAGGATCATAGTTTAATGTGGGTATTTATCACTGCCATGAAACAGGGAACGGCTGAAAAATCTACAGGTTGTGATAGCCACAGTTTTGTTAAATGCTTCAAAAATTGGTTACAAAGCCGAAGTATATCCTTTATGAATCTTATTTTGAATCTTGTACATAACTGCATACGTTGTACATGAATCATAGACGTGTCAAATCTGCAATTCCCCAAATGGGCGTAGGCACGACTAATCACACCGACTTGACTTTGCCTAGTAAGACTCTGTCAGTTTTGCCGTCTGTGTGGTGCTTACTTAATCAGATCAAAAACTCTCTCTCACTGCTTGGATGCAAGAATAAACCCTAATCAGTATAATCATGGAGATAAGATCCCTATTCATGAATAGATTTTCCACAAATATACCCTGAAAATAACCATAGAAAGCCTTAAAATGTCACAGATGAGGGACTAAACAACTAAATCAGTCATATTGTCTTTCAATGATTTTCCCCGGCGAGAGGAAAAATGAAGAGCAGAAAATGGGAGGTGGTGGCGGTGCAGACAACAAATTGACCCTTGTCTGGCGGTGATGCTGCCGCGGCCACGGCTCGAGTAAACACTATGACAAAAACACACCACCCCTTACAGCACCATCTGAGACACATAAATCTGAGACAAGCTGATTTGGCAAGAAAGAAAAATGGCCGGTCGTGTAATGCTGTATCATGTGCCCTTAATATTGTCCATCGGCCTGCACGAGGAAAGGGATGGCTTCATATGAAGGAAGGAAGGAATGAAGCAGTGTGACTATTAATAAATCAACTCCTAATACTATTTCCATGCCTTGTGAAACTGTTCACTCGTCACAATTTGATGAAGATGATATAAATATATCTGGCAATTATCAGATAACTCAATTACTTCTATTCTTGAATGCAATGTCTTCTCTCAGTCACTTAGTGATTTATGTGCCATACTGTATGCTAATGACATTCTTAATTGTCCCAGGCCCTTATAAAAGTCAAAATAACAATATATCCCATTGCTGAGCACGATTAATTAATTAAAACTCTCTCAGCCAAATTCATAAATCATCACATAAACACCTATGTGAGTGGCTTCAATTAGCAGAGACAGGAGATGCCAAATGGGAAAAACCTTTTGCAATCACAGCTCATCAAGCTGCATTTTTTGTACCGACATGATAATATCCACAGGGAACCCCACAGTATTTGCTGCGTGCCGATAGTAGCTGGCAGGCAGTGACATTCTGTCAACACCCCCCCCCCCCCCCCCACAAACACACACCCAACACCCAACATCATGTATACACACACCCTGCTCCCTGAGCTCAGGGTGCTCCTAGTTGTGCTCCACGGTGGGAAAGTAGGTCCATACTGTGTGGTGGTTGTAGCACTATAACCACAGAGGGGTGGAATACTTATTTATTTTAAATAATGTGGCTATCCCTGTACATTATCCATTATTTAAATAATTCCACCCACTGATGTGTAGTTTTAGTCAATTTTCATGTATAACCCGTCGGTTGTACGTGCACCACAGCTCCAGTGCGGATTATAGGGTTCTCCCAAGGTGGGATTATAATTTATATGAGAGATGTGGGCTTTACGCAGGAATTTACGATTGTAGTGGGAAAGGCATGACAAAAAGCTGGGAAAATACCACAGAAATGTGTTGGGCTAAGGCTAGCAACAGTCTCATTTGATTACGCAGTGTCAAGATGGGGGGAGATTTAAATTTTTATAATTAATACATTGGTTCCCGATCGCTAACTTTCAGATTCAGATATATGCTATGCATATACACACCAGCCCGTGCTAATCTCACCTTACCCAGCGGAATTTAGTGGCTGCGCCTCCACTATAGGAAAACACGCAGCCTCTGTAATGGGGGTGGATGGCTAAATTCGACACGGTGACATGGCCATTTCTTAAAATCGACATGCGACATGGAGCTTAGTGACATGAGGAAAAAAATAAGTGACATGACATGGGGTGTTTCTTAAAATCGACATGGGACATGAGAGGTTCTTAAGGGCGACATGGGACATGAGGATTTAAGGGACAGGCGACATGACCATTTCTTAAAATCAACATGCGACATGGGGACCCCCCCATCTAGACCCCCTCTGTATGCTGCAAACGTAGATATTTTCACTGGTATAAGTTTTCGCAGATTTGCTATAAAGTACAATCTCACTGGGATATTAATTTGCGGATTCCGAAATATGGTAGAATTTTCCACTATATTAAATTTTCGCCCTGTACATATTCTCACAGATTTTAAAATCCGCAAAAATATGTACAGCGTGAAATATACTACATTTACAATACACACACACTGTATTCACCAATCAGAGCCCTCCTCCCCTTACAGCGCCTGTACCCGGCGTGCACTAACGAGCCCCTCCTGTCTGCCCGCCGGGGACCAGCACAACCAGCCTCCTGGCGCCCCCTAGTGGCTGAAGGGGATATCATCCTCATGACTTGTTCTACAGCAAGCAGCACACCACAGCAGCAGGGCTTCCCATATCATCAACAGTAGTGTCCGACCTGTTAGCCCTTTAAAGGTGGCATGTCGCTAAAAATGCACCATTTGTCGCCATGATGCACCAACGCAGCGGCCAGTACATAACTTGCCCATGCTGCATTGTCGACGCTTCGGGCATGTATCAGCCCAGTAGGGCCAGCATGATGCACGGATGCAGCCTTGGCGAGTTACATTCATGCATCATGACGACAAATGAGATACTGCATTAACATACTCTTTTCTTGTTGCTCCAAGAATAGTCCATGGTTTGCTTTGGCGAATTTCGTAATTTGCTTCTACTGTAGTTCAGGATGCTTCTTGACATAAGTGCCCTGCTCTTCCTATCTCATCAATATGAAGGCTAGTTGCCTATTACTTTTAATATTACCTTTACAGCCTGTAGCGGAAGACTCACTTGGTGACTTTTATGCCTGGCTTTCCGCTGTCGATTTGCCGACAGCTGCATTCACTGAATGTGTTGGGTTATTTACACCACACATCTCATTTTAATGAGATTAATTTGTTTATATAAAATAACTATGGCCTTTGGTTACTGCTATTACCGGCAATATCCTATACAACTGCTTCCCTTTTACAGCTCATTTCTTTCCTGCTGTCTACCCCCCCCCTCCTCCTCAGCAGAACCTCTCCCAATCCTCCATCAGAAACCCTTTTACTGTCTCATCAAAAAGTTAATGCCTTACCTCCTTCACATCACCCTTTAGCTTCATTTTACCTGAGTTCATTTCCTATTTAGGCAGTACCTAATCCATTAGCCTCATGCCGCATGTTTTTTTGTTGTGCCATCCGCAATCAGTAGACAGTATTACACATGTCATCTCAGCCTGCTCGCGCAGAGTCGCGCAGACCTTAGGTGAGCAGCATTCTCTTAGTGTGAGAAGGACTTAGTGCATTAATGTAGTATACCCTTTGTTGACATGATGCATGACTGCAGCCCTGGTGAGACATGCATGATGCCAACCATGCAGGGTTGATACACTCCCAAATGAGTCAGCATTGTGCATTCATCCAGCACTGGCGAGTTACTTGCCAGGACTGCATCCCCAACTTTTGACCAACCCCAAAAAAAGGTCAAACCAAAAAAGTCAAGTAAAACGGGGTCAAAAAGGGTCAAAATACCTCTCAGTCCCCCCCTACTTCGAAGCTGTTTGCCACGCCCCTGGGCACCTGACTCTCTCCTAGTTCTATCGGGAGCGGGACTTAGGTGAGCAGCTCCCTCTGAGTGTCAGCAGCCAATGCCTGCATGTCCAGTATGTGTTTAGTGGTCAGTGAGCAGTATATCAGCCACTCACCTGTTTACCTCGCTCTCGTCCGGAACGGCAATTTATGGTACGCCAAGTTCCTTTTGGAACCATTAAACGATGCATTGTGTATTTTGCCCGAATCTCTTTATTCTACATTCATTGTTACCTTGAAATTGGATTGGACAGGTAAATGTATTTCAATTACGTGTAAACAGTTGAGTTTCTTTTGAACCATACAATCATTTAGTACTTCCTAGTACAAAAACACATCAGTAAATTTGTTTGCCTTCACATCTACGTGCAGCAGGTTTAGATTAGTTTCATATTACAATATCAAACTGTATTACATCTCGACATCTTGACGACAGCATACAGCACATTGCAGTTTGTACTCGAGTTTCTAGCTAATTAACTTCGCTAATTTCCCCACTCCTGTCTTGTCTGGTCTTTAATTTTCGTTTACTTTTCCAGTAAAGACGCCATTAACACTTTAAAGACCAATAATGCTTTTAATATGGTATCATCTTGGGTCAACATAATGCAGAAATGCAGTCCTTGCGAGTAGACTCGCCAGGTCTGCATTAATGCATCATGCCAACCATGTTGGAGAATGGACCAGCCTAGTCGTATCGGAACAAATGCAGCATTGGTGAGTTGCCACTGGCGAGCTACTTGCCAAGGCTGCATTAATGCATCATGACGACTAAGGGCATGGTGCATTAAAACACTGTGCCGTCCATAAAGGGTTAAAAGGCAATTAGCGGGACAGAAGATGGTTGGTGGGGTGAAGGAGGCAATTTCTACACAATACACGAGAGCAGACGACATTTCTGAAGTAAATTCATCCCTCGATTACTACCTTAAAAGGCGCGTTGTTATAGCAGCGGCCTCTGCCTCGGGGCCACCTCATCCAGACATTCCTTTGTGTTTTAACCCCATTGTAAGTTCTTTGTTGTACTTCCTTTGACTTGTCTATATAGTGAACAGGAACCGCATAGTCTGAGACCGTCTGACCGATGTTTCCTTCATCCTTTAAGAGCTACATAGTGCTTTAATGCACTTTGCCCTTGGCCTGGCAAGTAACTCGCCAACAGTTTGAAAGTTAATACAATCTAACAGTTTGAGAAGCTATTCAACAATTTACGAGAAATACACATGGGAAAAAAAGACAAATCCTGTATTGAACCCCTATTTTATTTCTGTATGTGTGTGTGGAGCGATTAAAAATCAGCACCGTTTCTCAACTGCTCAGAGCTATTTGGGGAAACGGATGCTTTACTGAATACTTTACTGAGGACACCCAAAAGTAACAGAGAATGGCCCTATTCCCCAATACCGACAGCACAGTGCACTTTGGGGCTCTAACACCCACTATCTCTAGTCCACCCACATATTGTGGGGCAATATCCCCACATAGTGCTACCCCAACCCCTCCCTGTGGTACCATTCAGGTATCTACTAACACACCAAAGTCCACCCGCAAACCTTTCAGAAACCTACCAATTGTCCTCAGCCCAACGCATTCTTCAATACCATTAGGTCTCAAATGCCACTCGGCCTTTTCCTCTATGGCCTGTAGGAGGAGGAGATATGTAGCACCGAAGCTGGTTGCTCTGTGTAAACAGCCATTTTGTCCCCTCGTGGCTCTAATGTTACCCTGATAAAAAAAACATCGGGGACATACTGTGCCACAACCTGGCCAGGGTACTGATACGATGCCATTGACCATTGACATGACTCTGCCTTCCCATGTACAGTTATTTTGATTTGCCGAATCTGTAGATAAGCATTGATTGGGGGCACGAGGCCTTCCAGGAAAAGGACAATTCGACAGGTGTGTCTTCAACAGGTGGGACGATCAGTGTTTGACTGGATTATTCACCCGGAATTGGTATCAAGATCGACAAAGCACCAGAGCAACAAAGCCTTGACAGATTTTGGATAGGTGACTGACCGTCTTAGATACAGGTCAAATCGTTGCACGTAAGTGTCAAGAGTCAACAATACAGTGGTGCAGTGAATTCAGCATACTATACCAGCACTTCCCTTATGGTAGCCGAACACTTCCAACATGGCCCATACATGGGTGCTGCAGCGGACCTGTTCCATCCCTATAGGCTATAGGGCAGGGTAAATTAGCCACTCGGCGAGATGGCGCCCCTGCCGCCCGCAGCGCCCTGCAGCGGGATGCCCCGTCACCAGTTAATCACATTGTCGTGTTCATTACGGCACTGAGCAGACACCACCACCAGGCACCACCAGCACCACCATCAGCAGCCGGGGTGGTGCTGGTGCCACCACTTCCACCACCACCACCACCTCGTCCACTGTCACCTCCAACAGTAACAACACCAACAACCCCCTCCCACACCCCAGACCAGCAGCGGTAAGCAACACCCAGACAGAACAAGCCCACTAGTCACCACCTCTGCTTATATATTGTAGTGGAAGAGGTTGTTTTTTGTTCTGTTTTTTTTTGTGTTTTTTTTTTTTTTGGGGGGGGGATGGGGGCGATGGGGTCAAACAAGATTAAATCCCTTCAAGAGGACACCAAAAAAAATGAAGACATGCTCCTGCGGAAATCAGCCCCCCCCCCTCCCCCCACCCCTAGATGGCCAAGCGCATGAGCTAGGTAGTAGTAAATTCAATCGAGGTTTGGAATATTCAATATGAGGGTGACATTTAACCATGATGGACAGAGGGCTTCAGGGTTTTGGGTACCCACTGCAAAATAAAGCCCGGTAGATGTGGCGGTAAACCTACGAAACGGGGAGAAACCCCTACTCAACATTGAATCAACATGTGCACTGTTGAGAAGCTGTAGGGCACAGTAGGATTAGCAGAGATCTACATTCCTTATACCTGCGTCCTACAGTAGCCGGCAGCAGCAGGGACAGCAGCAGCAGCACCTACACCAGCAGCAGCAGCAGCAGCAGCCCCTGCTGCATGCACTGATACCCGGCGTCTACCAGTGGTTATCGGCACCCCGTCGGGTACCGGCCGTGAGTAGTATATGTCGGCAGGGATTAGACTCGGGGACCAGCTGAGGAGGCGTGGTGCCGGTAGCGGCGTGTGTGTTACGGCGGGGGGCGGCCTGTGTCAGCCCCGCCCGCCGCCATGTCAACGTGCCGGGGGGAGCAGGGGGATACACCGCCGAGTAAAGACACAGGGGGATGGGGTGCTGCTGGGTGTAGTAGGGGACACTGGGGGTAGAATTGTTAACCCTTTGAGGATGGCATAATGCATTAATGCACCATGCCCTTTGTCGTCATGATGGATGAATGCAGACCTGGCCAGTAGCTCGCCAGGACTGCGTCCAAGCATCATGCTGACCCTACGGGGCTGAGGCACTCCTGAAGGCGGCATTGGTGCATCATGAAGACCAATGTTATCTTTTAGCGACATCTGTCCTTAAAGGGCTAGGGGCCGCATAGTGCATTATTATGGCCTTTGCACAATTATCGTCATGTTGCATGTATCATGCCAACCCTAGGCTTTAGGGGGATTATCAACGCCGTGTGGTCGGCATGATGCTTGAATACAACATGTGTGAGGTACTTACCAGGGCTGCTTTCATGCATTATGACCATGGATGACATAATGCATTAAAGCACTATGCTGCCCCTAAAGGGTTAAAGACGGTTGCCATATAAGGTGGTGATGGTGTCAACAGAAGAGTTGTTACATATTTTAATGTTATTTCAAAAACCGGAGGGCAGCGACAGTTTTGTTTGTCATTTTTAGAAGCAGATTCAAGAGCCGACACCTCTTAACTAATCTCCTTTCAGAAAACACAAGGACAGCTTTATACATATGTTCGCTTCCTTAATATCATTTCATAATGTGGAGGACAGCCACATGTTTGGATATCTTATTTCTGTTTGGTTACTAGGCAAGGTAATTGTTAAATTGCATTGGATGGTATATTGCCTTCAATGGCACTGTGGGCATACACTACATTTACAGCCAAAATGTCTGTTTGTTGGGAGGAGAGTTAATGCCATTTCATTTGATGACGGATTTCTACAGTCTGTCCTCATTAGGGAGCCCACAAAAAGCACAACATTAAACCAAACCAACCGAGCTTCCCTGCACTGCGTGGAAATCACCAGATTGCCACAGAGGCCCTATTTGCAGAGGGTTGGGGTTGGCAGTGCTAGAGTTAACCCCAGGTTCCCACAACCTCCCCCTATTGCCTTAACCAGCCGTCTAAAGACTGGGTGTGCTTTAAGGGCTGTATAGCGGTAGTACTTTGATGCAGAATACCCTTTGTCATTATGATGCATCAACGCAGCCCTGGTGAGTAACTCACCAGAGCTGCATTCAAGCATCACGTCAATCCTATGAGGTTGATACACTCTCAAAGGGCCGGCATGATGCATGGCTGCATTCATGCATTATCATGACGATAAAGCACATAGCACATTAAAGCCCTATGTGGCCTTTAAAGGGTTAACCAGCGGTCTAAAGGCTGTAGGTGTGCTTAATCCGCACACTTGATGCTGAGTGCTGAGGGGACATTGGCTTCCCACCCTGTGCCTTGGGCAGGCCGTACATCACATTGGGACCAGGAGTAGCCGAGCCCTGCCTACAGCCGTGTGAGGTTTTGATCACTGACCCATTGCTTAGCTTAGAGGAGGAGACTCGGGGGAAGGGAGGGCCCTTCAGTGAGGGCTGCAGTCACAGTGTAACCATGGCAACTTCAAAGACTGATTCCTATTTGATGCATATAGCTATGATTTTTGAAACGTCTATCTAAATACGTATTTATGTGTTTCTAACGAGCAACTGCTGATTTATTTTTCAGTGATTTTAAATCATAATCGCTCATGGGGGTGTTGTCATTCATAATTATTTCATGGGTAATTTGAGCATTTCTCTAATGCATGCCATTTGACAAAATATCATCACCAGAAACGACGCCCCATATAAAACAAGATGTCTATTAGAGCTTCTCTCGTCTGTCGCTCCGAAAAGAATTATCGACTATCGTCACTCCACTTGTCACATTTCCCTTCATGGATATAGCCTCTAGAGAAATGCTTCTGGCAGCGCGAACAAAGTCTTAAACTGACAGCTAACCTTCCCTTTCATCGGCTTCTACCAATATTTGCGTACAGTGTGAAGACTCGGCAGGCCTTACGCCTACCACAGCTCCCATCTCTAATAGCTTAATCTCATGTCATTGAGTCCCTTTTTGTCTGGCACTACAATGAGAGCTGCATTAAGAAACAGCTGACTACAAACACGGGTCTCTATCGCATCATTAACCCTTTAAGGGCCACGTCTTTAGTACAGTATTCTCTTTGTGGTCATGATACATTTTGGCAGACCTAGTGAGTGAGTAACTCGCCAGTGCTTCATTCAAGTAGGATGCAGACCCTTCAGGGATGAATCGACCCTGTCGAGTAGGCATGATGTTTGGATCCAGTGCTACAAGGGCTGCATTAATGCATCATGACAACAAAGGACATAGTGCAGGAACGCAGTATGTGGTCCTTAAGGGGCTACACCACTAATGGTAATCCCACCACGCGGCTAAACTAACAATTATAACCTGGAGGAAAAGAAACACGGCGCTATGAAGAGGATTCTCAGATAAGCAGCCTTATGGTTGTTTACCAACTCTAAATACACAATGTAATGGATGAAATTGTAAAAACATAATCTGTTAATATTTGTATTCCCATCGTCTTTGATGTAATAGTGCCAGCAACACAGCAGTTAAATGCCCTAACATGCTGACCTATCGTCATGACTTATCGTACCATCTCGATTAAGCGCCGGTTTTTGAATAAGTGCGGTTCTGTATAAGCGCCAGTGGTAGGGGGTCATGAAATATCTCGTAAACACTAAAATTAAGACATTGAATAAGCGTCACTCTTTGGAACGTTTCGAGGGAAAATGGGTGTATAAATCTGTAAGTGGCGGGGCGCTAATTCACGATGGTACGGTACGTAGCTTAGAAATCTACATGGTCTGAAAGACATGGCCTTTCTTGGAGGACCCCGCGATAGACCCAGTTGGACTTCATAAATATACATGTGTATCAATGCACATGCCTGCAGAGTTTGTGGTACTTATCTGTTGAATGGTTACAGAGAGGCCGGTCCAGGGGATGTGAGCTCAACCGTATATACAGATGCTCTAACACTCGACTTACCTATAAAGGAGAAGGAAACAGGGGTTAGAAACGTGTACAAATACAATACTCTTCAACAATAGCTCCATCTATTTAACACATTTCTAGAAACTGAATGCATATTTGGATTAGGAGTAGACATAATTGTGAGTTTTAGAGGTATTGCCTTAGTAGTTTGGTAAATATTTATTTATTCATTTATTTATTATTTTGATAAAATGCAATTGTGTCCAGTATCTAACTGTTTTGAGCATATAGTATTTTTGATGGTATATTTTATCACTATAAATGTCCAGCAAATGTACATATATATGGCATGTGTGTAGGTGGTAAACCGTCACACCAGCATGTGTATAACATAGCAGCCTAATGAAGACTGACGACCCACTGATTGGCAACAGGTCATGCAATAAGTGGACTAATTTGTTTGACCTTTTCATGACCTGGAGATTACTTCCAGATACGGGTATCAACGCCAGCCTTCAACTCAGATGAGAGTAAGAGGTGTCGGTGTCAGGTTACACCAGGCCTGGGTCAAGCCTGGGTCTGGGGTGAGCGATGAATGATTTACTGAGGTTCTATTATAGCAAATCTATATTCCAGTCAGAGATGCCACTCCACGGTCAAGATAAAATGGAGAATCTTCCGCATTTTATCTTTTTTTTTAAATATACATGTATAGGATGTTGATATAGTATGATAGGAAAATGGGGGAACGTAGGAAAAGTGGCACCTCTGCACAGTTTATTTAGCTTTTTGAATACATGTGGCCCCATTCTCATCTCTCAAAACTGACAGGACTAACAGTTCAGATGAAAGTACATATATATGAGTACATTCTTCATACATTTCACTAGTTTTTCCTATTAGACCCATTGGGAGGAGTAAAGGTAGTGAAGGTGGCAGCGGGAGTAACTGCAGCAGTTGTGGGCGGGAGGTAGTAGTGGTGGTAGTACTAGCGGAGTACTACCAGCCGTAGTAACCTGCACAACACCTCCTCCCCTCCCGCACCAGTTCCATTAATACCTGGCCTGCTCCTCTGTTTATTATTTTGTTTGCATTTTTTCCCTCTTCCTGCCCTGTGTCGGAGCTGCCTTTAGACTGAGTCCATTCATGCAGCGCTCCGAGCCAGCACGCACTCACTCAGCCACCCCCAATGCCCCCACTCCCCCACTCGCGTTTCCCTTTGATTTCTCTTCCTCTTTGTTTTCTTTTTATATTTTCTTTAATGTTGAGTTTCCTCTCTGGCTCGTGCCAACAGTGAGTTGCTCGCTGCTTGCCCTGACCCCGAGCAGTACACAGCTATGGTATGTGGGTCAGGCTGGGTGAATGGGGGGGTGCATACACACAAGGCCACACAGCTAAAGGGCTCTTAATGCTAGGTAAATACCGTTATGGCCTGTTTATTGTGTGTTACCGTTACATTTACCACAAGTGGATAATCTATGAATGAATACAGTTTTCTTTCTATTTTTTTCCCCTACTTCATATTTGTTTTCTTTTCTACTTAACATTTGCCATGTGGAGGTGCATTACAATTCACATGGCATGTATGTCAAAGGATGTCCTTTAATGTCTCGTCAGGTTTCAACCACTTTGCAGCTTAGAAAATGAAACAAAATGCATTCTTAATTTAAACAGTCTTATATATGACACTGGCCTTTAACTGGTATCATAATCCAACACTTATTACCATAAAAACACAACTTTAGGTAAATATCTAGTCTGTGATTCTGTGTCCTACAGTAATATATTGATCTTATAAAGAAAACACTATCCACATTGCAGTGAGGAGGGGTGGGGGTGGTAGCAGGGTGCGTGCATGTTACCCTAGTCGTGGTGGCATGAGTGAGGGGGGTACACAGGCCCCTGTCAGCCTGCCTATTTTTCACCACTACTACAACAACCCTTCACGTTGACGATGCACCTGATCCTGCTGAATTTGTATTTCTAATCCTTTAAGGGGCCGACGAGTGCTTTGATACATTGTTCTCTTTGTTCTCATGATGCATACATGTACCCCTGGAGAGTAACACATACAATGCCGACCTGTCGGCTGTGTATTAACCCCGGCAAGATGCTTGAATGCAGCACCGCTGAGTTCTTCGTCAGGTGCTCTCATGCACCATAGTGACCAATGACACAATGCATTAAAGCACTATGCGACATTTAAATGGTTAACTTTAACCACTGGAAGAACCTAGTATTGCACATGGCTGATAAGTACACTTTGATCTATAGATCTATGTGTGGGCGTGTTAGTATGGGCAAAGTGAGAGCAGCTCTGAGAGCAGCTCTCTCCAGTACTTCCAAACCTCAAACCCAAACCTACAGAAACCCAATATTCCTCTTTGAATACTAAAACTGTGAATGGATGTAAACTAGACAAACACAGGCCTCAGAGTGTTAAATATTGATAGGTGGTTATGTGTGAGGGTTAGGGTGGGTTGGGGGCTGCAGGGGGTGTACAGGGTTTCAGGTTAGAGGTGAACGATCGGGTGGTGGTGCGGGAGGGGGGTGCCGCGTGCCAGTATGGATTGACTCCCTACACGATACCCAAGTGGCAGGTAGGAGGAATACCAAGGAGTAGGGGCTGGGTAGGTAGGTGTATATCAGGGGTGGTTAAAATACTAGGGGTTAAGGTGGTAGTGTACGGCAGTGCGTCTGAGGGTTGGCTCTATGAATGCACTCCATATATATTAACGTGGCTCATATGACGCTCGTCTCAAAGAAGATGGCAAAACAGATGGCATAAAGAGTACTGTAAACATATTTTATTTCACGGTGTACATACTTTCGCAGTAATGAAAATCAGCGAAAGTATGTATAGCGCAAATATTTATCCAGTATAGTTAGTTGTACAACCGCCATATATATTCCAAAATCTGTCAACACACAAAATAGTACTATTTTGCAATTTCGCAAACACTCATACCTTTACAGTACAAGCATCTGGTGTGTTTGTTGTGAGTGGGTATGTGGGTCACACACCGACACCCAGGTCATATCAGGTCAGACTGATAGCGATAAGGAAGTCGACGAAGAGCAGCTCACAGAGAAACTCAAATCTGAACATGAATTAGATCAATGCAGTCTACAGTTTACTTTATGGGTTAGCCCAGATGCCAAACCACACACGACTATTTGCATAGACAATGATGATTGAATGCTGATACTTCCTCAATCATACTTTGCCTTGCCAAATCTCTGTCACTTACCTCGCCCAGTCGACTCCATGCAGTAATTTGCCAACAGATGTACCGCAGATTGGGGAACGTTCACAATACCATCAACTTTTATGTGACCTTTTTGAAGCCCCCCTCCCCAAGACCCCCTTTATGATTTTGAGCAAATTAGTCTATAAGAATCTATGGCCCGGGTTACCTTTCATCACTAAACCAAATGACCCCCACCTCCCAGCCGGTAAAGTCATTTGTGAGCGTTACCATGTAGAAAATATCCACTTGGTTCAATACCCCACCACCATCCCCGATGCTGTACATACAGAGTGCCTCCAGTAGGGTATAAGTTACCCTACTCACTCACCTCCAGCTCCTCCCCCACCATGAGCTGCTCATGAGCTGCTCACAAGTGCCGATATCACCCATAGATAACGGTAACACGAGCCAGGCAGTCAGGGAGGGTGATTCAAGTCACCGATAGGTAATGCCCAGAATGTAAGAGATATTATTGGGGTCTACTGGAGGTACTGACATCTCAGCGTCATCAGCTGTACACCTCACGGCCCTCATTAACACTAAGGTTACTGTGTCAATGACACATGTAGGCGTGTAGCTACACTGGTAAGGAGCACATATCACACAGCCAGAAATAATTAGCTTGTTTCAAGAAACTAAGATGAATAAACTCGACTGACGGACAAATGATTAGTTTTAAGGGGGGGGGAGGATTCTTAAAACTAGTCGTTTGTCCGCCAGGCGAGTTTATGTATGTTAAGTTTCTTGAAATGAGAAAATTATTTTTGGCTTTGTATGGATTGCTACATGACATATGTGTAGACGACAGTAACGGTTGGGGGAAAATTAGGCCCTAATTGAAATTGAAATGACAGCTGAGTGGAATGTAATAGTCTGTGTATACTGGGGTGTACATATCACACGAGTGTTGCTTGTGCCATTTTCAGGACGATGTGCTTAACATTGATTTAAACAGACTGCATTATTTTGAATCATTATAATACATTTTCACCCCGATTTTCACGTTCAATATTAGTAAGATTACCTAGAGAAGACAGGTAGGCAGGTGACAGTTCTTACTTAAAAGCTGTTATTCTACACCTGTTGTACCATGATTTATAACCAGTGCTACAGCTGAAGTTATGCAGTGAATGTCAATTCCATATGATCCCTATAAGGGCCGCATATTGTTTTAATGTGATGCCATTGGTTCATGATTGCAGCCCTGGCGAGTACTTCTCAGTGCTGGAATCATCAGTCTTTGCGAAAACATGCAGGACAGTGGCAATGTCCACCTAAAATGCCACCGGTCCAGCAGGTTCACATGTGTAGCAGGACCGAATGTCCAGTGACATTTTGGGCTTTTCTGAACTGGAAGAATTCAGTCGGCCTATTAAAGCTGAAATGTGTCGTTAATGTACTATGTAAAACAATCTATTAGGCCATAAACAAATAAAATGTATTTTTAATGCACAAAACTTTATACTTAAAATGCATAAATTGTCAAATATGTGGCTACCGGGTCCTTCAAAAATGTATTCGGTCCTGCAACATTGAAATTTGCAGTACCAAATGTCCTGTGGGATGAAAAGGTTTTTGCAAAGACTGAATCATGTATCATGACGATGCTCCCGGAGTGTATCGTCCCATGTAGCTTAACCAACAAAGGGCATAATGTCACCCTTTAAGTTAAACTAAGGTTTAACAGTCGCTGTCTGTGATATTGGCACAGACCAGTTATTTCTAATTCCTGCCACACTTCACCCCCTCAGGGGTCCTTCAATAGCAGCTACTCAGTACAAGTGTGGCTGTGTCTGTTTATAGCTGCTTTATAGCACAGGACACGGCTCCAAAGGGGCTGACCTTCTTGGCAGCCATTGAGCAGTGACAGGTAGAAGCATCTCTCCCCTCCTTCACTCCCCCTCTCTATATATATACATGTACCTACTCCTTCCATGGTCAGCCATATCCTACATTTGCTACCTATTCATCTGTGTTGTGAATATTAGCCCCCAAACCATTTTGTTGCATCCACATTTCACAAAACAGATCTCTGTATCTCTCATCAGGTTCTATTCATTGCATCGGTGAATAAGAGCCCTGTGCGGGTTATAGGATTTAACTAGGATTAGACGGTATAGGATCTACGAAATCCACACCATAGGTGTGGTGGCCGGCTTCCATCAAGGATTCTGGATCACATATATTATTCTATAATTATAATTGATGCACTAATGATGCATGATTACATCACTGTTCACTTGATGCAGTATGCTGTCCTTAAACCTGTCTTAAAAGGGTTAGTGTGGAGCGATCATGATGCATGAATGCATCGTGGTTCACCTGAAGTGCCATGCTGTCCTTAACGGGTTATTGTGGAGAGGTCATGGTGCATAAACGCATCTTGGTTCACCTGATGCGTATTATATATATATATATATATATATATATATATATTATATATATATATATTATATTTTATATATTATATATATATCATATATAGGACAAAAACTATATATATATATATATATATATATATATATATATATATATATATATACACGAGTTCAAAGGTTTAGAGCAAGCTCCAGTGCGTTGTGGCAATTCCAATTGTTATTCATATTTATGGGGCCCTTGGTAGGGGGGTCCCCATGTCCCATGTCGATTTTAAGAAATGGCCATGTCACCATATCGATTTTAAGATATGCCCATGTCGCCATATCGATTTTAATATTCCCAATGTCCCATGTCACTATCCAATATTTCCTTCTGTCCCATGTCACTAAGTCTCAAAATGGTCCATGTCGTCGTCACAGCACTCTACTGCTGACCCTCGCGGCTGGTACACGGCTCAATGAGCAGTATATATATACCGTAAAACCTTGCGTATACGCCTAACTCGCGTATAAGCCGCCCCCCTAACTTTGGAAAATCCTATAAGCCTCAGAAGGCATCTGATTATGGCGACTTTAGTGCTACAGTATACAAATAAAATCCCTCGTATTAGCCGCACCCTATATAGGCATGTTTGGTATCAAATGAAAGCTGGTCCTGATTCGCGTACAAGCCGCAGCTTCTACGCGAGACTTTACGGTAGTGGTTATTTGAGCCAGACACGGTGTCTGACTAGTGTGCAGCAGGCCGGATCGTGCTGTGTCAGCATTATTATGGCAAGTGCCGACCAGACCTGTGAGGTGATAGTTACCCCTACTGTGTTATAGCTTGGTGAGCCTTGGTGGTCGGCTGGTCATTTGCAGTTCAGTGCGGGTATGGGTAATTATCAGCTCTCACCTGTAGACGGTTCTGGCTTAGTTTAATGACCAGTGTGTGAGGGTGAGGGGGGGGGGGACGTGTGAACAACATCATGCCATTGAAAGCTTAGTAGACCGGAATGAGCAGTGCATTCTGGCTTCCTGATGTGTGAACAACATATAGAATGATTGCAGGTAAGGTCTAATGCGTAAGGGGAACGGCTGACGACGCAGGGTTAGGATCACTCTGGCGGAGTGCAGTGCTGAAGGGTGGAGGACTACAGGCCTAACGCAGCGGACAGCGGACGGAGTGAGAAGCACACCTTAGCGGATTGCAGTGGTGAAGGGTGGGAGTCTATAGAGCCTGTGTACGTAGGGTGCAAAAAGCAAACGGCTCAATGCTATACCTATGGACGCGCAGTTCCTGTTGAAACCTTACGGAAATGTGAACTCAATAACCATGGCCGGGGACTCCGTGGCCGGCCAATTAAACTCGGGGTGCGGTGTTTGCTTGTATAGAACAGTTCAAAAGTAGCAACGCTCAGACCTGTGGGGCTTATAGGATTTCCTCAAAGTCTAGGTACTGGTTAGGTGCGAGTTATACACTAAGTTCCACCTTCCCAATTTTATACCAGATAATCAGCAGCTACAGCACAGAGTATAAAGAAAATGTTCAGCTTGCACTACACAAGTGTCCACTCATCCTTCAGCGCCATTCCTTTCATTGGTTATTAGTACCAACACCATAACTGGGGAGATAAATGGCCATTTAACCCTTACAGTCCTGGCGAGTAACTCGCTAGTAATGCATTCAAGCATCCCCTGCGGGGATGAGACACCTGAAGAGTCGGCATGATGCACTAATGCAGCACTGGCGAGTTGCATCATGACAAAAAATATCATCTTTTAGCGACATGCCATCCTTAAAGGGTCAAATGTTACTGATCCAATGGTTATTGTAAAAGAGGATATCATTGGCCTCTAGTCATGTTAGTCACGTCTCAATTGTCAACTTTACTGCTTGCTAGTGCTGTTCGGATTATCTGTTAACGATGGGAAACCCTCCATATCCGGTTTCCACAGAAACTAAAGCCCTTCTGTAGTTATGCTCTATAGGCTCTTGGGTCCAGCAAAACTCCCACTGCGGGCTTCTACTAAGGGAGGGAGATGATTTGCTGATGCCTTGCCATCATCTGGTTTAGTGGTGACTCCCTGTTGTGAGTCATTTGAGGAGGTAATCACAGCGTCCAGAATGTGCGGAAATCCATTTTTATTTGAATTATGTATTCCAGATATAAAGATTTATTCATGGAGCTTATAGCCTAGCACTGTGCTTGAATCGATTTATGGAATGTTGGGTCATCAAAACAGCGGCTTCCTCATGAGTATATTATGTGAGAGTGTACTGTATGGAGAATAAAAAGTGAGAATGAGCCTTCGATACCATTTACTGTTGGAATTCTTTCTTTTTCTAATTTATCAGCTCCAAATGAAATCAGACGTATCATTTATTCTTATTTTAATATTCAAGAGGGGAGACATATTTCACCAATGTCCACTGGACATCTGCTAAGCCCATGACCTAGGTAGGCCATATCGACAACGTTTGCTGCAGGTCGTTTGCTTTATGTTTCTCATGGGATGTATAAACCATCGGTCCCAGCATTCCCAGGCCCCGGAAGTCGCGACCGGATATCCGGTTCCACCCCACCATGGCGTCCCCTGTTGTCTCCAGCGCGTATCATTTCCATATTCATATGGGGTGCGCTCTGAGAAAAGTGCGGCCTAGTGCCGATAGCAGGGACCACCTGTGAGGTGTCGAGGTGCATTGTGGGAGGAAGTGGAGGGCAGCTAAAGGTGAAGGTCATGTCAGGTCAGGGTTGAGGGTCTAGAGAGGTTGATTGGGTTGGAGAAAGCTATCATTGAATGGCAGGAATCCATTGTGTTCCCCTTGTTCATAAAGGACTACTGTCAAGCATCTGTATCGCAGAGGAATGTTCGGCAGGGGCGTAGGGATATTACTGTAGTGATGATGTACAACGCCTCTCATCTCGACTCCATTCCTATCTCAATCACGCTATCAACGCCCAATGTCAATTTGTCTTGAAAGCCTATCGTAAAGCTATCGGGTTCTTCGCTCTCGCTCTATTATCCTCCATATTGGATTTTGATATCGTCCATCAGTGCTGTGGGAAATTACATGGGGATCGAATTCTTACATTAAATTCATTGTACATGTATGTTACTATTAAAGCTCTTAATGAAGTATGGCATGTTTTTCAATCATTATTCACATCATTCAAGAATTAATGGAGATCTGTCACTCGAGTTGTAATTTGAGGGGATTTAACTAGACATTGTATTTATCAACATCATAAACTGGAATCATGGGGCATAAACACATGTATCATATGTAGATCTAAATGGTTTGTCCTATACTGAATGTCACCAGGGAGCAAGCAAAATTTCAGCAGGAGTCATCATTTCTGAGGACCATCTATATCCTTCTAATCAGTATCACACGGAGGATTATGAGTGGAAAGAAGGGTGGTTATTGAATAGCAAAGGTCAAAGGAACATGTGTGATTCAGGATTAAAAGGCGTATACACTTTATAAAGACGGTGCTATGAAGTCTGCATCTAACATTGGGCCCAGCCGGGGACTGTACCACTGTGATGTATAACCGTGACGTCCCTACCCCCTGTAACCCCCTTTTTGTTATAAAGGCCATTTTTTAGGATCAGGAAGGCGCGGGGCAAGTCGAAGCCACCAGTGCAAACTGGTGCCAATCGACAGGAGGCCTAACCACTCGATCAGTGCACGGGGTGAGAGCAGGCGGCACCAGTCGATGACTGCAGCCGTTGCAGTGCAGCAGGCAGGATGGTGGAATGTGTGGACGTGGGTGTGGGTAGGGGAGGGTGGGGCAGAAACCCCCTCCCTATTGCTGGTACCAACAGACACTGACTGCAGAACACTACCACTCAGCAGTAACCACTGGGGGAGCAGAGGGCACGGGGAGAACAGTGGGGAGTGGGCTGATGGATATAGGGTTGTGTGGACAGGGTGGGGGAGTGGGAGGTAAGGGGTTGGAGGGGGTTCCTTCAGGGTAGCAGCAGAAAGGGGGAGGAGCAGGCAAAGGGTTGATGGATCTAGGGTTGTGTTCAGGGTGGGATGCAATGAGGTAGACGCCAACAGGAGGTGTCTTTCCTATTGCTGCCTTTACAATGCAGCTGGACAGGGAGTGCAGGTGAAAGCACAGGAAGTGACAAACCATACACATTAACGACAATTTGGAATTGAAATACTTTTGTAATGTACAATGTGCAATGGAAGAATGACTCATCATCATCATCGTCATCATCATGAACCCCCTCCTTTTGAACAACGTTTTATTTGGGTCTAGATTGTTACAATACATCTATTCACTATGGATTCAGCTGGTCGCTCGGCCACCTGGGCCGATATTTCAAAGCCACCATTTCCATCCTAATGTTGCCATAGCAAATCCCCTCTTGGGATCAGAGGGGGATTCTGATATAGACTTTATTATACATTATACATGCATATTATGTAATGGCATGCTATATGCATTACACAATACATCACAATCAATTGCCTCCTGTATGCGCGCTGCCTACACAGGGGATGTATGCGTATGGGAAATGGATTGGGGGGAGACTACCCTATTGGGATATGGAGGAGGTGAGGACGAGTGTATTGCAGCACACGGTGGGTTGGGGGCTTGTGAAGTGAAGGATGGGGGGAGGGCAGGGGGATGGAGTGCCGGTTCAACATGGCGAGGACCACACTGCTAAGGCCCCATTATCCTGGCGATCAGTCAACGGCCCCTCATGGACCCCCCCCCCCCCCCCCCACCACACCAAGGCACACACACTGACTTCCTCCAGGGCAGTAGTGGTCAGGAAGCGGGCCGGTCTGCTCTGAGCTGGGGCTCTACCTACCGTCAGCGGCAGCAGCAGACTGGAAGGCAGCAGGAGCAAGATGAGGAGGCCATAGGCACGTTATGATAAACGTTAAGATCACCCCAAAGCCAGGACGGCAATGCCCATGCCTTCTGCCACAGGGAGGCAATGCCCAGGCCTGCAGCCAGAAGGAGGCAATGCCCATGCCTGCAGCCAGAAGGAGGCAATGCCCATGCCTGCAGCCAGAAGGAGGCAATGCCCATGCCTGCTGCCACAGGGAGGCAATGTCCCAGGCCTGCTGCCACAAGGAGGCAATGCCCAGGTCTGCAGGCACAAGAGAGACAATGCCCAGGTCTGCAGCCACAGGGAGGCAATGCCCAGGTCTGCAGCCACATGGAGGCAATGCCCAGGTCTGCAGCCACAGGGAGGCAATGCCCAGGCCTGCAGCAACAGGCAGGCAATGCCCAGGTCTGCAGCCACATGGAGGCAATGCCCAGGTCTGCAGCCACATGGAGGCAATGCCCAGGTCTGCAGCCACAGGCAGGCAATGCCCAGGTCTGCAGCCACATGGAGGCAATGCCCAGGTCTGCAGCCACAGGCAGGCAATGCCCAGGTCTGCAGCCACAGGGAGGCAATGCCCAGGTCTGCAGCCACATGGAGGCAATGCCCAGGTCTGCAGCCACAGGGAGGCAATGCCCAGGTCTGCAGCCACATGGAGGCAATGCCCAGGTCTGCAGCCACAGGCAGGCAATGCCCAGGTCTGCAGCCACAGGGAGGCAATGCCCAGGTCTGCAGCCACAGGCAGGCAATGCCCAGGTCTGCAGCCACAGGGAGGCAATGCCCAGGTCTGCAGCCACAGGCAGGCAATGCCCAGGTCTGCAGCCACATGGAGGCAATGCCCAGGTCTGCAGCCACATGGAGGCAATGCCCAGGTCTGCAGCCACAGGGAGGCAATGCCCAGGTCTGCAGCCAGGAGGCAATACCCAGGTCTGCAGCCAGAAGGGGGCAATGCCCAGGTCTGCAGCCATAGGGAGGCAATGCCCAGGTCTGCAGCCACAGGGAGGCACTACCCAGGCCTATAGCCCCAGGGAGGCAATTATCAGGCCTGCAATGATGATGCAATGCCCAGGCCTGCAGCCAGAATGAGGCATTGTCCAGGTCTGCAGCCAGAAGGAGGCAATGCCCGGGTCTGCAGCCAGAAGGAGGCAATGCCCGGGTCAGCAGTCAGAAGGAGCCAATGCCCAGGTCTAAACAAGTACAAATGTAGTATACTTGAAAAGCAGGCAGAGGGCCATGTCTGGGGGTCATGTGTCTGTACCATCCAAACTACAAAGGTTGGATATGCATTAGACGTTAGAGCTACAACAGGTTTAGAAAACTTGAGAGGAAGTCTCACAATCCTGTGTATAACATCTCCATGTGGCCATGTTGTCACATTCTCATCCACCGGTCCATATACATATTCATGACAAATTGGGTGTAGGTGGTCTAGGTCCCGTTGAGCATGTAAGAAAAAGTGTGTTTCAGGTATATGTTCGCAGGGTCGGTCAGTATTTAGTTGTCTTTTTAAATGATACACCAACTAGCCAGGAATGTTTGTAACAGTCATCTTGGCTGTAGATTTCCTCAAATATCAATTATCATATTTGTTTTATGATTTAAATTAGATATTGTAGTGTCAGCCTTGTTGGTATATTATGTGAAGCAAACCTCATTAGTTTGTCCTTAAGGCCCATAGAGCTCCGATCTTACTAATTTTGACCAAATCAGAGCCCCGAGCGGCCATCAAGTCGGCCGTCAGAGTTTGGTGGACCATGGGCTTTACAAAACATACACATGCCTTGAGGGTGGAGGTATAATGTGTGTCACAAGTGTGGACGTGGTCAGTGTAGCAATCATAGGTAGGATATAGCACTATAGGTGTCAAACGAGAAGTGTGGTATTGTATGCAGAGAAAGGGGCTGTAGACAAGGGGGTGTCTGGGGAGTCTGGGCTTTAAGTGTCTATGAATTCATGCATAGAGACACTTGTCTGTGGAGATAGAAGGTTAGTGTCTGACTTTCATTGCTGCAATACCTTATTTTTATGTTGGGGTTAGGGGAGGGGGAGGACTAAATATACTCTGGCCTCGTGTTTCTAAGACACACCATCATATCGGACACGATGCATTGCTTTCTCTTACAGTTTACCCATAAAACATGGTTGAATACGCGAATCAGAACCCCAGTGTAGCTTATAGGATTTTCCTAAAGGCGGCTTATCCATAATGTGCACTGCAGTATCTTATCCATCATTTATCAAACCTAAGGTGAGCTATTAACATTGAAAAGTAAACATTCGGTTAAATATCGACCAGGTTCGGAAAGCTTCAAAATCCAGGTATCTGACGATGCCGCGGAGTACTGTGAAAGTCTACTACGATCAAGTAATTATAACACCATTTGTCAAATATCACTCACAGGGAATATTGAATCGCCAATAATCTCCGCACCCAGCTGTCTCATTCCTCAGCGTTTTATTAACGCTCTTTAGGTTTTCACTAACAAAGATTTACCAACAGCAAAACACTTGAAAGAACTACACAGTGGATGTATTGATTGGGGCCGATGCTGCTTGTTTAAGTGCGAAATCAATACAAGTAAAACAACAAGAAATGAAGGATAAAAGCTGGAAAAAAACTGAAATAAAATAGGGGAATTCCCTGGTGTGAATGGGAGGGGTATATTGAGGTAGGCGTGACTTCCGCTTAGATAGGAATTTACCGTTTGACACAATAGCATTACGAACATGGGATATTATATTTTCCCCGCGTTTGGAAAGTGGCGATTACGCCGCTGCCCCCTCTTCAATTCCAATTGGGCATCACACTTCCTTGTGGCATTGAATGTATTGTAATATACCCGCATTGTATTTTTCGTTATCATGGGAGTTATTGGATGACATATCCACAAAATACAAATTTTGACAAAACAAAAGACCCAACATTCATATTAGTGAACTGAACTGATATAAATTATGTGCGCACACGCATGATATTCTTCCTCTTACCTAGTCTCTTCTACTTCCCATACGAACCTCCTATGCATTCATGCATAATGCAGATCTGACACATGATTCAGAAGGCCCTATATAACCCCCCCACACACACACACACACACACAACCCCTTCCCTCACAATATGGTCCACAAATACTTGCCAAATGCTTCCCCCATGCTCTAACGCCTCCATTTCACGCGTCTCCAATGGCTCAAAAAATAATCAATAGCACGCCCAGCCTCCATTTCCTATACTCCCCAAACTCTACAGGAGCCCCTCACCTAAAGCTCCCCAGCACACGCACGCTATACGGCCTACACCTGATTCATTCTTCCACCTGCCCCCATTCATGCTCACCCGCCATGCCATCATTTTCTGGTTGCCTTCTGCCTCATTTGCATATACTGCCAGCAGCTGTAAAATTGCCCTTTCAGTGTAAGTTCGCTCAGAGCTTTATACCCATTATTCCCATTATTTTGTTAAAAAAATTGCTGATAAATGCCGTTTTAAGGAATCTGGCAATTCAAAATGTGGATGGTTAGGTGCTATACTTGTCCTGATTGCATTGTTTCCGCAAGAAATACTATAATGCCACGAAGGCGGTACTATATTTTACTAACTTTCCCCCATGCATACCACTATGGCATGGACTCATACCACTATGGCATGGACTTCAAGTTGGAACGGTTTGGCTATATACTGAGTACCGTAAATTCTCGTGTAGAAGCCGCGGGTAGTATGCGACTGAAAGTCGTCAATGCAGCTTTAATATAGGAGCAGGAAACTGTCGCAATGTGGCTTATACAAGAGTTTTTAGATGTATAGTACAGTATTAAAATCGCCATAATCATACCCCCTTTTCGGCTTATAGACTTTTCCCAACCTCTAGATACCGCTACTATGCGAGAATTTACGGTAGTGTAAGCAACTGCTTGATACACCCCTAAGTCCATGGTTAATATGCCGGGAGTGCTAGTCCCATATCGAAATGAACACCCGGGAACCGAGATCAAACTCAGCAATCCAGCCAATCATGCCCAGATATATCAGAGTGCAGTGCACGGGCTGCCAGTCTAAAAATAGCTCATCCCAGCGGGCGATAATTGAGGTTGATCTTTGATCTTGTCGGTGATGCAGTTGGGTAGACTACCCTGAAAGTAGGCACCCCTACCCTATCGTATTAGGGTTGGGGGGGGGGCACTCTTCTTTTTGGGCTTGCGACCGAGGATTGGCTTTTCTTGGCAGTAAAAGTCTCTAGTACGTACAAGGTGTGCACCGTCAGCCAACACATGTGACCCAACCAGCGACTTTGGGACTTATGGGTCTGTGCCTAAAGGCCCAGAAAAGGCTGTTTAAACTTCACGGGGCAAAAAATGTATGCATTAACTTCGCGTTTAGCCTCATAAATCAGAGAATATTCAACTGATTTTCACAATTAAACCAGTTCTGGAAAGCCTAGTCCATCTGCTTCATAAAGCATAAGCAGCAAGTTACTTTCTCTCCGCTTCTGACTGCTACCATTTGCTGATGATTCAAGACAAGACTTTATGTAAGTCTTGAGTCTAACATAGAGCCTTTGTTTTTACATAGAATATAGAAAGACAGCTGCTTCAAATATTTTGTAATTCTCAATATCGTATGTTCTGTTTTGCATGAAATAAATGTTGATTACCCTGAAATTGATGAGATGTGTTTAATATGTTAAAGCACATTCAACACTGCTAACACGTCCAATCAGTTCAGCCTTTAACCTAAGAGCATGTCTACCTCCCAGCCCACACACCCTCAACCATACAGTAAATTCAAACCTCATTCGTAACATGTAATCATAATAAAAAATACAGTCTCCTCTCAAAGGTTAATAGTGCACTCAGCCAACGTGGATAAGTGCACATTGACTATGAAGTGAAGGAGAAATACGAGACTTACTGGTACATGTAATTACTACAGAATTTGTATTTAAGATGGGGTCTGAATTAAAGCTAGAGAATCACTTGAACAGCATCTGCCACAGGCCTGCAAGCCTTCCCCATGCCATTAGAAACAGGAAACCGTGCACAATTAACGTCTACCCGACTCGGTCTGTTCAAATGGAGGCAGAATCAGAGAACATCATTCCATAATGTAGGCAGGCCCACATTTAGCCCAAACCACTAATCTGCGAGGCTCCAATTCTGCTGTAAATGCCATAGGGAGTATAGTTTATAATCCATAAGCCTCCCCTTAATTAGCTTCTTTTTCTATTCGCTCTGATCTAAACAATCCCTTTTGAGTTATCCATTTAATACCTAATGTAATTGTTTGGGATGGCCTCAACAGTTATCATTCTCAGCGAATCTTAATGCACTGAATATCTAGTATAGTACTATTGGAGATTCCATGTTTTATCCGAGGTATATAGGCTACCTTGGAGACAACCTGTGCTTGAAGCTGACTCCATGAATCTATGCATATCACCGATTTTGAACTGATTTGATTCAAAATAACTAAGTAATTGACTTTTACCAATCTCTCTAAACCCCCCCCCCCCTCCCCCCAAAAAATAGTTAATTGATCATTTTCAAATATAACTGACTTGTACAGAAATTCAAATACAACTGACTTTTAACTGACCATGTCTGTCCTGCAGTACCAACCAGGCACCAGCGGTTTTAAGCAGACGACCTTTCAGGGTGGGCTCAAGTTTCCCGTTTCCCGCCCTTTTCTAAAGGAGTGATCATTTTACAGGAGGGAGTGGTGAAAGGCAATTAAAAAAAAAAAAAAGCTTTTATTGCCTTCTGCCCCCCCCCCTCCCCACCCCACATTCCCAAAAGATCGAAAATTGTTCGCGCACCCGCTTAAACATGTACTTAACGCATAGGATCTTCTATGCTTAAAACAAGTGACATTTTTTTGTGTCCCCCAATCACCCCCCCCCCCCCCAAGTGGTGTTGACATATGTTTGCATCCCCTCCCTCTCTCGCCCACCATCAATGGGTTGAAATAACCCCCCCCCCCCCCCGCCCAATACTTGTTTTAAAAAAATGATCACTCCCTCACGCCTTTAATTCACAGACACAAGCTGCGTGGTATCTGAATAATTGATGACCGTGTTGGCAATTGGGGTACGAGGTTGTGCGGTCCCCACCCAAAAAATGTTGTCGCAATTAGGATATGGCAATCAGCTTACGCCATGCACCGAGACATCCAGGGGGCGAAAGGGGGAACGTCTACAATGTCTAATCCAAATGGTGGTAGCTGGTTTTTTTTCTAATCTGAATAGGAGAAGAGAAGGAGGACTGGCTGGATAGATTAAGTGAGCAGGAGGAAGAGATGAAGGGTGACCGGGAGCTGATTTTTTTTTAAATGGCAGGAAGAAAGAGAAAGGAAGAAGGAAGTTAGATTAGCTGCAGAAAGGGTAATCATGGGGAAGTAGATCTGCAGGGAGGATAGAGAGATCAGAGAGGGACAGAGCTCCTCTAAACTCGACCTTCGTGATTCCCTGCAGTTTAACATGGAGTGGTCCAAAAACACTAAATGGCACATCATCAGTGTAAAATATGCATCACCACTGTTATCGGTACCAACCACAATATCCTATTAACAATCGCCTTGCCAGTCCATCTAGGTCATGCCGCGAAATCTCACGGATGACGTATGACAATAAGACGAAGAAAAATACTCAAAGACAGTATTTATCAAGGGACAATCATGCTAACAGAAATTCCGTTTTATTTATAAGATCGAGACAGGTCTCAGCTTAGATCTTGCGATGCCGAGACGAGAATTCGCGTGATAGCTTTCAGCGGAGACGCCCGGCCTCACTCTGGCGATAAAATTGTTAGCGTTCGAGTAAAAACTCGTCTGCCGGTGTTTGACTATTGGTGGCTTGGCGCCTGTTGGTAGAGGCGCAGTATCTATTATGGAGGTCGGGCTGGTTTACACGAGACGAGGGTGCTACTCTGGGGGTGCTTATACTAAGTATTGCTATAGGGGTTTGCACGGTTGGCTTTAGCATCCCTCTTTTTATGCACAGGTTAATGCAATGACTCTATGAGATAGCTGGATGCACATTGGCTGATGGGACTGCAATTGACTGTGTTTACTGTATCAAAGGCTGTTCACATAGCACATAAACCAAGCCTCTTCACGTCTTCCAGGACATTATACAAGTACCATTGACGGCCTACTAAAGTGTATACATTTCTTACATATAGCCCCAGATAACGACCAATACTGAAAGCCACTGCAGCCATTTAATCACCGTCAGAAAGTGTAGAGCGTTATTTTATTGGACTCCAGCAATTGCATTGTACTAGGTGTATCCACTCCTTACATTTGTGACAAGAGATGCTTAGACAGGGTTGCCACCGACAAGGTAGATTCAAATTCCCTGACTTTTCCCTGACATAAACCCTGACGTTATATCAAATTTCCCTAACAATCGCGACATAAACCCTATTTTTTTTAAATGCCCTCCAACTATGAATATGCACTTTTTAAAGTTATCTTCAACTTAGTGAGTGGTCATTATTTCACAACAGGGCTTTTGTGTATCGCGTGCGTGCAAAAATTTTACCCCTTCCTTTTCAAGGATTTAGATATTTTTCTCCCTTAAAATCATAATGAAATACAGTCTTTTTCAGAGAAAACGGGTGACTTTTTTTTGTATTTCAAAGATTTTCCCTGACAAAAAATTGTTTTCCCTGACATTTTCAGAAAATATCATTTTCCCTGACATTTTGCCAAAAAATCTGAAATTCCCTGACATTTCCCTGACCTGGTACGAAAAATATTTTCCCTGACATTTTCCCTGACAGTGGCAACCCTGTGCTAGAAAAAGTCATAAATGCAGGATGTGGCCAGCTACAGAGGACCTCTTCCATATACTACCCACACTTCCCCATGCATGCAAGCAAGCTCCTGCTCAGCGCTGTCCGATATTGGGAGCACAAGTTTGAGTGTCATAGTTCCTGATTAATGTATCGTGGACGAGCTGCACAGCTGAGACATATAAACCAGGATAAAAATAAAAACAGCTTTCTAAAAAAAATCTAAACTGCTGAAATATATCGAGACATATCTAAACGATATGGTTGTTTTCTTCTTTTCATCTTTTTTTTTTTGCATTAGCTCATACATGTTCAAAAAATGTACCCATATATTATATAGGGTACATGTGATCGCTTCCTCTTATGCATCCCGGGTCAAACATGTTTTCTTTAGTTTAGGATGTCAAAAATGTATATTACCGGTCGATCCTATAATAGTGTGATGTTCCAGAACAAGTGGAGTATAATATGAAATGATTGAGAATACCTAGGGCAAAGGGCCAGAGCAGAAGATGTTGAGCGTATGTTGAGGGAACCCGAATTACCCACCTAGCCACGGTCAATAAAACCAATCAGTCCCGGTGCCTGAAGGCAGGAAGAGGGTCAGACGCTGACCAACCACCTTAACACTTTAACTGCCACATAGTGCTTTAATGCATCATACCCTCTGTCGTCATCAAGCATTAATGCAGCCATGGCGAGTTACTCACCAGGGCTGCATTCAAGCACCATGCCGGCTGCGGGGTTGGTACTCCCAAAGCGGCAGCGTGATGCATGAAGGTATCCCTGGCGAATTGCTTGTGAGTAGTCAATTTCTATATCATGATGACCAAGGACATTAAAGTACTATGAGAACCTTAACGGGGTAAATCTTCTACTCCAACATACTAGTAGCATTACATATCCTGCTCTCCATGGAAGCACCAACTATAAATGTATATCATATATGAGAGAAGCAAATATATATATTTGCGTTATATATTTGGCTGTGCGTTTAACTAATGGAATAAATATTACCCATCTTCCTGACATTCGCAAAATGTCCTAGGCTTTCGTATGTTACATTGTGTAGCTAAACTGTTGTGAAAAACACAGATCGGAGGTACACCAAAAGCACATTAAAGATCCGCTGTTATGCCCCACTTGAATCATAAAGCCATGTTTTATTACCCATATGTAGAATTGATACAATTGCACGATGCCCGAATCGGCCCATTGGGCATTAAGGGTCCTGTATCGCTGCGCCTGCCACATGCCATACGTGCATCAGCTGCATGATATCTTATTATCCATTTAATATATATTTCAGTCATCCATATTCACTGTGTATTCTCCCTTTTATTGTACACAATATAATAGACAGGCTTTAATATTCATATCTCTTTCCATATATATATTATTATATAACATCAAGGTTGGGGTTCCCTTTATACATTATACATGTTTATATCATCTAGAATATATACCAAGTCACTAGACAGTCACATTTGCATAATTACACCACGTGGTCTCGTCACGTGACTAGACTGCTGACCTTGATGCTACAGAGAGTCTCTCATCATGACCCTCAACCATCTCCACCCGACCATCTCCTGTACTGGTCCTAATCTCCAGGTATACAGGCTAAGCATCAACTGTGTTAACTCCATTAAATAGTAGCAGCGTCATTTTGCAGTGGACTCTCTCTGGGACTGACGGCATTCTATTGACCATTTAAGGGCTGAATACTACTGTAAAGCATTATGTCCTTGGTCGTCATGATGTATAAATGCAGCCCTGTCCAGTCACTCACCAAGTGTGCATTTGTGCATCATAGTGACCAAGGACAAACACATTTGAGCAGCATGCAGCCCTTAAAGGGCTGAGGCTCTAATTTTACTGGGGTGTGTTACTTGTAGGCGCTGTAGTTGTACTTATCTGTCAGGGCCATACTGGAAGAGGCCAAAATATCCTACTGGTGTATACCATGAGGGTGACTCCCAGTCACTGTGACTTACCTACAAACAGAGGAAAGAGACACACCGTTAGACATTTATCAAAGGCTGTATTCTCATTAACAATACAAATAAATGGTTTAATGCTATTGCTTTGACATCTCTTGCTGAAGGAAAATGCTTGGTAAAAGAAACAAAGTAACACTGGTACTATGTGGACCTTTCCCTAGTTGTGGAGGGTGGCCGTGCTATAATGAACACGGCGTGTGTCCGACCTTGTACCTACAATCAATACGCCGTGTGCCCGTTACATGGTCCTTGTGACCAGAGATCCCCTGGAGGAACTACCGCACCATAGACATGCCACAGGTCTGCATGTTCTCTTTTCTGTACAAGCACCACACATTAGACATGCCACAAGTCTGCATGTTGTGTTTTCTGTATTAGCACCACACCATACTAGACATGTCAATGGTCAGAGTGGTCTATTTATATTATTCTCGCGTATAACCCGCATTTTGCGTATAACTTGCACCCAACCCTAAAACCCGCACCGGGGTTCTGAAAGTGCAGTATACTTCTAAAACCCCTCATATATTCCCTACCTAGATGTACTATACCATACTATACACAGCAGAGGGAACGGAGCAGTGTTGGGATGGGAGTCCTCGACTGACTATTTGCCACAACCATGTCCCTGAAAGAGGATCTTGACACGATCCTCGACTGACACTACAAATTAACCACGGCAGGTTTCAATAGTGTCCACCAACCGGGCCATCAACTCTTTGCCAACACTAGTATCAGGACATCTCAGGATCAGCTCTGGGGCTTTATGTGTGCAATGTGCCTACCTTCATGTCTATCAAGACCTACATGTGACAACAAAGTCTGTCTATCTAATTACTGTTCTCTGATGTTCGTGCTTTGTGTCTAGCTCAGGAGATGGGCGCGGCCATGTTATAAGTAAGTCTGGGACTAGGAGGCTATAACCAGTCTAAATACTCATGTCTGCCCCTCCCACCCACACCTATACATAGCCCTACCACTACCACACATACTACCATCACCTCATCCACTCACTCCCTGACGTAATGCTTGTTACAGGAGGAGGTTGTTGCCTTGGTTATTGGTAACCCTGGAGGGATAAACAAGGGTTGGAGCCCCTGCCCTGGAGGAGGGTGTAAAGCCTGTGTTGTGCCAACTAGGGTGGTCTGGTAGACTATGTAACAAAATGTTTGACTATCTGTACTGTAAAACCTGCCGTGTAACCTACATCGCGCATATATGACCCGCACCTAGACTTTCAGGAAATCCTATAACCCTCACCTGGGTTCTAAAAATTGCTACTTTAGAACTGTACTATACATGTTATAGCAAGGACTCGGTTTAACCACGTGAACAAAAAGTAGAGGGCAATGAAAAGGTAAAATGTTGCCAATTTTACGCCATGAATTTTACAATTCAAAACGCAAGTGCTCCTGGAATCTTGGTCACGTTCAAGTAGTTTTTTGGGTTTTTTTTCCGAGGAAACAAGCATCAACTAGTTCATCTTCTTAGAAGTGCATGCTATAATACGCAACCACTTTTTCGCTGCGACCAGAGATGTGTTCGAAGAAATGTTTCAATCACACTGTGCACCAGTGGCGGATCCAGGATTTTCCAGAGGGGGGGGCCCAAACTTGGCCAACCATGGAGTGACTGATTTTTCCAGTGCACAGAGCAAGCAAAGCGTAGCGCAAGAAAATTGCAGCAGCCATACTATAGGGTCCCCCTCAATTAAATGCTGATGGTCTGTGTCTATATGGTATTGTTTATTATTTTTATATATATATTTCTTTTTTTTGAGGGGGGGGCCAAGGCCCGTCGGGCCACCCCCCTGGATCCGCCAATGCTGTGCACCTATTATGTAGACTATGGGAGGCTAGATTTACTATTTAACCATACACAGGACAACTTTCTAACAAAGTCGGCATCACACTCACAGTTCCTCAATCAAACCCATCAGGAGGAAGACTTGCAACGCTTGGATCTCTTTGAAACATGCAATAGACTGTATTTATAGTGTTTCATCAGAACTGGTTAGAAATTAGAATATTTGGCTGAATGTTTTACTGGTACTCAAATTACGCTTCAGGAGATGGGACTGATGAGGTACATATTACAAGTCAATTTAAGCTTACAATATATAGAAGTGTTGGCACTTTTTCTATGGGAGTGGATGTAATTATATACCACATGGTGGATTCCCATGGTCTAACAATTGATAGCATGGCCCTTAATTCAGATCTTGGTATATGTACCACACTGTTATAAAAATGATAAAATATGAGATATGATACATGTATTGTTCTTTATGGGTCGGCTTCATTAAAATTTAAAACTAGATGGAACGCTATTACCTAATATGTAGTACTTAATCCCTATTTTATTCCAATGTCGTATCTCAGTGTATGTTGTGTCTGCAGCACATGAGCAGTTGCAAAACATTGTCTGTTATTGTTCTATATTTTCACATTTTATGTCGACCCCATTTTCGTTGGGTTAACCATAAGATCATGTATCAAGATCATATATGTTCTTGCACTTATTATTCGTTATCGGTCTTTATATATTTGCACTAGATACCCCTGGGTCTACGTTTTAACGACCAGAGATGGCCCTCTTCCTGCCTAGAATATCATCCAGGGATGTACCCTACAATTTAAATGGCAGGTGGTACACCACAGACTGGCGGTGGCACTGGACACTGACCTGTAAGGCCCAGTGCAGCCATACCACAGACTGCAGGTGGGATTGGACACTGGTGTGTCTGTGTGTGGGCCCAGACAAGTGCACCTACACCACAGACTGCCAGTGGCACTTGACACTGACATGTTTATGTGAGGGTCCGGACTAGTGCACCTACACCAAAGACTGCCAGTGGCACTGGACACTGGCTTTACTAGTATGTGTAAGGGCCCAGTGTACCTATACCACAGACTGCTGGTGGCACTGGACATTGACATGTTTATATGAGGGTCCGGACTAGTGCACCTACACCACAGACTGCCAGTGGCACTGAACACTGGCTTTATGTGTAAGGGCCCAGTGTACCTACACCACAGACTGGCGGTGGCACTGGACACTGGCCTGTCTGTGTTGTGCCCTGTGCACCTACACCACAGACTGGCGGTGGCACTGGACACTGGCCTGTCTGTGTTGTGCCCTGTGCACCTACACCACAGACTGGCGGTGGCACTGGACACTGGCCTGTCTGTGTTGTGCCCTGTGCACCTACACCACAGACTGGCGGTGGCACTGGACACTGGCCTGTCTACGTAAGGGCCCAGTGCAGCCACACAACAGACTGCCGGTGGCACTGGACACTGGCCTGTCTGTGTTGTGCCCTGTGTACACACCACAGACCAGTGACGGCTCTCTACCTGCCCGCAGCAGACCCCAGCTTCAAAGGCAATCCAACCTGGATAAATTTGGTTACCGTTGCCATGGCAACGGCTGGGTGTAGATTAGGCCGTAGTGACGGCAGAGTAGAGGCGTGAGTGAGTGGGAGAGCGGCTGGGGTGGGGGTGAAGGCAGAGGGGGTGGAGAGGGCGACAGACAATGCTATATAGGGGCCAGTCTTGCTGCCGGTATGGCTATAATAGAGCGTATACCGCCTGGACAGTGTAGTGCAGGGTGGGGGGTGGGGGTATTGGACATGGCTAGTCACTGGATAAATGCTTAATACCCTTATTTCACACACTACCGGTCTCTTCTATTTAGAGTGACCACTGCGTCTGTCTAGTAGGGGTGGATTGTGAGAGGATGGAGAGGGAACTGCTGTGGACAATACTATAGGCCTGTGTCTTTCCCAAGCTGGCACTGGCCACTGGCAACTCCCTTCAGCACTGTGGACTGGGGACAGTACAGGGTGGTAGAAGGTAGGCGGGGTGGGGGGTTTCTAGACAGCGGGTGGGGACAATGCTACAGCCAGACCTAGCCACCCTGTGAATAGTGAGCACGGCTATATTAATGCTAAATAATCAGGGGAGTAAAAGAACCATAGTAGATGGCACTATACAAGCGTTTCGCTGTCACTGTTCCCTAGCAACAGCGGTTACCATGGCAACATAACTGGGGTTATCTGTAGGTAGGGTTGGGGAGGATGTATTGGCGTTAGGGGTGGATGGACGGGGATACCTAGGGAGGGGTAGAGATGCAGTGTATACAAATACGGCCCAGCAGGACACATTGTGGACTAGTTAGTACCCTAGTCCCTCTATCCTCATGTTGAAAGGTGTGTGGGTGGGGGGCTGTTGAGATGATTTGATCTGTCCCTATGTCACCTACGATATCTAACTAGCATACACATATACATGGTGGCGTGATCAGTTTTAAGTAGAAGACCTTCTTAGTCGGAGCACATCTATACACTACAGGGCACCTAGTTGTGTGTAATATTCTTCTAACATTGTGCCCGCTTAGATCCCACGTATACTATTTTCGCGCTGTACATATTTTCGCGATTTTCACAAATCCGCGAAAATATGTACAGAGCGAAAATTTATACAGTAAAGTCATACTACTACAATCTTCCAAATATCGCAAATTTAAATACATGAAAAAATGCACTTTTTTGCAAATTCGCGAAAATTTATACACGCAGAAATATCTTGTTACAGTAGCCTACTAGTACATGCAGGACGAGATAATGTATATTTGTATGCATCTACATCTCATATCAATAGAGAACTACAAGTGCACCATTCCATAGGGAGCAACAAAGCCACGTGAGTATGAACGTTAGGTAGTTTTTAATGTAAGGAAGGGTGTTTGGATTGAAGCGGTTATAGATGACATTATTATATCCGACAATGGTAACAATGTTACAATGTATGACTCACAGTTTTCTGGAATTGACTCACAATGACATATTACCACATTTTCTCATACCAATGCATAAATGTTGGTTAACTCTTTCATGACCGCATGGTACTTTAATGCATTTATGCATCATGCCGATCTCCACAGGCATGATACATCACCGCAGGATTGGCATGATGCATGAATGTAGCCCTGGTGAGTAGACCTGCAGGGGTTACATTCGTGCATCGTGGCGACCAAGGATATAGCACACGAAAGCATTATCTGGCCGTTAAAGGGTTAACAAGCTGCAGTCACAATTAATCCTACCTCCTGAATTTCACAATTAATCCTGAATTTCTGTCCTAGGTAGCTTAGTCATATTCTATAGGGAGGCACCAGATGCAGCATGGGAAAATGAGGTGATTTACATTTACTTGTTGGATTCAGAGTTCGACGACCGGGTGCTGGATTAGACCAATATTGTCTGGCCTGACTAGTACTAAGAGGGACGAATTCCACTTCAGATTGTTTTTTAAGAAGTCAGAAATCCAGCTCATAGCTCCTGCTTGTTTTCCCTTGGATAAATCGTAAGTGCATTGTTTAACAGAATGGTTCCCAACCTACTGAGGTGTTTTCCTACAACTAGTATTACGGGTATTTTTTTCTTTTGTTCTTACTTATTTTGGCTTATGCTCTTTCATTTCCTATTTTGACTCTATACAATATGTCCCGTCCTAGCACCCTTTATTTAGCACCCTTTTCGTTATACCTTTCTACTGCCCCCCCCCCCCCCCTGCCCCTATCTTTGTAGTTCAGGGCTGGCTGTACTTTCTGCCCACTAATAACCTATCATCTTGCCGACGATTGATCCTATCATGCTCTGCAATGTAGTAAACACCATAGACCGGTACCTTGCCATCTCTCCCCTTTTCCCTTTTCTATCCTTTTTATTTGGCTCCTTTCATATACCCCCCCCCCCCCCCCCCCCGCAACCGTAGTCTCGTCCACCCAGTTGGCATCGACCAGAAAGGCCGGCTCTGTGCCGCCACCTGGTAGGCACGTTTGTTATCACTGACTTAGCAAACCATCTCACATGAATACTGAGTACCGTAAAACCTGGTGTATAACCCGCACCTCGCCTACTATAACCCGCACCCAGACTTTCATATAAACATATAACCCACGACTAGGGTCTGAAAATGCCTATACAATACATGTACTGTAATAGAACAAAACCCTGTAAAACCTGCGAACAGAGTTTGGTCTAATCCTATAACCTGTACTCAGCTTGTGATTTGCGGCACGGTTTTACGGCACTACCGTAAAACCTTGCATATAAGCATAACTCGCGTAATTATAAGCCGCACCCAAAAAGCCGCAACACCTCGCGTACTAGCTGCGGCTTATACGCGAGGTTTTACAGTACATGATAACGACACCCCATGGTGGGCGTCATGCTGGTTATGTATACAGGAGGGGGGGGGGGGAGGCCTGGTGAGTAGGTGGCATCAGGCACACACATGTAGGCTACGTCATTCACAGACAGCTTTTAAAAAATGTTCTCATCATAGATCTTTAGCGGAATACATTTACAAAGTATACCATGTTGAGAACTGAATAATGGACTGCAGAATATCACTCTTTAAGTATACTGCCTGTGAGGCAGTGTAGAGTCTCCAAGCTCTCACAAATATCATATTTAAATGAATCTCCCCTGATAGTATAGAGACAGTGTACAATCTCATGGTGAATACTTGAGTTGCCATGGACACCCAATAATGAAGCTACCTACACCACTGTTTGAGTCCCCCTGCTGTGCTGAGAACTGAGAGGATGGGACATACCCCGGCACTACCTCTAATGACGCTAATATCTATGTCACCTATACATGGTAGCACCACATCTAGCTGTCGACCACCCCCGCGACCACCACAACTTCTTCTCACTCAGACATTGTACGACATTGGCACAAGGATTGTCTGTTTTAAATTTATATTGTCTGAGTTCTGTAGGAAACTGACTTCGTGGATTTTCTGATCTCACTATAAATGAATTTTACAAGTCACTTTGGTTTTTGAATGCTCCAATTCAACCATGTGTATTATTCATCTTTAATTTAAATATTCTTATTGTAACAGTATTGGACTTCCCCTTAACCATATGTCCTGTCTTCCAAATTTGGATATATGTGTAGCTTGATAATGACAACACCCACGGGGGGGGGGGGGGGGGGGGTAGTTGGTGGGGTAGACGGGGGTGAATCAAAATTTTACCAAACCTCCGAATCAACACAGTGCGCAAGCGTACAAATGAAAGGTCAACACTGAAATATCAATTGTGTAAATATAATGCCAGAAGTGCTGCAATTTCCATAATAACAGTTGTTTTGTTTCTCGGGGAGGAGGATTGCTAGAGCAGAGAAGCCGGACCACCCATGGAAGGCAAATTTACTCTGTGTCTCCTTTCAATTATCGTCCACTTAACTTGTCACTTCTAATCAGCCCCTACCCATAATGCAGTTCTGTCTGCCTTGTTCCTATCCCATGATGCATTGCGACTACATTAATGAATCTGCTTTTATTCTTTCTGATCCTAGTTAACTCACATTACTATGATATATCCCCGTGATATATCTGATGATGGTGCCCCAGGCGGCCTACACGTTTGGTACATGTATATGGTATATATTGTATAGTCTAGTAAGGTGCAATGTAGGCAGTTATCTAACTAAAACACCATTTTAAATACCTATGAGAAACATGGATAGTCTAAATTACGCTCCATACTTTTTTCATGTTTTAACCAAAAGTAAAGTACCATCCAATATTGACTGTGTCATGTCTCCTTGCCCCAGAAGCCTCCTGTGTAGTGTGGACACTCTCCTCCTTCCCTTCACACCATCAGACAAACGCCCACTGGCTGTAGTCCTCACACCTCTCACAACACCTACTGTGCTGATGGCACTTCACTTGGTCGCTTTTTAAGGGAGTGGTCATTAAGTCATCTCTCACCGAAATACCCCTATCCCGCCGCTATAGTAGCATGTGGGCATTATATTTCTCCTTCTAAAAAGGAGCAAAATTGTTTAAGCGCCCCCCCCCCCCTCGAGGGATCACAATATGTTACACCCCCCACCCCCCCCCCCCCCGGGAGAAGTCGTAATGGTTTACATCCCTCATCCCCACCCCACCCCTAAAAATCGTAAATTACTATTCCCTAGTCTCCCCACCACCACACCCCTCCAGGGCCTTGTCTCCACCTTCTCACAACTGGTCGGACTAAGTCTACACAGTTCTGGAGTTTCACTGGTTTGACCAATAGCCCCAGGGATTGGCCAGTTTCTAGGTCAAGGTGGTGAGGATATCCCGACGAGGAAATGACTCTCCAAGAATTTATATAAGTAGTTTATTCTGAACTCCCGGTAATCATTTCTTGAAAGTTAACTAACACTTCTGTTAGCAAATGACCCAAAGCAATGCAATATCTAAATATATTGTAAAGGCAATAACAATACTACACGTATATACCATCAGTGTTGCCGAAAACGTTTTAGGCACACAGGCCAATGTGGCCTGTGTAGCGAGATCGTACACAGGCCATTTGTCTTCTACACAGGCCACATGAAACTACTGTGTATACATTGAAGCTATAGGCCCATTCGAAAAGAGGTTGTATTGATAGATACAAACAAAATGTATTAAAAAAGGTGTAGATTTATTGATAATTATTACATGGCCATAACTTTGCTTCTAATAGGACTATCTGAAAAATTCTTTCACTTTTGGAAAGCTGAGATCATGGCCGGCCATTGTGGCTGATGTCCAAGTGCCTCACATTGGCCATTAAGATTCTACATCGGCAAAAGCCATTTCGGCAACACTGTACCATGATCAAATTAAGAAAGTAACTTTGACAATATGTCTTTGAAAGCTATCCAAGAACTCATTGAATATATTCTATCACATTATTTATGGTGATATCTAAACAAATCTTGCGATTTAAAATTTAAAAACACATAGTGATAAATATCCTCTTATGACTTAATTTCTGCCTTAGTGGTGTTTTCTTTGAATCCGGGTAGGTACTCACTATATTAAGAAGACATGAAAGAGCAAACAGTCTGTGGGAAAAACTCCTGAAAAGGAAACGACGATCAGCAGAAGCTGTACCGACTCACCCCTTATTTATGAGGGTATAAAATGCCAGTTAAAAACCCATTGGGCTCGGCCTATGTCTGGGTATACTGTTACACAAGTCAGGTGCAGGTCTCGTCTCTGTCTAATGTAAATTCTTGCAGATAAAGTCTCACTCGCGTATAAGCCGCACCCCTAACTTTGACATATCCTACAAGCCGCACAAGGGGTCTTGCTTAGTGACTACTAAGGTATACTTATCAAAATCTCTGTTGTATAAGCCGCACCCTATAGAGGCATGTTTGCCATACACGGGAGAAGAATTTACGGTACCCCCCGTCGACTACACGGCCGCCATATAATATTTCTGTTTTGGTAAAACCAAATGTCATGGGTATTAACCCTTTAAGAGTCGCATAGTTCTTTATTGTTCTATACTTTTGGTCGCCATAATGAAAGAATACAACTATGGCGAGTAGATTCGCTAGGCTTTCATTCAAGCATTATTCCGACGATTTAGGAGCGTATCATGCCCGAAGGGTCGGCATGATGCTTGAATGTATAATAAATGGGTCTTAGTTTTCCCTTGCTTCCTATAATGAGTGAGTGAGTTACTAGCACTCATATTGTATAATTAACTAAAAAGTTTGATGATATAATCAGCTCTCACTTTCTTTCAATTGGTCATTTATATTTACTATTTGTCCGAATTAAGGGTAAGTGTCATTTATTACCAATACTCCCAGCTAGACTGCCACTAAAGTCTGCCAGGGCACAGGACGTCGATAAATCTAACCATATCAATGCTCCTCTCCCTCCTCCACACCGTGCCAAGGTGAGAATGTGGGCCATGGTACCCGCCTCCAGGGTACACCAGGGTACACAGGGGTCAGACAGGTCATGTGACCCATACCAGGTCATGTGACCCATGTGTCAGCACTCCCTCACCAGTCCATTACTATTGACACTATAACAGACCTGGAAGTCTGACATATACGGTGACTCGCCATGTGTGCTATTCAATTCTTTAGTTGTGGCCTCAGTCTATGAGCATAATGAGTAACATAAAACAATGTATATCATGTGGGCACATGTGGACATGATCAATATTTGACATAAATACATTTTCCCCTTAATTTGCTCTTCGTACCTGAGAATATTGCTGAGATATATCCGTAACCCAAAGACGAAGACAAAAGTGTGGTCTTATGTGATTTATAAATTCTGACAGCAATGTGAAGTAAACTGTTTGTAAATGTATACCTCACTGACTACCATTGGATGGACATCTTTGCTGTCATATGGGGGGTGCTCAGCTTTTAACAACCTCGTGTATAACATGCATTTCACAGATCTATACTTGTAGAAAATGGTAAAACCCGCACCTGGTATCATGGGTCTGATTATGGGTACATTAATACAGTATACCGGTAGTATAATTCTAACACTTTTCATACAACCCGTACCCTGAGTTTGGGAAAATTTGTTAACCCACACTGGGGTTTGGATTCGCGTTCAACCCACGATATATACCCATAAATATGCAAGGTTTTACGTTAGTCATAATACACCATGCATCTCCCCTACTATAATACGCTGTAAGGATCCTATTTCATAAGCCATCATTAACTGAGTAAAGTGGCATTCCTTTGTGGGTGCTGATCTATGATGGAGGCTCCCCACCCAGACATTAGCAGCACACAGGGGTATAATAATAACTCGTGATAACCATCCTGTCTCCTCCACCTGCCTTTGAAGTTACAGGTTGACACACTTCTACCGACGCCATACAGAATACCGGAGACACACACCTTAAGGGGAAATAACTGGGAGGATTGTGTCGGCTAACCCGACCGAGTTGAGGTATTAAAAAGGGCAGAACCTGTTTGGGAACGTTCACAAATGAAGTCACCTATTGGTAACTTATTCAAGAACCACCCATCCCTTGTCAGTATCTTTTGGACGAATTAATCTCTAGAAATGGATGGCCCGGGTCATGTTTCGTCACTACACCCATCCTAGGCCGTTTTAGGTCACCCGTCAGATCAAAACAAGTATCTCTTTTGGTTGTCGTGATTTTGTTACACACAATGGTATCACTTAGCATGTTAGTAGAAACACATTTTGCCCAAGGCCAAGCCAAAAAAGCTAAGCCTGTGCTCACATACCGTCACCAGCACTGCACAAATAGAGACACACGTGAGCATTCCTACACAGCACTGTCCAATACAAACAACATGTCCCCACACCTCCTCCAAGTTAAACTGCCAATGGTTTCTGAACGCTTAGAAACAAGACAACTGCCAATTCAATTTCAAAAACAATGAACAACAAGTTTAAATATGCAGGTCCTGATGTCCACATTTTTAAAATGGCTGTTTTTACATGTACAATGTAATATGATCTACCTGTAATTGTCTTAGAAAAAGACCCAGGCGAGGTGGTACATAGTAGGGATGTCATTGGTATCGATTTTTATGGGTTATCAGTTATTCACTATTTTGGTGTCGATATAGCAATATATCAGTTATTCACTATTAAAATATGAGAGGTAGATTAGGGCACTTTTTGAAAAAATAATTAGGGGTGTGGACACTGTAAAAAATTCTCAAATACAGACGGACACCGAATTTTTTTTTCTCAAGTACACAGGGACACCTTAAAAAATTATTAAGTATGGACAACGACATTTCACCTTTTGTTACCTGAATACCTTAATAATGGTCCGATTTACATGCAGTAAAAACTCACATGTAGCTAAAAGAAAATCCAACATGGCGGCGTATCGATACCCATCGTTTGTCGATTCGGTTATCAGATACATAAAAAATAGCGATGTATCGATACCTATGATACCAATGACATCCCTAGTACATAGCACGGACAATCTATGTAGATAGATATTTGTACGTGACATTAATATGCCTGGTTGAATGGGAGCATTGTAACCACGGAGATGTCAAGCAAACTCTAAGTTTCTCATTCAAATTTCAGATATAGCACATGAAGTGTATGCCCACACATAAAGCTCTGATCCCCTGGCCTACGACCTTAATCCCCCGGCCATATAGATACAGCATATGGGCTTAGAACACAAATAGCTGCCCTTCAAGGATAGGAATGTTTGTATATGACTATACCCACAATGTATCGTTATGAGTTTTATTCTTTGCCTGTCAAAGCAGTGATCGGTTCACTTTAGCCTTAGTACAGGACAAAGAGAAAGTTGCAACGTTTGGCAGCTGTGATTTCGATTCGAATCCATATTTTCAGTTAAATTCTCAGTAAACTTTAAACTCTGCATATGCTTAAACCCCCACCGCCCCTATTTATAGGACTGAGTACCTGTCCCGACTGCACTTCGACTGTCACTGGAGGGGTACCGAGATTTGCGCCTTTTAACCCCTTCAAAGCAATCAATTGTGAAGCAAATAGTATAGATAAATTCCCTTGGCCTTAGCCTACATCATAGGGGGTGGCCGGATCTACGTGTGACCCACCTGTAATTAGTGTGGTAAGGTAAAGTTACCTGAGCTGTATGTCAGGTTATATGTAGGCTGAGACCATATAGATCTAGACTAGTATACTGCATCCACCAGTACCTGACACCACACCAAACCATATCTACACACATGTATACTGCATCCACAAGTACCTGGCACACAGCAAACCATATCTACACACATGTATACTGCATCCACCAGTACCTGACACCACACCAAACCATATCTACACACATGTATACTGCATCCACCAGTACCTGACATACACCCCATCATATCTACACACATGTATACTGCATCCACCAGTACCTGGCACACACCCCACCATATCTACACACATGTATACTGCATCCACCAGTACCTGGCACACACCCCATCATATCTACACACATGTATACTGCATCCACCAGTACCTGACACACACCAAACCATATCTACACACATGTATACTGCATCCACCAGTACCTGACACACACCAAACCATATCTACACACATGTATACTGCATCCACCAGTACCTGACACACACCAAACCATATCTACACACATGTATACTGTATCCACCAGTACCTGGCACACACCAAACCATATCTACACACATGTATACTGCATCCACCAGTACCTGGCACACACCAAACCATATCTACACACATGTATACTGCATCCACCAGTACCTGACACACACCAAACCATATCTACACACATGTATACTGCATCCACCAGTACCTGGCACACACCCTATCATATCTACACACATGTATACTGCATCCACCAGTACCTGACACAAACCCCACTATACGTCCAAACACTTACAACTGTGGTCCTCGCTTACTCAGAGCGGGACAGGGTAGATCGGACTTGGTTTTGGAGTCATTGGTATGGGTGAGAGTAGTGCTCCCCTGGTAAAGGGATAATCATATAGACCGTGCCTGAGTCACTCACAGAATGGTCATGCAAGTTCTGAATTTACCTCAGTGACTAACCCAAGCACCAGACCCAAGCACCGGCACCATGAGAGACTGGAGGCCAACATTTTTATGTATCCTCCCTCTGTTTTAATATACAATAATTCTAGTAGTATTCCCTATTGAATAGTAACTCCATTCTATACAGACGACTTAACATAACCTTGCCTAAGAGGATACATGGTCATGGGTTACAATCTGTGGTGTTTATGATATACTGTACTTATAAATATTGATGGTGTTTTATAAAGGTCAGTGGGGGGGGGGGGGGGGGATTTAGTAAGGTGGTGCCGCGTGGAACATGTAAAACTGCGGTGGCACCACAATGATGAGCAGACCACACTGACCACAACCATGCCACCTGGCCACAAATATGTATCCATACAGCAAAGGTAATGTGGCCAACAGGTGAATTCCCAGCCATTCAATTCATTCAGACAATTTCAAAGCCTACTAGCAGACATCTTCATTAAGTCCCCTGAAGTATGTATATACTAGTATATGCGTTATGCAGGTGTCATTTAGGTTAGATGTTGGGATTTTAGTCAGAGATTTAGGTGGGCTGCAGTCGGTAGTGTAGGCGCCTGAGGCGGTAGGTCGGTTCTGATAAGCACCACGTGCAGCACTAGGGCCCACACGTGGGGCTATTATACAGCACAATAAAATACATACATGTGTATCTCTATATTTATTAAATGTGCCATGAACTACTCCATAGGTGTACTCATAAAAGTGCACCCATTTTTGATAGTTCGGTTTAGTAGTACCAGTAGTACCATTACCATCGTTTTACTTTTCTACACTGTACTAAATTCCACCCCTCCCCAGTCAGTTTTCACACCCTGGTAAACTACTGAAACATATGTTTCACATTTGCCAACTATGAAAAGAATTATTGGCAACACATCGTTTAAATCGCGCTGTAAACAGGCTGTGAGACAGATGGTCATGATTATACCTTTCTGTATCTTATTTTTTTGTGCGGTATAGTAGTCTGGTTAATAATCCCATCGGGCCGTGCGCTGTATGTGCTGAGTCACTTCCGGTTCCGGGGGTAACATAACGTCACATGGCCGCCAGCACAGGCGGAGGTAGATTTATATATCACATTCCTGTACTCACCTTTATCCACCCTCTCTGTGCCCTCCACCCCCACCCCATACCCTAGAAAAAAACAGATATATAACAAGGGGGATAAAACAGCCGGCAATGGGCAACATAGTACGACCTCTGTTGTTATTGACTCAACAAATATAGAGAACCTACATAGTGAGGGGGCGTCTAGGAGATTCCTGGGGTACAAAAACATTAACATGAACAGCCAAATACAATTGCTTGATATTCCAACTGATGTTAACATTTAAATGATTTGATACAGCCCAATCCAGTGACCCATTGACCTGTATGCATTTGTAACATTCCTTGCTGTACTTCCTTCACTACCTTTCTTGTTTATGCCTTGAAACTTACATTTCATTTCTTTTTCACTTATGCTTTTACCCTTCATATCTAAGCCAAGGACAATAATTATTTCATCATGTATTCTTTTACTATATTTCTGAATCTTACAGTGAAAAGATTGAACGTGTGATTAACATCACAAATGACTCAGGGTAAGGGTGATAAAGTGATTGAATTGATTGACTGAAAGACTAAATCGTTAAAATTATTTCAGGAATAATGAATTATTTGTCAATTCCGAGACCAGAAACGTATTGCTGGGTCAAAACTACCCTCATATCATGTGTCACACTAGTATACTATCGCATGTCAGCTTCAGCTGAGCCCCCCCCCCCCCGCCCCCCTCCCCTCCCTTCTCCAGTACACTCCCAACTCACAAGTCCTAACCTTACCTCCCCGCCCCCCTCTGGGCCGGCCACACCACAGGGAGAAGCCATGACAGTCCCCCCACCGCCTGTCCTCTTCCTCCTCCCCATATGTCATATGTAACAAAGTTTTACTGTATCTGTCCACACATTAAAGTAATTCAAGATACTTGAAGAGAAATATCTAAAAAAGGTCTTACAAAAAACGTCTCACCTAGTATTACAAGATACCTGCCATTGATTTAACACTGGAGTTGTGTGGACTGTAATGTAGACGAAAATGGATTCCTGTACTTAAGAGTTTAATTTCTCCATTGCACTTTTTTGTGTTATTTTGTGACCTTTATTATTTTCAAGTTTTTACATGGTTACAGCAGGATTTCGGTAAGGTTTGTTATTGATATATGTAGATGAGTGTTCAATCTGTCTATTGTTAAGTTTTTGGATTGATTTAAGTAGTATTTCATGTTATAATTGACATGTGAAATTGAACTTTCACTATCTTGATGCGACCCCTCATGAGGCGTCGCATAGTACTCAGGGTGGTAACCCTGAGTCAATAATGTTCAAGAACTAATGTGTTCTATTTCTCAAAAAGTGTCGCTTATATTCTAGCATGTGTGACCTAGAAGTGAACATTGCGGCCGACATGGCATGATAAGGGCACATCAGGGGTGACTCTGTGAAGTGACAAGTTAACATGACAGAAAGTCTTCATACATGAAAGGGACAACCTGCCTTGTATAGTAGTAGGGACAGGATGGTATGTAGGCGATGAATGGCGCCTGTCATCATCGCAGGTCATGGGGCTTTCATATAGCTTAAATAATATTCAGTAACTTCAGTTAAACCCTTCCCTATGTTTGCATATAAAAACATAAAGTTATCCCTCTCGTCAATGCAAGAATGTCACTCTCTTTTTATGTATCGTATTTTTTCATCTTCTTCTTATCTTAATTCTGAATGTGAAATCCTCTGAGTCAGAGGTACGATGAGAATTATAGGTTTAAAAGTGTCCTTCGTTTTGGATGGACTAGGATCTAGGGAACATTTGACTGGTGATTTAATACTGGTTCTACTGTGATAGCATCATGACAAGAGACTATTAGATAATGGGCCTCTGAGCTGAATGACCGGGCTTATCTCATAGCCAGAAATAGCTCTATGCTCAACCCAAATCTGGATCAGAGTACCGGTAGGGCTTATCTGATCTTATCTGAAGAATGATCAGCATACCTTGAATAGAGATAACATTAGCAGTTGTTGTATCAGGTATTTGCAGATCATGTCTAAAAGATAATGGACACAGGAATTGTGCCGCCACAAATCGTTAAGTATAGATAGCTATAGTAGGGCTATAGTATAAATATGCAGGGTTCTCCACAGACAAGAGAAATCACACCACAGAACCTGGAATGACAAAATTTATCTCAAGAAATTTGTTAGCTTCATTTTAATAAAATTTTCTTAAATTGCTCTATATTCAAATCTAATTGGAGGATTTACAAAATTCAAAAAGCTCTGGATAGCTAAAATGACATCGGCGCGGAGTTTGGAATGTAATATTTAACACCGGCGGCAACAAAAAGGATAGCCCGCAGGTGTACTTGTAGTATGGGGAGAACCCTGCATATGGGCATGGCTAAATCTGTGCGTCTGAACCATCACCCTAATGTCCCTGTCATAAATCTAGGGTAAACTAAAGCAGACTTACTACCCGTCGACCGCCTCGACATTTTCCAGACCTCAGTGACTGTAATACATTACTATTGCAATTTATTTGTTGTTTATAAATACTGTATGCCTATGCTAACCTTATGATTTATAATCCTTAAATCAGCTTACGCAAGTCTAATCCCTTGACCTTGATTGTCGCGTCTCACTCATGACCTGTAAGTGTGTTCACACCAGGGGTCACTAGGGTCACCGGCCACCCCAGCCTCTGACCTAATTTAACACCAGGGATGAGGGCCGGGGGGTGGGGGGTATAATAGAGGACTAGCGTTAATCTAGCCAACACCTAAACCTACCCACTATCGGCGACACTGTTGTTATTGTTATTAGATAATGTATACTTTGTTATATGGAGTGTTTAAGACTCTACAGAAATATTGTAAGGGGCGTGCGAGGTGTTATCATTGTGTATAAATAAACTAATAGATTGCAGCCGAGGCTTTTAATGAAGGGTCAGAACCTCGAACACGCAAAATGACACACCCTGCTAGACAGACTATGATGGTAGAACATTTTGTATAAAGTGAATGTACCTCTGTCTAGACCAAATAAACATATTTTGAACTTGAACTTGAACTTGAACCACACTGAGAAGTCAATGTCAACACGCTTGTTGGGTTTACATTATACGTGTCAGCACTTATTGTAGCCTTATTATGGGTCTGGTGTACTTTTTGTCAGATAGGAGATGGGTGGGCAGCGCCACAAATCCTAAAATGACATCAAATGGGACGTAAATACAAAGTAAAATAATGCACAGATATGCGGGTCCTGACATACTATTATATCTGGGTGCTTATTATGCCTAATATTAAACGATCAGGATTGGTACCGTGGACTAGTAGACGCATAGATTCATTATTTTGTATGCCATATTGGTCAGTGCCTGGATAGATATATACCGGTATCGTGATAAAAAGCCTAGCATTTCACAGGTGTAATATAGGATTCATACTTTGTGAATGTGAGAGCCATGGCAAACTAAATATATCAGAGTAAATCAAACAACAAGAGCCAGTTCATGTTATGAGCATACTTGTTACCAGAATATATATGTATAAATACATATATAGAGAGAAAATATGTGGAGTATCCAGTCTTTCCATACCTGTTTAATTTGGTGTGATTGACAAACAAAATACGACAATAAATAGCACTGTGGCCTCAGGCGACACGTGTCTAACCCGAGGCCCTGTTCAACCTGTGACTTATACACTAGAGTATGTCCAAGACTAACTAACAATTAAAGAGTCACTCAACGTCCACCTTTCTTATATTAAAAGTAGCATATTTGGCATGACCGGACACTTAATCTTGGTTGGCTTTACAACTCAGCAAATATCGTTTGCCTTTGCCAGAATAGAACTTAAAGTTAATTCTATATCAATGAAACACAATACTTCAAGAGATTAATCTATAACTTTACTTCCATTTTTATTCCAGGGGGTCTTCCTCTATTGGCTAGTTTGAACTCACGGCAAACTCACTCTAAATCACAGAGCTTGATCTTGTGGACAGGTACCGGTAGTTTAATACGGCATCTCTAAACCTTTAGCCATGATACCTTGAATAGCCTATAGACAATACTCTTGGCTCGGGGGTGGGGCAGCGCTCGTCCAGATGGTCAGTGGGGAGGGGACGTCAGTAACGACATACCTATGTAAATCACCTCATCAGGACCCTGCCTGGTGAATTGGGATCCAACTGGATCTGCCCCCACGGTGCCTTGTCACCGGGGTGGTATGCTTGTGGGCGTGATGGGCTAGAGTCATGGTTATATCTACTACAAGATAGTCCAGAGCACAACAGCGGCCTATCTTTCCCATCTCTTACGTCAGCCTGTTATATAACCTACACTGGGGCCCTGTACCTCTCCCTTTCTCAGTGTCCCGGTCACCACAGGCGCTCTGGGTGTCACAATACACATCCCAGCCTGGGACACTCTGAGACTGTTGTGCGGCTCTCTAAAGTTATCTTATGGGAAGTATAGTAACTGCTTAATAAACTACAGGACTACGGAAATGTGTCTTATGTATAATCAAGGCCAGGCTGAAAATTTGGAAAATTTTATTTATCTTGTTTGACTGTTTTTATGCTGTAATTAAAAGTTCCTCATAGCAATTGATTGTATTTGTCTTTCTATTATGTGGATCTTTATACGGTAGTTCAATATCTGGGTCAATTCGTATGTACTATACATGTAATTGAATTGAATTTAAACAGCTTCAATTGCCCATATCTCTCTCACCAATTATACCTAGTGACAAGGGCACACTGCTAGACACAATACCAGCATCATTATTTTGGTGTACCCTGGTGCTGGAGGAAAAAGTATGCCGGTATGTGTAATTGAAATATAATGTAGGTCCATTGATAGATAGCTGGACCATAGGTCATCATATATGTCTACAAGGTGTAGATCCTATTGTCATGTGACGCACGTGGCCTAACACGTGAGGCACGTGCAGGTCGGTATACTCCCTCTCAAAGGCTGTTATGTAAGTGTCACATGCTGCCACACGTGACACAACCCTCTCAGGCCGTCACGGGCGCCCCAGCGCCGTCACAGGCCGCTGCACAAGTCCCAGGACCGTCACAGGCCGCTGCACAAGCCTCAGGACCGTCACAGGCCGCTGCACAAGCCTCAGGTCCTTCACAGGCCGCTGCACACGGTCACATAGGGGCTTGTTGCACCTTTTGGCCAATCACTGTCAACTGACACTAACACTCAAGATGCCATGCTGGTAGCCTGGCCCCCTTAAATAGGGTCAGGTCCCAGCACTGGGCATCTCCATCCTCACTCTACACTTGGACACCACAGAGCAAGGACCTCTCCACTGACTGAGAACAAGGCTATAGGCTATGCCCTACTAGGCCCAACTATCAGACATGGTGTAGGACCCCCTTGGCTCTAGTCCAGTACTAACCTCAGGGTTATTAGGTATATTTACCAAGACCTATATTATTGTGTGGATAGGTGTAACTGAGTGGAACCTACATTGTACTACTGTACTGTTGCTGTCAACTTGTAATAAATACCAACTATACTACAAGACCTCAAGACTTAGTCAACTTACCTCATATCATATTAAAGGGATCTCCCAACTAAGGGGATTCCTTCTATGACAAAGTGGTGGAGAAGTCCTAACAAGATCCCACAAGCTGGCAGCACAGACTACCAAGACTCACCTCCGCAGCAAAGGACCAGCTACCCCTGGATCTCTACCCAGCAGGAGGAGGAGACCCAGCTCCAAGGAGTCATCCAGGAGCTCCACTCCAACACCCTCAGCTTCACCACACCACACCACTCAAGAGAGTGACTTCCAAGGCAAGCTTCACCTGGACACCCTAGCTGCCCTGGACAGTATCCAGGACACACAGAGTGACTTGTTCTCAAACGGTCAGCATACCCCAGGATCAGGTATGAGTGACGATGAGACAGTACCCCCAGGCCAGGCAGCCAAAGAGGAGGCTGAGGCACTTCTACTCATAGCCCAGAATGTAGAAACTCATGTGGATAAGACACTTAGGCCTGAACTAACAGCCCTACACACCACACATGAGGAAAGCACCAGCCGAGCCTTAAGGAAGGCCAAAGAGGAACAAGAGAAGGAATTAATATTACTCAGACAAGCCAACCAGGCACTGAAGAACTCTATGGAGACCCAAAAAGCTGAAGCCGCTCAAGCACTACTTGATATGCAAGCTCATCTACAAGTGACAATGAAAAACCAGCTAGCTGAGGCCCTAGCCTCACTCAAGTCAGGTGCACCCAATACCCAAGGAGTGAACCTGACTAACACTGACACCTCCTCAGCACTCCTAGATGCCTTGAAAGAGGAAAGAGTTGCAAGGGAGGCATCTTTCAGTGGGTTAAGGGACCAGCTAAAACGGGACAAAGAGGAAAAATACTGTGATATTCTACAGCCAGAAAAATTTTCACAGTCCTCTCTCACACAATCCGCCAGGAGGCACTGCACAGACTATGAACAATACTTTGATTCCAGATATGGGTACCATCCCAGTAACAGAATCAAGTATTTCTCAAACTACCTAGATGGTAAGGCAAAAATTTGGTACAAAGCCTATAGGACAGCCCATCCAACAGCAGACTATGAAGAAATGAAGGCAGCTTTCCTGAAATACTTCAAGAAGGAGGACGACAGATTTGATGCTAAGGCATTGAGGAAGCAAAATCCAAAAGAATCTGTATCAGACTATGCCATGGCCTTACAAAAGATGGCCACAGCTCACAACAAGTCCGAGGAGAGAACAAGGGAAGCCCTGCTACATGGTCTAAGGGACGACATCAGTGCAGTAGTCATCCACAGGGAAGCAACTACATGGGATAAAATACTTGAAGTTGCAGAGGAGTATGAGAACCAACAAACAGTCTCCACTGGTAACATTAAAGATGAGATAAAAGCAGAATTAGGCTCAGAGCTACAGGAAACAATAGAATCCATGCAGGCACAACTGAAGTCTGTGACACATGTAAACTCTATGATTGTGAAGCAAACAAAGTCACAGAAAAATGGAAACCCCTCAAAGAAAGCCAAATCAGACCCAAAGACAGTTCAAATGGATCACTCATCAGAGGATGAAGACCAAAGCCTAAACCTCATGTCAAATGAACATGTGAGGAGGCAAGAACAAAGGGCACTGAAGGATCAAGGTAAACCCAACAACAGCCAACAAAGGAACTCTGGAAATAACAGAGGAGGCTACCGAGGCAAAAACTTTGACCCAAACTTCAGAAATAGCAACAGAGGAGGACAACGAGGCAGAGGTGGATACAGCCAAAATAACAGCCGAGATCACCAAAGCAACAGTCAGGACACCAGCCGTAGAGATAACAGCAGAAGTCGTGACAACAGCAGACACCGTGATAGTAGCAGAAATCGCGACTACAATCGCCGTGATAACAGCAGAGACCGTGATTACCACCGTCGTGACCAGAGCAGAGATCGTGACTACAACAGAGGTCGGGATCAAAACCGTCGTGACTACAGCAATAGTCGTGACAGACAACATGACTACAACCGCAGTCGTGACAACAGCAGAGGTCGAGACAGCTACAATGGCTACAGATCCAACACACAAGGCTACAACCCCCAACAGCAGCCCCAACAGCCACCTCAAGCTATCCAGCCTGACGTGCTTCAACAGATCAAGCAGCTACTAGGATCTTCAAACTCGGGAAACTAGAGACCCACAGCGCCGCTGGGCCAGTGCGTTGTGAGCCTCTCCAACCCCCCATCAAGATCCAAGATCAACAATCCCTAGGACAACCAAAGACAATTGCTAGTATAGCAGAGACAATCCCCCAGATGCACACTGGGAAATCAAGCCGACCATCAGTGATTCACATCACACCTCAACAAGATGCATCGCAAAAGGAAATGGGTGAGAGTACCAAAATTTCTGTTGAACTTCTTAAAAATGGCTGTTTAAATGCAAGATTCTATGAACACACTGAAATACCTTGTTTAGTTGACACCGGTGCCACTATCACCTGTGTCAGGGATACTTTTCTTAGGGAAATTCAGAAATCTCGAGATGTAGAAATCAAAAAGAGAAAGTTCAATGTACACTTAGCAGACGGATCCATATGCCATGTAAGACAAGCAGCAGTATTGAAATTCAAAATTCATGGTACCAGATTCGAATTCCCATTCTCAATTATTCCAAATCTCACAAAGCCAGTTGTCCTAGGCACAGATTTCTTAAAAGCAACACGATCACAGATCGAATTCAATGTAGACCCAGAGCTACAAGTCAAGCCAGTCCGAGCTGTTAGGGAGGCTACAATCCTTCCTTTCACAGAACTAGCAGTTCTAGGACAAGTCACATCCCTCAAATGTTTAGAAGGATGTGTAGGCACATTAGACAATTTGCAGAGGAACAACAGAGTTCCATACCTAGTTCAAAAGGGAGTAGTAACACCCTCAGAAATGAACAGGCACCCAATCATACTGCTCAATACAAGCCACCGACCATACAAGGTGAGGAAGGGTGACATAATAGCCCTATTCACAGAGGTAGATCCCTCTGAGTTACATCAACCAGATACTGACATCCCTACTGAGGAACCCACACTACAAGTGCTAGACACTGAAGAGAATTGTAGTGACACAGAGTCAGACTGTGCCTCAGTATATGCAGATCCAGATACAAACCGTGGAGATGACACTGATGATGAATTGGCCACAATTCACAGTGAGGCTCATGACATTATGCCAGACATAATGGAAAATGTGCCACCCAAATGTGTACTAACAGATATTGGACAAGAGAGACTCCAAAAGTTACTCCACAAGTATCAAGATGTATTTGTAGGAAAAGACAATGACATAGGTACAACCCACCTATATACACATTCAATTCACATCAAACCAGATGCAGTACCATGTCACTACCTACCATACAGGCAGACGCCTGAGAAGCAAGCTAAGATGGGAGAAGTCTGTGAAGACCTAGTCAGACAGGGCATCCTCAGAGAATGTGCAGAGGGACCCTGGGCATCCAGATCATTTTTAGTACAGAAAGCATCTGGAGGCCAACGTCTAGTCACAGACCTACGCCACGTCAATGCTAATATGATAAACCAAGCTTTATCAACGCCACGTGCAGACGACACACTAGACATGATAGGGTCACTCAAACCTACTGTTTTCAGTAAACTAGATGCGCAACAAGGGTTTTTCCAAATTCCCATAAGAAGGGAGGATCAACACAAAACTGCTTTCATAGCAAATGACAAAAAGTATGTCTATCAAAAGATGCCGATGGGTTTGGCTACCGCGCCGGCAGGATTTTGCCATCTAGTAACTCTAATTCTCAACAAACTGAAATACAAATGTGCCCTACCATACCTAGACGACATTCTAGTCCTATCACCAGATGTAGAACGACATTTTTCAGACCTTGAAGATGTCTTCAAAAGCCTGAGAATTGGGAAACTCAAGCTAAAGAAATCAAAATGTGAATACTTCACAGATAGGATAGATTTTCTAGGAATGCGTGTCACACCAGATGGTTTACAACCATCCCCAGAAAAGGTGGAAAGTGTCAAAACTTTTCCCACCCCAAAATCCGTGAAACAAGTCAGATCATTCACAGGACTATGCCAATACTTCAAAAAGTTCATCAAAGACTATGCCAATATTGCTAGGCCACTGTACGACCTACAAACAAACCTAAAGGTTTTCAAATGGAATGAGGATGCAGACAATGCTTTCAAAACATTGAAACATGCACTCTGTACCCATGCACTATTGAGATACCCAGACTATGACAAAGAATTCAGTCTAGCAACAGATGCTTCAAATGTGAGCCTAGGAGCTGTTCTATCACAACGCAGTAGTGAAGGAGTACTGAGACCAGTAGCCTTCGCAGGTAGAACACTATCAAAGCATGAAAGAAACTACAACACAACAGAAAGAGAGCTACTAGGTGTAGTATATGGGATACTACATTTTAGGCACTACTTAGAAAGTAGACACTTTCAGTTGTACACAGATCATGCAGCTCTAATACCACTCCTCACAAACACAGGTTTGACCCACAGGTGGGCCAGATGGGCACTGGACATCCAACAATTTGCATTCACAATACAACATGTAAAAGGAGATGACAACATTCCTCCAGATGTGATGTCAAGAAGAGAATATCCAGATGCACCACCAATGACCAACCCCCCACCACCTCCAAGAAGGAAAAGGGCAGCCACCAGAACCAAATTCTCTAAAATCCAAACCAAGATACCATTCAACAGAGATGACCCACCAAAAGCAATTGACAGACCAAAACCAGTGATCAGAGGTATCTTAAAAGAGACCACCCATTATGTGTTCTGTCATTGTGAAAGGGAATACTGTGAAGAGTATCCAGAAAACTGTTTTACCCCGGTTGAGACCAACAGGATTGCACAGATGGTGAAAACCACACCTCGTGAACCACCACACAGTGCATCAGAAAATCAGTTGGAAGAAAAACTGCATAAAATTGCTTCAATCACCAAGGTAGTCAGATTTGCAAAAGAACAGCTGGATATGGAGGAAGAACAGGACAGAGACATTTGTGTTGTCACCACACGTTCAAAAGCAAAACGGTCGGTTGCAGAGGATACAAGGTCTAATGACCACCCTCAGCAATTAGGCCTAAAAGCCAAAAAGAACAAAGTGTCAACCAAATCCTCTTTCCCTACTAAATCCCCCATTTCAACACCCAGCACACCCACAGCCAATTTGCAGAAGCACTCAGACAGAGCAGGTACTGCACAGAAGGCTCACAAAAGCAAATCTGACCCCCATCCCAAAAGAACAAAGGCCGCCTCCACCAGCACAAACAGAGGAGCAGCCAGTTCAAAGGAGCAGACAGTCAACACAGACATAGCAGTTGAACAACCAAAGAAACAGACAAAGACCAGACCTGCACCAAAATCTCCTGAAACAATCCAGGCAGAGAAAGACAAAGAAAGGCTGGCACAGCATATAATGGAATTAGACCAGATGTTAGACCAAATCCCAGACAGTTCAATCAACTCCACACTGTTGAAAGAAGAACAAAGGAAGGACACTGGACTAATACCCATTATAGACTACCTAGAGAAAGGTGACCTACCTGTAAAAAGCACTGAAGCAACAAGGATTAGGAATAATGCTCAGCATTACCTACTCCTAGACAACATTCTAGTACACATATCCCCTACATCATGGAGAAAAACAGACACAGTACCACTACAAGTTGTAGTCCCAAAAACTTGGGTTGAAAACATACTGCAACACTTCCATGACTCACCAATGGCAGGTCATGTAGGTACTTCAAAAATGATGTCTTCTCTCATACCTAGGGTATATTGGAAATCTATGATGGCTGATGTCAATCAGTATGTGTCAACATGTGACACTTGCCTAAAAGCAAAAAGGGCAGTGCACACCCACAAAACACCAATGACTGTAAGGGACTATATGCCAACCCCCATGAAGCACCTGAACTTAGATGCTGTGGGACCACTCCCAGAAACAGCCAGGAAAAACAAACACATACAAGTTTGCATAGATTATTCAACTAGATATGTCATAGCATATGCCACAAAGGATCTCACAGCAGAAACCACACAACATGAGTTCTACAAGAACGTCATATGTCAGCAAGGTGTACCAACTTCAGTTCAAACTGACAATGGCACCTGCTACACAGGCAGCAATTTTAAGAAACTGATGAACACCCAGAAGATAAGACACGACCTGTCAAGTCCATATAGACCACAATCAAATGGATTAGTGGAAAGATTCAATGCCAGTATAGGAACAGCATTAAGGACTTTCTGTTCTCAGAATCAGAAAACATGGGACCTGTATATAGAATCAATTACATTTGCATTGAACAACACAGAGTCCCAGACAACAGGTTACACACCATTCTTCCTACTTCATGGCAGAAACCCTCAAACCATTGTAGAAACTGCCCTAAACATAGAGGAAGAAATCAAAACAGTAGCAGAGCATGTATCTGGAATGATACTGTCTCAAGATGAGTCTAGAAGAAAGGCAATAGACAGAGTCAAAAAGCTACAACAAGGAAGGAAGTCAAGATATGACAAAAAGCTTACACCACAAGCTATACTTCCACTAGATATTGTATATATCAACATTCCCAGAATTCTGTTGACCACAGATTCAAAAAAGCTTCAACCCCTATTCATGGGACCATATGTTGTTGCAGAAAGACCAACTCCAACCAGCGCAAGGTTGAAGAACCTATCAAATAACCTACTAGTCCCCAGACCAGTACATATTGATAGGCTCAAAAAGGTCACCACACTGAGGAAAAATGAGTTTGCACACAGACTCATTCCCCACACCTCAAAGTTTATCCACAGGATAACAAGGGATAAATCCCAAATCACACTCACCAAAGAGTCAGTTGGTCTAAACCAAATAGTACCCAGACCAGCCCACCACAAGGTGAAAAGAAACTCCAGGCAAGGGAGAATATCTAAGTAAATTACTTTTATATATTGACATGATCATATGGAATATCTATACCCACAGACTATGAATAATAGTCAAATAAGTATATACACTCTATATGAAGGAAATTAAATTTCCAACAACTGTCCAAATCAAAAATGATAAGTAGGAATTTTCATATCAGCATAGGATATGAACCCACACAAAGGACAGAAAAGACAATATACACTATATAGGTTACAAAACAATGTGCACACAAAGTAGAATCAAAGGACAGACTACTACAGGGTTGAAGTCTGAAACCCAAAAGGCTACACACAAAAAGCCAAAAGAGACTACCTAAAGGGATTAGCAACCCAAGCTTGAAGAAACCACAATTATCATACTTTTGCATCAAAGGCTAGCATCCTTGAAAGAATGCAACAATGGAAATGTTTGAACCTAAATCCTGTAAAGTACATGAAACAGAGCGTGCTATGCCAAGAGACTACTGTCTAGACACACCCTTACCCTTCAAAGGACCCACACACCTGCCAGGGCATTCAAACCCCCACAGATGCAGGTAGTCCACACTAATTACCCCAGACATAATTACCCCAGTCAGACAAGCTAACACTGATGGCAGTTAACAGCCACCAGGGAAACAAAGCCAGGCCCTCAATGGATGAGGGTAGGGTGGGCTACATAAGAGGCCCTGACTCCATAGCCAACTCACCAGTTCTACTCCTGCAGCAGTCAGGTACACACCAGCTGGTCCTAGCCATACCAGTTCTCCTATAGCAGGAGGGACTCTGTCAGAAAGCAGACCACACCCACTCTACAATATCATACCCAGTTACTACAATCTTGGGAAAGGATTCTAGCACAGATTGGACATTAAGCCAACACTAGCTTGATCATGGAAAAAGGTACAGTTCAAACACTACATTGATTATTATATTACTATTGGGACCAACCAGGATTTCTGCTCTCAAAACTATGTACACAGAGGCAGCGCCAAGTGGATACTTCACATAAGCAAAAAGGATAGCTCACAAAATCAGCAAACCAATTTAAACCTAAGTATATTGCAAAAACACTAGTAGAAGTCTTACTAAGACATAGAATATATTTTATATTTCAGGCATGCTAAAGCCAATCCTACTACTAGTGATGATGGCCACTTCTCAAGCCATCACATATGTGCCCACCGTTAGACAGAACGTTGGAGCCATATATGAGCCATTACCTGAACCATTGGTCAATGGGCACGATACCACAACCATGATATTGGCAATACCATACCATATACCTGCTCCACCAGAGACCGAAACCAAAATACTGGACCAGGTTATGGCACTAACATTTCCTACCTTGCATGACGACAGTTCTACCAGTCAGATATTACAGCAGGCAAGGGAACTAGATCTGTTAATAGACATAACAGACAAGGAAATTAACTCTACCTTAGCATCCATCCATTTGTTCCTATCAAATCCAATTAACAGTCAAGGAAGGTACAGAAGAGCACCACTTGGGTTCCTAGCCCCACTCTTCAGAGGAGCAATAGGTCTTGCCACACTAGATGACGTCAAAGAGGTCATGGACCAGATAAAGAACATAGACGGCATTCTAGAAGCTTTTTCCAAGCAAGACAAAGAAGCAGCTATATTAATTGATAAGGTCACCCAACGCCAAGACAAATTTGTCAAGGCGTATGTTAAGGATAAAAGTATGCTAGACCAAACCATGAACACTCTAGGCCAAAATATGAATTTATGGGCTCAAAATATGACCACATCTCTGAACACTTATGCAAATCACGAGCACACACAAAGAAGGAAGATCCAAATTTTAACTGATGCACTCACCATTATTGTAGCAAGAATGAACTATCTGCAAGCATTGCAGCGCACCACATCAGCACTCAGGATGCTATCAGCAGGCATTATGACTGCTGACATAGTACCACCAGCTGAACTAACGGAGCATCTGAATGATCTGGACATGACACTCAGAATACACTCACCAGGATCAAAGGTCGCCATAACTGACCTTGACTACTATTATTCCCAAAGAATGATATCCTACACCTATTCGGAACGGCACATATACATCCACCTGGATATCATTGTAGCATCCACTGTCTCCACCTTCAGAGTATTTCAACTGGTAACTACACCAGTACCAATCAACACCAAGGAGACACCTACAAAGGGAGTAACCCAATTAATTACTGATGTCAAATTTTTGGCTATCTCTGAAGATGGTTCACTATTTATTGAACTAACAAATGCAGATATGCTAACCTGTCCAGGAACTAAGATCAAAATTTGTACCAAAACTAGCCCGAGAATCCATAGACATGTACCTACATGCACAGTAGCAATTTATTTGAACCAAGCTCAGCAAGTCAAGGAAATGTGCCAATTTACTATCTCACCCTTGAAGAGACCTATCTCACACGCTGTAGCCATTTCACAAGATGAATATCTAGTGACCACAAATTCTCCCACCTACACAGTTACGTGTCATGGGAAACCAGCTACTACTCACAAAGCACCATCACACTCAATCATAGGTGTACCATGCCTATGTACAGTGAATATAGATCACTATTCACTACCAAATTCTAGGTTGCCATGCAACACTACAATTTCATTTCACTATGCTTTGGAGACTATAAACCTACCTTTCCTCGCGGCTCTAAATGAAATCAAAGAAATTGGACCAGACTCCAAGGCAAATCTGCCACCTTTTCCAAAGGTCAACCTATCCAGGACACTGGATATGTTAAGAAAATCAAGTAATATTGATGAATCAACAGTACTAGACCTAAACCCATTCGCAAAAACCCTGCTAGATGATGCCTCCAGCCTGGCTAAGCCACTGGAAAATAGACTAATAGAGTCCTATCTATACAAATTTGCACGGCATCCAGCAGCATCTATCATACCAATGATACTTTCGGTTATAGCTACAATTTTGGCCACCTACACCCTATTCAAAATGCACAGAGGATCCACACTACTAGCTTATATGCCAACTGCAAAAGCATATAGATTTGTCACAGAGAAGCCTATGGAGAAAGTCTTCGAAACCCTATACAAGAAGGACACCACCACGGCACAAATAGAACAGGGCCCCACCCCTATTCTAACTATCCATGAGACCCATACCCTTATCATAGCCATACTATTCACACTCACCATTTACTCAGCCTACAGGCTGACCAAATATCTAAAGAGTATGGCAACCAAGCACTGTGGAAAGGGAAAAGTCACTAAGAGGACAAATCCCACAGTAGTACTAAAAGTCTACAAAGGAGACACCAACTTCTCCTTCCCCTTGCGTCCAGTGCCACATGAGTTTGATACAATTATAAAAGCTTCAGCCCCAACATACAGAGATATGATTATCAAAATGTACCCTCTCCCAAGACTAGTATTTGAATGGAATGGACCAGTAGTAATTACTACAAAGAAAGGAGAGACCGCATATTTACTGCCAGAAACTATCAATCTACCATGGCGTGCCAGGTTCAGCATAATACCAGCGCTCAGGGAACCCAATCTAGATTTTGCCATGTTACTACAAAATGACATTTCACCCCAGCCCGTTACCATGGATACCCATGAGTCAAAGCTGGAAAACATCATAATTGACGACCAAAGAGAGAGCACCAATACATTCAAAAATGTACTCACCATACTCACCCAACCACCTACAGCTGTAACTAGTGAGAAAGTACATGGGGAAGAATAACACAATTATACAGGAGTGAGATTGACCAAAACTTTTGTGAAAAGTTGGTTGGCCCTGAAAAGGACCGTTTATATTGACATTTATAAATGCCACCCACTAGTTGTTATAGTCCCCCCATCCCAAGGCCTCCCAGGACTCGGCCAACTCGGCAGCGGCGGGAGATCCAATCCACGTATCTTCACTGAAAAGCCACTCGTTCTCCTCCCTCCACTGGACAAAACGTGCCTCCAAAGTAGACAAAGCATGCTCAGCGCTGTCTGCAGCATCACCTGTCACCGTGTAAGCACATAGGCCGACAGCCAATAGGAAGTCCCAGATGACCCCATCATTTCGGGTGAAAAGCAGTCGCGGGTCATATCCATCCAGATCACGTAGGGCCTGAGCCAACAGCTCCAGAGATGCCGCCCTGCGCATGGAAATCCCGCCAGCACCAAGGAAGTACCAGCCGTGATGACGGCACACCAAAACATCACCAAAACTGGCAATGTCGTGCCGGACTTTATGCAACCACCGCGTCCTTACTGAGTCATACCGACTCAAAATACTCCTAAAAGGAGTACCAGGAGTCAGCCCCTCCAAGGTGTTTTGATCACCTAACCACAGGTCTAAGGCCTGCATGTCACCCTGCAGCCAGGCCTCAGGGAGATATGCAAGTACCTCAGGTACAGCCTCCAACTCGTCCTCCAAAATTGCCATATGCGCCATACTGTGTTATCTCAAGGGTACTCAAGGAATAAGTGATCCTACTGCGGTCTACACAGCCTTTATAACCCCTCCCCACCCCCAAATGACACTGTTCACCCTCTGAAGTGATCCCCTCACTTCAGGTGACAAGTCCATGAGAAGGCACATGATCTGCTCACCAAAAGGTGTCAACCACCGGTGTCACCGCGGCACACGACGCATCTTGCGCCGCATGACACAATAGCCTCAAGGTGCCACTCAAAAATCTGCTCAAGGTGCAAAATTTTCAAACTCTCACAATCCCAAGGTCAAAGCAAGGTCTCAGTGTGTGTCAGTAGTATCAGGAAATCAATTTTAAGGTATCCCAAAATGAAACAGCCAATTTTTGAAAAATTGAAGTTTTACAAAAACAATTGCGTACTCTTAACCATGTCAAACTTGCTCAAACATGCATTTATATGTATGAAATTGTATTATTACAATCTAAATTGCTAATCAAACATGTTTGTATATAACACTGTATTTGCACTGTATTTTACACTGTATACCTTTGTATTATGTAAGACTATTTACAGAAAAACATGAAGCAAAAAGGGAGATAGTCCGCTGACTAACCCTAGGATACTACACGAAAGACTTAAATCTCACAGCAGCGGCCCACTGCAAAGACATTTCTGATCAAAGTGTAGATCCACAAGTTGCAAATTGCCAACACCAAGAATCTTGTAAGATTCAACTATCATTGCAGAAACAAGATACCAAGTCATTTTTATGACATTATGAACACTTACCCTCCACCGGATAAGGACAAAATATCTGCATAAAAAGGACTGTATTTGTACATACAAACTTACAAACTTAAGTAATGCAAAATGTCAGATGACACAATTATGAACACTTATCCGCCACCGGACAAGCACATAACTATGCATAAAATGTACATTACTGATTGCTATATCACGCAAATCCAAAGATAAGCGCTATCTAGAAATAAGAAAACAAACTTCAAGCCGGTTGGCCTACTTTTATATAAAAGTGGCCTTGGTTTTTTTGGTATCAAACAAAAAAGTTTGTAAAAGATTATCATAAGATTTTGCATAATTTGCATTATACTCTGTATATTTGTATTCACATGTGAACATTGATATATCAAAATCCACTCAGTTCCACAAAGCACCTATTTCACCAAAGACAGCCTATTACTTGATAACACATTTTTCATCATGTTTTAGAATTAAGACAAAGATGTACCATGCTGTGTATATAATTCAAACAATGATTTGAAAAGTGTCAGATAAAGACACAATGTATTACTACACTGTATAATATGTGATTAAGAAAGTACCAAATTGGTACAAAGAAGGTTTACATACCTTATAGTTAAGTTACACTGTATATAATGTAGATGACTAGCCAAGCACAAAACCAAAATTCTCCCCAGACCTTTGGTATTTACATACTCTCACATCATCTATATTACAAAAAAAGTGTACTTCACTACAAAAAAAAAAAAAAATCAAAAACAAAAGGTAAATTCTATTTGCCACCAAAAATTGTGGATAAAATTCCAAAATTCACCCCAAATTTTTAGATGGAATGACAACTGACGGAGAGTTGTCCTTTTTCCCGAGGGGGAGGCACCTGTCATGTGACGCACGTGGCCTAACACGTGAGGCACGTGCAGGTCGGTATACTCCCTCTCAAAGGCTGTTATGTAAGTGTCACATGCTGCCACACGTGACACAACCCTCTCAGGCCGTCACGGGCGCCCCAGCGCCGTCACAGGCCGCTGCACAAGTCCCAGGACCGTCACAGGCCGCTGCACAAGCCTCAGGACCGTCACAGGCCGCTGCACAAGCCTCAGGTCCTTCACAGGCCGCTGCACACGGTCACATAGGGGCTTGTTGCACCTTTTGGCCAATCACTGTCAACTGACACTAACACTCAAGATGCCATGCTGGTAGCCTGGCCCCCTTAAATAGGGTCAGGTCCCAGCACTGGGCATCTCCATCCTCACTCTACACTTGGACACCACAGAGCAAGGACCTCTCCACTGACTGAGAACAAGGCTATAGGCTATGCCCTACTAGGCCCAACTATCAGACATGGTGTAGGACCCCCTTGGCTCTAGTCCAGTACTAACCTCAGGGTTATTAGGTATATTTACCAAGACCTATATTATTGTGTGGATAGGTGTAACTGAGTGGAACCTACATTGTACTACTGTACTGTTGCTGTCAACTTGTAATAAATACCAACTATACTACAAGACCTCAAGACTTAGTCAACTTACCTCATATCACCATTACAAGGAGTCTCCCAACTAAGGGGATTCCTTGTATGACACTATCTCAAATGACTGATATGCATACCATAAGATTATAGTTGTGCTTGAACATCAACCCAGATAGATAACCTTAATGCAAATGTTACCTGAAATTGATAAGATTATAAATACATGTGTGTTGGGACATCAGGCAATATCATTAGTTTGATGAGATACTGGTATCAGGCTCTGTGTTATTACAATCATATGAAATATCGAGTCCTAACTAAAGCCTAAAAGCACACTATATGACTTAACCATGAATATTTAAAATGGAAATGTTTTCTTTTTCTGGGATTGTTTGTTTAAGGGACACCTATAAAATAAATTGATCAAGCCAGCATCCATGCACCTGCCCTAGAATAGATATTGAAGTAGGGTCACTATCCCTATCATGGCCTATGCCAAGTAGGCCTAGGGAGTTGGCCTCAGAGTAGGATCTAGGTCCAATGCCTGGTCCTAGTCCTTATCAGATATCTAATCAGTAGGCCCCAACTTCAAATAGACAACTACCAGCCTAGCCTAGCGATACCCTTAAATTGAGGCTTAATTGTTTATCAGTGCAAGTGCAGATCCCATATTCAGTGCTCTTGTGGTTTGTAATATGACAAGCCAATTTCATCTCCTAGTGAAGGGTTACACAAGTCTGATCTATTGGAACCGGTTGACACTTGACACTGACAGAAGCTGTACATTCCCAATAGCAATGCCAAAGCAATAGCACTGAGTGACTGACACTGTGACCCTCTTCCATGAGACTCGCTCACTGGATCCAATGCATTCAGATTTTGGAGCAGCCAGAGATTGCAGCCGGCTAGAGAGCAGACTAGGCATATTCTCGAGAATGTTTTCGTGTGCTGGCTATGTAGATAGATGTTAGGAACCAAGAATAAAATGACCGGCTTCAGATTGTGCCTTGAGCACCCGGGTGCTGTCGCTGAAGCAGGGATGCTGGTGCTACTGTGACTGGCTGGAGAGCGCCTGCTCATCATATTTCTATGAATCCATGTACCACTCACCGACCCCCGGCAGCTCGCAAGTGGGCCACTTGCCAATAAAACCAGCCTCATGTGGGCTTGGATGAGGTGTAAAACACAGTGTGTACTGACCTGAGGAGCATCTGCGGAGAGTTGTTTTTGTAAAGTGTCCCTTTCTCGCTCTGCTTCTCCTAGCTTGGATTGAAAGATTGCAAGTTTCTCTTGCGTTTCCCTCAGTGTTTCCATTAGCTTGTCTCGTTCGTCGAGCATGTTCACCATCAACTGTTCAAAGTTGGCGTCATCTCCCGAGTATTGGGAATCCCTATCGTTGGACCCATCCTCGGAGATGGTCGGCATCACGTCGCACATCATTTTGACAGCTTATCCCGTGCCAAAACACAAACGGAAAAATATGATCAAATCGAAGCCAAAATCATTGGCCTCTCTGGGTGGCAGTGAATCCCCCTCCTCTCCGGCGGTACAGGCTCAACTTGCGGTCTCGATTCCGGAGGCCTGTTACATCCTGAGAACCGCATTTGCGCATAGCCTCCTCAATAAATACCTCCAGTGTCCGACTGTGCCACTCAAAACACACCAGGACCCTCTCCGGTAACGATATTATCCCTCAATCCCGCTCCTACTCATCGCCGAAAATCGCCATCTTTAGGAGCCATTTTCCTCAATGAAAAAACTGTGTCATTCCCGGCATGCACTGTCCGGGCGCCGCTCTGCGCACGCGCAGCACGTAATGAATCCAAAATGGCCGCGGATCCCGGAGAGGGTCGTCTAGTTTGTGAACACTTCTTCAAAACTTCGCGAAAATGGGACATTTTATAGAGGGGACATTGAAAACAGAAGACAAGGCAAGATGCCCAAGTCTTCGAAGAAGGCGGGGCCGCAAAAAGGTCGGGAGCAGGGTCAGTCGGCTGCCCAGACCGGTGAGTTTTCCCAACGGTCTGTTACAAAACCATTTCCAAAACTGGGATGGTGCGTTCTCTGTTGCTGCGGTTTTCATTCGGTTGCCTCATCATACATAATAAGGTCCAGACTGGAAAGATTCAAGGTTATTGATATGTGGCAATAGACATGCTTACAGTCGCTCTGACTGTCTGGAATGCAAAAACGGTAATTTGGAACTGTAGAACTGCACAACTGTAGCGAATTAGTCTTGGACTCTGGCTTCCCAGTGAATGAGAGGGTGGCAAATCATGCCATGGCCAGTCAGCCAGTCACTGACTAAGTCTGGAGACTTTTGTGTCATTGACCCCACTGACAGTAAAATCCCACATTGGGCACATTGTGGCTGGAGATCATCCGTTGACATGTGATCCAGGGTCCCAGGGTGGCAAGTGATGGCCAGGCATTCACTCAGCCAGTCACTGAGACCTGGAGAACTCTTTACTAGATCTATAGTAGGGCCTATAGACCGTGAAAAAAATTTGGACCCCTCGACCGGGTGGGGGGGGGGGGGTTGTCAAAATTTGGACCCATTTTTTGGGGGGGGGTCGAAATTTTTTTACCCGTTTTGAGCCAAAAAGGCTGCACGTTAGGGAGTGCTCATTTTTTAACAACAGGGGGGGTGGTGGATTTGGGGGGGGGGGGTAAAAAATTTGGACCCCTTGACCGGGGGGGGGGGTAAAAAATTTAGACCCTTCTTGGGGGGGGTGAAAAAAATTCAACCTGTTTTGAGGGAAAAAGCCCGCGCGTTACTATGCTACAAAGGGGCGCGAACGCGCGCGATTTTCGGCCTGCCGGGGGGGGCGGGGTAAAAAATTTCGACCCCTCTAGCGGGGGGGTTAAAAAATTTCGCGCGCTCCGCGCGAAATCTCACCGCCCCCCCCCTGTTGTTAAAAAATGAGCACTCCCTTACTATGCTGCAAGTGCAAAGGGGCCTGCGCGTGCGCTCCCATTTTCGACCCGTGATTGGCTCATTGGGGGAGGGTAAAAATTTCGACCCCTCAACTAGGGGGGGTGAAAAAATTTCATATGCTCCGCGTTAAAACCCACCACCCCCTAGATTAAATATCATAGGTTTCGGGGGGGGGGGCATGAAAAATGTCGATTTATTTCATGTGGAGAAACAAAGTTACGGTACTATACTTAAGTACTAAAATGGCCGTTCTCCACAGACCACACACCCGTGGAGAAACTGATGCTCATTCTCCATGGCCTCTTTCTCCACGGTGATAGCTATGAAACCTATCTTTAAATGTATATTTTAATCAAATTAATCAAGAATTACATGAAATAAATACAGAGATCCACTCTAATCAGTCTGAACTCGTGGTTTCTCCACTCGTGGTGCATTGGATCGCATCACACTCGGCTCCGCCTCGTGTGATACAATCCAATGCACCACTCGTGAAGAAACCTGTCGTTCAGACAGATTATCTTGGACCTCTGTCTATATACCCCTCCTGAGGCTGAGCCTGAGGAGAGAGCGTAAATAATCCAGCCCTCCCCCCTGCCCTGGAAAACTAAAGCGCAGGCCACGCCCTTGTAATACGGCTTTAGGGAGTCAGACTCAGAAGGGGTTGGTGGATTCTTGCGCAAGCTTGAGATGGGTTGAAAATATTAATGCCTCCACCCCTCCCTGGTCGACAGGGCTGAAACAATGAGTAGGGAGTCCGAAAAAGGTGTGTTTCAGGTAACATCTGATGCATGAGGCCAATAAAAAAAAAGTTGTGTTCAGGTAACATGACCCCAAAAAATAGGATAGGTACCGGTAGGTCGATTTTTTTTTTTACCAAATTTTTTAAGGATTTTGAGACAAAATCCCATTTTCGTATAATTTTCAGTAAAATAATATTTCAGTGTCGGAAAAAAACAAAAAATGCCTTTCAAAAAAAAAAAATTTGGGTAGAGCCAAAAAAATAAGGTCGCTAGGGATACCTGAACACAATTTTTTTTTTTGGCCCGATGATTATGCAAAAAGCCACTAGAACTACCGGTAGGTAGGACGGGTCGGATTTTATCCCTTTAATTTGTTTGGATACTGGGACTTCCAAGCAGCCCCCCCCCCCCCCTTCCAAAGACTCTAAAAGAAATTCTGTACCATTCACCCCATCCTCGGGCCCATGTAGGCATGTTAAAGCTCTATGTGAGTCGTGTGCAAGCGTTGGCCCTATTACTTCGGAACACGTTTCACTGAAAGGAAATGGCAAGAAACAAATTTTATCTTCTTTTTTTTCTTTTGAAAAATTGCCACAAAAAAAATGGAGTCGGCCATGTTTTGCTAGGTAGGGTCAGGAAATGGCAAGAAAAAAATTTTATCTTTTTTTTTTTCTTTTGAAAAATTGCCACAAAAAAAATGGAGTCGGCCATGTTTTGCTAGGTAGGGTCAGGTTATCCGAAACACACCCTCTCTTTTTTGGGGGCCAAAATTTATTAAATATAACACTTGCAAATATAGATATTACAGTAAATGTGAGGTATGATAAGATATCCTGCCATCAAACACATTATTGATTAGTGGTGGTCCTGCTGGTACGTGTAGATATGTATGTGTGTGGTTATCGACCTAAATATACCCTGTTACATGTTTGCTTACACACCAACTGTGGAGTGTGGTGGGGTTAGCCAAGACTGGGACGTGATTTCACAATACTTACAATACATAGCTGGGTAGCACCACTTATAGGCTCCAGTAGTAGGTCGGATAGGGAAGAGGTAGTGTCTGAAACTGGGTATTACGTGCATACATATATAAGGTAAGGAAGTGGCCGGGGAAGTGGTCCCTTAATTAGACATACATTGTTGTGTGTATTAATAGGGTTATATAGGAGGGATATATCTGTTGGGTTAAAGAGGTTGTGTGTCACGATATGGGAGTCTCTGTAGGTGCCCAGATATGGGTGTTATACACGGACTGTCATGTTTACTAATACATGTATCAATTATTATTCTGCCGCCTCACAGAAAGCAACATTGTAAGTTGGTCTTTGGTCGGGGTAGCGGGGGGGGGGGGGGGTTGTAGATGTGCTGAATATCTGGTGTCCATGGTGTAGCCCCTATGTATGAATCGCTATGTATTATTGTATATTATATACATTGATAACCATCTAATAAATAGAGGATTAAATATTTCTCGCTGTGCTGGTAACTCAAAATAGGGATTTCTGGATAACCGAGTTGTGTCAATACCAATTTACATCGCTGTATCAAAATGAGTGATTTTACCATAATGTGAGAGGAATAGCTACCGTAACATGGCGTATGTTTAATATTACATTTTTCATTTTTCAGATTTCACACTGGCCCACTTTGCTGACGCTGACCCTGCGGTGGTCGGGAAAGCAGGTCGGATGAAGAAGGGTTCAGTCAAACTGAACGGTATGTCAGCCTTTTATTTGGTATGATTAAATAATGATGCAATTACTCTGTCACAGCATCTTTTATAACGTAATATACGGTCAAATTGAACTATTTAAACTCTGGAATAGCATCGACACTGAAGAGTCGAAAGAAAAACTGCATAAAGGGTTGATTTTATTTAACTTTTAAGACCATAGTGTAAAAGATATGTGAAAGTGTAAAATGTGCATTCATTACTGACAGAATATCTTTATTTATCTTCAGTGTCAGACAGTTTTTGCACTTTTAGTGATACCATGGAAATGAAAGTTAGCAATGAGATTGGTCAATCTCTAACTCAATAAAAACAATCAACAAATGACAGAGACGGTAATTTGTAATGAAGCCTTGTTGAATGCTGTAGTTTTAGGTTCTTGTAAAATAAAATAAATTCAGTTATTTTATAACTCAGCTAATTTTTCCGTTCAATTTTCATTCCCTAGGAAAAGAGTTGATTGGTGAAGCGACAGACAAATCAAACCTGGCATGGGACGAGAAGGAATTATCTGACTTCGAGGTCGGGAGTGGACCCGAGGAGGAGGAAGGTGAAAAGAATGAGGAAGGTAAACACAGACATACTTTGTACATACATATGTGAGAACTAGAAAAGGGCCGGAGCTATATTTTTATTATTGTCGCCCAGAACTCTGAGAAAATCATGATGAATAAGGAATAGCTCGTTACATTTTAGAATCTGGTTGACGTATTCAATTGTGGTTTGGGAAGCTCTTTTCCGGGAGAGGGGGGGGGGCTAAGTACTCAAGTCATATCCAGGCTTCCCACGTGTCATAGAATGTCATGGAATTTGAAAGTGGTCTGGAAAGTCATGGAATGTCATGGAATTTTGTAAAAATGTGTTGTGAAATATGAAAATAATTAATACTAAAAAATCTCCTAGAATGCTTTCTAGTTTTTAGAAATTTTCTCGGGGGGCCAAGCCCCCGAACCCCACAAGAATGTTATAAATGTCATGGTAAATTGAGATTTTTGTCATGCAAAGTCATGGGAATGTCACGGAATTTAATCTAAAAAAATTTTGTGGGAACCCTGCATATCACATCCTTATGCTTTTCATGTTGTAGGTTCCCCGCGTGCCAAAGTTAAAAGAAAGGTGCGAGTTGCACAATTTGACGGTGGAGTGGAGTATCCAACCGACGTGTGGTTCCTCATCGGGGATTGGATCACGCCGGAAACTATAGCCACTTTCTCCGCCATTTGTCAGGGCTCGCATGTGGTCGTCCATACAGTGCGCTTTTGGAAATCTTTATACAAGAGGTACGAGTAATTTGATATTGACGGATCATGTTAAAAGGATCACGTTAATTTAGCAATAGGGTTAATTATGAATGAATGCAGTACAGTAATGATTTCATGTGTAACTGTAAAGTGGATGAGATATCGTAGTTTCATGTAGATTCTAGTCTACAAGAGAAGGAGCCCAACAATAATCTTAGACATACCATAACTAAAATCATTTTATAATGGGTAGAGAATCATATTCCAGACAACAGTAAACTGATACTCGTATTGGTCATAGAACAAAGTAGAATTAACAATCCATTTAGAAAAGTATTAATGCCTCCTATTACCAAACTGTTTATCCATTAGACATTTTGTTCATATCGTTCTTGTAAACCGCAGAATATGGAGCCATATTTTGTAGCAAAAAAAAAGAACGGGAAAAAAACATTTTAATTCATCAAAATATAGTAAAATATAATTTTGTGGGTTACAATAAAGGTAATGATATATCCCATTCTGATGCAGGTACTACAAGCCAGACAAGGTCCTACCAAAGGAGCTGCAGCCATGCTACATGGAGAAGATTCACGGTCTGCGGACGCGCATCGTGCGCTCCTTGTTCTACCTGTACCCACCCTTAGTGCAGCGCATTAAGGCACTGGTGCCCTTTGAGCAGCAGGTGGACACCCTGGAGGGGCATCTTTGTACCCTCATGTGGTATCAAAAGGTCAAAAATACCTGGCACTTCTTCTTTAAATTCAAGCGCCCCGGTACCCATAAACAATGCATCTACACGCAGCCTGATCGGCGTGACCATCTCTGGCATTTTGTGCCGGATATCTACTGTAATAACGAGGAGGACTCCAAGGTGCTGCAAATAGTCATGACTGATTTTGCGCCTTTGCCGATGGCGATGGGTTATAAGTTGAGAAAGGCCTCGGTTAGTGTGGGCCACGCTATGCGGTACCATAAGCTAAGACTGATTTTCACGCAGGGTAATGTTGGCGCGGAGCGTGTGTCGCAGGATAATGGTGTCGTGCTGGTGCTGGATCCGGTTATTAATGTGCGAGTGTTGAGCTGGTTTAATCCCTCGTACCCATGCAATGGTCCCCAGCTCGCCTCACCACCCACACCCAGCTAGGAACGGTAGGCAAGGGAGCTCTAACTACTTGATATAAGGACACCTTGGGGATACCATCAAGCCGTGCAAGTGGACGTGGCAAAACCTCTTCCTCTGCTCTTTACCAACTGTGCATCATTCCTTGAAATTTTAAAATTGACAATTTTGAAAAGGTTACAGACCCCAATAATGCTGTTTTGAAAAACTCCAAAAAATTATACATGTAGATGTATTAATGTTGTATCTGGTCAAATTCGGCTCACCTTTATGGAAATACTAGAAATCATAAAAGTGCTTCAATTTAGGGCTAATACACAGATCATTGAAAATCATATGAAATAGACAGGGAGTGGTCAAGTCTATATTGCTATGTCCAAGCTTTATCACTTAATCTTTGACCGTGCATTGAACGATTAGGACAAGGCCAGTCCTGCCGAAAGTTAGCAATGCACTTCCCTGAAAGTGACGCATGCTCCTGCATACAGAAAATCTATAGGAAGACAGCACGACTACACCTATTGGTTAAAAGCTGCTATAGGCTTGCACGTTACAGGGACATTTGGGAGATTTTTGCATTTTACTTACCCAGTGGACTGAACATATCAATTGGATGTTTGAGATGAATGATAAAATTCACTCCTATGGCCACTGCGCATGATGGAACGGCTTCAAATACACTGCATGAACAATATTGTGCCTCACCGTTGTCGTTAGGTATATCACCCTGTCAAATTCCGGCATCCTTGAGTGCGACAGGTCGCTTGCAGAAACTAGTCCATGTTTGGGATACGTGGTACATGTAGTTACACATTGGAGAGTGATAGTATTTTAGCAGTAGAATCCTATGAATATAATATAAAGACATTGGATACTGCTACATTTCTAAGATGAAATTGAAAACTTATCTGCTGTGCATGTATTTCTGTTTCTGTTGTCATGTGGCGGCTGGGCTTTCAAAGACTTATTTACTGTTTTGTATGTTGGGTGAAGAGTGTCCAGTTACGTACAGAGAGACGTAGATGTGTTAAAGCTGACTTTGGTTGCTTGTTACTGTTGCACCTGCAAATCACTGACCGAGACGCGCTTTAGAATCAAGCGTTCAACTTGCGATTGATCACCGTATTATCAGGGATGATACCAAAGTTATCGTACACAACATGTATTCTATATGGCTTTATGAGATACAACTACCATTACGGTAGGAGAAGAGCAAATACATGTATTAGTTTAAAGCATGAATACATAATGTTGGATCCTGGTGTTTCTTATGCATATTGTACATTTTGTCAGCATGTCAAACTAGATACATGTATTAGTGAAAGTCAAATTCTCTTCACTTGGAATCAATAATATTTTATGTGAATCCCACGTAATACTTGTCTTATGTAATTTAAAGAAACTACCCTCGCATAATATGAAAAATTATCATAAAAGTATGTGTTCTGTAAACAAAAAGTCCTATGCTAAATGTTAAATCATTACAACACCAGTTGTCATACAGATATCCTATCTATCACACAGTGACCAATTAACAGCTCAGAAAACTGGGACATTGACAGTTTATTTAAGATGGATTCAGAAGAATGCTCATGGCATGAATGTGATACGGTATACGTACCAAGTCCCAACCGGGTCTGACGCAAATGCAATGTATGTGAGGGCCAGGTTATAAACTGATGGACACAACATACCGAGCAGAAAATAATGGTCCTTTAATAAACATGTAATGATTCATGAGTGTTTAGTAAGGAACATACGGATTACTACATACAGTTAAACCTCGCGCATAAGCCGCGGCTAGATCGCAAGTCAGATCTCTGGTGCGGCCTATAGGATGGGCCCAAAGTCAGTGTGTGGCTTAGACGCGAGTTAGGTTTATACGCTAGGTTTTACGGTATTCTATAACTTACGAATGAATATCCCAGTGAGAAAAGTCGATGTAGCCCTTACTTAGGACCGCATACTGATTTAATGCACTTACCAGTAAATGTTTAGTCGTAACTAGCTGGTCATAACCAGACGGATAGGACCAATCTAGGTAAATAAGGGCAACTTTCATTTTCATGTTGTCCTTTTCGATTGTTGTTAAGGTGTTTCCCATCTCATCTCATAATGATCATTACCATTTATTCAAATATTTATATTAATTATCTATTTAGGTGAAGTTATTTAAAATGTCTGATCATAATCAGTGGCAGTTGTGCAGGTGTCTTAGGTTTTGCATTTTGTGATGATAATATCCACGTTATATGATAATGCACATGAAAACATTTTTGTAAAAGTCTTGTCAGAAAACATTGCAAAAAGATTATAAAAAGTTGACGCTATATTTGAGAACCACTTTCATGTATAGAAAATAATCAAGGTATTCTTATATTTGTGTGACTAACTTTTATTGTTCATCAAAAAGAGTGTTGTTCGCCATATATATTACCAATGGTATAATGTACTCCTGCAGTAATAAAGTTGCTCAATGTTAGTGAATATTTTGAGGCAAGCGGTGAGATTTATCTAGACGATGTCACATATGTGTAGGGACCATACAGTATAGTGCGTCAAGGAAAATACAACAAAAGCGCTAGATTAATTTATTCGATACATGCATTTGTATGGACAAATGCAAAAAGACGTGTTGTGCGATCTCAAATTAGGATGAATGAGTATATTATAGCAAGGTTTGAGGGTAGTGCACCAGCTAAAGGAGGGGCGTTTAGGCAATTGCATCTTATATGTACATGAATAACAACATCTATCATTTAACATCTTACGATTCAAAAAAAAAAGTGGAAGGGAGAAATGTTTAAAAAACAAATGTCATACTCTTCACGTTGCTCATATGTGTGAGGGTCTATCTTGGCTGCTATCTGTATATCACAACATGTTACAGACGGCCGAAAGAATAATGTGATCCCTCGGTTTTATGTCATATTGTGGAGTGTTTGACTTAACGACGCTGTAAGATGTAAGTCGTTGACATACCCCGTTCTGTAGCCCTGTACCTGGTCAAAAGTACAATTACCATGTAAGTTTGGTGCTCGTAAATATAGAATTATCAATAATAAATACAGTGTCAAACCCAAAATAAATCATTGTTTAATTTGTCTTTTATTTTAACTTACATAAAGAAACAGTCTCAATAAATAAAGGCCTATTGCAGCAATGATTGCACTAATAAATAAAAATCCGAGGTCAGCGTGTCTAAAATTTGCCGAGATTTACCTAATTACCCCCGGTATCTCCCAAAGCACATTTCCCTCCATCAGAATGATTTAATGGTGGTAAATCATTATGGGGCTATCATTGAATTCGCAAAGCATGGATGAACTTGAGGAAAAGAAACGATTTCGTTTTAATGTCTGGAACCTTGCTTGAACAGTATTTCAGTGGGGTAGGAAAAGGGGGGGGGCAGGGGGGCCCGGCCCCCCCCCCCCCCCAATCACTGTGGAGGGGGGGCCTGAATATGTTTGGGCCCCCCAAAATTTGTCAAGACCTGTAATTTGATACACACAATTTTCAATCCTTACCTCTCCCGCATTGGGAAAAGTGGGGGTAAAGGGGGCTGGGCCCCCAAATCAGAACTAAAGGGGGCTCAAATACTACATTTGCATACAATCTAATATAAGCGTGTATATGATACATCATGCATAAAAACTAATACTTAAGGTTGGTGGGACTGGGGCCCCCCTTGGGCCCCCCCAATGAAGATTTGCTTCCTACGCCTCTTTTTATCCAGTATTTGCCCTGTAGTAATGTCACTGTCACGCGCAATATCGGAATTTGCGCAATATCGGAACTTTCACATCTCAATAACAAGTCTAATAAAATAAGTTAATGCATGGCACAAACAGAAAGGTAGGGTAGAAAAGGTATTTGCCAAAAATTGTTACAGTATTAATTAGCTTTTTGTTGAGTTACAGGCATCTGAACTCCCATTGCTTTATCATTCTAGATGGATTACAGCCACACCTTATTCACACCTATAGTGAGGTGTGGGATGTATGGGGACATCCTATTGAATGTTCTCACACCTCCAAGGTGTGGCACATCATACTCAAACAGCATTGACACATGTATCTAATATATTATATGTGTAGAACAGCTAGGGATTCTGAAACTGCCCAATGTAAGTAGGAAGCAATTCCGGAATTGCCCTGCGCAGTTCCGGAATTGTACCTGGGCAATTCCGGAATTGGGCTGGTTCCTATTCTGCGCCTGACATCACCATCATAACATTTGTTCCGGTCTATGACGTGCAGATGGTATAGACCTGTCTGTCTATTGGTCTCACTGATAGCCATTGACCATTAAGACTTTGGCCTTCTTGTCAACCCTGGATATCAGGTCTGGTCTGAAAGATCCAGAACAAGGACGCTGGATGACTACCGTAAAACCTCGCGTATAAGCCTAACTCGCGTATAAGCCGCACCCCGAGTTTGGTGCGATCCTATAAGCCGCAGAGGCCATCTGAGAATTGTTAATTTGGTACTGTAGTATACTTATAAAAACTCTCGTATAAGCCGCACCCTATATAGGCATGTTTGGTATCAAAAGAAAGCTGAGTCTGATTCGCGAACAAGCCGCGGCTTATACGCGAGGTTTTACGGTACGTGTTTACAATGTTGACACAGGGTTCCTTGGAACCTTCGAGTCTTAGGTGCCGCCCACGCAGGACGCTTTCTCAAAAATGCTAAGCCCCTCTTTGTCCACGCCGCTAGGCCTACTAAACCATAAATTTCAACACAAAAAATATGCTTGGCCACTAGATAAAATGTTCAGCTACATGCTGGTTCAAAAAAAAAAGATTAAAACAAATCAGACAAGAGAAATGGCCTAATGAAATTCATGTCGCAAAAAAAACTGATTTCCCTAATTCAGTGGACAAACTAGACAGTACTAGTGTGGACAGCTCGTCCACTATGTCGTTTTAGTGTTAATCCAATGGGACGCAAAGAACAAAATATCGTGAAACACTTATTTTAAGAGATTTGTAGACGTCCACACCGCGGACAAAGGCGCCAAACATCATTTGAAATACCCTCTGGATAATGTAAAATACCATCTACCTTAATTAAATTAGATTTAGTAACAATATAAAAAGTGGCATGGGGATCGGGGGCGAGGGGATCGCTTTTGGGGTCAAAATCATCTATAGCACACGTCGCCCTACGGCTGACAGAGACGGCGAAACAGAAATGGAGATGGTGTTGCCACTGACGTTCTGATCGACTCGCTTTTCGGCGGAGACGTAGAACGGCAGTTACACACTGCAGGGCCCTGACGCCAACACCCATCTGCTTGCCCATACCAACCTGAATTTGATTTAAAAAAAGCATGTGACCTATCAAAGTGGGTCAGCGTTTCCCGGAGAGTATGATTCTGCTGTCAGAAATGAGAAATAACATATTGTACTAAAGTTAGGTACCTGATCATGGGGAATCAGCAGTGTGTGTGTGGGGGGGAGGGGGGCCAGGGGGGAGGTTTGTAAGCACTCAATCTCGGCGATTCAACATCAAAACTCGGTGATTCAGCATCAAAACTGGACAATTCAACATCAAAACTTTTTAAAAGAGATCTGTGGACCGCCGCAGCGGGGAGAAAGGCGCCAAACATCGTGTTATTTCAAAATGATTGTTAAAATCACACAACAGTGCCTTCAAGTGTAATTGATAAACACCGTGAAATAAAACATTTTATTTTTGTTCCATTTTCTATAGTTAAATACATAAACATTAAACATCATTCAATGATTGATCATTGTCAAATAGAAAAGTGCATAACCGATATATTTTATTCACAGACATAAAAGACCCAGAGAAACCCCTGCAACCCTGAGTCATTTGTGGCATAAGCCACACGTTCAATTTTATTATATTGTGAAGTGACCATGAAGAAAATAATATACCCACATAAAGGTATTTCATTACACCCTCGAGGGGCTGAAAAAGAACTCATAAGATACAATTCATAACCACATGTCCCAGTATGTTTGAAGCGAAGTCAGCCCACTGGGAGATTTGGGGCATATACAAAATTCAGAGATTCTAACTTTAGATTCGTGGATTGTGGAGCTTTGGGCACATTGCTCCAAGAAAAATTTGAAATTGTATAGTTAGATCAGTGTATGATAAGGGGTTTATCTATTAGGCTAGGTAGTTAAGGACACGCAAATGGCCTCCATCCCATACGAGCGGCCTGATTTATTAAATGAAAGGGGAAAAAGAAAATGCTGCTTGGTGAAATGTCAATGTCTAGGGTCCCCTGTTTGGTACCTTCAACCACTCCTAGGTGGCAGCACTGCATCGCGTCTATAACGTAGGAAATGACATACAATACTTAATAGATACAATCTCTACAATAAATGAATACTAAAAATGCAAAGAATTGTATAACTATTTTCAAAAAATTGGGATGGTCCCATTTTACCAGGGTCTGGGCTACTGTGTTTTTGACACAGGCAAACACGTTTTTGAATAATGAATTCTGACCCCAGTGTCAGCAAATCCTTATCAGACGTTCACTGCTGGAATATAAACCGTACCTGTATTGAATAAGCAGGATAGATATCCCTCTAACATTCGTTCCTGGTCACTTGTAATAGCTCCCTTTTTCATACCCATTCCCCCTCCTTTTCCTGTCCCTCATCCCCTCCCTCCTTTAATTTTCATAACACAAGATTAAAGATAGCAACAGTAGACCCATCATATAAGGTGATTTATGAATGGTGTCATGATGCATATCATGTTTTCTTTTTTGCCTCACAAAGTAGGCCGTCCATATTTAACCATGCAGTTACAGCAGCGTTGAAGGAAGTTGCATGTGGCACGGAACTCTGCAATAATCCGCAGTAATTATCCCCACCCTCAGCCTCTTCCAATAATCACTGAAGAAACATTAATGTGCGTCATTGCCTCGTTCAGATGCCATACTTGATTTCGCATCGGAGAATTGACGTTATATACCTAGATGTAGATGGTCCATCGCCACCAGTATGCTACTTGAAGTGATCGCCACCACAGTGATTGCAGGGAGTCTATACTTCCTTCTAAACGTTTTCAGAAAACCACCACTACTATGGAAACCAGAGGGCATGGGGCCAGCATCACGCAGGTTAGGGTATTTGGAAAAGCTATTGGCTCTCCTTGGAGAGAAGGCATCATCGTTTTGTCCAATGTCCTGATAATGCGTTCCAAAGTCCCTCTGACTGAGTCCATGGTACATATGGCTTTGATATTGTTATCGCAGAGGCATCCGCTACTACGTATGAGACTTGGAAAAGAAAATGGCCAATTCACCTATATGAAAGAGATGGATACCTTTAGGTTAGACCTAGAAGTCTCTGACACAAAAGACTGGCAGGGGAAAAAGGAAGAACTGATCCTTGATGATTTTGATGCAGAAAAAGGCCCTTTATGGAGGGTGAGATTTCTCCCACAAATCTCATATGATGATGGACAGCAAGATGGTTATCCCCACCAGCCTGCTTGTGTCTTTGCCTTTCACCATGTCATCACTGATGGACCATCCTACACTACACCCTCAGAAAAGTGAGAGTCATTGTCGCTAAAACTACCCTCACCTGAGAGTCAGGCAGTGCCTGACCCTGAGGTGAGGGTAGTTTTAGCGACAATGACTCTCACTTTTCTGTGTGTGTGTGCTCTATAGTGAGTTTATGGATGTCCTCCATGGCATTATGGGAGGGGTTGAAACAAGCATTGAACCAATGGACCTGCTACCCCCAATTGACGCATACCTTGATGCTGTTGAGTCATACTCACTGATGGAGAAATTGAGACTGAACGTGGTAGGAATGTTGAGTTCTTTTGGGTTTGCTGCAAGGTTCATGGTGAGAAGATCTACAAAATATCCCATCCTTACACAGAATCTTGGTGTGGAAATCGATAGAGACAGAAATGCCCCTTACAAGACTAGCATCATACCTGTTGAGCTGACCAGGGAACAGACATCTGGGCTTATTGCAGCTTGTAGAAGGCATCAGGTGACGGTACATACCCAGCTAGCAAGGAAACGTTGGCCCAACGTTGGCTCAACGTAGGCCAGCGTTGGCCCAACGTTGTACAACAAGGTTGGCTAAAGTGCTTTTTGGCCGTCCATTTCTACGCTTTAACAACTTCGGCAACATCGCCGTTGGCATGACGTCGTACTGACGTCATACTGACGTCAGATGGTGACGTTGTGCCAACGTCTACCCAACCAATTTATGGTCCAACATTTGATACTGTATTGGGCCATTGAATATCAATATTCATGCAAATATCTCTCAGTGGACAATGCTATTAATTATATTGATAATTTTATTGGAACAACACAAGAGTCATCAATTTTCATAATTTTACTTACCATCTTATCTTAGCCCTAGGTCAATGAGCTAAGACGAGTTACAACCTGAGATCCTATCCTTTCGACCTTATCTACCTACCATTATCCACAAAAGGGGTGTCCTCATGACACCATTCCTATAATTGTATTATTTTACAAGGAAATCTATGAAATATGCACTAAATAGATTATAAATGAAATACATCTTGGTTCAAAATGTATATGACACAGACAGAACCCAACTAGTGGCCCATTACAGAGATGGATGATGGGACTGCTAGTCAGAAGAACCTTCATATAATCTTTAATGCCACCTGGTGGACATTGCAGAAACATTGGTGGCCCAACGTTGGTCCAATGTTGGCCCAACATGATTACCCAATGTTGTACCAACGTTGGCAGATCACTGGTAATATTTCCAACGTTGTTACAATATTGTTGGGCCAACGTTGGTATAACATCAATGATCCGATGTTGTACCAACGTTGGCTGATTACTGGTAGGATTGCCAACGTGGGTACAACATTATTTTTCCATTGTTGCTAAAACGTTGGCACTCCAACGTTGGCACAACGTTAGAATACTGCTTGCGACGGTGCCGACCATTGCCAATGTTGGCCCAACGCACCCTTGCTAGCTGGGTAGTGCCATCCAGACAGCTGCCTGTGTGGCATATGTCAGCATGGCCAATGGTGGAAACATCACAAAGACATACACAATCAATGCTGGTCCCACAAGCAATCTCCGCCCTCATATATATAATGTTAGATGAGCTGAAGTACTACTTCGGACCCTATTTTTCCAGTAACACAGAAATTGGATCAACTTCACAGTTCTGGGACATAGTCACCAAGGTAAATTCTGACCTAAGAGACCAGCTGACATCTGGGAAACAGTTTGGGTTTCTTCGGGTCATTAAGACTTTGGTCACATCCAAGAAGCTGTGGGAGGCGTTCGCTGAGGCTAGGAGAAAACTCCCATGTAAGAGATACAAAGATGTCCACTTCACCAACCTTGGTCATCGAAAGTACCTAAATAGAGATGAGACCAGCAATGTGAAGCTCACAGCACGTTTTGGGTGTTCAGCAGAGCATCAGCAGGGTTCAATCTTTGCTAATAACGTGGTCACCTTTGATGGTAAACTATTCTGGACATTTGTGTACTATCCACAAGTAACATCCAAGAGGCAGGCCCAGCAATACGTTGATCTCACTCTGAAGACTCTGTTCCAGGCCATTAATGTATAAGCAGCCCCATATGGCATGATGTCACCCCAATATGTAACTACTGCCCAGGAAGCAAGGGTATATTGGGCCACTGCTGGCAATGATCGACTCCATCATAATCGTTATATACCAACCATGGCCCATAGGTAGCGCATACATTGGTTCAAGATACAAATGACAATGATGGCCCACCCTTGGCAAATCCAATAATGGGCCATTGCTGGGTTGACCGCTAGCCCAGAGCTGGTCCATGCTTGATATTGCTGATATTGACCCAGTGTTGGAACATTTCAGGGCCATCATATTATTTCTGATGTTGGACCAACATAAATTCTAACTACACTTGTCCAATATTGGCTGTGATCTACACCAGGGGGATTCAATGTTGCCTGAAGAATTTATTACAGGATGGCTCCTACTTTGTCATTATATTGGGTTATAAATGTGATCCCCAGTGTGCTCTATATGTTTAAAGGTCAGAGGAAGTTAATGGATGAAATTCACTATCTAAAAGTGCCATTTACTGCATGACACCTGTGGGAATTTGTCAAAAGTAACTTGAAGACGCCTCATGTGTGGGTAATGGAGTTAGATAAGTCCTAAATGATAGCAAAACAGTTTGTATAATGTCTAACCATTTTGGGATAGAGATCAAGATGGATTAAAAAGGCAGAAATGGCTTTTTCTAAACTGATGATACTTGACAGTCATGTCTTAAGTATATGCTTGTACATTTAATTATACACATAAAAATAGTATTGTTCAATATTAGTGATTGTTGCAGTGGTCCTATATTGAAAATTATATGTTGCGGCAACATATGCATTTTAAGGTTTCCCCAATGTTTAATTTCTAACCTTGGAATGGTGTAAAAACATTGTAATGTTGGCCCACCATTGGGCCAACATGACATCAATATCCCTTTCTCCGAGCATGGGCCATTACTGGGCCAGTGGTCAAACCAGTGTTGGGCCAATAACAAAATGCCAATATTGGCCCGTTTTTTAGTGGTATATTGGCCCAATCATTGCCCAATGTACCTATGTTACCTGGGATGTTGGAGTAGAGGATACATTGGGCTTTTTGTTACTTCTATACAATAAAAAAGGAGACATGGCCATATCTTATATGTTTTATTTATTGTGCAGAGAAACGTCCTTATAGTATACAGTCACAACTGATCCAAGTAATCATGCAAAGTGTCATACCTGTTTGCATGTTGCACTGCCAAAAAGAAAATCCACCTTTCCGTAGTATGGTTCCATAGACATCACATGTAATATTCTTCAATGGGGTGCTATAATAAAGAGACTTTTAGATTGATGCATGCCACCTCATAAGCCTGACCAGCAGCCTCAGCAGCAGTCGTAACACATTACATGTGAATGCAACACATAGGGGTCTATGCTATATCAAGTACAGATGAAGAGATTGTCCCACATCAGGTACTAACGTATGCTAATCCATTGTCCATTGTATTCATAAAGAACTATAAGGGACTATCTAATTCATGACTAGCCCAAAAATGCTAGTTAACTATATATATGGATAAGGTACGATATATCATGTTAACCATGAATTGATTTGTTTGTACCATACTTTGTTTTACAAATCTATCTTAAATATGATCTTACTTTGAGCGAATCGCAGTTTATTAACAACAAATATAACATCAATTAGGACAATACCAAAACTATGGCATCATATGGTTGGCATTGTCTACTGATGATACACTGTTGTTATCTAATTGGTATCAACGTTGTGGGAAGTGATCTTCATTAAGACCATGGTGAATCAAGGACACACAAGGATCCTAAACATTTATCAGGATAAATTTCAACAAATTCATTGAATTAAAAAAAAGTTTTTCTTTCTTTTCGGAGGGGGGATTCAGGGTATTAAAAGGTATACTCTTAGAATATGTTAATTTTAATGGGTAGCCCATGCAGCTTTCGCCAAAATACAAAGATGCTTTGATTCAAATTTGATAACCAAAATGGTTGTACATGTATCTTTCATGTGATTTGACCTGTGATTTGACCTAATAGGGATGCACTATATCATGTAAGTGTCTGGGGTCTAAAGGGTTGAATCAATCGATGCATATTATTAGACAAAAATGGAAGGGGGCGGGTTGATCAAACAAGCAGAGATTTTTCTTCTGTACCATTTAGATGGGTCCAAAGTTATCTGCATTCCTTTAAGAGGTCACAACCCCCCTTCCTCGGTCAGCCCTGAGAAGCATTCTATCCAACAGTGCTTGCATTCATGGTGATGCTAGTACCACCAGTAGTGCTCCCTTCTCCCCCACCCCCTCCACTCCCAGTACTAGAGTACTTCTTACGGACATAGGTGTAGGCAAAGAAGTTGAACAGCCCTCCCTGATTAGTGAAGGTTACTGTCAGGAACACAATACTGATATGAGGTGACCCAAAGAACTCCCAGGAGTAGTAGATGGTGATGGCCCAGTACTGTAGCACAAAAGACACTACAAAGATCATCATGACCCTGGCTGACTTGTGGTACTTGGCAGCTGACTCGGCCGCCTTGCCGGTCGTGTCACCCTGCTTCATCTTGTTGGCCACAGCACGGATCTTACACCAGATGAACATGTAGCAGAGGAGGTTTATCACAAAGACCAAAATGTTGAGGATGGCATTCGCTTGTCCTAGGAAGAGGCCCTGAGTGGTGCTGTAGTTGAAGCCACACCTACAGTATCAAATAGATAAGGCATCGAACTGAGGGAATGATAATAACATATTTCATGTATAATAAAATGAGCAGGCACACAGAAAGGGTAATCCGAGGGGAAATTAAAGGTTGAAATTTGTGTCCTATGGATCCCTTTATTGACCTAAATTACCTTTATTACATTTTAGAATGAAAGAACGGTGTCCATGGCAATAAGGAAATATTCCCTCAAAATGGAATGTTCTAATAAGCATAGTCAGAAGCAGCATAAAAAGTTCACCCAAGATAATTTTACATTACTTTAAGTACTTTCATTAATATCTCCCTTAATATTAGCTCTAGAGCATTTTGCCTTTTCCCCTCGGATTACCCTTTCTGCCTGCCTGCTCACTATTCATCTCATTATCTGAATAATTGTGATTGTATAAAATAAAGTATAGATTTAAAAAATGATCATGGAACTGCAATCTGGTGATTTAACAATAAATATTTTCATATTATATTGTTAAATAAATTCAATTTCATACTCAAACTGAAGAACTAACCATACTCCATTGGATCCCACCCATCCAAAGAGGGCGAATATAAAGGATGCTGCCTGGGGCGCTACAAAGGCACCAAGCAGGAGCTTCCAGTCATACTTTCCCAGAGAGATCTTCTTCTGTAGAACTACCATGAAGAAGGCATTAACTGCCGTCACCACCACCACCACACACTGCAGAAACAGCATAATCATTATTATACATTATATCATTATTGTATTATACATGTACATGTTGAGAGGATGAATAAAATCTGCAGTCATTTAAATCTTTAATGATATTATTATATACAGCGCATGCATTCTATTCTGCATAATGTTCACATGAAAATGTGAAACTCCGATCAACATACAACAATAACAGTGAAAAACAGGTATAACAAAGAAAATTACAAATTGCATACAAGGGTAAAAGTATACATTAGATTAATTGATATCTCAACTGCGGGTTCATCATTAATATTGTACATTATAGATCAAGTTGCATTCTGTGGACTAAGACTCAAGTAGTATAGTATGTATCGGAACGGGACTATAGTTAAGTACTGTTTATTACTCAATCGACATGCAGCCAATCAGAGGCCTCCATTTGGTCACGTGACCCGTTGCCATGGTAACGTGACCTACTTAGGGCTCTCAGCCAATCAGAAGCCAGCATTCTGGGTGACCTACTGACCTACTTAGAAGCTCTCAGCCAATCAGAGGCCGGCATTCTGGTAACCATGGTAACGTGACCTACTTACGTCACGTGACCTACTTAGGCTCAGCCAATCAGAAGCCGGCATTCTGGTAACTAGGGTAACGTGACCTACTTAGGGTTTGTTTGTAAACAACACCACGTGGCTCTCTTGTTTGTAAACAACACCACGTGACACGTGACTGTTTGTAAACAAACAAACAAAAAAAAGTTATGTAACTTATATATAGAAATAAAAACACAACAAGATAATTTCTTTTCTTTTCATTTTATTCTTTATTTTCATTTCAATCAGAAAAAACACACAAGTTTATGCTTTTTTAGCTTGCTTCTTCGATTTGCAGCAACTCAACAGGCCGCAAAGTCTCACGCCGCCGTCACTCGCACCACCACACCCCGGACGACTTCTCTCCAATAGACATTGCACGACTTTGGATAAATCCAACACCATTTCGGCAAGGCAGAGAATCTTTGCCTCCATGAAACGGCCGCCATCGCAACAACCCGTCACAACAGCATCATCGATAGCTTCTGACTCACGGCCCGGTCGCTCAGCTTTGGGATTTTGCTCATGCGCATGACGCACTTCTTGGGGTTTCTTGTTCGACATGCTTCAATTAGGAAATGAACGCAATGAGGTCCACAGGTGTCAGCAGAAGTGTCTTGTAGTTGAATGCGGTTTCTTTGCCACTTGAACGGAGCAGAGTGTTCCACGAAAGACAAGAACTCCGCACTCAGCGGCGGTAAGCCGAAGGAATCAAAGTAGTACACTTCACCCGTGCTCGACACGTAAAACGCCACCCAATGCTGACCTGGTAAATGTTGCGGATCTGTGTTGCTCACGAAACAAGTGTCTTTGATAGGGTGCTTCGGAATAGTGTCACAAGAGAAAACGCCCAGGAAACGATGTTTTGTGTGAACGTTTTCCTTCAACACTCTGCTTATTTCAAGCGTGTTCATACGATACGCCAAGTACCGCCGTCTTGTCTTCAGTTCATGTGGTAGTCGGTGACAGGGTGTCGATCTCGGGTCAGCTCGACGACGTTGTCGTACACCAAGTAGAGTAGCACCGTTGTTGTCGCTTGTAGCGCCGAGCGGAAACTGACTTCCACCCTCAGCTGACCCGCTCTTATAAGGTTCACGCGACACCCGTCGTGCGATCTGTCTGGGGTTAAGTCGAGGGGGAACACCGTGTAACCGTTCAGGAATTGATCGTATGAAATACCGCAGGAGCGCGCGCCCTCGTACATCCCCGTTTCCGTGTGTAGCGCCAAGTACTCTCTCACGGCCGCTTTGGTCTTAAAGTCGGGCACGTAGGCGTCGTTCGGCACTTTCTGATCGTTCACTATCACTTGAAGCGAGCTGATGTCGTAATGCTTCATCTCGAACGGGTTCTTGGTGTAGCTACCGTTGAAGGCGTCGTGGTCAAGGAAGCAAATCATCATCGACTTGGGAAGCTGGCCTGTGTTGGAGTGCGTGTAGCTGTGATCTCTGTTACCTTGAGGGATGGCGTACGTCGTCACCTCCACTCTGTTCACCGGGTAGTCGAAGGGCCCGTGTTCTATCACCGCTCTCTCGTGCGTTTCCGCTACAGCGTCCGCCACCAGCACGCGTCGCACGTAGAGCTTTGCTTTGTAGATCTTCAAGCTGTAGCCTCCGTCAGCGGCGCACATCAGATAGAAAGAGGGCGCCGCTTGTTTCAGAGTGAGATTGATTTCTGTCTCTCCAACGATGAGCTTCGGTTGATGAGCCAGGTCAAAGTGCAGTCGCGCCATCAGCGAAAAGCGCTTGTTGGAGATTAGCTTCTTGCGCGCTTTGTACCCCGCATTCGCGTCAGTCAACGTGTCAAACTGACCGGGCGTATCTTCATGCCACCCCTGGGCGCTCATGACGCCGTCCTTCACGTCTTTGTTGTAGTTGAGTAACCCTTCCAAGTAAGCTCGGTAAGGGTAGGTCTCGGTGTTGCCAGACACTTTGAAACCGCCGATGGAGACTTGGACGTCTTTGAAGAGCGAGTGAGCCAAGTTGTTCACCGGAGCTACCGCGTCGGTGTCCTCGATCGCCGCTCCGTTCGCTTTCAGCACTTGACATTCCAGATGAAGGTAATTCTCGTTCAGGTCTGTGTACTCTTGCGACTTGTTGATGGTGAAATTTATGTTACCTCCATCCTCTAAAGAGTTTTTTGTTTCTATCCCCAGGAAAGACGACTTTAAGATAGTAGTCTGAGTCGGCGCTACGGTGTGCAGGTCGAGCTCAGAGAGCGCGCACTCGTTACTGCTCTCGTGTACGTAAGCCATTGTGTTCTCTCTTCACGCGGCCGACAGACTGACGCCGGCCGCCTCCAGTCTTTTTATTTATACCTGAACGCCTAGGCGCTTACCGGTCGAATACATCCCCTCTACGTCTCTTGCAAGAGCCACCGCCCGTCTGAGGAGAATGCCGGCGACGTTTCGACCCTTTCTTAGACGCGACAGGCGTCTTTCCTCCCGAGAACGCCAGTCTCTTCAGAGCGCCTGCGCCTCGGTCTTTCACGCTGCTCTTTAAAGTCCGACCCGCCAGCACATCTTTAGCTACGCCCACACCGGCGCGGAGCAGCGTTTTTCCCACCGACTTCAATAGCGGGGTAGCCGAGCGCATCAGACCTAACAGAGCGCCGCCCAAACCGTGCCCGCTCTGGAAAGAGCGCCCGCTGTACACGTTGACGCCGTTGCCCAGCTGCGCGTTGTAGTAATCGCTGTACCCTCTGCCGACGGTGCGCCTGGGTGGAAAGTACGGAACGCGTTGACGCATCATTTTTCTCTCTTTCAGCGCTCAATAGGTCTCAGATGAAGTGTCACGGTCACCTCGCCTCTACCGAATGGGATGGAATGACCGGATCAGTCTCTTAAATAGATGCCGACCTCGGTAAACCTCTTGGATTTCAAGGGGAAATAATCCAAATGGGGAAAACTGATAGCTTGCACGCCACCTCGACGCTTTCCGCCTCTGTCCACCGCCACGCAGCGCAACAGCGGCACTTGCATGTCGCCCACACGTCTCTCCTGGATCATGTCGGTGTATATGTACACAGAGTGCACGTCCCCGTAAACATCCATCGAGTAGGCGCCGGTAGTCGGCGACGCGAAACACGTCTTCTCTCCGAAGCCTAGAACGCATGCGAGATGCTGACTCAGCAGGACAGCACAGTGTCTCGGCGGTTTGATGGTGACGCGTTTCGTCTTGGCGTCGTACGATAAGATCCGCATCGGTTTGAGCAAGAAGCTGTCGCCCTCTAGTCTGTCATCTCGCAACGTCTCACTCAAGCGCTCGATTAGGGTGTGGTTGCTTCCGGTGAAAATAGGAGGTATCTCGAATATGTTTGGCATGAAACTGCGCACTCCCATGTCCTTCTCCATCTTTTCGATCATCTGTCTTGCTTGATGGCTGATCGTCTTCTTCTTCACCGCCGGGGACAAGAACTGCTTGTATACGGCATTCGTCTGTCTCAAGTCGACCTCTCTCTTGAACCTTTTTGTTTCCGGTTTCAATTGCTGCTCTTCCGACGTGTCTGATATCTCTTCCACCGTTACATAGCTCGCTTCCTTCCAGCTCAGCGGGAATTTTGAGCTGAACGTTAGCTTGCTCAGGTTGTTCGCGTTTTTCATTCTCTTCCAGTCTACCTGTGGTTTTTTTCCTTCGGAGAATTTAGTTTCTTTTAAAACCTGGATCGCCTCCTCTAGCGAACCTTTGGTGCGCAGAGGAACAACGATGATCAAGTCGTCGTCGTGCACGTTAGTCCATTCTGTAGTAGGGGGGGTGGTTAGCGCAAATTTTTTGTGGTCTGCCTGAAATATGGTACTCATCATGGGAAACAAGAATATGGCTTTCGTTTTTGATTTTGAAAACTCCTACCCCCCCGTACGCCCCCTCCGAAGATAAAAAGTCGGAAAATAATTATTTAATTCAATTAAAAAATTCCCACATAGTGTGCATCCCTTAATATTCACATCAAATCACTTTGAGGTGAAATGTAAAAATATAGTGGACTAAAATGAGCTATTTTGAAGTTTTGGGAAAATTCAAGATGGCCGCCATGGGCAAAAAACACCGTTTTGCATGTAATTCTATCCAAATTTGGTCTGCCACACCTGAAATCTCTATAGAATCACTTCGCTATGGTTTATAATGACATACTGCACCAAAGTCAGCTATTTTTGAAACTTTTGAAAATTCAAGATGGCCAACATTGGCAAAAAACACTGTTTTTCAATGTAATTCTATCCATATTTGGCATGCCACACCTGAAATCTCAATGGAATCACTTGGCTATGGTGTATAATGACATACTGCACTAAAGTCAGCTATTCTGAAGCTTTTGAAAAACCAAGATGGCCGCCATTGGGAAAAAACCTATCATTTTTCAGTGTTAATTATGTCCATACTTGGTCCGTATAATTACATTCTTATAAAGTCGACTACACAGAAAACCTATACTGATACTGTTTCTAAAATATCCAAAATGGCTGTCATCTGACAAAAGCAATGTTTTTTTTATAGACAGAAATGTAGAATGTTGCATAGGACAATTATAATCAAAACTAAATCCACTCAAAAGCTTGAGAAATAAATTGCTGTGGGTTACAACAGCTTTTCTAGCTATAGTTTTGGCTCCTAACACCAAATGTATGAATCAGCTCCTCATATGACAGTCATACATTGATTATCTCCTGTAGAATTTGCTCTTATGAATAGACTTCACTCCTATTGTTATCTATTGTATGTAAATTCCACTTTTCTGGTGGATTACCTGCTATTTCTGAGACTATTTTGGAATCATCCTATAATGGATCCAGCAACCAACCCCTGAACTTATGGCCTCATTGTCCAGATACCAAGGTAGTCTTCTATCTTGGGTTAAACTGTGTGATATGAGAAAAGGGAAGAAAAGAGTATGGGTTTAAACCAAGCCAAAGGGTGTTGGTAATTTTATTGATACTGGGTGGGTATCTGTAACATAGTTTGTATGTGTATCGCAGCATTTACGCAGAGTATGTTAACCCTTTGACGACTGGATTCCTGGCAGTGACTCTTATTAAGGATGAGATCCTTATTGTAGTGAGAAGGTTCCCAATGAGTTTGAAGTGAGTTTGAACAAAACTTGTGCTACCATATGTTATGTAATTTCTAATTTCTGAAAGCGTTTTGAGTGAGATGGGCCTAAATAATTTCTCCTACAAAGTGTCCCTACAAAGAGTACCATTATTAGAATGTATACTAGTGTGCCGTTCTATGCCAGTCTATATCTAGGTAACACAAGCAACAGGTCTCTCCTTCTCATGATGCATTATCCTCAGTCATCTAGTATGTTCTGAACAAATCATACAGAGATTCCAGCAGGCACCACTGTTATCTGGGATCCCTGGGGTGCCCACATTGGGATAAATGAGGTTTTGTTTTAACTCTGAATTTTTATATCGCATTAATTGTTCATGCTATAAACATTCAAATATGTAGGCTCTACCAAGTTTTTAAAAGAATTTTCCAACCAAAAATACCGCAGTAAATACTTGCATATAACTGGCATGTCACAAATAACCTGCATCCCTAAGCCTGCACACTCAAAAAGATCCTGTGACTTGTGACCTCCTATGATTTTTGGTACTTTGGTATATATACCATAAATTCCCGCGTACTACCCACGGGTACCAAAACACCAGTGCGGGTTTAGGATTTTCCCAATGTCTAGGTGTGGGTAATATGAGGGTTCTTGGATTTTCTCATTTGAGAAATTGCTGTAAAATTAACCTTCCCCTTCTTCAGCTCCTTTGGGCATCACACCTCCCATTCCCATCAGTCCCCACCCACGGCAGGCAGCAGTTTTAGAGGTCACTGCTTACAACAACCCCCCCCCCCCTCCTCAAGTCCCCAGGATACATTGTTTTATTATTTGGCGGTTACAACTCCCCACCACCCACCCACCCACCCCAACTGGGCAACTTTGGCGTTCACACCTTACTCACTCTACCTAGCCTCCTAGGCTAGGGCAGGTAAACAGCATTCAACTGCTGGCAGAGGGGTGGGGGGTATGGGTAATACATGTACATGTAGCTATTTTACAAAAGTCTAGGTGCGGGTTATATGAAGGTATTTCCCTGGGACCACTCAGACCCTTAGTTGGGGTGCAGGTTATACGCGAGAATTTACAGTACATCCAGATAGCCTATTACCAGCAATCTGACTTTTGGGACCTTCTACGATAAATATTTTTACCAAAGGCAGCCATCTTGAAATTTGAAAAAACTTAATGATAGCTGACCATCCTATATCAAAGTGCTTTTGTGTGGGTTTCATGCATGGTAGACCAAATAGGAATATGAAATTACATTGAAAAGCAATGTTTCCCACTATTGGCGGCCATCTTGAAATTTTCAAAAGTTTCAAAATAGCTGACTTTGGTGCAGTATGTCATTATAAACCATAGCAAAGTGATTCTATAGAGATTTCAGGTGTGGCAGACCAAATATGGATAGAATTACATGCAAAACGGTGTTTTTTGCCAATGGCGGCCATCTTGAATTTTCCCAAAACTTCAAAATAGCTCATTTTAGTCCACTATATTTTTACATTTCACCTCATAGTGATTTGATGTGAATATTAAGGGATGCACACTATGTGGGAATTTTTTAATTGAATTAAATAATTATTTTCCGACTTTTTATCTTCGGAGGGGGCGTACGGGGGGGTAGGAGTTTTCAAAATCAAAAACGAAAGCCATATTCTTGTTTCCCATGATGAGTACCATGTTTTAGGCTGCAGACCGCATTCCTAACTTCATTTTGACCAAATAACCACCCCCCCTATCTGTAGGGAGGATGATCTCAGTCAGAGCCGCTTCGTACGCTTCGGGCAGAAGGAGCGGCGAGTCGAAGTGAGTTCGGAAAGACGTCAAGCTGTTGTCAGGATAATACTCCATAGAGCTTTTCTACGTTATTTTTTTGACGGGGATCCACTCGTTGAACTTGTCGTCTTAACCTAACCAACGTACGAAAGCTAACTCTTTACCGTCGACGGTCTTGCGGCGCAACACCTCGTCTATCAGGTAGTTGTTGTCGTAACGACTCTTGTACACCTTCTGAACCTCTTCCGGGTAGAAGACGCCTTTTATCTCCTCGCCCTTGTCGTCTTTCAGCTCGAACCCTCTGCTTCCCAACGTCTTAGCAACGTCGACCACTTCCTCGCGCCAGTTTCCCTCGTACCCTTTGTCGAAGGCGCCTTTAGTTCTCAACATCCTCACTCTGTCACCCGGAGCGATGACGTCGACGGCGGACGTCTTTGTTTTTTTCTTCTTTTTCCATATTTCGTCGATTTGTTTGTTAGTTGGGAGATCTTGTCGGTAGAAAACTGTTTCGCTGTTTTCCGAGCTGACTTGAGCCGGCGCCATTTTCAACGTCTTGTGGTGAGTGCGATTGTAAGAAGACACTACATGGTGCAGTACGTCTACGTAGCGATACGTGCGCTTGTGTGTGAAATAACGCCACAGCTTCTCCTTCAGACTGCGGTTCAAGCGCTCCACTAGACTAGCTTTGATGTCGTCGTTCTCGCCAGTGAAGAACTCTATGCCCTCGCTCTTCAAGTGATCTTGAAAGATCTTGTTCAAAAACTCTTTCCCCTTGTCTGTCTGAACAGTGCGCGGTCGTCTCTCGCCAGTGCCTGTCATCTCTCGGAAGGCCTCGGTGACATCAGCGCCGCTCTTGGATTTAATGGGAACGGCCCACGCGTACCTAGAGAAAACGTCGATCGCCGTCACCACGTACCGGAAGCGGTCGTTGTGAGACGCCAAAGCTTGCATGTCCATCAGATCTATCTGCCACTGCTGATCGATTGCGCCGGTTATAGTCTTGTTCCTTGCGAATTTTCTCCGAATGGGTTTATGTTTAGTGTAGGCGTCCAGCGACACTAAAGCATCTCGGATGACGGCCGGGTTCAGGTGGCGAAAATGATGTTTCTGGAGTTTAGTCACGCTAGTGAAACTGGAGGGCGCTTTGATGTCGGTATATCTAGCTACTACGCGCTTCTTTTCTTTTTCCTTCTTGGTCAGTCTCTTCACTGGTTTGCCCATGGTGGGCCTGTTGAGGGCGTGAACGACGAGCTCGCCGCTAGGCGGTTGCGCCCTCTCCTTTTCTTACTCGCCACGCTCCTATAGGAAGTCGGAGTTTGGAAAAGTTCACTGTCGTCCTCCTCGTCGTCAGAGGATTGATCGTCCACCTGGAGAGAAGAGTCTGCTGCTGCTACTGCTGCTGCTGCTGCTGCTGCTTCTCCTTCTTCCGAGTCGAAGCTCGGTCGTTTCCGACCTCTGTCAGCAAGCCGTGTGTCCAAACTTCGGCCAGGTCCGCTCGCTTTATACAGATGGTTTCCGATCAAGGAGTCTGTGGGAACTGCTTTGCGCAGCGCTTTCGTGAACGGCGAGTAGCCCGCCGGTCTGGGCGCCGTCTTCCTGAACCTGGCAGCGTCCCAGCTAACAAAAAAACGTTTACATTACCAGGATTTAACGTTTGTAGAAGGTTTGCAAACGTTTGCAAAAACGTATATAAAACGTTTTTTTTACGTAAAAACGTTGACACTAAATAACGTTTTTATAACGTAATAGCCAAACGTTTGTCTGTAACGTTATATGAACGTTTATTTAACGTTTTTCCCATGTAAAAAATAACCATAATTGTGGTTACTAATACGTAGCAAATCGAGCATAAAATCTTAGTATTTGTAGTATTCTTTTTGCTACATAGCTACATAAAAACTACCTGGCAAAATGAAGCCTAGAACCCAGGCTCTTCTGCATGTGAGGCTAACACTCTACCACTGCTCTATTGAGGTGGTGGTAAAGGAAGTAGGGTCTATTGAAAGCTACCAATGCACATTTAAGTGCTCAAGTCTGCATTTATTCAGCTGCATTGGGTTTGCTAAAGGTCCATATTAAGTGTTTGGTCTTGTGTGAGCAGGTTTACTAATCCCTAATCTATCGCTCATTCTGTATATAGCCTCTCACATTCATTGAAAATAAAATATAACTGCTATTACAGTTCCTACACATTTTAAAATGTATATGTAACGTATGTGCTTAACAGGGACTCGATCTCTCAACCCTTAGATATAGAGTGCCAAGCTCTATAGACTGATCTAAGGGGACAGGATATGATGTTTAATATTTAAAAATAATATGTTTCCATATGGTTCCTACTTATGATCCATATGCCTGTGACTTGATGCTCTGTTTTGAGTCCGATTGTACCTTTTATTTAGATTTGTATAGATATTATTGCCAAGAACACAAGATGAATGCATGTGGTACTTGTGACAATAATGAATGATACCTGTCATGCAGTTGTACAATTCTGGTTTTGATGATAGGGGATGAGATAAAGATGGATATGTACAGACTTTGTGGCGCTCCCATAAGCCGCAGAGGGCTTCTGATTATGGTGAGTTTAGGACTATTCCACAGTGGCAAAAACTCGCGTATAAGCCACACCCCGACCCTGGGCCGATCCTATAAGCCGCATCACCAATCTGACTCATGTACTAGCTGAAGCTTATACATGATGTACTTCATTTTCTTGTGTATGTTGGTTTTCAAAAGGGCTAAGGGAATTTTAACCCATGTATAGGCCCATGCTTTGATTTGAGCCTGTCATATATATATATAGTTTTAAAACCAACACAGCCGAAGGCTGGTCAGCAGGTCCACAGGGCCCAGGTGAAGATACAAGGTACCTTTAGTAACCACGTAAAAGCTCATTAAACGCAGACGTATCCTATCCTTTCAGCACTGCTACGTCTGCGCTTTATAAGCTTTTACGTGGTTTGCTAAAGGTCCCTACTGTTTTAAAACCAACACAGCAGAATGCTGGTCAGCAGGTCCACAGGGTCCATACGGACCGAACCTGGAAGAGCCTGTCACGAGCCTCGTTAGCTTAAGCATGAGAGCGTAGGACCACCAATCCAAAGGTCCTGGGTTCGATTCTCAGCGCAACTTTTAGTGTACACATTACAACGATGGTCCCCCAAACCCTCTCCAAACCTTTTGCAAACCTATTGCAAACCTATTGCAAACCTATGGCAAACGTTTCCCAGACCTTTATAAAACGTTCCACTAAAAGGTTTTGTGTAACCTTTTCCAAAAGTTTGCCTCCAAACCATGTGGAAACGTTTGCAAACGTTTGGAAAACGTTTGCTGTTAGCTGGGGTCGTTCAGTAAGTCCACTATGTTGATGCGATGCTCAGGTGGTATTCTCCGACCCGACATCTCGCGCACCGCACCGTCCTCGTTCCACTTGATCACACCGGATTTCTCCAATTGTTTGTACAGCGCCACGGTCCGAGTGCGATTCCTCTTGGGAACTTGGTTCACCAACCGCTCGAGTAGGGACGCGCTGGCCTCTTCAGCAGACTGACGGAGGTGAGCCGGGGGCGAAGAAGAGTAGGACGAAGAGATGTTGCTGTTGTGGGGATTCGCGAGAAAAAATTGCAATCTATTCAACAACCTTCGGTATTTCAACATTTTCTCGCGCGATTCCAAAGTGGGGTCGTTCAACACTAAATCCAAGTCCCTGTAGATAAACTGTAGCACCTGGTGCAAGGCCGCGTCGGGATGAAGGGACTGTTCTGCCTGCTTGTGGTAATAGGCCATGTCGGCAGGTAGGCGGGCGGCGGTGGCAGGAGCGGAACTCTCGTTCTTTTCAGTGCGCTCATCAGGAAGAGGAGGAAGGTTTGGAGCAGTAGAAGTACTAGCAGCAGCGACTGCAGTAGTAGCAGCGCTAGTAGTAGCAGCAGCAGCGGGCACATGATGAAGTAGACCTGCTCGTGATGATTTGTAGAGCGTCTCAGGATCCACGAGCGCTAAACGTTTGTAGTGTTGTTGCTGCTCTGAGTCCGTCATGGGGACGACGGTGGCAATGACGCTGGTGGTGGCGGTAGTGGTGGTGGTGGTGGTGGTGCTGTCGGCGAGTAGGTGTCGAATGAGGTGTCTCATATACGGAGAATGCTCTTTATAAGCGGTAAGGCCATCCCTATGAGAGCCGGAATGAGGAAACCTCCCTCTTGTACCAAGACGCGTCTCTTTTTTTTGATGGGCGTAGATTTTTTGCCGACCTCCCTCAACACGTCAGCCTATTCTCGAAGCTTGTCCAGTTGTTTGTCGCTGAGCGGGATGTTCCCTACCAGTAAATTGTGACAGATCTCACTTAACGCTGCGATCAGATCGTCGCTTCCAGAGTCTATTAGATGCGAGCAGTCCTTTGGCGAGCACTTAGCTAAGTGCTTGAGAGTACCAAAGTGTCTTTCGAGTAGATGAGAAGACATTTTTTTGCTACTGCTTTCTCTTGTTCTTTTTTTTGTCTAGCGGTACGAACACTAGCTGAGAGTGTATGGACGTCAAAGAGGAGCGTATTCTCAGATCGTCAGGTGTTGACTGCTTGAAGTCCAGAAGGAGGTATGAGTGAGGTCGCTTGAGTTCATGGGTAAATATACTAGAGAGGGCCGCCGCGTTGGACGGAAACACCTGGCGAGACAGACTAGCTATTTGCCCCATGTCGCGCGGGTTCTTGAAAACGATCATGTAGTGAGCGTTCAGACTCATAGTTCGAAAGTCGGGTGATTTCTGGAATAGGTTCTGAGTGATGTATATGACGCTCACGTTCCAGTGATGCGAGTATTTAGTAAAGATGTCGGCTACCACTTGCTGATTGGAACTGCTCATCAGATCGTCCAATATCAGTAGAGTGTGGGGTCGTAAAGCGTCTTCTGCTACTTCCACGTCTCCGGCTATAGACTCTTTGCTAGGAAGACCTTCTCTGAATTCCACACCGTACTGATTTTGCATTTTTTCAAACAGAGGTTGCCACTCGCCGTAATGGTAAAAAGTCTTTTCCACCGGCGGCGTGACCAAATTGTTCACGTCGCTCAGAAATTGATCCACCAAGCGCGATTTTCCACAACCCGACGGACCGCTAATGATACAACTAAAGGGTCCTTGTAGTCGAGCGTCGAAATGAATTTCTGTGAAGAGTTTGCTTTTACTACTGGACATTTTTTTTGTTTTTTTTCAGGACACGTCAGAGAGCGGTTGTGTGTCTGACTGTCTGCTGTGTTTCTCACTCGAACGGTCGGTAGTGAATGGTTGTGGAGAAAAGTCAGCCGACCTTTTTATTGATACCGGCCGGTGTCACAGTAGCGGCGGCAGAAGTGACTTTTTTTTCTTTTTTTTTTTGCGATAAAATTCTATTTTCACTCAATAGTCATAAATGTTTGTATCAGACTCCAGAGGAGTCTGATACAAATATTTATTTTTTTTTTTTAAAAAGAAGAAGAGGAGGAGGAGGAGGAGGAGGAGGAGGAGGAGGAGGAGGAGGAGGAGGAGGAGGAGGAGGAGGAGGAGATTGATTTTTTTTTTTTTTTTTTTTTTTTTTGATCATTTAGGCAAAGCTCGTCGCTTTGCCGTTTTTTTTTCTATTTCTGTGTTGTGACACGATCGTCTCGAAAAAGCAATAAGGCGTGTGAGCGCGGCGGTGACAAATACATATTGGAGCGTATGGTTTAAAATAGTGCGTCCCTATCTTCTTCAATTCGGCTGCGTTGCAATATGCGGGATAACAAGTGACGACGTCGAAACGTTTAGAGACCGTGTTCACGTCGGCCACAACGCGCGCCCACCGAGTGGGAGCTGCAGTCGCTCCCAAGAAACCGATCGGCTTGTCGAATCGTTTCATAGCACTTATTCTCACTTTATAAGAGGAGGCAGGGTGAGGAGAGTAGCGGCGCTCTTTCTTTTCATGAAACGCCCAACGAGTGGGGGCGCTGAGAGCGGCTGTTATGCAATAGTAGAGTAAATGCTGTTCTGAGAAGACGGCTCTCGGCCATGTCGCTACGTTTTCCTTTTCCGCTCTTGTATAACGACGATGGCGCTCAGCTTTGCATTTCTCGAGAATTCGGTACGCTTCAAGAGAAGCGTGAACCTCAACTACGTGACGCTCTCTCCTTTGAGATAAAAAAATAGCCGGGCAGTTGAGGAGAGCACTTTGTTCGCGCGACCGTCTTTTAGAAACTCGCGCCCTCTGCAGCGCCATATTTCTTTCCTCCGAAACAAAAAAGACTGAGTGAAAATAAAAAATTTTAAAAAACAAAAAGCTCAAACAAAAAAAATAAGCAATAAGCAGACTCAGCTCGAAATTCCCTGCTGGTGTGATGGCGGTGACTGCAGGCGGTGGCGGCGGTCGGCTGGCCGGCGGTGGCGGTGTCGGCGGCGATGGTAGAAGGGTGTGTGGAAAGAGAGACGCATCTCAGTCTTTTATAGGAGCGGCGAGTCTGACATTTTCAGCTGTCGCATGCTGACCTGCTGCTATCATAAGAGAAACAAAAGCCCTAATCACGCTTTTCAGCTGGATCCTTCCACCCCGCCAGACATGGATCCAGATGGGAAGGTGGTTTAAAATTAAATCCGTGTACCGACTGTCATACAATAGAGTAATTAGTTGAACGCGTGTTACCTGTATAAAGGATTAGCGGGTCATGGGCTCAGCGTGTGTATAGAAAAACAACTACAGGTAGCGTGAACAAAGCGACCCCCTCCCTTTCTGTCACTCTGTCTGTGACTAGAGGGTGTGCGTGTGGTAAGCGGCTTAAATCTAAAGAAAAACAAATCACCCTCTCCTGTCGTCAGCAGTCAGCCGGCCGGCGGCTGGAAAATGCGATTAGAGGGATGATGAGCCGCGTAGTAAGCGACTTAAGGCTGATCTAAAGACCTGCCGTGAGGGGGCAGCTGGCCGGTGGCTTGAAAAAAAAGGGGGGGGAGTAAGGGTATATAAGGGGGAGTGAAACCGTATTCGGCATCGTCATCATCGTTCACGCTACTACTACTACTACTACTACTACTACTACCACCACCAGCACCGCGCCTCAATTTGCAGATCCCCATGATGGAAAGTTGCTACCGTGACATGAAGCGGAATGACGAAGCGGCGCGCGAATGTGAAGCTGATGCTGTAGCCTCTGCTACTGCTGCTGCTAGTGCTGCTCAGCGTGCTACTGCTGCATTTACTGCGGCTGTTAGTGACGCTGGTTGTGATGACGTTGTTGTTGTTGCCGCTGCGGCTGTGACTGCTGCTGTTGCTGCCGCCGATGCAGCTACTCATGCCACCGATGCCGACGCTGCTGCTGCTGATGCTGTTGCGGCTGCCGATGACGCCGCTGATAACGCTGCTAGTGCCCGCTCTGCCGCCCTTGCTACTGTCGCTGCTGCTGTTGTTGCTAATGCTCACGCTACTGCTGCTACAGCTGCTGCTACTGCTGCTACCGCTGCTGCCGAGGCTGCTGCCGCTGCTGCCGATGCTGCTGCCGATGCTGCCGATGCTGCTGCCGATGCTGATGTTAGCAGTCGCGTCGACAAAGAATCGTCATTTGTCACTCTTAAACCTCCAGTTGAACGCGCGACGAGTAGTAGGGCTACCAACGCGACGGCCGGATGGTGCAACTGGTGTCGTCGCTTCTGCTCGTGCGCTTGCTTTTATTCCAGTCCTACCTGCTGCTGCTACGGTATGATAGTGTTATAGTGTTTGAATGAGAACGCGCGTAGTTACACATAGACGCTGTAACAGATGTGCTTTTTTTTTTGAAAATATAATTTTAACATAACATGGAACTTGTTGTGTTTATTTTCTATATATAAGTTGTTTGTTTACAAACAGTCACGTGTCACTTGGTGTTGTTTACAAACAAGAGAGCCACGTGGTGTTGTTTACAAACAAACCCTAAGTAGGTCACGTTACCCTAGTTACCAGAATGCCGGCTTCTGATTGGCTGAGCCTAAGTAGGTCACGTGACGTAAGCAGGTCACGTTACCATGGTTACCAGAATGCCGGCCTCTGATTGGCTGAGAGCTTCTAAGTAGGTCAGTAGGTCACCCAGAATGCTGGCTTCTGATTGGCTGAGAGCCCTAAGTAGGTCACGTTACCATGGCAACGGGTCACGTGACCAAATGGAGGCCTCTGATTGGCTGCATGTGGATTGAGTAATAAACAGTACTTAACTATAGTCCCGTTCCGATACATACTATACTACTGACTCAGTCAGTGGCTCTCAGTGACAAACACTTTCCTGACTCCATCAAGGTTTTACCATAAACAATGCCTCACAGGTCAACCGCTTGGTAGATTCGAGAATAGATTTCATAAATGAGACTCATCAATCAGGGTTCTTAAAACTTATTGAACAGTCAAATTGCCTATACCTTCAATTAACATTTTTCAGATGGAATCAATCTTTCCACATTACAAATGGATTTTCCCCTGCCCCTTATCCTGTTACTTTCTCTCTGTTTCTCTGTCTCATTGATTAAGGTATGTCTTTATATTGCCTCCCTCTCCACACTTTTCTCCCTCCTGTTGAAACAAAATTCCTATATAATTTCCAACGTGCTGCTAGCTCAATTAAAAACCTTGCCACCTATAGATTATTTTCTGTAATATCAATGTCGAGGCATGCTGGTTGTTAACAAATAGAAGTATGATTTGTATATCCTATAGTGCCTATAACAGACCCATCTGTCTTTGATGTCAGGCCTAAGTTGCTCTGCATTGATATCTCATTGATCATCTACTGTCCATACTGTTGCCTTCTCATCCTCTAAAGTGGTGACATGAAAGAGACCTTAACATCATTCAGTGGCTCTTAGTGACAAACACTTTCCTGACTCCATCAAGGTTTTACCACAGCTAATGCTTCACAGGTTTTCTGATAACCGCTTGGTCAATTCGAGAATTGATTTTATAAATGAGACTCATCAATCAGGGTTCTTAAAACTTACTAAATAGTCAAATTGCCTCTACCTTCAATTAACATTTTTCATATGGAATCAATCTTTCCACATTGCAAATGGATTTTCCATTATCCCTTATCCTGTTATTTTCTCTCTGTTTCTGTGTCTCTCTGCAAATTTGCGGATGTCCGCAATACTCATTCCATATATTTGTGGAGAAAATAAAAATGGTGAATAAAATCGTTTTCTAGTACTTAAGCATACAAGTACGGACCTCCGTATATATTTGCTTCCATAAATTTGCGGAGGTCCGCAAATTTGTGGAGAAACAGCACCCCACAGTCAAATTGTCTATACCTTCAAATAACATTTTTCAGATGGAGTCAATCTTTCCATATTGTGAATGGATTTTCCATTGTCCTTTATCATGTTACTTTCTCTCTGTTTCTCTGTCTCGTTGATTAAGGTAAGATTTGTATATATCCTATATTGCCTATAACAGACCCATCTGCATTTGATGTCAGGCCTAAGTTGCTCTGTATTGATATCTCATTGATCATCTTCTGTCCATACTGTTGCCTTCTCATCCTTTAAAGTAGTGACGGGAAAGAGGCCTTCTGGCTCTTATGTATGGTCAATATGCATTACTGCAGTTGTTTGACACCTTTTTACATCTAGTGACCACTGCAGCGTTGCTGGTACAGATTTTCTGCTAACAGATACCATCTTAGCAGGTGGTCAATGGAATCAATTCTAGATTGGAATTGAGAGCGCGATGCACTCTCTGAAACTAGCCTACAATGTATTAGAAATTTGAACAGGAAAGAGGAAAGCATAGGTGGGAGAACAGCCGGTATCCCAATTGGCACAGAACGTTGTATCAACATTGATAACTTGTTACTAATGTTGATTCAAAATTGATTCAGCGTTGAAATTCCAAGAAAATGCCATACTCAACTCTAAACTTCTTACATAAGATTTTGCATGTTTGGGAGAATGTTTCTTATATTGTGGTAGCTTCCCTAGATATTTAATCCCAATGCTATTTATTGTACCAGTCTTTGTAAAAGGCTATAGTTACTGTAATAGCTTCTGTAAATATATACTTACAGGTGAGTTAAAGTAGCTGGTCATGAAGAAGCCGAGCACACGACAGATCATGATGGGGGGTTCGTTGTCCATGTAGAGCACAATAGCATGGTCAACCAGATGGGAAATGCTGAAACACAGGTCCCCAAAGGCCAAGTAGAACACCAGGCGCTCACCTATGGGGCGTTTAAAGATGTTCTTGTGCTTCTTCAGGATGTAGCCAATAACCAGCACACTGATCTGTGAGCAGAACGTAATTAGTCATGATTTCACAACAGGAGGGGATGTCAGATTCTGAAGCGGGGGGGGGGGGGGGTATAGACCCATTTAAGGTACACTGATAAAATGAAGGGATCTAAACTTGTCAAATGGTTGTCTTATGAGAAGAGTTTAGGGTCTTTAAATGACGGTCATGAAATAAACGAGTTAAAGGTTGTCTACCTGAGGACCTACCAAATTACCATCCCACAAGACAACACTAGACTCATCTAACTGACAATGGTAGCCCAGGTGGTGGCCCACTCCAAAAGACGATTCTAGGGTCGTCAAATTCACAACCCTAGAATAGTTAACCCTTTATTGGCTGCAAACTACTTTAAATGTGCTTCAATCCTTTTGTCAGCATGATGCATGAATGGTGAATATACTTACCAAGGCTGAATTCATGCATTATGATCACATAGAGCATAGCACCTTAAAGCACTATGCAGCCCTTCAAGGGTTAACTTGTGCACTCTAACCTCTACTTCACTGCAAGTGGAGCTCACTGGGTTCTCAGCCCAGGCATGATTACTGTCCATGTCTCTAATTCTCAGGTTTGTAGGTCAGGGGAATCCCTGCCATGTCCTGAAAGTCTGTATGAGAGTATTTCTAGTCCTCAGCAACAGACTGTTAACACATATATGTGGGTGTCATACCAATGAGAGTTTCCTTGCAGCTATTGTACTATCAAAATAAGCACAAATTTAAAAAGATGTCTATGCCCTAAACATATTTGTTTTGTCTTAATTATATCAACACTTTGAATCGTTTACCTTTTCTAGCATCCCCAATAGATAATTCTCAAGATTCTCCAAAGCATGAATGTGCATTTCCAGAAATTATGCAATTCATTCCCTCACTTTATACAAAAGTCATATTGCATGCTATACTGATACCACCAACAGGGGGAATCCTGAATCAGGCCCTGGTTGACGTGTCTAGGGCTGGCATACGTCAGGCTTGGGGCTGGCACATGCCAAGTAGGTGCTTTATCTGACAACTATAGGTAGAACACCCGCTACCTTGTCACATAGAATAGTCTGCAGACAACTTTTTTTTTGAGTGTAGAGGGGCAAAAAAGATTTCACATTTTCAACAACAAAGCCTCCTAGTTTGCCTGTATTTGAAATCAATATAAGCAGGGTTATGAATGAGTAAATACAGTACACAAACTATGATGACCCATTTGAACAAGCTCTCACATTTTATCATACTTTTTCATGTTTTCCTTATGCCAACATAATATAAGAAAATTGCAAATAAACAATTAAGTTAAACATGGAGAGCTACTTATTCAGTAAGAAATAAAATGGTCAGCCCATACTCACTATGATACTGGTAGATAGGTTGACCATGGCAACTATGTGAACCTGCACAAGGATCCAATGAGCAAATCCTTCCTCTTTTACCTCAGTCTCATTCATACCTGAGGACATGTTATATACTGCTGTAGCGTTCATCATGGTGCTACGTCTGGTCTCCATGATGACAGCAATGTCTTAGTTGGCATCTTCCTCCCTGTGACGTGCCCTTATATAGAGCTACCCCCTCATACCACAGCTGCCTTACTACACAGGGTGGTCAATTATATATTAAGGACAAGTCATTTTTTGCTTACTGGGGTGGGGATGGATGGATATATTTCCCTCAGGACAGCAAACCTTTCTTTGACCCCCACATCCAGATCTCAAGATAAGTCTTCCTTCTGTGGCCGTGTGTTGTCTTAATTGACTGAATGATAGTGTTATCAAGTTTGACTGCATCATTTAAATCTGTGCAATATTGTGGACTGTTATGTATAATATTTATGCTTCTTGTTTTATTCTTATTTTAATAGACCATAATCCAGGAAAACCAGTCAATTGGACTGGTGGTACCTACTTGACCATATTGGTTAAATTAGGTGTGAGGGTTTCTTTATGACACATAAAACAAAATCTGGCCCAACCTCTTGCCTTAGCCCTTTTATGCACAAACCACCCCCCCCCCCCACCCCTGTCCCCTATCTGACAATAAATGGCTCATCCCTTATACGTAAACGTTGAGCATGGACAGGTTCTACCTAAAGGTGTCAAGAAATTCAGATGAATCGGGTTGTTTATGCAATGAATTCAAGAACTTTCTTTCATTACAGGCAGTAACACGACCCTCTTTAGGAAATAGGGGAATGATACATCTCTAAGTGATCAAGCTTAAATAAATATATAAGGCTCATGGCGTATGAATTGTGATCCCGCCACGTCATTGATTCTTTAGGGGGAGGGGGTGTTGCCTTTCACCTTTTGTTTGAAGACTGCTGCCCCTTTTTCTGTATGTATGACTGCTGGCAGCTTATCTATATGTTTTTACTTCTCTACACCATGCATACTTGGTCATTACTAGTGTATGCATTAACGGCAGTGATCAGACAGGCGAAATTTATCAGAGGTGGATTGGTATAATTAATGTCAAAAAGTACCTTAAAGTAGCGGAACAGGCGATTTTGAAAGAATAATGTCAAAATTATGGACATTATACCATTGGAAAGCTGATAATATTTGAAACAATAATATATAACTCCCGAACTTATACATGCAATATCCAAATTTTAGTTTATGTTTTCTACCAGAAAAAAAGAAAAATTGACCTAACTAGATAATTATCCAGAGAAAAGTGATTTGCGGGGTTTACATTTAAAAAGTACATGTTTTTCCCAAAAAAAAGTATGATAGCTATAAATATAGATTGCCATCTAAATAGTCTGTATGTATGTACCTACCATTGATATTCTCCCTAGCCGGTGATAAGACTACAGAGCAAGTGCTTAGTATTAATACTGTAACCTGCCCTCATGGGTGTAGTTTCAGTGTTGGAAAAAAAACTATTTATTTATCTAAAAAGAGAACTGCAATTGGTGCCAGGATGTTACCTGAATTCCCGACACAGCCAATCATAGAGTCCCTTGTATAATGTTGGGGTCAGTTGACCCAAATATCCCGGGTCAGGGCAGCAAAAACGTACCTGATTCAGTTCTGAAGGAGTAGTGAACAGAGACACACGACCCTCATCCAACTGCTTACAGAAATTCCCATACCTATATTGCCATTAAACAGTATTTTAGGGAAAATGCATACAGCTGAGCACCCAACTTGCCCCAAGTGGAACAACAACACTAGCAGAACCTCACCTGGGCAGTACATATAATTATTCATTCAAGTGGATCAGGCCTGCACAGGGCCACGCCCAGTAGGCCTAAAGGCTAAGTCAATGGGTAGTAGCATGCAAATGACCCTATGATATGACATGGAGCCAGGTAGGGAGAATTTGCTTGACCTGAACTGACAAACATGGTAAAATACATATGGGTGGACTTTCATAGTCATCAAATGTGCATGGATATGATAGTATTTGATAATATCTAATCCCCATCCTCAGGGCAATAGTGTATGAGACATCTATTATGATTTAAACTCATTTCATCCCATTGCATCCCTTCTAGATGTATCTAAATAAAACATATGTGGTAATACTAGGGTCCATACAATTTTGAATTTTAAGTCTTAAAATTTAAACACTTATTGTATCCGTTATTTTAACCCTTTCATGCCCAGAACTATTTTGACAAAAGTCAATTTTCACAAGATCATTTGTAGATTGTGTAATATTACAATATTTTGTGCTTAGATATGCTTTATATTATATTTTCTGAAAGCTAATGGAATACCCTTTCTAATAATGTATGGAAGAACGTCATAATGCGGGTTACCATGGCAACCACAAACATTATTTTCCTAACATTAGCCAATATGGTAAAAACGGTTAATATTCCCTAAAAGGGGCCCCTTTAGTTTGAAATAGACTGATTTGCTATAGTAAACATGCTTTTGCTATTCCGAATGAGGGTATACAAAAAAGTCATATTGAAAGTGGAAGAATACCACCAATTTAATTGGAATCTCCAGAAAAAATACATTAAAAAAGTTTTTTTCCACTATTTTCGCCATTTTTTCAATATTTCTTTTATCTATCAATATTTCTTTCACCCCCTCTGGACAATGCGCGCATTTTCAATGATATTTGGGCTATTTTTAACTCATTATATTTTGTATTTAAGCATACCAACAATATTCTATACATGTATGTCACTATAGAGTATCTAGTATCGTTAGAAAGTGTATGCAATCGCGCTTCATTTGCATCTAGAATCATCCTGATTTGACCACTATAGCTCCTAGGGTGCTTTGCTGAAGATATATAGGTGTAAATGCGCGCACTTTTGGAGTTCTGGGCACGTAAGGGTTAAACACTTATCAAAAGTCTTTAGATTCTATACACATTTTATCTAAACACTTTTGTGTTTAGGTCTTAAACACTTAATTGCAATGTATTTAGGTTCTAAACACTTATCTAAACACTATTTTGAAAAGTGTTTAGGATTTAAACACTTTTTACCTAAACACCGCAAAAGTGTTTAGATTAAAAGTGTTTAGATCAAAAGTGTTTAGGTAAGTGTTTAAATTATAAAAACTTATTCAAAAGTGTTTAGATTTTAAACACATATTAGCTAAACACTTTTATAAGTGTTTAGGTGTTTAGATTTATAGAAAAGTGTTAAGAATCTAAACACTTTTTTAGAATCTAAACACTTATCTAAACACTTTTCTTTTGTAGAAGTCAAACACTTTTTACCTAAACACTTGTATATACCTTACTATAGAAGTATTTAGTATGGTGATGTGAGTTTACCAGCAAATTTATCTCTGAATTAGAGATTTAGATATCATCAGATTGTTCATTACAAATATCACAAATACACAGACCTGCATGCTAAAGTTACTCAGTCATTTATGGTTATTTCACGGCCAGGGGCCAACCCCGCGGGTGCAATGGCCACTGACAAGGTGACTTTAAAGTAATGCCCAGGGTATTTCAATGAAATATTGTCAAAATCTATCTATATTTACATGGGTAAAAAACAACCATGAAATCATTTTTTCTGGGGATCACCTTAGAGTCGGAGCATGCAGAACAGCTGGAGCATGCAGAATGGGCCATAGCTATTGCACGCTCCCCTCGGTAAAAGCCTTACCATTGCTTCAACATTGGTTGACAGCATTAATAATGAAATAAGAGTAATTCTGTACCACATGATACATATTTCAAACCCCTCAAGGGAATGGAGGGGGAGTTATTTCAATCTCTAAACAGAGGAGGGCATGGTCAATTACAGGTTAGAGCTGATAAATTGGGGATATTCAAAAGAAATTAACTGGGCTTTCTGATATTTCTACACAATAAAACAGGACATCTTTCCTTACATTGTATGTTTTTATTCATTGTGTATGACAATATCTAGATACTTCAAAGTCACAGCTTGCTTCAAATTATCATACATAGGGTCATGTACCCTATTCACACTTTGTAGCATAGCATGGATAATATGTGTCTAACTGTGATGTAGGTGTTATATATAAGTTGTATGTGCTCCTATAATATTCGCTGTCAAAGAAAACACAAACTTTTCCGTACTATGGTTTTCATAGACATCAACTGTGAAATGTTTCAGTGGCAGAGTCCAATCTGTGGAGTTCTAATTGCGAATCTCTATTATGATTAAGTTAAAAATGCATTAATTTATCATACTAGGCACGTAGCTTGTTGAACTTTTATAACATATGGTACTCATAACATTATGTGGGTAAGTAGAAAGAAATCTAAAAAAGGAACAGTTACCATGAAAGATAAGCTGGTTGTATCATATTTATAAACCATAAATACATAATTGAAGAAAATGTCACTTTTATGTTGCTTTCTAACAGCATGTGCATCCCCCACATCTACATACGTATTAGACCCAAAAAGGAATGCATGCCACCTCATAAGCCCCAACAGCCTCAGCAGCAGCCATAAACATAATAGTTCACCAGACTACAAGACTTAGTGCACACAAACAATACAATACTTACAAGCTATTAAAAGTACCCAAACCCAAAACCAATGTAATTATGCTCTATATCAACTACCCTAAAGCTACTGACCAATGCTAATTCATTGTATCATTAAAGGAAAAGAATCCTCTGTATCAAAGTTGTGAGATGTGATATCCACCATAGGGGCCTCTAGATAATCATCAAATTTGATTTCCATCATGCTAAATTTTGATTGCAATAAATTGAAAACAAAAGTCAATTGCAGGGCCTCAAAGTAACTTGCATTTTACAATTCAAGTCTGGATGAAATAATATTGTACCTATTGTATATACCCAGCTATCAAATTCCCACATGTACCTGCTTGGGAGACCACCTATGATAAACAGCACAAACCATACTTATCATGAATATCATAAATCCGGCTTCGCCTGAAGTATATCGGCATTAGACTCCATACCCCTCAAGGTCTAAATACTGTACTAGATACATGTTTTAGTATATCAAGCACCCTATCCGGTTTTAGATGCATTGTCCGTAGTGACACTGGTGCCACCAGTGGTGCTCGCATCTGCATTAGCCCCTGCACTCCCAGTGCTGGAGTACTTCTTACGGACATAGGTGTAGGCAAAGAAGTTAAACAGCCCTCCCTGATTAGTGAAGGTTACTGTCAGGAACACAATACTGATATGGGGCGACCCAAAGAACTCCCAGGAGTAGTAGATGGTGATGGCCCAGTATTGCAGCACAAAAGACACCACAAAGATCATCATGACCCTGGCTGACTTGTGGTACTTGGCAGCTGACTCGGCCGCCTTGCCAGTCGTGTCACCCTGCTTCATCTTGTTGGCCACAGCACGGATCTTACACCAGATGAACATGTAGCAGAGGAGGTTTATTACAAAGATTAATATGTTGAGAATGGCGTTCGCTTGTCCCAGGAAGAGGCCCTGAGGGGTACCGTAGTTGAAGCCACACCTAATGAAAATGTAAAGAATAGATTAGGTGAATTTGTTGATTCGTTGTAGCAACCAAAGTTCTTTCACATAGTTCACAAGAGTGGTGAAGCAATACATTATATTCGTATCCTGCAATCTTCAGATACTAGTATGTCCCTTAAGTATTGTAGCGGAGCCGAGGATAGCTGGCTCCGCGCTCCTCCGCACGCCGTGCGGAGGAGGGGTTCCGGGCGGCGCCGGGAGGTGGCGCCACTGGCGCGCGGAGGCATATAAGGCGCCGTGCGGAGGAAGTCCGGCAGTTCTACTCTAGAGCTCATCTATAGCGGTCGCTTCTTGCAAGCCTGATATATACGCCTATGTAACTGTTGATGTTTGATGACAATATATACTTACTTCTCATACTACTTCCTCTCATCGTGTTTCTTTCCTAGTTAAGCATTCGCCTTCTAGTTCTATTACAGTGGTGACAGCGGTTAAAACAGCAGAAAAACGCCCAAGATGGAGAACAAGAGGGCTTTTGAGTTGGAAAAAGGAGACTGTGAGATGGCAGTAGGAGAAGACATTTTTTTTAGTGGGACTCCTTCAGCAATACCTCCTCCAGGTTAGGGTAGGCTCACCGAGCTGGAGGCGCAGAGGCAGCGAGATTGGGTAGTGAGATGGAGAGAAGGAGAGGATAGAAGGATGGCAGCCCTGGAGGAAGGAAGGAGGTTAGGAGAGAGAGGGGACCTGGGCGCCGTAGGTGATGGAAGAGCTGTCTGGCTACCAAAACCAGCAGGGGAAGGAGAGGATACCTTGCCCTTGGAACCAGCTACATCCCTCCCGGAAGGAAGGGAAGAGGCCGGGGCAGAGGTTTTTCCAAGCAACTCCTCCGCGCCGTCGTCACAAAAAGAAGCCGTAGCCTCCGCACAGTCGTTCCGATCCGAAGCACCAGGGGGCGGCATCGTCTCCTCCGCAGCTAACGAGTTCCCGGGGGCGCCGAGAGATGGCGCCAGCGTTGCTTCCTCCGCAGCTGGCTCCTCCGCAGCGGTATCCTCCGCACGGTCGTTCCGATCCGAAGCGCCAGGGGGCGGCATCGTCTCCTCCGCAGCTGGCTCCTCCGCACGGGGCCCAACCGACGTGGAGGGAGAGGACGTCTTGGCCCTAGTGAGGGCCCGAGTGAGGGAAGCAGTCCTAAGCAGGGACAGAGAGAGACAACAGCAGGCGGAGTTAGAAGGAATAGCTCAAAGGCTAGAGCGGGAGCAGAGATCCGCCCTAGAGGAGAGGGAAAAGAGATTGAGGGAGATAGAAATCCAGCAGAGGCAGGCAGAAGAGGAGAACAGGAGGAGGGAGGAGGAGATCTCTCGACAGCTGGAACTGGCTGAGGAAGCAGAGGAGGAGGCCCTACGGGCCGTAGCCGTCCGGAAAGAGATAGCCAAGGTGGACGCGGCCAGGGAAGAGGTGGCACGTAGGGAGTCGGCGTATAGGGCTGCGGTGCAGACAGAGATGTCTAGGGCGTCAGGAAGAGGGATCAGCGGAGGCGAGCCGAGTTCTGCTCCCTCCAATTGGAGAGAGGCAGAGAGGGAGGGGGACCCGCGGGTAAGGGGGGTCTTGCCCTCCGGGAGCGAACAAGGTTTGGGACGCTCTTCCCTTACGCGTAATGTAAGCTGGCCTGGAATACTGACTGCCCCCGCCTCCGGGGCGACACCATCGGTCTCCTTCCCAGGGGAGATGAAGTCTGCTCCGTGGTCCTCCGACCCCATCGGGGTATCAGGAGGGGTGATGCAGTGGCCATCAAGGGAGGAAATAGCCCAACCATCGTACAACAGCAGGGTCCCTTCCGGTTCAGGCCAGGGACCGTGGGGCTATGAAAAGGTTATGAAACCAGTTACTACCCCCTCCAAGTACGATGGGACTACACCCCTGGCCGAGTATCTAGCCCACTTCGGGCTATGCATCCTGGCTAACAACTGGGACGATAGGACGGCTGGGATCTTCCTGGGACTTAGTCTCACGGGAGTCGCCCGACGGATACTCTCGGGGATCGACCCAGCAACCAGCGGGTATGAGAAGCTACGAGCCGGGTTGGTCTCTCGATTCCAGCCACCTAACCAGGCTGCCATGTATAAAGCTAAACTGAGAGCGAAAGAGCGGAACAAGGGGGAGTGCCTCCAGGCCCATGCGGAGGAGGTGGAGAGGTACACCCGCTTGGCGTACCCACAAGCCGACCTGGCCACCATAGACGTGATGGCCAAAGATCGGTTCATTGAGAGTTTGAAGGATCAGCAACTCCAATTTTGGATACATCAGTCCCAGGCTAAGACCTTGCTGGACGCCGTACAAGTGGCCCTCCACGCGGAGGCCTGTATGCGCCCCTACGGGACACAACAGACAGTGAGGGCCACCGGCCAAACTATGGGGGAAGCGCTGGAAACAGTGCAGAAGGAGGCGCAGCGAGAGAGGGCCGAGAACGCGAAATTCCGCGAGACAGTTACTACCGCCCTGGCCGGACGGGAAGGGAGGAGCGAGAGAAGCAGTGACCGGGGCAGCGGAAGCAGGCCGGCTCGTCCCGACCGACCTCGGTTGCCGTTGTCGGAAACGCGCTGTTACCACTGCGCGGCTCTGGGGCACCGGAGGGGTAATTGCCCATCCTGGCTGCAGGCCATGGCGGTAGCGGATGCAGGCGGAGTAGCGCCAGTCCCCGTGACCTCTTCAGCCGTACTGCCACCCACCGCACAGCTGTCGGAAAACTAGAATCGACCCTGCAGGACACCCCCTGTAGGGTCGAGGCGATAGAGGGAAGGACCGAGGTGGTACAAGGTCGCTTGGAAAGAGGAGGGTCTGGCCTACTAATAGAGGGGAGAATGGGTAACGAGAGCGTCGGTTGTCTGGTGGACACCGGCGCCACGGTTAATATGCTCTCCTTATCGTGGTGGCGGACTCATGGTGAGCCAGGCGAACTAAGCGGGACCACAGAGAGGGTCTACTCGGTCGAGGGGAGAGCTTTACAACTATTCGGGCACGTGACGGTCTCGGTAAAAATAGGCGACGGCTCCTTCCGGGTGGGATTTGAACTGTCCGAAATCCCCACCGATGCCATTCTGGGTTCCCGCTTCTTGAGGGGAAGCGGCTTCTTGGTGGACGTGGCCGGGGATCTTGGTGGACGTGGCCGTGTGATCAGCTCCTATACTACTGTCATCCAGCCAGGGGAAGAGTCCATCATACCAGGCTATCTGGTAGGGGACTGGGAGGGAAGCGAGCTCGGCTTGGTGGAAGGGCTGAGGGAAATGGAGGAAACAAGAGGTCTGCTGGTCGGACGAGCACTTATAGACACCACCCGGCCGGAAACCCCGGTCCGACTATTCAACCCAGGGCAAGATGCTGTCGTGGTGTACAAAGAGATGACGCTCGCCTCTATAGAAGAGGTGGAAACGACAGTGGCGGCTCCACTGAGCGAAGGGGAGCACTGTAGGGTGGCCTGTACCCAAGAACCTTCTACGGAGGAAACGGCGGCCTTACTGCAAACCTTGACGGAAGGCGTAGAAGAGGAGAGAAAGGCTGCCCTAGAAGAACTCCTCATGCACCATAGGGCGGCTTTCCAATTGAGGCCGGGAGACACGGGGCGCGCCAACACCGTCCAACACAAGATCCGTACGGGGACTCACCCCCCCATTAGGATGCCGCCGCGCCGTCTCGCCCCGCACCGCCGGGCCGTGGTGGACAGTGAGGTGGACAAGATGCTTATGGCCGGAGTAATCGAGGAGGCAGAGGGACCATGGGCATCACCGGTGGTGCTCGTTAGGAAGAAGGACGGCAGCATGAGATTTTGCGTCGATTACCGGAAGCTTAACGAGGTCACTGTGAAGGATGCTTACCCCCTGCCTCGCATCGATGATTCGCTGGACACCCTGGCGGGGTCCAAGTGGTTCAGTACCATGGACCTCGTCAGCGGCTATTGGCAGGTTGCCATGGCCCCGGAGGATCGGGAGAAGACCGCTTTTTCGACGCACCGGGGGTTGTTCCAGTTCACTGTTATGCCCTTTGGACTGTGCAATGCCCCCGGTACGTTCGAGTGTCTAATGGAGGTAGCCATGCGGGGGTTACAGTGGACCTCCTGTCTGGTGTACCTCGACGACATAGTGGTCTTCTCCCACGACTTTGAGGGTCACCTACGGCGCCTGGGAGAGGTTTTGGAGCGATTGGAGGCTGCGGGACTGAAGGTTAAGCCATCCAAGTGCCAGTTGGCCCGCCGGGAGGTTGGGTTCTTGGGGCACGTGGTTAGCGAAGCTGGTATTGCCACCGACCCGGAGAAAATAAAGTCCATTCGGGACTGGCCCATACCCCAGAGCCTCACGGAAGTGAGGAGCTTCGTGGGGTTAGCTAGCTATTATCGCTCTTTCGTGCCCGACTTTGCCACCATTGCCAAGCCGCTGACGTCCCTAGCCGACAAGGGCCGTATCTTCCGCTGGAACGAGGACTGCGAGGGGGCCTTCCGAAGGTTGCAGAAGTTGCTTATGACAGCCCCAATCCTCGGGTATCCAGAGGATGAAGGGCAAATAGTCCTGGACACGGACGCCTCGAACTTCGGGCTGGGAGCCGTGCTGTCCCAGGTACAGGGGGAGAAGGAGGTCGTGCTGTCATACGGCAGCCGAACCTTGGATCCAGCGGAGCGCAATTACTGTGTCACCCGACGGGAGTTACTGGGCATCATCTTTGGGCTCAAGAAGTTCCGGCACTACCTGCTTGGGCGAAACGTCTTAATCCGTACGGATCACGCGGCGCTCAAGTGGGTAATGGCCTTCAAGGAACCCGAAGGACAGATCGCGCGTTGGATATCCATTATGGGAACGTATGACTACAAGATAGAACACCGGCCAGGACGCCTGCACGGTAATGCGGACGGTCTTTCACGCATTCCCTGCCGGCAATGTGGACGGACGGACGAAGAGGATGGAGAAATCCCTCCATCGGTACGGGCCATTACCCGACAAGGGGCGAGTGACCCCGAGGTGGCGGAGCCAGTACGGGAGGCCTGGGTGAAAGACCAAAGGGAGGACGCCGTAGTAGGGCGGGTATACAGGTGGGTAGAGGAGGGCATAACACCGAGTGCCGAGGAGCTAGCTGCGGAAGGTTACCCCATAAAATGCTTGGCTAGCCAGCTGGGCCGGCTGCAGCTGAAAAGGGAACTGCTCGGCAGATGGTGGTTCGTTCCGGGAAGCCCGCGCGTCTTTCAGGTGTTGGTGCCGGAAGGAAGGAAGAAAGAGGCGTGGGAGAGCGCCCATGGGGGGGGCATAGTGGGACATTTCGGAAGGGATCGCACCATCCGCAAGCTCCAGCAGCGCTGGTACTGGCCTGACTTCCGCCGGGAGGTGACGTATTGGACCGCTACCTGCGAGGTCTGTCTACAAAGGAAGCCGGCCCCTCACCCTCGCAAAGCGCCCATGGGCCACGTGGGGGTAGGACTACCTATGGAGCGAATGGCGATAGACGTAATGGGCCCCCTTCCCCTCACCCCCCGCGGTAACAAGTACATAGTGGTTATGGCCGACTACTTCACCAAATGGGCCGAGGCCGTGGCCCTTCCTAACCAAGAGGCCGCTACGGTGGCCCGTGCCCTGGTGGAGACAGTCATCTGCCGCCTAGGGTGCCCCACTACATTACACTCGGACCAAGGAAGGAACTTTCAATCCCACTTGTTCCGAGAAGTAGTGAGTCTTCTGGGTATCCAACAGACCCGCACGTGCGCCTTCAACCCCCGCTCCGACGGCCTGGTGGAACGGGCAAATAGGACAATAGAAGCTCTACTATCCGCGGTGGTGGCGGAAGATCAGAAGGACTGGGATGTCCACCTCCCTATGGTCCTCTCCGCGTATCGTTCCTCGGTCCATTCTACCACGGGCATTACGCCCAATATGATGATGTTGGGCCGGGAGACAAACACCCCCCTTGACCTCCTTTACCCGGAAACGGAAGAGGGGGTGGGGGGGAGTGAAGTAGGATATGTCGCCTCCTTACGGAAGGGGACCGCGGCGGCCCATGCCGTGGCTAGGGAGAGTATAGGGGTGGCCGTCTCTCGCCAGAAGAGGAATTACGACGGCCGGGCAGTTCTACAAGATATACCGGTGGGCAGCACGGTGTACTACCATCATCCGGGGCGGAAGGTGGGGCGGAGTCCTAAGCTGCAAAGGCTTTGGACCGGGCCCTGGGAAGTGGTCGGGAAAGTATCCGCAACGGTATACCACATAAAGAATGGGCGGAAGATGAGGGTGGTACCCTACGACCAGCTCAAAGTAGTACCACCCCGGCCGGAAGGGATGGGAGAGGACACCCCCGTATCGGTAAGGATGGTAACTGCTTACCCCTCCCCTGCGACAACCCCAGAACCCACGGGCCTTCCTTCCTCCGCAGCGGTATCCTCCGCACGGTCGTTCCGATCCGAAGCGCCAGGGGGCGGCATCGTCTCCTCCGCAGCTAACGAGTTCCCGGGGGCGCCGAGAGATGGCGCCAGCGTTGCTTCCTCCGCACGAAAGGTCTGGCATACGGGTACTGCGGAGGGCCGGGCTAGCAGCGTTTTGCGGAGGAGAAGAGAGAAAACCAAGGAAATGACGAGGAAGAAAGCACCAGGAGGAGGGTTTACCATCCCCAAGGGAAGGAAGGGAGACCGTAGCCCCTCCCGGGGGAGAAAATCACCCTTGGACTTCCCCCGCAAAGACAGTAAAACTACTTTCAATAGATCGTCTGCCCATAAGACGCCTGCGGAGGAGCCGTCCAAATCTCGCTCTCTCTCGCGAGATCACCCCTCCGCACGGGAATCTCGCGCGGAGCGAGACCAAAACACCGCCATCTTGGAAAATAGCCGCCACTCCGCAGTAAGCAGCTCCTCCAGGGACCACTCCGCACGAGAGAGGACGAGGATGGACGGAAAGGAGTGCTCGGCAGGGGGTACCAAGGATAGAAGAAGGAGTAGGAGTCGCTCACCTCGAGAAGGCAAGTCTGATCGCCATAGCAAAACCTCCTCCGCCCGCTCCTCCAGGGAACAGGCATCCTCCGCAGCTCCCTCCGCAGCCGAGGCGGGCGTTGGTAAGGTTGTGGCCGCCTCCGCAGCTAAGGCGTCGAGTAGGGGTGCCACCTCCAGCACCAGTAAGGATGTGGCCGCCGCCGCAGCTAAGACCTCCAGCACCACCTCCTCCTCCAGGGACAAGCCCAAAGCTTCCTCGGCCTCCAGCCGCTCTTCCACCAGCTCCTCCTCCAGCAAGGGTGGTAAGTCACCAGCAGCAGGGAGGAAGAAGGCCCCCAAAGGTCCCAGCCCCACCGCCTCCTGGGTTTGTGATGCCCCCGGCTGCGGTATGGCCTACACCTTGAAGTGGTCCCTCACCCGCCACAAGGCAGAGAAACATTCCTCCCAATCTATGGGCTGGATGTGCCCCTTTGGCACCGAGTGTGGGGGTGGGGACGGCAGCAACCCCTATGCGTCAGTTCGGAAGGGGGACCTGCCCCGACACTTAAGAGGGTTCCACCGGAACGAAGGGGGTCCGGAATACGAGTGGGCCGCGGAAGGGGGAGAGAAGTTAATGCCCCTCCCATACCCCATTATCCCCACCGTCAAGGCCAGGAGTCTGAGCAGGGAGGGCCGAGGAGCCAGTCGTAGTCCCTCCGCCGGCTCTTCGCGTGGTGTGAAGAGGACGGCATCCGCCTCCCTGACTCCTGCTCCAAAGAGGGTCGCTTCCACCTCCGCCTCCAGGGGGCGCAGCGCTACCCCGAAAAGGACCACGTCCTCTGCCGCCCCTACGAAAGGGACTCTCCAAGAACCAACCACCCCGGCCTCCGTGGCGCACCGGTTGGGCCCGGCCGTGGTACCACCCTCCAGCCCACCGAAGTCCCCCCCCCGGCGGGTGGTGGTAACGACGGTCACCACCACGCCACCCAGAGGAGAGGAGACCCCTCCCCGCGCGGCACGGAGCCGGTCGGAGACGGCTACGACCCCCAGCACGCCCCCCCGCCGCGTGATGCTTCCCCGCACAGAGGAGGCAGAGTCGGGCCTCGCCCCGGAACTGGCTGAGCAGGGGACGTCGTCGGTAGGATCCCTGGGCGCTTCGCCGGCGTTCAGCCTGGGGTCGCCCGGTCCGCTCCCGCCCACCCTCGCCTCTTCCTGGGGGGAAGAGGCCGCGGCGGCAGCCCGCAACCTTATGCTGAGCATGGCCACCCCGCCCACCCCATCCGCCACCGCACGACTACACTCCGGCGTCTCCGCACCGTCTCTATCCCACGCCGAAGATGAGATCATCGCGGCCTCGGAGGCGGTGCTGGCGGAGCTACAATCCCACCCTCTGGAGAAGAGGTCACCCGAGGAGAAGGCCGCAGCCACACACGCCCTCTCCGCCACTAGCCGTCGCCTGCAGGAGGCCATCCTGCAGAAAAAGCTGGATATTTACTTATCATTCGGCAGTGGACCCGGGGAGCGGGAGGCCCTGCGGGCTCGGGGGCTGGACGTCCCAGCTGTTCTTGCTCAGCAGACGCCCCCACCGCACCCGACTTCCACTACCCCTCCTGCGACGGGTACCCCGACGGCCAGCAGGGCGGCCGCAGAAGGCTCGCCCCCCCCTAAGACCAGTACTCCACCCCCCAGGACGACCAGTACCCCAACGACCACCGAGACGGCCGCCGGGGGTTCAACCGCTACGGACCCGTCCCCCAGGGACGGTCACCTGGAGTCGCTCACCTACTGCCAGCTGTCGCTGGATGGCGACACTCCCCCAGGTTCCCCCTCCCAGCTGCTGGCCCTCCCTTCGGCCGAGGAACCAGAGTTCTACGTGGACCTCACCAAGGGGGGGAAGGAGCCGTCGGACCTCCGCCACCCCGAACAGGAGGGGGTGACGTGGGACGCCGCTACAGCAACATGGGTCCCACTGTCGGCGCGAGGGGAACCTCGTACGCAGGTGGCGCCCTCCGTCGAGCCTTCCGGATCCCGCACACCTACCCCTGGCAGCCCTTCCCAGCCAGCCACTACGGCACCGCAGGGGGGGTCGGATACACCGACGGCGCCCCTGCTGGTGCAGCCGGAACCGCGGCCACCGATTCCGCCCTTGGCGGTGCAGCCGGAACCGCGCCCACCGGTTCCCACAGTTCGGCTTCCCACCTGTGGCGGTACGCGCCTGGGCTCCTCCCGGCGGAGCCGAAGCCGGGCAGAAGGCGCTCCCGCCCTGCCGACGACAGCGGAAGGAGCATCCACAGCCCCCACTCCCATGTACCTCCCGGGGGAGGTCGTCACGGCCATAAGGAGGCACTGCCGCGACGGGGAGGGTGCGTACATCCATCCGGGTCGCACCCAAGACGGAGTCTGGGATCGTCGATTATCCCTGCTCCTCCCACCCCGCTCCCCTACCCTGTGCGTCGAATGGTCCCCCTTCGACCCCCCCCGAGCCACCACCTTCCTACCCATCCCCGCCGAAGAGAACATTCCGGTGGCGGATGAGGAGGAGACCACGGCGCTCCCAGAGGAGTGGAGATCCCCAGCCCCTACAGCTCCGGCCCCCACCGTGCGCCGGGCGGCGCCCCGACCGCACCAGCAGTGGGGGGGAGTCCAAGTGCCCCGGAAGTACAAGGAAAAGGCGGAGGAGGACCTGGCGGCAGGGGGAACTGCCTCTGCTCCCCGATGCCCGGCTCCGTCCACCAACACGCAGACGCCGCCCGGAGGCCGTCGGCCGGCCCGGGCCACTCGGCCACCCGCCTCGGCCGCCGTGCTGGGCCCACACCACCCGCGGGCGACCTGGATGCCCTGGTGGTGGGTCCAGGATAGGGACCCCAACCGCCTGGAGCGCTGGGGCGCCTTTATCCTCCCTCCCTTGTCAATGGGTGACGAATTCTCGGCCACGGGGGGGGAGATAATGAGCAGGCTTCGGGTGATCGAACCCGGGGTCTACGACGTGATCGCGTCCATTACGACGCGGTACCATCTCAGGTCGGCGCAACCCGCGGGCCCACGTCGCTCGCCCCGCCTAGCGGCTCGGAGCCCCCTGCCAACGAAGTCTCCGCGTCAGGTGAGCCACGCCTACTTAAGTCGTATTGAGCGTAATTAGCTGGATGCTGCTGTTGTGTTGGGGGAAGAGATAATGACGGGAGGGACAGCGATTCGGGGAAGAGGGAAGACGCGGGCGTCGGCGCAACCAGTACCGGAAGCGCGGGGTAGTAGTAAGCGGGCAGGAGGGATGTAAGGCTACCATAGGAGGAGGGACAAATAGTAAGGAGTGGTGGAGTTAACCCATGTCTTGGTCATTACAGAGGGAGGATGGTCCTCGGTAGACGGTCCCTGGTACGTCAGTCATCGCCCGGAAAGCAGCGCCACCGCCAGCGACGGGCGACGAGGCCTCATCATTCATCGTTCGTCACCCTGTGGGGGGCCGGCGGCACCCTATGGCCCGTCGGTCGGGCGCCCACCGCTCATCCACTCATCCCCAAGTTAAGGACGTTGGCACCGTTGTGCCCAGTAGAACTCATCATCATCCTCACCACCGTCACCCTGTGGGGGGCCGGCAGCACCGTAGGACCGCCGGTCGAGCGCCCACCGCTCATCCACTCATCTCCAAGCTAAGGACTTTGGCACCGTTGTGCCCAGTAGGACTCATACTTACCCCTAAGAGTTCATCACTGCGCTATAGTTCTTCTGAGTAATCTAGTATATCCGTTATCCCTCATACTGTGGTGGAAGAGGGCCACCGAGTTCAGGGATTCTAAAGAGTAGGGAGGGTTTGAAATAGAGAGGGAAGGGTGTAGCGGAGCCGAGGATAGCTGGCTCCGCGCTCCTCCGCACGCCGTGCGGAGGAGGGGTTCCGGGCGGCGCCGGGAGGTGGCGCCACTGGCGCGCGGAGGCATATAAGGCGCCGTGCGGAGGAAGTCCGGCAGTTCTACTCTAGAGCTCATCTATAGCGGTCGCTTCTTGCAAGCCTGATATATACGCCTATGTAACTGTTGATGTTTGATGACAATATATACTTACTTCTCATACTACTTCCTCTCATCGTGTTTCTTTCCTAGTTAAGCATTCGCCTTCTAGTTCTATTACAGTATATACAAATGCAGCTATATACAGACAAACAGAAGCACTAACCATACTCCAGTCCATCCCACCCAGCCAAAGAGGGCGAAGATGAAGGATGCTGCCTGGGGTGCTACAAAGGCACCAAGCAGGAGCTTCCAGTCATACTTTCCCAGAGAGATCTTCTTCTGTAGAACTACCATGAAGAAGGCATTAACTGCCGTCACCACCACCACCACACACTGCAGAAAAAGAACATTATGCAAGCATTATCATCTAGAAGTGAAGAGATACTGTGACATTAATTATTTTGATGAAGGGTTCTTTTTTGAATTTGTAATAAAAAGGTGTATTTTATCTATGAATAATTTCCAAATACTCATAACTAGTAAACATGATGTGGCCCGCCAACTGGGGCCAGATCATGTTCACTGATGTGGCATAGAGTGAGCTACCCAACAGGCAAGCAAAAGGAATAGTGCATATAGCAGATAGCTACTTGGAGAATCTCATTCTGATAATTCAAATGGAGACTTTAATGTTTTAACTCTGAGAAATGCTGTTCATTATAACCTATTCTGCAACTTCGTAACCTATTTTGGTTTCATTGCATTCACTTAGACAAATTAATCGGTTTTAGAGGAAAGCTCTACTTATAGTATAGTATGGATCTAAGGTCAAGGTTCAGAACTACCCTATCAGTTTGCATTGTCCAAATCCAATCTTAGCTCAAATCAGGCAGCCAAGTTGAGTTCGGGTGAAAATGCATTTAGCATTTGAGAGGCTTACACTGGCAGATTTTGCATCTTACTTAAACCTTTTCTAGCAGGCCCTAGTAGCCCACTTTGGGCCACACCATGTTTGCCGATGTTGTCCAGAGTGGCCCCAATCAGGCTATAATCAAGTTGGGCGCAGAGCGATTTTGGATGGGCTGCCCACATTGGGTTCAGATCAATTTCTCAACGGGCTGCCCAATTTGTGCCACAGCGCCACCTGGGATAATTATGGGTTTTTAGAATTAATTTAATCATTCCCTGATATTTTAGTATAATTGTTGAATAAGATATCCTAGGTCCTGCTAATTAACCCACCAAGGCATAATCATACTCTTCCTACCCAATTATGTGTTAGATAGCCTACACCTGGATGAACCCTGGCCAGGTGTCGGCTATCTGACTTAACCCTCGGTATGCAATATAACCAAGGTGTGAAGCCTTTGTCTTAGGCGTCCACCGTGGGTTAAGGAAGTATAAAGCAGGCTTATTATCATCAGGTTTAAGCCATCTCTAGCTTAGACATGTCACACTGATTTGGTCCAAGTACACATAGGCCTTCAAATCTATAGTTCATGCAGACAAAAAACAGGAGTCAGGTGTTAAGCAAACTGTAATGCAACAGAAATGCTGTCTACAGTGGATAGCTTCTTAGAGAACCTCATTTTCATCATTCAGATGTGTATAGTATACCTTATTTCAAAACTGTCAGTACATCTATTCATTGTTTCCTATTCTACATTATTTCAACCTTTCCTTGATTTATTGCATAGAGGCTAATTTATCTGACTTTGCTGAAAAATCCTACATATAGTATTGTGATGACATATAGTATCAATGATCAGAACTACTAGACCAGTTTGCCCTATCCAAACCCAGCCTCAGCACGCAGCCTGCTTTGAAACTAATCTGAGCCCAAATCGGGCAGCCAGCTTTGAACCAATCTGAGCCCAATTCAGATCAGCTATCTGCCGAACATGAAACCCAGCTCAGTTTTGCCAAACTTCAACCAGGCAAACCGAAAACCAAATTGGCCTTGTGTGGGTTTGCTACTAGGGAGGGTTTATCTCCAAGAGAGGGAAATTGTTCTACAAATGTATATGCATGTCCCTGCCTGGTGCAAAACATTGAATCAACATTGAGAAGTAGTTGTAAGTTTTGGTTCAATGTTCATTCAAAGTTGATTCAACTGCATTTTGTGCCCACTGGGTAAGAGAGAAAAAAACATCCCTAAAAGAAATAAGAATCATTTTCTGATAAAACCCAAAGTGTACTTACAGGTGAATTGAAGTAGCTGGTCATGAAGAAACCAATGATACGGCAGACCATCTCAGGGGGTGAGTTATCCATGTAGAGCACAATAGCATGGTCAGCCAGATGAGAAATACTGAAACACAGGTCCCCAAAGGCCAGGTAGAACACCAGGCGCTCACCTATGGGGCGTTTGAAGATGTTTCTGTGCTTCTTTAGGATGTAGCCAATAACCAGCACGCTGATCTGTAATTATACTAGTCTTTATGCATATATTACAACAGGAGCCTGATTTAAACAGGAACAGAAAGACTGTAATGTCTGTAATTGCCATGAGAACTAGAAAGTGGAAAATATTTAAATATGTAATAAATAAGCACTCCTATAGATGCCCTACCCCCACTAAGAAGGGGGGCAGCGAAATATTTATGACATTATTTGAGCCCCTGCAATAAAATAAACAAAGTTGGCGAGTAACTCTCCCACCAGACCCATATACGCATGTATGCTCCTAGCTAGGTAGAATCAATCCCCTCCTCCTACGCCTACACACATATTAATAAAATGCACCAATTGTGAAGTTACTTGTACATTTCAGTAAAATCAACAGACTGATGTTCAATATGTTGTGTAATAAGTTCTTAGAGGTTTTCATAATGTCCTAAAACAGAGATGCAATACATTCTAAGTAAAATGTAAGGAACTGTTCACACAGAAAGTAGAATGGTCACTCACTATGATACTATTAGATAGGTTGACCATTGCAACAATGTGAACCTGCACAAGTATCCAATTAGCAAATCCCTCCTTCTCTTCAGTCTGGTTCATGCCTGATGACATGGTGGCATTCATCATGGTTTCCTGTCTGGTCTCCATGATGACGACGGATGTCTTAGTCAGTGTCTTACTACTGTAGCATGCCCTTATATAGAGCTACCCCCTCATACCACAGCTGCCATACTACACAGGGTGGGACATTTAAATATGCTAGGGACCAGTCATTTATTGGGTATGGGGCGGGGGACCAATCCCCCATCTAAGTTGAGAGTTGTATGTGGGTTAGATGATATGTGTGTTTAGTTTTAACCCCTCCCCTCCAGTGCTGTGGTTTTTTGGGTTTTGGCACACACGATGGCCCTCTTTTTTCCCTTTAAAAAAAACAGCAACTATGATGCCCAACCCCTCCCCCCCCCCTATGTGGCAATAAATGGCTCTCTTATGACAAGTAGACTTTGGGTAGGCACCATTGGTAAAGGGACTACCATCACTCCAGGTAGACCAAGTTGGACCTCTGTCATGACAACCACATGTCAAAAGCCTTTGTTCTCATGACAGGACTATCTTTGCCTATACAAAATTGTATTGTGATAAGAAATACCCCTAGTTATGAAGCAAAACTATATGACCTAAGCCTTGTGGCTTGTTATTTACATAAGGGGTCATTATTGATTGCCAGAACATCAGCACTGTCACATGTACAACAAATAACTTTTCTTAGCATGCTATTGCTCTGAAGTTCTGGACGTCGTGAAAAAAAAGGTTTTTCAAACATACCATTTCTTTTCATCATTACTTTGATAGTAAAAATAATCGCTGCCATGTCGATGCTTATTTTTTCATCACCCCAAAAGGTTCTCGCCATTGTCTATTTACTTATTTTTTGTCCTATTATGTTCCATGGATCTTATAGGATATGCCAAAACTCATAACGATCAACATCGAAAATGCCTGATAATGATATGATCAATCAGTATCATTTATTTTTGTTGTTTAGTTAAGTTAGGCAGGGGTATTTATTCAACAACAGTAGGGGATGCACGCCAAATGCTATTTTGATAGTTTGCCATTTGCACAGGTTTATTATCTTCTATTATGTATGTAACTCTTCATTTGTTTATCATGGTTTGTTTGTCATGTAATAGGAACCTGCAGGTCCTGTTGGCACTGCATTCAATAAGTGATAGCTGCACCAGTCAGCACATGCAGTGACACGGCATTCATGACTGGATACGCCTCTTCTTGGTCCTGTAGGATCCAATACTCAATTGTTTATGGCTAAGTCTCATGAAATCGATACAATTGGATAGTATTTGACAGGGTGACGTCTTTGATCGGGTGACGTCTTTGACCAGCTTGATAGAAAACACTTTATTTAGGGAGGATGAAGATATAATTGTACTGAAAAGGTGTTAGAACACTTTTCATCGGTAATTAGTACCCCATTTTTATCTTCATCTGCCCTAAATAAACCGTTTTCTATCAAGCTGGTCAAAGACGTCAACCAGTCAAAGACTATCTAATTTTTTCAATTTGATGAGACACAGCCTTATAGGCAAATGACCCCAAAAAACGGGGGAAAAAACTTTAAGAAAACTACCATTTCCCCATATCTAATACATGTGTAGGGGCTTAGTACTGCCGACACCTGAGAGGTAGGCCCGCCGAGGTGGCCCGCTCAGGTAATCACTGCGCCCCTCCCTTATCAATCCAGTAACGTGAGACACGGTCTATCTGATAGGATGAGGGGATGTAGCTCAGTGGTAGAGCATTCGCTTGGAAAACACTAATTAGAGACATGTATTACGAGGTAGGTTCGGATAACTTGAGTTGTTTTGTAATAAATGACCACTCCCTAATGGCTGAATACTGCCTCAGCCAGCTGTAAACAAGATATATCGTAAAACCTTGCGTATAAGCCTAACTCGCGTATTAGCCGCACCTAGACTTTGTGCCGCACCAGCCATCTGATTATGGTGATCTAAGTACTGTACCATAGTAGCAAAAACCCTCATATAAGCCGCACCCTGACTCTGAGCCGATCCCATTAGCCGCACCAGCGATCTCATTTGCGTACTAGCCGCAGCCTACACGCGAGGTTTTACGGTAGGTGTATGATATGACCACAATTGTTATGAGTGACAAACTTCTTTGTCACTCATAATACTATCTTGAAAATCTGATTTTCAAGTATAAATCATACGATCTGTTAAAAAAATCGTTTTCTACAAATGACAATAACAAAAGCCACTGAGATTTCTTGTTTATTTGCATACCATTTGTAAAGCTCATCCAAACCCATATGGATCACAAGAAACATCTGGAATAAACAGGGGACACTTTCACGTAAGGACATAAAAGGCCTGTTTTTGAATAATGACCACTCCCTTGATAATAAAGATAATAGTCCAGAGATTCACTTTGTATAGAGAGGATGTAACAAAATGTTAAATATATGACAGATCTAGATCTTTTGTTCGATTTACTCGAGAGATTTCTATATCAACAATGAGTTCAGATCTTCAAAAATCGGAACCAGGAACCCCATAAATAATATAGGATATACAAAACTGGAATGTGTTGACGCAATAAAAGAGGTCATAGTATTTTTTTAAATAAAACATGTCCAATACAACCTAATTGGCAATACATTGGGGGTGAACTACAGCTAGTGAAAAGAAATGCAGTCACGCATTTATATGGAATGTGAAGAGACTGGGAGAACTTTTACTGTAACCAAAAGCTGGAGATGATGAATAGAACTCTCCATGTAACTGCCATATATCATTTATCGATATCACCTCCAATACTATAGCGGCATTATTAAATACATGTGTTATATCCCCTTAAATGGAACCTCGGGGCCTTTCCTCATGTGCATGGTATTCTAACCACTACATCAAAAACAGATGAAATATGCTTGCACACCTATTATTTTGGTCCCCTATCTAATACATGGGTTCAGACTATCAAATATTTTTAGACTATCAAATGAATTTTGTTCACCATTTTCTTTCTGATTATGTACAAGAACTGGAACTTTGCACAAAAATAAGTCTTCTGACTAGAGATATACAAATCATCAGAATCTCATGGCACTATGCTCCTATCGAATAGGAATACAGAATTAAGCTTCATATCAGGAATTCACATTATATTCCTATTCATTTTTAACATGATTTTGCCATTAGCATTAAGCACACCATTCATGATATAATACACAGTAAATATCTCACGAGTTACTTACTGCAATCTATATAACTTCATCTTGTTCTAGAGTCCATAATTTAGATACAGTTTGGAAGTCACTTTGGAAGTGTTAACATTCTGCCAATCTGAACATGGCATTGACCCTATGACTTGATATATTATTTTGGCCTTATGGATAGGTAGCAGTAGCAGCAGATAGCATGCTTTTAATACAGGTCCTTTAACAACTTAAATCACTTTGAGTTTCTTGCCGATGTCGATGAAGGAATCTACGGCCCGGTTCACATCTTCCTCTGAGTGGGCGGCCGACAGCTGAACCCGAATACGCGCCTTGCCTGAACATTAAAAAAGATATAGACATGAAAGGTATGGCTGCAACACATCATCGATACTACCAGGACAGATCCCGTATGGCAAGGGATCCCTCTACAGGTATGGAATTCTATTGAGCAATTAATTCTGGAGCTATTACTCTTTTGTGATGAAAAAGGGAGTTTGAGTTGGAATTTATGTAGTTTACTGATATGCGCCTTAAATTTACCATACTTAATTTTAAGACTTAATTTTCTACCATACCTTTGTTCTAAAAGCAGAACCTCAGGCTTTTAATCACTATTTATTGTGTTTTTATCATAGACATATTTGGTTTTACAGCCATGACGTGTCAAATTCAGTTAGGACATGCTTCACTTCGGCTTTCTTACTTTAGAACTGACTACTGTATCACAAATCTAATAAACATAAAACAGGTAGGCCTACCCTTGGGAACAACAGGGAAGCTGAAACCGATGACGTAAATGTCCCGTTCAAGCATCATATCGGCAAACTGAGACGCAAGCCGGGCATCCTCGAGGAACACGGGGGCGATCGGGTGGTCGGGGTCACCCTGAGGTAAAGAAGGTTATGAACATGTGTCATTTCAAAAACGTCTTACCATGAAATGGAAAAAGGGAGCCTTAATCATGACAAGAGAGTTGAGTTGAGTTTAGAAATTTTATTAGCATAAATAACATTTATATGTAAAGTCTTTCAAATAAATGCCAGGGACACTGCATTAGCGACATACACAGTAAGATGAAATTAAAACTACTAACTACTTTCACTGTCTCATTGGCGGTGATTGCTCAATTCAGGTATTCTACAGTTAATGCAAACTTTATAAATATCTTCCAAGAGCAAAGAATAAATGGTTCCTTGATATCAGATATTCTGAGAAAATTTAGCTGGGAAAGATTGATTATCAATTCAAGACTTACCAAAACGTTAAAGCCAGCGTCCGTCATACGAGTCCTAAAGAGGTGCGTGTTGACGCTAAGTTTATCGATTAACTCTGATGACTTGGTAACCATGTCAAAGACCTGCGGAGACAGTTTTTGAATTAGCATATGTAATTTAGCATTAGCATATTACCAGCAGACGACTTCCCAAAAACATTGCTAGAGAATCATACTATGGGCTGTGATTATTTAAGATAAATATGACTTATTTCACAACTTGTTTATAGCCTACACACCTTCTTTAGTTTTTTTTCCATAGAAGTTTAATAACTCGAGCGAAATCTTCCAACACAGGAGTAACACATTTTCATATTTCATATGAACGCTCTTTGCATTACACTGTGTGTTTAACCTCGCTGAGTATCTGTCATACTCTGGACTGAACAAAGGAAGAAATCTTATTGTTCTCGACATAGATATGAACTACTGGTATAAATGTAGTTTAGATCTCAGATGCAAGGCCTAACTCACCTTGGCGGCAGAGGCGACAACTGGTGGTGGGAGTGTATTGGAGAAGAGGTAAGGTCGCGAGCGGTTCCTGAGCAGGTCGATGAGCTGTTTCGGTCCGGTTGTGTAGCCACCAGCAGCGCCTCCTAGCGCCTTGCCGAGTGTCGAGTTGATGATGTCGATCTGACCGTCAATCCCCCAGTACTCCTCGGTACCCCGCCCAGTGCGACCGAAGAAACCCGTCGCATGGCACTCATCTATGAAGACTAGCGCATTGTGCTTATCGGCTATTTCACATATTTTCCTGTTTGCAAAAGAGTAGAAATCTCTGAATGTTTCTTTGTTTTATAGTTATTCTAGTAGTATTAGAGCTAAATAAAATTAAATTTGAGGTGCAGTGCATTGCAGGCTGGTTAATTGGGTGTACTCTAGATAGCATTCTTGTTTCAGATTTCTCGAAAACTACTCTAATAAGGGCGGTGTTTTTTTATGGTACTTTTCTAAACATTTTTTTTCCCTTTTATTCATCTTATTGCACATGTATATTTAATTCCTGTATCCGAATGTTTAGAACCATTGGGACAAATAATTGTAGTTTTACCAATCTTTCTATTTATATATATGGTAGCGGATAATATTTTTTACTCTTTTTTTTGCGTCCAATAAACTTACTTGAGAGGGGCGACATTGCCGTCCATACTAAAGACTCCGTCAGTGACAATAAGTCGCATGCGGGCGTCTTTTGCAGCGGTCAGTTTGGCTTCCAAGTCTAAAAAGTTTAGTTGGGGGCATGCATTAGGGAGTTAATTCAAACAACATGCAATGTCAGTTACCATGCCATCTTTAGTCAATTGATTGACCATCAATTTGTGCTTTTGCTGAACAGAATCCTGTTAATACTTTGACATTTTTATTACCTTTTTATTGTGCCGCGGGCTATAAGCAAGGTTTTACGGTAGTTGATATTTCATTACACAACACACTACACACATTTCATGCAAATGCAACATTCCGTACTCAAACTACATTCAGTGGTTGAGGAATACTGATGATACGTCCACCTCTCTATGATATCATCAATGGTGGTTATGATATGTTAGTACAATCTAAATTATTTCAATTACAGGGTATGAAAATACAGCAACTGCAAGTAGGCAGCTTAGTGCATCAGCGATGGAGATCCTTCCTACCTTCCATGTTACGGTGGAGATAGCGGTGTTTTTGCGCCTTACACAGTCGGATACCATCGATAATGGATGCATGGTTGAGCTCGTCTGACAGTACAGCATCGTCTGGTGTCAGCAGCGTCTCAAAGATTCCAGCGTTAGCGTCAAAACAGCTGGCGTACAGAATGGAATCCTCCCTGCCATGGAATTTGGCAATCTTTGCTTCCAGATCTTTATGTATATCCTAAAGTATAAGATATCGATTTTTTCTGATTTTGTACAACCTCATAGCAGAATAATAACTTTGGCCAATTTTGAACATTCTTCCTTATACATGTATACTGCCCTAAAGTTATTACACATTTCTAGATATATTGTATGCATTTACACTGACCTTTGTTTTATACCCATCCCCCACCTCCAAAAAAAGATAATACCCAGGTATGTCCTTAAATTGAGGAACCAACCTGGGTGCCACAAATGAATCGGACGGAGCTGAGACCTGCTCCGTACTTGGCCGTTGCGTCCTGCGCTGCTTGCACCACCTCGGGATGATTCTGTAGTAATAAAGGTCATCATGAACCAGTCATCATAACAGAGAATGTATAGACAAAGGTTCACAAGAATCGTTCAAAACTTGGGTTATTTACAGCGAGTGGGACCTCACTCAGGCCATGTAAATGTAACGAGTAGGAGCTGAGTGATAACTTGGATTTTTACAGCCTCGAGACATTTGGCATTTTGACTTTAAAAAATATATATTTGGATACTGAGACTTATTTGTGACTTTCACAAAAAGAAAATTGCTAGAAAATATGCAGTGTTCTATCAAAGTATTGTATTCATAGCCACCGGTATACCAGTAAAGGGTAAGCAACTTGAGGACCACTTACAGACAAACCAAGGTAATTGTTGGCACAGAAGTTGAGGACCTTCTTGCCGCGTCCTTTCACCGAGATATTAGCGTCTTGTGCAGAGGTGATGACTCGCTCGGTTTTCCATGTTCCAGCTTCTTTTATATTACTCAGTTCTTGGTCTAGAATGGTTCGCATGGCGGCTACACTCACTGTCGTCGCTCTCTGCGAGACATTGCTCATGCATGGTCGCAGAAGCCTTTGGGCTGTTCCCCCAGCTAACCCTACTGTACCTGTCGGAAAGATTGAACGTGTGATTTGTTAGGGCTACAACACAAATGAATCAGGGCCAGGGAGCAAAGTGTTACGTGTGGTGGAGAGTACGGTATCTAAATGAACCATATTTTATTATGACCCCAGGGCCAGGCCCCATGTCCTCCAGCATGGAGTCTTAAATTTCAAGTTTTGCCAGTTATGACCCCTCCAAAAAGATTTGGACCCCTCTTGGGAAGGGGGGGGGGTCAAACAAATTTAACCATTTTTGGGCCAAAAAGCCAGCGTGTTGCTATGACAAAGGGCCCGTGCGTGCGTGCCAATTTTTGACCCGTAGGCCGTAAGGCGGGAGGTAAAAAATGTGCGCTCTGCGCGAAACCCCCCCCCCCCTGTTGTTAAATGATCACTACCCTGGTACCTTAGGTCACTAGAGAATCTACCATCTATAGAGAGTCTAGTAGTATTTCCACCAACAGATGACATATGTCGCTTGGTTAGTATAGGCCCCTACCTGGCTCTGACTGAGTTAGGGAGTGTTCATTTATTAGTTACAGGGGGGTGGGTGGTGGGTTTGAGGGGGGGGGGGATCGTAAACATTTCCGACCCCTCCTTTATTTTAAGGCTTGGGGGGGGGCGTAAAAATGTCAGCTCGAAGCAAAAAAGCCACGTGTTACTATAGTTCAAAGGGGGGGGGGGGGGCGAAATCTCACCCCCCCTGTAATTAATAAATAAACACTCCATACCTTAGGCTTTAAGCTCCTTTTTTAACAACAGGGGGGGGGGTGGTGGATTTGGGGGGGGGGGGTAAAAAAATTTGGACCCCTTGACCAGGGGGGGGGGGGTAAAAAATGTTGACCCCTCTTGGGGGGGGGGGTAAAAAAAATTCAACCTGTTTTGAGGGAAAAAGCCCGCACGTTACTATGCTACAAAGGGGCGCGAACGCACACGATTTTCGGCCTGCCAGGAGGGGGGGGGGTTAAGGGAGCGTTCATTATTTATGGCAGGGGGGGGGTGAGCGTTTGGCAAATCGAATACGTCAAAAATAATTGGCCCCCCCCCTCGGAATAGGTTGAAAAAAAAAGCCCCCCCCCCCTCGGAATAGGTTGAAAAAAAAGCGCCCCCCCACCCCCCCTCACCCTGGATCGTTTTCAACTTTATTACAAAAACGATGTTGGTGTCTACTAATTGTATGCATTTAAAGGGCGGCTAGCACGGCTAAGACTACCCGCCTTAGCAAGTCACGTGACCTCGATAGCGGCGCCCTGATTGGTCAATTGGTGTCGCTGGTTTCTCTGTGTGTG